>BSDF01000021.1:4003473-4603473 GCA_027925045.1 Hypotaenidia okinawae | reverse complement strand
CGATTCGTAGCCTCTATGCCTTCTGCAAAGAAGGGCAGGGAATGTCAGCCAATCCTTTCCCATATAAAATGGTGAGGAAACAGTCCAGAAGTCAAGCTCTGACTACGGTTTGAACTTCCTGTCTGGCAGCAACAAGGGAAAATGGCTCAGTCACTCTCTGTATTACAGATAGAAGATAAACAAATGGGCAGGAAGCACATGTGGGAACATGAACCATGCAACATTTGGCATCAGAAATGGACTTCCTGTGTTGAAGCGCTGTCACGTATCACCAGGAAGATTTGTGACTCTCTGTCATACACACCTAGAAAAAAAAACCCAAAGAATCTCTCTCTGAGCCTTCCAGATTTTGGAAAGATTATTTCCAAGCATTGCTTTAATCTAGCACAGAGAACCTGACCTTCTTGTCTAAGTACCAGAGAGCTTCTGGAGTTCCATCAGTTTACTTCAGCTAGGAACCCAGCTCCTTTGTGCTCATGCACAGTGGTGAGGTCCAGGGAGCTGGCATTGACAGGAGGTCTCCTACAGACTTCACTGGTCTTGCACACTCCCACTTGTTCTATCAGGAGTTTGGGCAAGCAAGTTCTGAGGGTCTGAGGCAGTCTGCAGCTGGAGAACCACCATCCCAAAGGCTGTGCAGAACAGGCGGTTGCTGCCCCATGTGAAATTTTCACTTCAAGTATCTTCCCCAGCTTTCTCAGAAGCTTGGTGATTGAAGTCCTCCAGGGTGTCCATCTCCAAGAGCTCTGCCATGACTAGAAGAGCCGAAACCTTGGCTCCTTCTGTAGTCCACAGAGTTGGACTGAGAGCTCACAGATCTCTGCACCCTGTGGGTGGGTTAATGTCTTCTGGAGGTACTCTTCTCTTCACGTGCTCATGGTGAGAAAGATGGAGACTGGGAACCTCATTCAGATTCTGCAGTGAAATATATAAATTTACATGACATGAATCTGGGCAGAAGTGCAAAACCTCACTCCCTGAGAGGGAAGTCCAGTGGATTTACAAGAATTTCTAGTTGTACTGAAACGCCTGAAAATCCTGAAAAAATCATGTCCTTTCACTCTGGTTTTGTGGCTGCAGACAGAAGCAATAGGGGTTGAGCAGAAAGGAACCACATCTATCTTAAAAGTAAAGAGAAGACCTTCATAACCCAGGCCAGCCTTTCATTCCCTGGCATGTGCCACTGCAGTTAATGACACACCAATTGGCTGAAGCTCACCAAGAGAGAGATACATCTTTTAAGTCAAATATTTGTCATGCCTATGAGAAATTAATTGCTAGTTTTACATAATTAACTTCCTAGCAGTCTGCATCTCTAAAAACAAAATGACCTGAGGGACAGTAGCAAATTCTACATTTTTAAGTAAATAAGTTATTTCAGTTAAAGAGATCAATGAGATTAAATAATTCTTTAAGGACTTATTTTGCAGATTTTTGAGGAACACTTGCTGGAAAAACCCAAGCAATTAGGACTTTTTTTTTCCCATTTTGGGAATGGATACCTAAATACCTAAAGATCTGTGGAACCCCCCTCCACAACCACCACTGTGTCCTACAGAGCACTATGCCATCTCTTCTCCTTATGCATGGGACAAGAGGAAGGTGTTGAGGAGTAGGAGCCAACTTGCACTGTGGAGTCTTTCTCAGTCCCTGTGAGAGGTCAGGGGAGGCACAGGGAAAGGCAAAGCTGGGGAAAATCGTAGAATCCCTAGAATCTTGTGAGTTGGAAGGAACTCATAAGGATCGTGAGTCCAACTCCTGGCTACATACAAGACCAGCCAAGTCAGAGCATGGGACTGAGGGCATCATCCAGATGCTTCTTGCCCTCAGCCCAGCTTGGGGCTGTGACCCCTTCCCTGGGGAACCTGTGCCAGTGCCCGACCCCCCTCTCAGTACAGAGCCTCTTCCTGACACCCAGCCTAACCCTCCCCTGGTGCAGCTTCATGTTGTTCCCTCAGGTTCTATCCCTGGTCCCCAAAGAGAGGACATCAGTGCCTGCCCCTTCACTCCCCCTCAGCAGGAAGCCACAGACCCCCATGAGGTCTCCCCTCAGCCTCCTCTTCTCCAGGCTGAACAAGCCCAGGGACATCAGCCTCACAATCCTCTCCTCACGAGACTCACAAGGGCATGTAGCAATACAACGAGGGGTTAAGGGCTTAAACTAGAAAAGGGGAAATTTAGGTTGGATATTAGGAAAAAGCTCTTCAGTATGAGGGTGGTAGATCATTGGAACAGGTTGTCCAGAGATGCAGCAGAAGCACCATCCCTGCAGACATTCAAGGTCAGGCTTGATGGGGCTTTGAGTAACCTGATCTAGTTACAGGTATCCCTGCTCACTGCAGGGGGTTGGACTAGATGGCCTTTATAGGTGCATTCCAACCTAACACATCCTAATGAGTCTGTGATTCTATGACTTCCCCTCCAGACCCTTCACCATCCTCTTTGCCCTCCTCTGGACACTCTCCAATAGTTTCGTGTCCCTCTTGTACCATGGTGCCCAAAACTGCACACAGTACTCAAAATGGAGGAAGAAAGACCTGGAATGGCAATAGCCAAGCTCTCCAACTGCCATATGAGCTTCACTCTGTGTGTGTGTGCTGTGATATTCTCTGCCAGCTCATCAGTAGAGATTGAGGATTTACTGGTTTAGCCCGCAGGAGTTAGAGGAGTAACTCCATTACCTGGCAGCAGCAGTACTGCCTGTGGGAATCAGCCACAGTGCAGGGGACATGCCTGGGTTTGCAGCACGAAGATAAACAGGAATAATAAAGGAATTTTCATGTGGTGTGCTCAGATGTGTTTCCAGAAGTATAGACCAAGTTTCTATGGAGCCACTTTTTACAGCCATGGAGCCAGTTTGGTAGGCATGAAAACTTCTGGTTTGCACTCACAGTTTTTTATGCTTCTAAGTATAATACTTTGTATTGATACTTAGTATATTCTTATGATACTTATGATATTGATACTATACTAAGTATTGATACTTTTATGATTATCAACTCGTTACTTTTTGTTTGTGGCCATGATCACATGCAACCACTAATGCACATGCATGTGCATGCACACACACACAAACATGTGTAGACACTATCTTCATAGAATCATAGAATCACAGAATCACAGGGGTTGGAAGGGACCTCGAGAGCTCATCGGGTCCAACCCCCTGCCAAAACAGCTCCCCAGCTCATATTGCACAGGTCAGTGTCCAGACGGGGCTGGAATATCTCCAGAGAAGGAGACTCCACACCCCCTGGGCAGCCTGGCCCAGGGCTCCCTCACCCTCACTGGGGAAAAGTTCTTCCCCAGGTTGGTGTGGAACTTCCTATGCTCCAACTTGCAGCCATTGCCCCTTGTCCTGTCCCCACAGACACTGTAAAGGGGCTCCCCATTTTCCCCTGCATCCCATACTTTATAAACATGACTAAGATCCCCCCTTAGTCTTCTTTTCTCCAGGCTGAACAGCCCCAGCTCACTCACACACACACACAGAGCTTGAAACATCATGGCAGAGATCTTAAAACTGTGCAAGCACTGAGTATAAGTGCTGTAGTGCAGCCTCTCTCCTGCTGAATATATATGTATGAAACGTGTATTTTTAAAAATGTAGCTACAGTTCTGCAAAGAAGACTATGGTGTGACTGTGGTGTGGCAATTCCCAACAGAACTTCCCTGTCTCTATCTTTAAATCACATCAGCTGACTTGAAAGGCATTTTGGCTTTTAGCCCTGCAGAACTGAACCTGGCAGAAAGTTAGGGAGAAGAAATCCCACCGTGCTGCTGTCTGAATTTTATATAGCACAGGAATTTTCCGAAGTGTCTGAGGAAGTTAGGAACTAGACTTCACAAAATCTTTTGGAAGGCTCCCTTGTAAGACACTGTCTACTGGCAACAAAGCCTAGAGAATAAAAAACAGAGCTTGGATTTTTTACAACTCATGAAGGAGAGTTTGTAGACCTAGAAATTAAGCGGAAAAAACACGTTCTGACCTTAAAAAGCAGTGCATGGTTCCAAAATCTTAGAAAGAAAATTAATAGAGAGCCTAGGATGCCAAGTTTATGGTCACTTGTTTCTGGCTGTGTGCCTAAATTTGAAAAAGATATGTTCTAAGAATATCCTTTAATTAACTGCCTAAAGAGCTCAGCACTAACAAACAAACGAAAAATCATTTTCTCAAAGCCTTGTAGCCATTCCTTTTATTTGTCCTGTTAAACATCAACATCTGTTTGCAGAGCTACAAGACCTTCTCCCTCTCCTCAGACATGGTCCCTTCCACATTCACAGCAACACACACACACATGCACACACCCCTGCAATTCCCAATTTTCTCAGTCAATCCCTATTTCCAGTGACGCTTCTCCTTTCTACCTAAATTCCATCTTTTATTTCATGGGGCCAACTGGTAGATGTCTGCTCCCAGGTTTAGTCTGGCCTTCCTCCAGTGAGCAAGAGGATTAATAACTGGAATGGAGATGTATCTCTGCTGCTTATGTAGTAAAGAATAAAACAAAAACTAATGGTTATTTTCAGATAGCTTGACAGTGATTAATTGCTGTTCCAGTAGACACTCCAAATAAAATATGCTTTAGCATCCCTGATTTATACTGGGTGCAGAGAGACTACGAGGAAACACATTGCAAGGATTGGGAGGGGGATGGCACCTACCTGTAGCTGGTGGAGAGGAGCCAGAGGGATAAACCACCACCATCCAAAATGAATGTGATAAGCACAAATGACCGACTGGTTTATCAGGAGAGGGGGCAGAGGGGATGGCAAGGGGCTGTGGGAGAGGCAGAAGGTCTCAGGCCAGTTGATTGTAAAAGATGAGAGTGGGGAGAAGGAAGGCAGGGAGGACATGGGGAGCGTTTTACGATGGCATCAGTCGTGTAATAACACCATGGGCTTTTATGTTTGCAGATGGGAAGAGATAACGATCTGGTTTATGAACGGGAGAATCAGTCAGACGTTGCCACTGCTGTATTGAGACTGTGGACTGTTTGCTTGATATAGTGTATGATTAAGCGACAAGACAGGGATATCTAGAAACCATCATCGAGGCGACTAACCATCCATCTTCCTGACTGGTGTGAGAAGCAAATTAAAAAGCCCAAGTTTGTTTCTGTTTTGCGCATGCGTGTGGTTTTGCAAAAGCTCTTAAGCGGAGTGCCTTAGGCTCCCAGGTCTGGTTTGGAAACGTGAAGGAGAGAACAACCCTTTGGGCCACTGCTGCTGGAGCAGGAGGATATTCATGGCCTGCTCGTGCATCAGAGCCTTCATGGCCCGCTTGTGCATCGGAGCCTTCATGGCCTGTTCAAGCATCGGAGCCTTCACGGCCTGCTCGTGCATCAGAGCCTTCATGGCCCGCTTGTGCATCAGAGCCTTCATGACCTGCTCAAGCATCGGAGCCTTCACAGCCTGCTTGTGCATTGGAGCCTTCACGGCCTGCTCATACATCAGAGCCTTCACGGCCTGCTTGTGCATCAGAGCCTTAGGTGCGGGCATGTCCGTGTGGCATCCCCACCAGAGCCAGTCTCTACTGCCAACACCCACATCTGGAAGTGGAGGTGCTTATGCAGTAGCTCCCCAATAACAGTGATTCCTGCTCAGGCTCATCACAAAAAGGCTTTGGGTCCCAATTCATCCACCCATTTGCTTCCTGCATAGAAAAGGAAGGGTCCTCCATGCGGGAGCTGAAATGGATGTGTGTGCCCAGGGCATAGCATGGTTCCTGCCACACACGGGCCTGATCCAATGTTCAGTGATACCAAAAAGAGGTTTTCCATGGGCCTTAGACATCTCTGCATAGATTCCTACAAGACCAAAGATGTATATCAAATTTTCTCCTTTCTCCAAGGCAGCTTTGCCTTTCTAACAATCGGTTTTATTGAAGTCATCCAGATTCTCCTTTTCCTCTACTACAGGCTTCTCATGATTGTAGGAGATAAACTACAGGGAACAAAATCCCTATTTGATCATTAGAGCATTCGTAGGCTCTTTCATGCACATTTGAGAAAGTCTTTTTTAAAAAAATCTTTCTACCTTTGGAGCTATTTTCTGAGACCCGAAGGGTAAAAAAAAAACCCACAAAACAACCCTACAAGTGTCTCACAAGCACACTCAAGGACCCTATTAACTTCTTCCACTTTCCCTGCAGTAATTGTTTCTGTCTATTTTAATTTCACCTTGGCTGAGAGTGCTCTGCTGTGGCTGCAGACCCAGGCAGGGAGTTGCCACAGGCACCGCTCAGCACAAACCGCTCAACCCTTGCAGGAGTTTCGGCACTGGTCCAGGGAGGTGCACAGTGCATCTCACCCTGATATCTTGTTTTCAGAGGTTGTTTTGAAGGCTGAAGACCCACTGGCAGAGCCTGGCTCAAAACCCAGCTACCAAGGGTTGAGATTTTGGCTCTGTCATGACTTCATTGTGTTTGGGGGGAATCATTCTAGCAGCCCCATGCCAGGCTCCATATGCACAGAGATTCTTGGTGAATACAAGAAAATAACTCTGTTTGTCCATCTGAACTTTTGGGCACAGACCACCTCTTCAAGGGTGTGCAGAGCTTTGTGCAACGGGATGCTGATCCCAGCTGGGCCATGTAGTCCCACTGCACAAATAACGTGGTAATGATTATTCTTTTGGAGGTGGCTAAGCAAAACCTGCCAGGTGCTGATGTTATGTAAACCTGAAGTCTGCACTAGCACCCAGGGACCTGCCTAATTGCATCGATATAATTAGATAGGCAGACGGGTAGATTTCCTCTGAACATTGCCTGGCAGGATGGGACCTTGCAGCCCTTACATATTCTTGCCTCCGAAGCCTGCTCCAGGATGGATGTGCTGCATATGCAGAAGCTGCTGTGAGGGAGTATATTCACCATTTCCTTGCCTTCCCATGCTCCTGCACTGCAGGCAGAGCTGGAGCACAACGGTCCCCTGTTGCCCCAGGGCTTGGCTCTGAGCTTCATGCTAAGGAAGCCAGGGTTTACCCACCCCACAGCTCATCTGTGCTGTAGATAGGATCAGAAATCAGGAGCAAGAACACGCACCGACACTCCCCTCCAGTCTTGAGGGGGCTCTCTGGGCAGGGTGGGGGACAGCATTGTTTGAGGGATGGATACAGATCTGGAAAGAGGGAGCTGGGGCTGCAGCAGGGAAGTTGCTATGCGCAAAGCGAACTGGGCGCTACCTTGGCCTCGCTGCCCTTCTCCACGTCATGCAGGGGCTGCCCAGTGCCAACCCCTGAATCAACAGGACCCAGGAGCCAAGAGCTTAGCTGGAACAACACTCACCTCTCTGAAACTCCTAAGGAAAGTGACCCTAGGGAGAGAGCAGACTGGGACTTCAGCCTCCATGTCTGCCCTCAAATAACCTCTTCATTTACTAAATACACAGAGAGGAGGAAAAAGCACAACCTCTCAGAGCTCTTTGCTAGCAGAGCCACAAACCATTCCTGCTCCCATCTGCTTTAATGTCCATCTCACAGCACAGCAGCAGGTATGTCGCCTTCTCCACTCTGATCACTCAGACAGGGCAGGTTTCCATCATAAGCTATTTGACAATTTGTCTTTAACAAAAAGACCCAGCACGTTATATTCCTGTTTTACTGCAAGCCTGATACCTGTCAGCCTGAAAATCTAATTACTGTAGCTCTAATGCAGATTCACACTATAAGTCTTTTTCATATTATTAAAAAGGGATTCCCCTTTCCTATAACCTGTGCTTTAATTTCATGTCAAGTTTATTTTATCAGGATCCAGCATTATTCTTCTTTTTAGCTCTGACCTCTTCACTCCCCCTCCCATGTACCTGATGTTTCCAAAGCAAAACAAAAAGAGAGAGAGAAGGGATGAATTTTGCCCAGGCAGGGACATCCCTAAGCAGTTTGCTCCTCTTCCCAGACTCTGCTCTGTAAATCTTAACTCTTGCTCCGGGCCAAATCGATAGCACTGCCCTCCCGCATCTCCCTCCCTTCCAGCACCTCAGACCTTGCACCTACAGCAAGGTCATTTATGTTGTTATTCCCTTGACTCCTTCTTCTCTCCATCTATTCTGTATTTAATTGAGATGGTGGCATCAGAGAGCTGGAGAGCCTAACACAGATCAGGACTTCTGCTCCACCTGTCCTTAGTGATAGACAAACCCAGACCAAGAAGCACCATGGTTATGCCCTGACTCTCCTCCCACAAAAGCCAGTAGCCAAACTTCTTGTCAAACTTCTTGGCTCCAGTATGGGTGAGATAAACAGCACAATAGGATATTTCTTGGGGACTGCATTGTGATCTGACCTTCTGGTCTCAAAGTTTTTCACACCACTTATTTTAAAGTAGCACACATGAAAGAAAGAGAAGAAGAGGAAAGGGCTATATGAAAACTGGAGCTGCCCTTCTGTATTATTTTATGACTGTAAGAGGCTCATCTGTCTTCAGTCTGTTAATGTTTGCAGAAGGGACATTAGCTGCAGTTGGGGTGCGGTGGACATGGGTCACTCTGGCCACACACACCTGCTGATGCCAGTAGACAGTTGGGAAAGCTGCCAGCCCTGTGCTTGGGTCTGATTTGCCAAAGGGAGCAGCATTTGCAAGAACTATTAACCTGTATCCAGACACAAAGAGGAAAGACACATCACCTGTGTTTGCACCAGCTGGGATGGCTTGTGTTCTTGAGGCATGTGTTGGGATCACACACCCTGGAGCCCTCTGGTAAGATCCTAACACTTCTGTGTTACCAAAACAAAGAGATCCAGAAAGGGCAATAAAACAAGATCCATCAACCAACCCAAGCTGACCTGCCAGTCCTGTCCTGAAGGAGCTTTTCTAACAGATTGCCAGGGAAGATGTTTCCTCCATTGTGAAAAAGCTTGTCAATATTTTCCCCATATTTGATCATCTTTTTGAGGGTGCAACAACCCCAACCAGAATTAGAGGTTCAAGCTCTCTTCAGTCTCGGTTTCCATCCTCAGACAGAAAGGGCCAAATGCTGATTGCCTATTGCAGGAAAAACAAAACACATTCAGGCTTCAATTTTCCAACAACCCTTTCTTTTTTTCCTCTGAAAAAGGCAGAACAAAAAGCTCCCATTTTATTAAGACACCATTTGCTGTTGAGGAAAGATATTAGGAAGGAAAATAAGCGAGTAGTGCCCACTTCATG
The DNA here is from genome assembly GCA_027925045.1 of Hypotaenidia okinawae. Lineage (NCBI taxonomy): Eukaryota > Metazoa > Chordata > Aves > Gruiformes > Rallidae > Hypotaenidia > Hypotaenidia okinawae. Next base: position 4,594,328 of record BSDF01000021.1, on the reverse strand, counting down.
ACCTTGCTGTCCACATGAAGATGAATGACCCAAACCTGCTCAAACCCTGATTGTACACCAGCATCCCAGAGAGATAGGTGTTTGCTCACTTTCCCTAGGTGGACACAGACGAGGTAGATCAAGAGGCAGCCCAGCAGAGAGAGAGAGATGAAAAAGCAGGAGCAGCTGGCTTCCAGTAAATGCTCTCAGACTCACATTTTCATTAGTCCTAAATTCAATCACAGTTTAAGGGAAGGAAAAGATAAAGGGCGAGGGAACATTTAAATGATTCTTCAGAGGAGAGAGGCTTGCTTTACCGTTAAAAACCTGACTAAAAGTTATTGTTATTATTCACATTAATGTGCCATGGGGCCACGGTCAAGATGAGATTCCCATCGTGGGGCACGTGTGTGTGGTGAGGGGGTGGTGAGTATCTGCTGTTGGTTGTGCAGCTGGAAATGCTGGGGAGTGGCTGCAGCCCTCCACACACAGTGTCGGGTTTGTCTTGGGGGGGGGTTGCGATTGAAGTAGGTCCAAGTGACAGAGGGGTTAAGTCAGCGTAGTAATAGTGACAGGAATAATAGGAGAGTTATTATTAGCATCACTGCCTTTGCAAGAGAAAGATGCTGGGCTGTTGAGGCTTAGGGGTCTCAGACACCCACGGCTTGCTCTGCCTTGGTCTCTCAGTGAGGATGGGGATGGGGCAGGTCACTGTCTCTCTGGTATCCCTCTCTTGCTGTCTCTGCAAGGCTAAATGCTCTGCGATGGAGGCTGCCTGGGGAGCAGGTCCCAGCTTTGGCTGAGGTTCTGAGCACAGTGGGTCTCCTCAAAGCACAGTCACCTCTGTGCTGCTGGGATGTGGTGCAGAGTTGGACTGTCCGTATTGCTGATGGGGTGGAAACTCAGCCTGCCCCAAGAGCCCCGCAGGTAGCTCTGAAATGCTTTCTGATCTAGCCCCCCGATTAAAACTGGGACCCCTGAAACCTTTACCATGATCAGGCAGCGAACTGGTGGCAGAAAAGAAACCCAGAGTTCCTTGTGTCAGGCTAGATTCTCAGCAGAGGAGCCTCCCACTCCAGAGGACAATCAATGAATCCTCCGAATCCTTCATCATAGAATCATAGAATGTGTTGGGTGGGAAGGGACCTTCCCAGCCCATCTAGTCTAACCCCCTGCATTGAGCAGGGACATCTTCACTAGATCAGGTCACTCAGAGCCCCATCAAGCCTGACCTTGAATGTCTCCAGGGATGGGGCTTCCACCACCTCTCTGGGCAACCTGTGCTGTGTCTCACCACCCTCAGTGAAGAACTTCTTCCTAAGGTCTCATCTAAACCTGTCCTGCTCTCCTTTAAAATCATTGCCCCTTGTCCTATCACTACATGCCCTTACAAACAGTCCTTCCCAGCTTTCCTGTAGGTTCCTCCAGGTACTGAAAGGGACTCTGAGATCCCCACCCCCAGTCTTCTCTTCTCCAGGCTGAACCATCCCAACTGTCCCAGCCTGTCTTAGTAGGAGAGATGCTTCAGCCCTCGGAACATCCTTGGTGTACAGCAGCCCGCCCCAACCCTGGTCTCAGGTGCCTTTAGCCCAGCACTGCAGCAGCTCAGCTATGTGAGCCACACTCTCTGATGTGTGGTGTGCTCACACTCTTCTACCAGCACAGGTCCATGTCTAACACAGCCTCACTCGAATCGCTAGAGAGCTGTTCTTGCAGTCCTGGACCAAGAGAGATATCCTAAGGCTCTCAGCCTGCCCTAGTACCCCTGCAAGCTGACATGATCCTTGAGGTCGCCATGGAGTCATCTGGGAGATCTGACTGGCGACCAAATGCTATGGGATGGCCAAGAGTGTGCCTGATGCATCAGTCCTGGTGGCATTTCTGTAGTTTCCAAGGAAACCTCGTGCCTTGAGAGCCGGATGGATGGGTAGTGTTTGACAAAGGAGTTCTGTGATGCTTCATTCTTTAATGACAGTTGTTGTTACCTCCTTGGCCTTTGCACCTTTAAACGTGAAACGTTGCTGCTTTGCACAGTTGGAGCTTTCATGAGAAAGTGGGAAAATCCCAAGGCTCTCTGGTGCCCCAGCTGCCCTTCCTTCCCTGCTCTCCCAAGATGAAACAAACAAACCAAGACAAAGAAACCGTGGCGGCCGGGGCTGCTTCTAATTTAAACGAGGCTTCACCTTCAAAGGAGCATCCGTGGCTGAGCGGTGGAGAGCAGCATGCACTGTTCAGAAGCACTTTCACAGGGATGCACAAAGAATCCTGCCTCTGAACCTCTGGCAGCTTTCACTGCTCACAGCAGAGATCAGCCAAAAAGATTTATTAGCCAGCTTCAAAGCCCGAATTGCTCAGGAAGCTTTTGCTCTTGGCTTATTACTGAAGAAGTCTCCAGGTCAGAAACCTTTACTGGGAGAGAAATGGGGGGTTTTGGTTGTTTTGTTCTACTGGTTCTGGACATGTTAATCTAATGACATGACTAATGTCTTCCAGCCTGACAGACGTCAGTGAAAATAGACAGAGGAGGATTCAGGGATGTCTAGACTGACAATTGTCTTGAAAATAGAGGCTGGACCTGGCCCCTATATAGGAGAACAAAGATCATGCAGAAGATGAAGTCCAGACTAGGTCTTCTATCTAGAAGAGTAGAAGACCAGAGCGCATCTCCTTCTCATCTCCTGCACGGTGAAGCATAGGTCAGTCCCAGCAGTGCTTGCAAGGTGAATGACGTACCTCTAAGGAATAAATTGTCAAGGCAGAGGAGGTGCCCACAGTGACACAAGGGAAAACAATACCTGGAGTAGCATGGAAGTGGCACATGTCTCTCTAACATCCTTATTTCTATTGCAGAGCACATGCCTGTCTGAGACTGCCAGCAGTCCCAGTAGGCTGGTGGCCAGTGGGGTACCATGGCAGCATGTCTTTGTTTTCCACAGAAGGGAAATAGCATGGCTTTATGTTCTAATTTTATGAATTATTTTATGAGTTCTAATTTTTTTGTTTGTTTGTGTCTAATTTCCCTTAAAAAGACATTTTCCAAAGTGACTCAGAAGCCACCTTCTTCTTCCTCAGTCCTCTTTTTCAGGGGTCTCAAGAGCAGCAATGGCAAAGGAATAGTTGCATGTACCACCAGTCACCAGCTTCTTTGGGCATTGAGACAATTGTGGTGTCAAGACCTTGGGAATACAGCCCTTGAATTCCTCTGAAGGAGACATTTATCTCATCAGTCATTTGGGGCTTTTGAAGCCCTAAGTCTGTAATGAGAAATAAGCTGTGGGAGGGTAACCCGACATCCTTACAGTTTTAACTTTGTGGTTTGTGCCTGTGACTGGACTCCAGCAGCATTTATCTGTCCTCATTGCAGCCTCACGCTCTCTTACTGAGTCAAAGGGGCAATATTAAATGGAAATTTATTCTGTAAACACCACCCCATTAGTCCTGAAGCCTCAGGGATCAGAGCAGGCTGTAATTACAGAGGGATACCTCTAGGTGTGAGCTATCATGTGCTGAATTAGCAGATAACAGCCCTTAGCAAGTTAGGTGAGCCCACGCCAGTCCCCTTATGTCATGGATCTGAGGAAGGCTGGGTCCTCTTATCACAGCAGCCTATTTAGGAGACAGGCTCTGCACATCTATTGCTTATCAAAGACAGCCCCTTCGCTGGGAGGATTAGAGAATGTCTCTCTGGAGATAGGGTTTTGTCAGATGGCTTTTGAAAATCAGCCAGGAATGATGGGCTTGCAAGAAAGGTGTGATCATGGGAATCACCATGGGAATCACCACCCCACCTAAGCTACTGCACTATCTAATGCAACCAGAGCCCCAGCTTTCATAAAGAAGTGCAGAAGCTCTTGAGCGAACTGCATCCACTGAGCTCACTGGGTTCAGCCCTGCTGAGCTTAGGGCTATTTCTGCTCTCACCCAAAGATCACTTTGTCCAAAAGCCTTGGTCCTTTCTGGGGCGATGTAACATTCCTTACCCATGCATCCCCAGGGGCAGCTCTCCACCCCTGATCTCAGCAGTGAACCCAGACAGGTCCAGTTTGACATTTTAGCTCCTTAAAACCCTTGTCTTTTTCCTTGTAAAAGGGAAAGAAATGTATGATCTGAAATTTAAAAGCCTGAAGTGAGCAAATTAAACTCCAGAACTGACAAAGAGTTAAGTTCCAGAATAGTTTCACTAATCAAAATCCACCACCAGCCCATCACTGTTTTCCAAGGATAGCTCTTAGGAACTTCACAGATTTTTCTCCTCTCAAAGCAACAAAACCATCTCAGAGTGCCTTAACTCTCAAACTAGCTCTTGGTCCTCTAAACGCTTCATGGACATTCTGCCTGTCTGAGATTTCACTGCAGCAAACGAGTCAACACTTCCTTTTCTAGGGAAGTCTGTGATCCTTCAATGCTCTCTGCAGGGTGCAGGGGTAACCTCCTTCCCATGAGCCTACACTTAGCTCCAGAAGAAGAGACATCCTTCCAATTTGCTTTTCATCTTCCAGCACAAGAGAACCGACACTTTCATGTTGCTGTGGTTTATGCATCCACCTCCACAGGCCTTCTTGCAGTTCCTCTGTCTTCTTGCCATTGCTTGTTCTAGAGCTTGGATGGAGCATCTCACCTAGCGTAGGGTACTGCCCCTCAGGGTATCTTCACAGCAGGTATAACCTGTGATAAACAATACCAAGATGGGTCCTTTTGCCTCCAGAAGCCTCCTAGTGATGTATGACACACCTCTACTGTGTCAGCAAGCAGCTGCTACAAGTTTTTACAGCCAACACTGAGTGAATTTTGCCTGTTCACCTCGAACCCCATGGGATGTTGTCGCTCAGCAGCTCAGTGCCCCTGGAGCCAGCTCACCTTGCCACGTGTGCTCCAGTAACAGGCTTCCACAAGAACTGAAAATTGTGCCTCTGTATGATGAAGTGTATGCATCTCCTGGGGAGGAGAGGCAAACACACACACCATGTCCTGACTTTAAATGCATGAGTAACTTATCAGAGGCGATAAGTGGGGATTTGAATTCAGAGATGTAACTTATCTCTAAATACACATCTTCCTATTTAGCTGCGTTTACATCCACCCATATCTCCCTGACTGCAATGTGCCTTATTATGTAGCAGTACTTACCTTTGATGTGCTGAAAGGCTGTTTGTGCTAGTGATGAGAAAAGCAAGGTAGAAGCAGGCTTTCCAGTGCTGGAGTTTTCTGTTGCATTCTCCTTTTGACTGTCTTTCATTTAACGTGTCTAATAAATGGTAGTTTACTGGAATAAAAAAATTCAAAGCTTCTGTTCTTGGTGATGAATACAAGGAATAAGAGGCTTTTATACACTCTGAAATCTACAGAAAGACTGAGATATGGGGACAGCTTTCCTATATGTGTCTTGTAAGTGAGTGCTTATCCGGAGATAGATGCAGTGATCTCTGCAAGAAAAGTCAACATTCCCAGGCAAGTGTGGTGCTGCTGCTAAAGTTGAGTGAAAGCAGAAGCGCTGCAGGATCTCAAAGCCCATTGTGTGATGACCTGAAAAGCTTTTTATGTGGTTTGGATGGGGGTTTTCAGGGATGCCTGAGATCAGCACAGATCCGACTGTTTATTATATTAATTATAGTTGCTTGTTTAATGTCGTGGGGTCTTGACAATCCCCATCTTAAGTCCCCTCTTAACCCTCCCCCACCCTTCTTGGCCTTTATCCTGTTGCAGTGAGATACCCAAAGCTCAGGAGGGTAGGAGCATCAGAGCCTCTCTGGTGACAGCGGTGTTCTGGAGTCAGTGCTAGAGGTGAGCACTGTTTAGGGTGACCAAAGATTCTGGAAACCTTCCTTTGCTTAGTGCAGCTTCAGCCTGAGCTCACTTATGTAACTCACAGCCAGTTCTGGGACATAGCAGATCAAGAAGCAATCACTCCTTTCTCTCATTTGAGGTCAGAGCTCATCATACAACTAAATAACAGAAGAGAAAGTTGGAAAAACATGAGCATTAAACTTCCCATTTCCCAGGGAGGTTTGGGGTGTTGACCTGATGGAGCAGGGTGCTGTTCCCAACTTGCTTAGGTCTCTTTTCATTTTATCCTTGGCCACCTGGGTCCCATTAGCAGAGACAGCCCAAAAATGGTCCTACATACCTGGACATCACCCAGGTGTCATCTTGCAGAGCTGGTCCCAGCTGTCCCCTCTCAAGCACCTGACCTTCAGCACTGTTTTGTGGTTCACATGCTGGGCTGTTGAGCTAACCTACCACAGCAGAAAATGTCCTAAGAAACAAATGCTGATAGTAGTGCACAAATTCAGGGATGCAGTATGTATCTCCACTGAGGTGGGGGGAGAGAAGTTGATATATTCACCTGGTTGAGTTGATTTAATCTAGAGTTGAAGAGCTAGACTTCGGCACATCGATGCTAGGACAGAGTCCTCCCTGCCCTGTGAGAAACATATTCTGTCACCTGGGCAGCTGTGGGGCCAGCAAAACTCAATTCAAAGCTGATTTTTTCCTTATCAGGCTTGCTGGGACAGAGACTGTCTGGCCAAATGTCTGTATACTGTCTTAAAACATTACTGATGGAAGAGGGGTTGCAGCATTCCAGTATTTCTCATTCCTTACAAAATGAACCTTTGGTTCATTTATCTGAAATTTAATATTATGATAGTAAAATACTTGGGTTTCAATATGAATCATAGAATGATAGAATGGTCTGGGTTGGAAGGGACCCCAAGGATCACAGAGCTCCAACCCCCCTGCCACAGGCAGGGACACCAACCTCCAGACCTGGAGCTACACAAGGTTGCCCAGGGCCCCATCCAACCTGACCTTGAACACCCCCAGGGACGGGGCACCCACCCCCTCTCTGGACAGCCTGTTCCAGCCCCTCACCACTCTCTCTGTGAAAAACTTCCCCCTAATGTCTAATCTAAACCTTCCTTCTTTTAGCTTTAGCTAGCTGGTATTTTTGATGAACCTTCTCAGTGAAACATGCTTTATAAATCATTTCTTGGAGAAACAGAATTGATACATTTGAAACAAAAAGGAAGGAGTTAAAGAATGGTTGTTGGCTCCTTTGCAGCTCTTGTTTGTGTTCATGCATCGAGGGCTTTGTCTATCTGTTGTACTTTGCAGTGACTCCAGATTACTGCCTCAAAGCACAAAAGCATTAACGCGGCAAGGCTCCTTCTTAATAACTCCACAGAATTGTTCTGCAAATGAACAAAGATAATGTTGGCCTGACAGGTTGAGATTGGGTGGGTGATGAAGGCTGAGCCGAGAAGAGAGATTTCTCCGATAAGTCCCAGCATCAATCTGAGAGAGCAGCTGGAAAAAAGAGTAATAAATATATTTTCTCCTTTTACATGTCGCAAGTTATAAATATGAAGCTTCAGACTCTTTGCATTACAGCACGAATTGAGTCCCTTATCCTGAGGCTATCTTGTTCTAAGCTTCCGCCTGCTGTAGTTATTCAGTCATGGAGCATCACACTGCATCCCAAATGTCAGCCAGAGACGTCTTTTACGACCATCCTCCTTTCTACAGTAAAGTTTCTTTCCACAGACTATGAGCGCTCTGCTGAACCACTCATTTCATTCAGTGTTGGGTTTTGTGGCCAGGATTCAAAGGTTTTGACTTGGACAAACAGACTGTGTCACAAACTGATCAAAAAGGAAGGAAGGGGGAAAAAAACCTCAGGCTTTTGAAGTCGCTGGTGCTGCAGTCTGTTTGCTCAAGCCTAAAGCTTTTCTTTACACTGGCAAAGAGTCAGGGAAAACGTTTGCTTGGAGTTACAGCAAAACAGGGGCCAAACTGCTCCCTGCTCCAGCAGCAGAGACATAAGAGCTGGCTACGGTCCTCATCTGCAAGGAGGTTGGGAATGGCAAAGAGCAAACGCTCTTCCTGTGTTCAGGGCTGGACAAGGCAGACTTGCAGGGAAGGTTCTGCCAAGGGCAGTGATAAACAGGCTGAGGAAGAAGAGGTCAGGGTTGGCCACCTAAAATTCCATGGTCTTAGAATCATAGAATCATAGAATATCCCGAGTTGGAAGGGACTCAAAAGGATCATGAAGTTCAACTCCAAGAAAAGATCTGTGGTAACCTTTGTCCTGGTTCTGGCCAGGCCAGGGTTAACCTCCCCAATCAGCCAGCACAGGTGAGCTGAGTCAGCCCAGGTGAGCTGAGTCAGTGGAGCTGAGTTAGGGGCTGTTTTCCACACCCCCTGACCCTCCCTCCCCCATAAAAGCAGCTGGTTGGGGAAGGGTAGAGCTGTTTGTCTCCAGGACAGTTGGAGTGTGGCTGGGACATCAGGTCAGTTGGTCTATCTGTCCATCTATCAGTCCTTGCTGTCGGGCAGCCCTCTGTAATCATGGGGTCCATAAGGTACTCTGTGTTAGCACTGGGTGTGAGTGTAACTACCCATTGTTGTTCTATGTTCATGGTGATTTTTGGCAGTAAACTGTCCTTATCAGAACTGTCTGTGACAGAGGTCTTTGAGTCCTTACCTTTTTCCCCTCTCACCTGTGGCTACAAGCATCTGCTGACCCCCAAGGACAGGGAAATGAAAGAAATCACTTCTGTAGGGGCTGCGTGGGTCAGAGGAACTGGCCAGGACTGTGCAAACATTGCCTTTTATCCCCTTCCTATGGTAAATAGAGAGGGATCCTGGAAAAATGCCTGCCCAAATTAATTTTTCAAGTGAATTGTAGAGTTCTGAGGATGTGAGGATCAATGGAAAAAAAAAGCAACCCCCTTTTTTTTTCTGCAAAAATAGAAAAGTAAAAAATTTTTAGTCAAAGTTGAAGATACGTTTTCTGCCAGGAAATAAGAACTCTGCCAAAATAGTGACAGATGTATTTTTTATTTTATCAAATATTTGGCCTGGAATCAGAAGTGCTGAGGATCTGTAATTGCCTCCAAATTTTCAGGAGGCTGGGTGAAATGCTCTTCATAAGTTCTTGGCAGGAGCACCCGTGGGAAATGCAGTATATTCTGCATTACTGTTATGTTCACAGTGGCTGCCTCAGTTTCCCCAGCTGCCCAGTGTGCTGACTTGCAGTGGAGCAATGCATTAGTATCATGTGTTAGAAGTCATCATTTACAAGAAAAACAAACTCTTTTGGAGACAATAGAGGGGGCAAGTAAAGGAAACAATTGTTCAGCCAAATTCTGCAGGAATTGAGCATCCTTTTTGCACAGAACTGTTTTTTTATCCTGGAGAAAACCAAGTGTAAAACATTAAGTAGTTCTGGAGATAGTCTGTGCCAGTCCTGCACCTATTTTGAAGAGATGTATGTGAAACTCCAAGCTGCAAGGCTTGGAGAAACCAGCTGCTATGTCATTCTGCTAAATACCATGATTGTTTTTCAAGTCTCATATCATAAAGCCCTTGCTCCTGGAGGCATGTGATTACAGGAGTATTTCTTCTCTCATTAAAAGAAAAAAAAAACCCAAACAAAACAAACCAGCAAACACAAAGCTCACTTGTATGGATGTAGAAAAAAGCCTGAGCACTTCATTCAAGTGGTTTAGAAACCAAAAGGAACACAGAGAGCGGGTGATAGTCATTGTTTCAAATAATTGATGGTTTTCTGAAGTCCAGTTATTTCTGTGCTGTGAAACTGGACCCATTTTTAGTTGATTTCAGCCAATTAACCCTTCTGTGCTGCTCACACTCAGCCCATCTCCCCAGCAGAGGTTTATCCCTGGAGACTCACAGCGGAGCAGGAGTGGTTTTGTTGCCTGTACCTTCTCTGTATAAAACAGAAGGTTTGAGCAACAGTTAAGACCAAGTAATTACAGACAGATATATAGCGATACAATTCAAACCTGTGCTGTAATGGCTCCATAAAGTCACCTACGTTTAGATATACATCAAACCATTTTTCACATTGCAAATGAATACTTTTTTAAGAGCTATAACTTTCTGGGAGTTCATGAATTTCCTGGATTCATGGCCCTTTACTAGGTGGGGGAAGGCTCAAGAGATACTGCTCTAGAGAAAGAAGGAGGGAGAGTGGCAAAGAGAGCTGAGGCAGAGGAAAAAAATAAATCCTTAGAGATGAGATTTCCAAAAGATGCTTGGAGAAAAAAAGGTGGGATAAATGTATGATGCACTCAATAAATATCACCTTGCTTCATCACCCCTCCTGTTTCCTAGACTTGCCCAGGCATTTTGGGACCCTGATCTGAAAGACAAAGCTTTTAATGGCTAAGAGCCAGTAATTCTGCCTTCCACCAGCACCAGAGTCCTTGATCAGGGTGTGAGCAGCACCTGGGCTTGTAGCTTGGCTGCTGTGCTCACCCCTGTGTGATGGCCACACTTGGCTTTCACCCTGAACCAAGGCAGGTGACAGAAGCCACTGTGATAGTGGTGACAACTCAAGGTAGGCACCGAACTGCCATAATGATGCTGACCTCACTGTGGTGACCCACAGAGAAGATCTCTGTAGGGTGAAGAGCAGGGACAGAAAATGTCCTTTCCTGTTCCTCTGGAGCACTTCAAGGTGTCATAGAGGCCACTGATGGGTTGGGCCTAGTGCTGCAGTCCTTAAAACCATTTTTTTAAAAAAAAGAATTTACAGCAGTTGTGGCCAAATTCAAGTTTGTGTCATTTTCTGCTGTCCTCCTCTAAACCCCACTTCTGTCTGTGCCCCACACTATGTCCCTGTGTCCTGCTGGCAGCAGAGCATGGTGCTGCTGAACAGTGGGGCTAAGACCTCTCCCCAGTGCTTCTCCAAAAGCTTGCTGTGATGAAAGCATGCTATTATTTTTGCATTTTTAAAATCTGTATTGTTTATCCTGTAATTTCCTATCCTGAAGAGCACTTTCAGTCTGGGCAATTTTGGCAATTAAGGGAAACCTGAGAGAGGCACAAAGCAGATGTTTCTTTGCCTAAGGAAGCACAGGGCACGTGACTCATGTCATAACATCACTCCAGGGTCATTGAGCAGGTAATCACAGAATCACAGGGGTTGGAAGGGACCTCCAGGGCTCATGGGGTCCAACCCCCTGCCAAAGCAGCTCCCCAGCTCATATTGCACAGGTCAGTGTCCAGATGGGGCTGGAATCTCTCCAGAGAAGGAGACTCCACACCCCCCTGGGCAGCCTGTCCCAGGGCTCCCTCACCCTCACTGGGGAAAAGTTCTTCCCCAGGTTGGTGTGGAACTTCCTGTGCTCCAACTTGCAGCCACTGCCCCTTGTTCTGTCCCCACAGACACTGAAAAGGGGCTGCCCATTTCCCCCTGCATCCCATCCTTCAGCTATTGATAAACATGACTGAGATCCCCCTTAGTCATCTTCTCTCCAGGCTGAACAGCCCCAGCTCCCTCAGCCTTTCCTCACAGGGGAGATGCTCCAGGCCCTTCAGCATCTTTGTATCAATCCTGCATACCAGCAGCGATGTGTCTTAAAACTGAGCATACCTCACTCCCACTGCAGGACACACACCCAGGCTCCTGAGCCAGGACCTCACGGACAATGCTCCTGCACGCCCCGATGATCCTTCCCTTTGTGCCTGTGAAAGTGCTTTTACTCCTTTCCTAATATCCCCTTAAATTCTCCTCCGGCAAATCTCTAGGCCAGCAAATCCATCTTTCTCAGGCAGTTAAATCAAGATTAAGGGGGCTTGATAGGTAATTAATTTTAATAATAATATGCTTTTTTCTTGCTGGATTACAGACGTCGGGTTGCCATGCTTTCACAGGGTTGGGAGCTGATTTCCAGCCGATGTCAGTGAGAAGCACAAGCCTTCCTATCTGGAAGGATCAGAGTCATCTTCTCTTTACAAATACAGCACAAACCATACCTGCTTTCTGAAGCCAGGACCCAATGAAAACTCATGCCTGGGAACCCTCCTGGGTGCTCCAGGGAACCAGCAAGGGCTTTCATCTGCTGCTGAGAATTTTGATTTTCCTAAATTTTAATTTGCTTAACTGAGAAGAAAATCTTTCACCTTCTTCTAGGGGCATGATTCACTCCCTGGGGGTTGTAGTACTTCTTTTTTAAAGCCAATTTGGGCTGTTTTCTTTTGTTAATTGACAAAGGGAGAGAGAAAGAATCCCACAGAGGCGTAAAAGTAAGATAAACAGGTGTGAACAGGTAAAGGATGCCAATATGGTGAGTGCACTTGAATCTGTACATTTAAGCAACCATGGCAATAGGCATCTATCTTTCCTCCTACAGCTTTTTCTAAATGTGCCCCTGTGTCCCTGGAAGAACATTGCCTTTCATGGGAGGGCGTGTAATGAAATGCCCTCATCCTGTTTTAATCAGTTTTGAATGTGGAAAAGACAATCATGATCTGAGAAAGGCAGTGTTTCCCTTGCATGTGAATTATGTGATACTGTAGCTTCATTAACATGCTTTACAGTCTTATCTTTATTCATACTGGCAAATTAAATTAGCACTGTCTTTCAAATCTCTGCCTATTTCTCCCCCTAGGCAGCCACCAGCAGCACAAAATAAATGACAGTAACAGGAGTGGATTGCTGTGCTCTTGATGCTAGTCCCTGGATTTTAAGCAACCATCCCTCCAAGAAATCATATTTGTTCTTGTTCCAAGAGCTGAGCTGCATTACAGCATGCTTGTTGCAATTAGAGCTCCATGTGCTGACACAGAGCCTGACCAGTGCATGGTGCACCAGGCGGTCAGCATGGAGCCTGGGTGGACCTTTCCTCTTTAGTCCCCCCAAACTTAGGTGGTATTTTGATATTTAAGCAGGTGCATTCTTCCTCCCTTTGTGGTCTTTCCTTCTGTTGGCTCCTTTGAGGTCTGGTTGGGAAAAGCACAAAACGTGGTTGGTGTGAGGATGGGAAGTCAGCAGCAAAGAGATTCTTGCTGCACAGGGTGACTTTTCTGGATGGGAGCAGTTTCTTCAGCCAACGTGAAAGCACATGTGAGAGAATATTTACAGGAAGTAGGGAGCCTGTTACTAATACAACCCCAGTTGTTTTGGGGGCTGGTATAGAAGAAAGACCTTGGTGGAAAAGGTATAAAAGGTGGGATGAGGTGGAAAAGACTTTCCCCACTTATCTCTCTGCCATGCAGCTACCTGGGCTGGGGATTAGTGTGGATTTGTCAACTCTGCAGTGAGGCGTAAATCGAGCTTCATAACCTTGCAAGTGCAAAGCATTAGGAGCAAGTGGTTTTACATTAAACAGTAAATATTGCAGCTATTAAAGAACATTCATCATCCACACAAGGTGCCTGAACAGAAATGAGCTGTAGCATCTCCTGCAACATTGACTGTAAACACATTACAAGCCATCACCGTGCTGTCAGTCATTTCCATCTTAGAGGGCAGACCTGGTGAACCAGCCCACCCTTCACACAGCATTGCAGGGTGACCTCCACTTCAGCTTGGAGCCTGGTACCCCCAAACCCTGCAGCTTTGTTTCCTCTGGTTTCGTGCTCTTTAGCTCTGTCTCAGTTGTGCTGTCCCAAAATGGTGCATCCAGGGACACTGTTGTCCCCACTGGAACATGTGGAGGTGACACATACTCCCTGGGGATTTGGCCAACCTTCAAGTGAGCACCTTGTTGCTTGTAGGTGAGCTGCATGAAAAGCTACTGTGTGGTTAGCTGTGATGGTGATTATGGGGATGTTGCAGCTTTCTTCCCAAAACCTCCCTGTGATTAAACAGATGAGCCACTGTTTCCTTTTCCTGAGCAATTCCTCTGGGCTGTACCTTGTTATCACCAACCCAAGAGATGCCCTGAGGCTCCAACCTAATGAAGTTTTAATTTCCTTCTGCTTTCCTACCACCAGGCCAGCCAAGCCTGGCCGTGCATTGCTCAGTCCAAGATCATACTTCAGATAAGGCTTTGGATGATTATGATTAATACGACTGCTTTATTTGTCTGACAGGTGAACTGATAAACAGATATTGTTGCTAGGCCTCCATTCCTTCCTGATAGGATAAACAATACAGCCTGAAATGCTGCTGTTTCTTGGAGATCTCTCAGGTCAGGGCAGCCTGTGCCCTGCCCTTTGATTGTACTTGGATAAAGGACTTCAGTCCTTTAAGTGAAGAGTGATGATTTCATCAAGACCTGACATGTCCTTAGTTTCCAGTAAGGGAAAACAAACAAAACCTCCCAGTTTTAAGAATAAAGTCCAAACACAGCTGAATGCTCATAAAAGGGCAGAGACTGCACAGGTCCAGCAGAAAAAAACCAGCTTCAAATGTCACCAGAAACTGTTACAGTCTGTCTTAAGATTTTTTCCCCCTGCTATCTGATCTCCATTTATCATTCTTTCTGGTTTTACCCAACATGAACAGATGAAATTTTGGCATTTCTCACCAAGCAGATACCCTGCCATGGGTACTGAGCCTCCCCTGCCCAGCGAGCAGCAGCCAAAGCTACAGGGAGCTTTGGTCCCATCAGAGGCACAGCCCTGGCTGCAGGGATGAGCACGTTTGCTCACCCTTCCTTGCCTTGAACAGCCCTTCAGAGCTGGGCTGCCTGTCCTGCAGCCAAGAGGACCCCAATGTGCTTGGAGCAGAGAACAGATCAACAAACTTTCAGTTTCAGCCTTGAAAACCCTCTTGCTCCACTTTGCATTACTAATCCCTACCATGCACCAGTGCATTACTCTGATTTCTCCAATCTCCTCCCTGAACCCTCAGCCCAATGGTTCAGCCACCATCCCCAGCTTTATGAACCTTACATAAGCTCTGACGCTTGGGGGGAGGGTTGTTGCTGCTGCTGTCCTGACTGAGAACAAGTGGTTGGGAAGGTCTTTGGATAAGTTGCTTCAGAAATACATGCAAGGCAATCTCTCAGCAGTAGTTATCAGGGTCTGTATTGTCAATCTGCATGTATCAGACTCCAGAGGAGATTAGCAATGTTGACTATAACTTGTCTATGTTGTTGAAGCAGCTCATTTAATATATCTTCTTGTAAAAGTCTCTGGGAGCATCCCATTTCCTAAGGGATTTTTTCCTCTTAGTGGGGGAAAGAGTGCTGATGTTTCATCATTGTACTGATCAGGAACTTCTGGAGATAGATAGATAGATACCTGGATAGGTAGGTAGATAGATAGAACCTCTCTGTCTATGGGGAAGCTGCAATTCTGGTGCTGAGTTTAGAAACCTATAGCAAGACTAATGTGCTAAAGCAGGCATCACTCTCCACTCAGACCATGCATCATTGCCTGTTGTCAAAAATTGAGCTGATTTAGGTACTCCCCTTGAAAAGGAGTAGGTCTTCTTGGCTATAATTAAGGAGATGTTTTCCCTGAGGTTGATGGCCTCGGGATGAGCTCAGCTTTTACCTATCATGTGTTCTTCTCCATCAGCCTCTGAAGACACCTAGATGACTGGGTCTGGTGTACAGACTGAAATTGGGGTAGATCAGTGCCAGATGAAAGCCACCCATGCCAAAGGTTCATTCCTTCCTTCTGGTGTGCATCTCAAACCCTGCCTTGGGACTAGCAGGGTCTCATCAAACTGCACACTTTTGGCTAAGCAGCTTTTGCCAAGTTCAGGCTCTTTTGTGCTGTCTGGCCACTAGAGACAGGGGAAATGCCCTGTCCTTTCTCTGATTAATTAAGGAAATTAGTTAACTTTGCTCTAAGGTTAAATATCTTTGCAGCAAATGTTGGAACAGTGAAAGGTTCCTGTTTCTTCCCAGGGGCTCTATAAATACACAGCCCTCTCCAAAGGTGATACTGCTTATTTCAGGAAAAAAGAATCAATATGGTCTATGGTAGGTGAGGAGAAGCAAGAGCCTTCCAGCCTGCACAGCAGCTGTACAGGGGCACTAGGGCAGACACCCATTGGGTTGTCAGGTGTGCCTGCCCACCCTGGTGTCCTGTTCTGGTACCCACACCAATCTCTGGTCCTCTGTTGAGACTGTCATTTGTCCCTCCTGTTGTCAGAAATGCCCAGGTGTGGGTGGGAGGGGATCTGTGGCTGAGGAGTGATGGGCCTGGAGTCAGGTCCTGGACTGTCTTCATTCAGTCCACCCATGCTCTGACTCTCAGGCACTGGTGGTTGCCCAAAAAGCAAGCGACTGTGCTTTGGGATCTGATGGATCTTGCTGGGATCTGTTCTTCAAGCCTGCCCAGACACCAGCCAGGTTCCCTGGTTTGGGTGGTGGGAAGAGAGGGGAGCAGATAACCTCCCAGCACAGACCTTGCCTCCATCAGGTCTGGGACAAGCTTGGATGCCCTCTACTCTCTAAGCAGCTGAATCTTGCCCCTCAATCAGTCTCTAAGGGACTATTAAGTGTTCAAAAGTACTATTTACATTTCAAAAACTAACCCAGGCCTGGTGTGAGATCAAAGTGAAAGTGAGGTGTGGGTGCATTGATCAGATGCCTGCGATGCTGGGTCTTTCTGCTTTCCTGTATCTTGTAAAGTATCTGTCGTGGTTTCACCCCGGCTGTGGGCTGAGATCCACGCAGCTGCCTGCTCCTTAAAGTAAAAGAGCAGGGGAAAAGGGAAAAAGGGAAAGGGAAACAAGGGAAGGGAAAAGGAAGGGGCAAATAACTCCAAAACCAAGAAACTAAGAGGCCCGTGGGTTGGGATAAGGATAGTTTACTAAGATAACAGAAAAATAAAATATAACAATGCTAACAGGACTTTAGAGCAAAAGAATATGAAACTGTTGATACACAATGCAGTTTCTCACCGAACCACACAACTCAGGTACCACCCAGAGCTGTCCCGGAACCCGACCGTCCCCCAAGAAGCACGCGTCCCGAGACCGCCCCGCTTCTTCTTCCCAACAGCCCCCCGTTTTATTGGGCAGGACGTAATTGGCATGGAATACTCTCTTTGGCCCATCTGGGTCACCTGTCCTGGCTTCGCCCCTCCTTTCTCAAGAATAGAGAAATAGAAGAAGCTAAGAAAGTCCTTGACTGTCTGACTGCAACTAAGAACATCAGGGTGTTATCAGCACTGCTTTCATTTTAACTCCCAAACACAGCATCCCATCAGCTGCTACAAATGAAATTAACTCTATCCTGACTGAAACCAGGACATTATCAAGCAAGGGTTTGGAAATGTAAGAACTGTCAGCATTTGTTTCTAGCTAAGAAGAGCTTGTAATCCCAGGTATTTAGATGTTTTCCTCAGAAAGAAATCGACCCTTTGGGTGTTTCCTGATGACTACACCTTACATGCACAGCACTCGTTCCCCTCCACACCAGCCTCCTTGCAGAAACCTACCAGACCTGGCACAAAACTCTGGCCCATGAGTTGTTCCAAGCTCACACTTTTCTTTACCCCTGCTTGTAGGTGCAGTTGGAGCTCAACCCACTGTCCTGGCCCTCCTCACCCCAGGGGGAGACATAGCCCCATGCATCAAAACGTGGATGTATATGGGACTGTGATGGTCAGGTAGAGCTACACTAAGGCTAAGCTTCTCTGGATGACCTTCAGGAGTGGGAGGTATCCAGCAGAACATGAGCAACCAGCTTTGAAAGCAGGCTTTGATGGATTGGCAGAGATACCATCATCATTCTATAACAATATAGAGGAGAAAGGTTGGGGGTCCAGACCGCTGGTGTTGTGGGTGTATGCCTGAAAGCTTTGCAGCGTGGTACTGATGGGTGCCAGGTGTCCATCCACCTTTCTGCTTCAGTCAGCTCTGCTGGACAAAGCCAGCAGACAGCCTTGTGTTCCCCTCTTGTACATAATGATAATACACTGTTATACCAGTGGGTTGCTATTTCTTGTAGGAAAGTTAATGGCATGAGGTTTGAGGTACTGGGACCAGCAAGAGCAGCATCCTTCATCTGCTGCTTGCTGCCCTCCCTTTGCTGTGTGCCCAAACAGCACCTGCCTGTGTCTGGCAGTGGGAGGACTGCAGGAAAAGTAGGACAAAACATTCAAGCCCTATTTATGTGGATTTTGGCCAAGCAAGAAAGCTTTCTGGTTAACCAGCATGACTCTTCTCCTCCCAGAAAAAAACTTCAAAAGGCCTTTTCCTTTGTGCCATGCTCTCACAGCTGTAAGCAAATTCCCCAGAGGAAGCGGTGTGTGGCAGGAACAAAACACCACAGCCAGCACAGCCCCTCTCCCCATGGCAGGAGATCTGTGGTGTGAATGTGCATTATTGGAGTCCTTCAGAGCACATACACAGAGGGGGTAGCAGAGGTAATTGTGTAAAATCCTGTAAACCCCTCAAACCTGAAAAGATGCTACTTTCTCCATCGCTGGGCAGCGAGCGGTCCGGCTGTGGTGTATGGTGTGCAAGCAGGAGATGCAACTGCAGGGACACTGCTGTGGCTCTGGGAGGGTGGCAAATGGTGCCAGGGGTGCAGAGTGAGGGAGAGGATGGAGGATTTGACATCACCTCTGGTGATGTTGCTGTGGAGGAATAGCCTGGTCAGTTCCCAGAGCTATGCAGAAACAATACTGGTCCCAGAAGCATCCCCGTGGCTTGAGTGCACACATAGTATCCTTCTATCAGTCCCATGGCTGCTATCTGTCAATGTACTTGACTTTTTCATGCCTGCAGGAGCATGTACAAGGTACAAGCAGCTTAAAAACTCCTAAAAAGCAGGGGGAGCTGTACGTGGTGTTGGGTTTCTGTGTGTATTGATCTGTTTGGAAATGTCACCAGGATGGCTCCTGTAGCTGTTCCCTGGAGCTTAAAGCTCCCCAAATCAGAGTTTCAGCTTGTGAAACAGTGCTGTGGTCTGCTCTGCCCCTAGGAAGATGCTGCTGCTCTCTCAGATAAACGCAGCACTGCTGTGCCTGGAAAAAATATTTACTCATGACTGGCAGTAGCAGAGAGTTTACCTCCTTCTGCAGGCTTTTCATTGTGGGAGTCCCTTCAGGGGATCTGAAATTAAACTGATGCCTCCATCTCTCCCTTGTTGCCAGCGAGGCACGGAGAGGATGTGAGCCATGCAGGGAAGTGCTCTCTCACTGCTGCTGTCTCCTGATGCTGGGCTGGTTTACTGCTGCACAGCCACTTCCATGGTCTGTGGGCAAACACTTGCACATGACACAAGCTCAGGCTCTGTGACAGCAGAGTCATGGCTGTACTGGGCACAGGGGTGTGGGCTGATGGCTGGGTCCCAGCTGGTTATCCCAGGATGCTGACAGGAGTGGCTGTTGCTGATGGGACTGTTCATTAGAGCAGAGACAGATCAGTTCACACTGGGATGCCCAACCCCCTCCCCAAATAGTGACTTATAAATCTCCCCTGTCTCTAGTAAAGACCTCCACCTTCTTTGTGAAATCATTGGTGTGGCTTTCCCCTTGCTGAGAGGATGGGGCTGTCCCAGAGCATCCCCAGAGCTCAGGCCATCGCAGAGCCCCTGCCCTGAGCCTTTGGTTCAGGAGTGGCTGCCCATGCCAGCCCCAGCTGCCCTCAGCGCTCTGGGATGAAGGATTCCCAGTTCTCAGCCCATTTTTACACAGCTGCTGACCAATAAAATGGACTGCTTGTGTGACTGGCCACCTAACAGCATGGCATGGTTCCTTGGCTGGAGGATAGCTGAGCAGCTTTCAGAAGAACAGGCACCTGCATCACGTCATCTTGCACTCTCAGGACTGGGGGATTTACAAACTGAACCTGTTGAAATGGTTTCTGTAACCACCTCAGCACTGCAAACCCTAAAACCAGCCTGGCCCATCCTCCTCCTCCAGCTGCACAGATTTCCTCCTCACCCTAACATCCCATAAGTGAGGACCCCCTGGTAGCAGAGGCTAGTGGAGAGGGATGGGTGGCCTCCCAAATAGTTTTCTGATTAAACCTTAGCACAGCCAGAAAGCAAAGGTCGCCAACCCAGCACTAATTCTGCACCGGTGCTGTCAGCTTGTTCCCCTCCTGCGCTCTGCTCACCCAACCCACTGCTCCCCCTGGCACATTTGGGTTTTATGTAGATTAACAGGGACTTTGGGCTGCTGTTGAATAATTGATCAAACCCAGCCAGGCTTCACAGACTTGAACGTAACTTTGTGCAAAGTTTCACCCCCCACCCAACGCTTTAAAATCAAGGAAGGTGGGAGCCACGCTGCGCCTGGGTGTTTGGTATCTGATCTCACTGGAGCTCTTAAACTGTGCATCCTTTTTTTCCAGTCCTCCTGTTATGTTTTGTATATTGCAGCAATAGGAATGCATTCAACAAGAGCTTGTCTTGTATAAAAAAAGGACTTTGCCTTTTAGTTGCTTTCCAGTGGGTTGGTTTTTTTTTTTGGATGATTCAGAGGATGTTGACTTCTGTGAACATGATCATTTCAGAAAAAAAAAAAAAAGCTTGGGCCTCTAGCTGCAGTGAAAAACCAAGGTCTGGAGTTCCAGCATGAGCTACAGAGGATGTGAATTCCTGTCCATGTCGTGTGCCAGTCTTTATAATCAGTGCACTGAGGGTTTCAGTCAGTCCTTGAAGGAGTTTATCTTCACCTTCCAGCTTCCCAGATATCCTCTGTGGGGAAATAAGCACCTACACCAGTGAATAGTCATCTGTGGGTGCCTATTCCAATGGGTGCATGATGGGGCGGGTCTTACACTGCAGCAGGACACACAGAGCAGGACAGGGTGGCTGTGGGTGCTCTAAGTGCCCAGTACCATTCACCTTCACCCAGCAAAGCCTTCAGGCAGGTTAACAGAAGACCCTCCTCACCCTCCCAGTGCTGGCTGATGCAGAGCAGGGCTGGAGCATGTGGGTTTACACATGGAGTGTAAAATGGCTCAGAGATCTGGCAGGAAACCAGTCACTGGGAGTTTGTGCTGTGGAAGTGCCCAGGGCAAAGCGCATCCCTGTGTGGTCTGAACAGGAGGTACGGGCATCTCACGTCTGCAGACACACACCCCTGTTGAGGTCAGGCATATACAAATGAGATGTGATGTGAGCAGAAACCCCAGGGAGACATGGGCATGAGGGAGCAGTGTCTGTTGTCTGCGTTACGGTGCATGCCTGGGCATTAAGAGCCATGGACAGGCACCACACCGTGGGGGTAATTCCTGCCACCTAACTCAAGCAGGGATGTCCAGGTTTCAGTCAGGACAGAGTTAACTTCATTTGTAGCAGCTGATGGGATGCTGTGTTTGGGAGTTACAATGAAAGCAGTGCTGAGAACACCCTGATGTTCTTAGTTGCAGTCAGACAGTCAAGGACTTTCTCAGCTTCTTCCTATTTCTCTATTCAGGAGAAAGGAGGGGCGAAGCCAGGACAGGTGACCCAGATGGGCCAAAGAGAGTATTCCATGGCAATGACGTCCTGCCCAGGAGAACGGGGGGCTGAGGGGAGGAAGAAGAGGGGCGGTGGCGGGACGCGTGCTGCTTGGGGGGATGGTCGGGTTCCGGGACAGCTCTGGGTGGTACCTGAGTTGTGTGGGTCGGGGAGAAACTGCATTGGGGATCAAGAGTTTCATCTTCTTTTGCTCTAAAGTCCTGTTAGCATTGGGATATTTGATCTTTCTGTTCTCTTAGTAAACTCTCCTTATCCCAACCCACGGGCCTCTTAGTTTCTTGGGTTTGGAGTTATTTCCCCTTCCTTTTCCCTTCCCTTGTTTCCCCCTTTTTCCCTCTTCCCCTGCTCTTTTACTTTAAGGCGCAGGCAGCTGCGTGGATCTCGGCCCACAGCCGGAGGGAGACCACGACAAGGGGTCAGCAGCCTGAGGGCTTCACCTGGAGGCTGTGATGGAAGAGCCAAGGCAAAGGGATGGTGCTCTGCCATCCTTGGCTGCGCTGCTGCAGCTCAGAGTAAGGGGAACCAGCAGGAAAGCTCCCTTTATTCCCTGCTTAATCCTGATGCAGTCTTGTGGGAGACAAAGAGTCTGAGCCATTGTAGAAAGGCTTGTTGTCCTTAATGCCGTGTACAGATACAGGCATAAAGTGACCACGTGGCCAGTGATGGACAGGTATTGTTCCCTGGCTGCTGCTTGGGAAATACACTGCAAAGCAGAACAAACATCCCAGTTTTTGTCTGTCTTACCTCCTACTGATCTGTCTTGCTTTTCCCCACCTACAGACACTAGTTAAGCACTAGAAAGAGGCTTAGATCAGTGGTGACTTGATGTTGCTCTTTAATTCATGCAAATGTTCTTTTTAACTAGCTTGGAGTCTCAAACAGCCCTCTGGGGAACCTTTTTGTGTTTATGATTATTGAAACAAAAGTTTATTTCCTTTAAGCACAAAACAATATGGGAATGGAAGGAAAGAACCTGTTTCCTTTTCTTGCAAATACGGTAAATTTAAAGGTCAGGTACAAGTTGACATAGCAATGGGCAGCTCAATGCTTGGAAGAATTCCCCAGAACAGCAATAAAAAGTGTCAACTATGCAGTCACACAACAGCACAAAGGGTTTTGTCTGTCTGTATCTGGAGTTACAGAGACCTTACAAGGTCTGAGACAGGCTCTGGCTTGAAGGGAGGTTTCTCTGCTCCGGTGTGTGCAGACACATCAGGTGCAGCAAGGGGTCTGCTGCCACATTACACCTGGAGTACTGAGTTTACTACAGGCTTCAGTACTGGCAATCTAGTGGCCTCAACACCTAGCCAAAGGTCAAGCTTCTGCTGCAGCCGAGCATCCTCCCACAGCAGACGTGTCTCCAGATGCACCCCCTCTTGATTTCATACATGGCATCTCTGCCATTCATCCTCAGAGTGGTGGGACAGCCCTGAAACAGGACCAGTGCTGGGTCAACCCTGGCCTGAGGCCTAAACAAACAGGTTAACCAGTTTTCCCAGCGTATCTGCTGTGACAGACTTAGTCTCTGGACTCTCCACCTCCTGTGATGGCAAGGAGGACACTGGCTCTTTGAGCAGATCACAGCAGCCATTGTATCCTGGGGCAGGTGTGGCCCCAGCTCTGCAAGACACAACCCAGCTCTATGCCAGGAGCTCCCTCACAGCTGCATGGTGGTGCAGCAACTGGAAGTGCCTGATCTTAAGGTGCTAATGCTGAAAGGCCACACAAAAGTACCATGAAAGGGTCATTCACCTGGGAAATGGATTTGACTCCTTTAAAGCGAAGGTCTTGGTAGGCATAAAACTCCTTCAACAGACAGTGGCAGCGCTCCACATCATCATGATGTATGTGAGCAGCTTTGTCTTGTTTCCAAGCCCACTGCCTGCTAATTTCAATAAGCATCCCATAATTCTCTCATCATGGCCAGCAAGCACCCTTTCATCTTTACCACACGTGCCTCTTGCATTTTCACAGTCAACTTGTGCTTCCATCCTTCCAGTTGTCTCCTCTCTGTCCCCCAGCCAGCACCAAAGGAAACTGCGTGGAGCTGATGTCATAAACCTCCCCAAACAACCCCTGACAGGGATGACAGTCTTCTCTTGCACCACTGAACTGGGCTCAGCATCTCTCCCCATCCTCTCAGTATGCCAAAGTCAAAGACAGAGGCCCTTTGCTCACAGACCATCTGTGTAATAGATCACTCTGACACCAATTCACTTGCTCTTTGTGTAATACGTTATAATCTAGCCATTCAGACAGACATGTAAAAGAGAAAACTAACATGGCCTCTAAAATCAATGAGCCAGTAAATAGAGGGCTATAAATAATCAGGAGAAAAGATTTAATTAGCAACAAAACTCACTTGCAGTAGACTGGATGCGTATGGCAGCCTCTAGTCTGAATCCACCTCACGTGCCCCGACTTACTCCAGCAGTCACCAGCACTGTCTCTTCTCATGCCCATAAAGATATAAGTCACATTTTAGGAGCTGTGTGATGTCCTGTAGGTCTCTGCATCCTTGCTGCTGAGAGCAGCATCAAACCCCTGAGAGCCCAAGCTCACAGAGGCTTGTGCTCACATCTGGAGACTATGCTGTTGACACTGCCAGTGCAGGTCCTGAGCTGCCCACAGAAGTGCAGGCAGATTAAGAGGCGTTGTCTGCCTTTGTTTGGGTTGGGGTTGGCTGGATAGGTCCCAGGAACGTGCCCAGGTACTTGCCATGCTTTTACACACTGATGTGGAGAAAGGTGAGAGTTCTCTGAGGCATAGAGTTTTGCTTGGCAAAATCTGGGTGTGAATCTGACCCCAGATATGAATCACATCTGGATGTGAATCCAACCTGGTCATATACCCCATGACAGATCCTCTGGACACTATCAAGGAAGAGTTTTATCTCTGCTGGTGACCAGAGCTGCTGCCTCTGTTCCTGTACTTCTCGCTCCCTTCCCATGGACATGGCTGGATTTCTGAACATGGTCTGTTAGAGAGCTGTGTCATTGCTTTGCCTGTTGGTATCACAGCTTATTGATAATGCAGTAGGTGAGAATAGATCAGTGGAGAACCCAAAATGAGGTTAAATCGTACCCAGAACCTGTGGTTTGAAGCAACTCAGGCTTGCATTTGAGGCAAGGTTTGATAGATCCCTAATGCTTTCCGGCAGACTGTCCTGGAGTCTGCATCTCAGGCAGAGCCGCCGGCTGAAAAGAAATCATTTCATCAAGGAAAGGCCTGTCTTGCCTTCATTTTGAACCTGTTTGCTTCCTGAGCTGTGGCTCAGTTGTCTCCTCATCAGTCCGTGTTTGTGAGTTCACCTGAGATCTTCAAATGAAAACATGCCATTGAGCAGCATCAACCCTAAACTCCCAAATTTTCTGGGGATTACTGACCTGAGTTATGCTGTATCACATGTCAGTAAAGAGTAATTTTATTATTGAAAGAATCATTCCATTAGGTCAAACCAGATTGTAAAGATCCCTCTCCTGTGTTTTACTGCCTTTATTGAGTACCCAGCCATATGCCTCTTTAGTATCCACGTGCCATTCGGTTTTATTAATGCTTGCATCTGCTGGTGATTTGAGCAAGGGCCAAAGGTTCAAAATTGAAACTCAAGGACCCTCTACTACTAAAAGATTTTATTAGCCATAAATCTATTATAAAGCGCCTGTGTTGACAATAGGGAATAATATAATCAAACCTCTCTCCCCACCAGTGACAGCCCTACTCTGCTGCAAGGATCCACATGAATTAATCTGTCTTGTTAACCATCCCAGAGTAAATGCCTTTCAGGAGAAGAAAATACTCCAGCAAAATACAAAGAAACATCTGTGCTTTTACAAATACACCCTGCTTTCCACAGGGGCACTTATATAAATAGACAATGCTCCGTTCCAACACGAATCTCCCAGGCCATGTACTTTGTGTCGTTGCTGTCCCCGGTGCAAAGGGGATGCAAAATGGTTTGGGGGGAAGAATAGCAGCCACGTGCTTGCTTTGTGCAAGAGGAGAATATGCAGGGCAAAAGAGATCCCTCTTGTACTCTGTGTTTTGCTGTCGCTTGTTTGGTTAGGGGTGGGTTGGTTTTTTTCTGCCTCAGGAGAAGTTTGATTAACTTCAATTGCGGCTTGTTTGAGGAAAGGGAACAAGTTAAAAACCCCTGATTGCAAGGATTTCTCTGCCTGTGACCCTGGACAGGCAAGGAGAAGGGGCTGCCCTGGGGATACAGTTATGCTCCCAGAGGTATTCGCAAGACCTCAGGACTAGGAGGGGTTGAATTTCATGCTGATTTCGAAGCCTTGCCAGGGCTGTTCCCACCACAGCCACAAGCTCTTTGGGTGATGGCATCCTGGGGTGCATTAGAAAAGGGGTGGTTAGTAGGTCAAGAGAGGTCCTTCTCCCCCTCTATCGTGAGACCATATCTGGAATATTGTGTTCAGTTCTGGGTCCCTCAGCTCAAGAAGGACAGGGAACTGCTTGGAAGAGTCCAACTCAGGACCACTGAGATGATGAAGTGGAACACCTTCTTTATGAGGAGAGGCTGAGGGAGCTGGGCCTCTTTAGCCTGGAGCAGAGGAGACTGAGGGGTGACCTCATCAATATGTGTATATATATATCTATCTATAAATATGTGAAGGGTGAGTGTCAGGAGGACAGAGTCCTCGGGCTCTTCTCAGTGATCACCAGCGACAGGACAAGGGGCAGTGGGTGCAAGCTGGAGCAGAGGAAGTTCCATGTGAACATAAGGAAAAGCTTTTTCACTGTGAGGGTGGCAGAGCACTGGGACAGGGTGCCCAGAGAGGTTGTGGAGTCTCCTCTGGAGACACTCAAATTCTGCCTCCACATGTTCTAATGTGACCTAATCTAGGTGATCCTCCTCTGGCAGGGCTTGGACTATATATGATCTTTCAAGGTCCCTTCCAACCCCAACATTCTGTGATTCTGTGAACTTTGCTCCGTTTATGACTTGCATGTGTTTCCTTACTTAGCAGAGACTGATCCCTGCTACAATGGGAGACCATAAGACTAAACTGGCTAACACTCGTGGTGCTTTGGGACCTCTGCAGACACTGACTAGCTGGTATTGGCACCAAGAGGCTGCTAATTCCTTTATTTAACAGACCGTGGTACCATTCCCACAATGAAAGCTATCCCAGTTTGGGCAGAATATGTACATGTCATGGGAAATGTTACATTGTGGTTGATCTGGCAGCCTGTCACAGGTACCATTCAGTATTAGCAAACCTCTTTTGTCTCCCCTGTCCCTTGCTTTTGCAGTCCCTAGAATCATAATCTCAAACTGGAGCTCCAGCTGCATGGTATTTTAGATGTACACTGAAATAAAAACTCAATTGCTGTCAAAATTAGGCAAAGGAGGGACTTTCTGTGTTAACAAGAGGAGAAATGGTGTGAGAACTAAACACTGTTCTCAGTTACTCCTCTAAAACCAGAGAACCTGGACATTTTAATGGCACTGTTTAGATGTAAACCAGGAGAGCATTTTAAAAGCTTTCTTTAAGGAGATAAATTAACACACTTCTGAGAAAGAAGGCTCCCAGAAGTCAAACAGCATCCATTGCTATCCAGCTCCTCCAGTCCTGTGTGGCCAGGCTGTACCTGCTCCAGAGCAGAGGCTGAGCTGTGCTGAGCTGCCCCTCAGCAGGAGCAGTTTGCAGGGAATGAGAAGTGTGATTTCAAACCTTTCTGGTCCTTTTGTTGAGTTTTCTGTTTCCAGAGCAGCTCTGAAAACTACATCCAACAGAAATGCAAATGTGGGAAGCATGGGATGCTTTTGTAACGTGGAAACACAGACACGAGTGAGCTCCTGCTGGCAGTACAGCCGGTCACTCAGATGGAGCATATGGAAGCAGTAAGTTCATCTCCTTTCTCCTTCTACCCTTTCATGCTGTGATTGTGCTCAAGAGAAAAATATTTCATTGTCCAGTAGTAAAAGCTGACATTATTGTCCTGCCTCCATCTGTCCATCAGCTCCCTAAAAATAATGTGAGGTGAAAAACAATGTTGTGAGTCCATGGCAAATGATGGGTGGAAAGTACACAGGTACCTCCCAGAAAGATCCCCACAAAGGCAGAAGTCCTGGCATTCTGCCTCTCTCTGTTTGCAAGCATGCACGATTAAATTTAAAAGTTTGTCATGGCTCTTAGAATACCCACGAGTTCTGTATTTCTGGCATGAAACTGAGATCTGGTCTTGAAATGTCATGAGCAATGTACCAAAGCCCTGTTCCTTCTTGCCTGCTAACGCTGACAGCATCTTGCTGGCTGATGGGTTCTTTTTCTTCACTCTGCAAGACAAAATAGCAATAAAATCCCCCATCATCTGGGTTTGGTTTCCTCTCTGCAGCGTTTGTATTTCTCCTGTATTAAATTTTGTTGGGGCCATTTTCACACATAAACTTTATTTTCCTTTTATGCTGGAGAAAACTCAAGAAATTACTTAAAGCAACTGTGCTTGTGGATCCCTTTGTGACAGCAGCCTGTCATCGTTTCCTCTGCTGGACAATGTGAGCCAGAGAGGGGAGTGTGAAATGTGCCAGTCAAAGGGGAGAGATAGGCTGGGGCTTTTGTAACGTTTGACTGGGCTTCCAAAGATTCCCAGACTTGGTGATTTTGAAGCAGACAATCAGTTTTCTTTTTGCTCTGAGCATTTGCTCCCTGAGACAGGGGATGCCAGGGGCCTGTGCCATTCACCGCTTGCTCCTGGGGACACAGAACAGGAAATCAAAGCCTGAAAGCATTTGTGGAGGTGGGTGTGCTAAGTGCAAAGCAAGAATCGCTGGAGTGGCGTGTTGGGGAGCTATGAGGACACGTGGAAGCTGGGGCAAGAGAACCAAGGGCTTTTGGGGACGAGGGGAGAAGTGGATGGGGTCAGATGTGATGACTGGGGTAGTGTCAGCGTGTTCTGTGCTGGACGCAGTGGTTGGGGATGTTAAGACCTGCCTTATGTTTCAATTATTCCATAAGCTCTCAGCCACCCACGAGCTCATGCTTTAAGTACCCTCAAGGAAGGCCTGAGAGAAACAAGTCCATTGTATCTCAGAGTCACTTACTGCTGGGTTTCTCATGCCAGTGTTATGGTTGGAAAATAAGTGGTTTCTCTTTTCCTTTTGCAGAAACTTTCAAGCACATTCAGCAACCTTAAATGGAAGAATAGTTTTCAGACTCACCAGTAACTTCTCTTTCTAAACCCTGCTTCCCCTGAATTACTCTCGAGGTGCATCTGAAAGGATAACTAAAAATAAAATATTGACAGCTTTGTCAATATCTTAAAGGTGTTCAGAAACCAATGAACTGAGCTTAAAAGTGAGATTGTTGCTGCTATTGTCAGTGGACAGCAATTCAGTGCACTTCTCAGCAAGACCTAAAAGCTAATGCTCCTGGTGTGTGACTCCCACATCATGCTGTGTGCTGTGTCTGGGGGTTAAGCACTTAAACTTATTTGACAAAGAATCGCTTCAACCATTGACTCAGGGAAGGGGAGGGAAGGAGGAATGTCTAACTTTCTGCTCCAGAAACTCCTGAAGCTTTGGTTTCTTTGCTGAGGAGAAGGGTACAGACTGGGGGAGCTGAAGCTTTTAGCAGAGCTGGGAAGTTGGGAACAGCAGAAGAGGTACAAAGTAAATGGGCAGATTCATTAGTCACGTTCCTGCCATCCAAAGTGTCTTAATCTCACTACTTCTGCCATCAGCGATTCCCTAGACATTCCAGAGCAGCCTCTGCTTCTTCAGGGAATTTCACAATTTAAAAATTGCATATGCACAAAAAGGAAAAAACACCTTAATTTTAACTTCCCACAAAACAAAGTACAAATCACACAGCATCTAGCAAACTCTACTCTTAGAAGTGCTTCGTCTTTAACTCTTAGCATAACTTATGTTAGAACTCTCCAGAAGAGCAGTGCAGTGTTGGTTTAGGTGCTGGAAGCACTCTGTTTTGCCAGCACTGACATGGACACTGTTGGGTTTCTCTTCCCAAAACCCTGAGGTTCCCATCAGAACCATTGCTCTTAGTACCTTTCATGGGGAGAAGGTTTTTAACTAATGAATTTTTTACCCATTTGGGGAAAAAAATCCTAATTCTACATTGTGGAGGAAAGGGGTGATCATTTCTTGTATTTGAGGAGCTATAAATACCTATTGACTTTCACTCCTAAGTAATCATCTCATTACAATTCATTTTTGGCCATGGTTTGGTTGGGTTGTTTTTTTTTTCCCTAAGAGCTTTTCAGACAGATCTATCCAGTTTGGGTTCTTAAGATGACATCACTTTCACATTTCCTGCTTTTCTGCTCTGTTATTGTGTGCTGGGTCAGTGATACTTTGTGATGTGCCTGAAGTCAGTGTTCAGTTTTGGTACTGTGCTGAACCTTGGTCTTAACGTTGCTCAAATGCTCCTTCTCTACAGGAAGCCTGTCCTCCTCTGATCCTTCAGATGACCCCACCACACATACCCACACACCCTGGGTACAGCAGGCCAGCATCTCTGGCCCCTCTCTTTTGGGAAAAAAATGCCCTGAGATCTCTGGATGAAAAGTGCTTTATAAAATTGTTGTTCTCTGGAGAGCAATAGAATTGAGTGAGAGCCTTTCTGTGGAATTTGTAAAGCCAACTATAGCGTTTAATGGCAAATTAAGTCTTTACTGCAGGACTCCATAGGCTTGTGTATTACCATTCCCAAAATGCTTGGAATAATCCATTTCTCTAAAAGCCTTAGGACACTAAGTGAACTGCATGAAACCCCCACAAACACAGAAATAGTCTAGATCATTCTCCTCTCAGCTATTTGCCAGCAAAACAGGGCTTAGTTTTCCTTCTGTGTTGGCCCCTTGGACTAGTCCACAGTAGCAGGAATCCACTCTTGCTCTGAGAGTTGCCAAATTCATGACTTCTCTGCGGTGTGCAGAGCCCCTCGTCACTGTGGCCACTATCTTGAATCCTGACAGCTGGCTCAGGGTGTTGGGCTGAGCTCCAAGAATAAACATTTTCTAAGGCATTAATCTTTATAGTGATTTTCTAGAGCGACTACTTCATCTGGCTTCTGGAAATCAATCTGGGGTGGGGTTCTTTTGTGTCTTCTGGTGAACACAATTTGATGTAAATGTTGTGGCTTCTCTTTAGAGAGGCGTGTCCTGCCCTGTGCTCAGACAGGATGAGTGGGCAGGTAGCAGTCCCTTGTCCAGAAGATGCTCAGAGTCTGTTTGGGGCCAGTTTTGACTATAATTTGGGATTGCATTCAGGCTTCCCAACGTGAGGGTACGTGGATAGATCTTCTCCCCTTAGGAGGTGCAGAGCAGGTACTGCTTGTGGGATACAGGGAGATCCTCTAAGCTTGGTTCTTATGGTCCTTTTGGTACAGAGACCACCCAGTTAACCCCACGAGCTCTGATGGGTCTCATCTCCCCAGATGGATTAACAGCATAGCCTAACCCACAAACCTGGGTTCATGCTTAGTGTACAACACAGCTCCTTTGTGCACAAAGAGCTTACAGCAGCTTTCCTCATCCAAGATACCACAAGTGACTTGCAACCATCTCTTGGTAGAAAATGTGGTTCATGCAGGATTATCACTCAAAGGGTGGTGCCTGGCAAAACACATCCCCGTTGTCTTCACAACAGTTGTAGCATCTTCACATCTTCCTCCCTGGCAGCTTCAGCCTGTGAAACGTGGGGTGTTGCCTGCTGCAACTGCTCACACCACCCAGCCCATCAGGTCCCACGCCTTGCTGCAGCTGCTGGAAGGCAAAGGGTGGATTTTCAACCCCTGCAGTGTTGAATCAGGTAGTTCAGCACATCTTCTGTCCTCGATCAGGTGTAGGAAAGGGAGGGGATCAGGGAAGAAGTGGGAGGAGGATCATCATTTAAGTGCGAACATTAAAGCTGCATTTAGCACCTGTCTAATTTTTAATATGTGCTTAGCTGTGACATGGTATTAGGCACTGAGGTAAGTGACAATTTATGCAGCATTTCTAGATTAGCTGTGCATGGAGAGTAACTGACTTTTTTTGGCTCAACAACTGCAATTGAAAATAAAATCATTTCAATCCAAGCAGGAAAAAAAAAAAAAAGAGAAAAGGTGCATATTTGCAGGGAGGGTAGAAGGATTTCTCATGTTTTTTCTGGCATTTTTGTTAAAATGAAGGGAATTTTTAAGCCCAGTGTTTTGCTCAGGTGTTAGGGCTGGCTGCCCCAAGAGGTGATGGAGTTACCATCCCTGGAGGTGTTTAAAAGATGTGTAGATGTGGCACTTTGGGACATGCTTTAGCTGTCGTGGTGGTGTAGGGTTGATGGTTGGATTTGATGATCTTGGAGGTCTTTTCCAGCCTTAAGGATTTGATGATTCTATGTAAGAACAACTGCCTTGGCCTCCAAAACACACGTTGATTCATTTTCAGAAAGCCAAGACTACAAGGTCACCCAAAGCTGGATTTTCTTCAATTAACAGATGCCATTTAAAAGAAAATTCCTGGCTTTCCCCCAATCACAGGGCAGCATCCCTTCAACACAGCACCTGCACGCCCAGCCTCAGGTTATGATCTACTTTTCCCTCTATACCACACATCCTACTGACACAGTCTGTATCCCAGGGCAGTGGGCAGCCCCGTTCCCAGCACGAGGCACTGTGTTAGACACAAAACCACTGAAGTGTGAGGGGAGATGCAGAGCACCGAATAGCTTCCCAGTCTCATCACAGCACTGGGGCCAGACTGACTTTGCTCAGCTCCTCAGGCAATACTACGTCTGGCTTCTTCCACAGCTCAGTGTTTCCCTCTCGATTACTCTGATAGCCTCCCTCCTGCCATAATCCATCAGCGTGGGGTCTGTGGGCACTTCCTGTTGGTCACAGAGCGGGTCTGTCTGTCTCCTTGAGCCTCAGGGACAGATTGACTGTTATCTTCACTCCTGCACATTTGTTGACACGGCAAAGCACAGAGGGGTCTCACTGCTCCTGCCCAATGGGAACAGCATGTGAAACGCAGCCAGGTCCCAGCAGCCACTTCTAGAAGATCATAATTTCTCTGAGTCCAGCTCAGATCACAGAGGAGAGGAAATCATTGATCTCCTGTGCATGGCAGCTTATCTTAGTGCACCATGGGTGAAATTTCTTCCTTATCAGAAAGGCCATTGAAAGACCCATGCACTGCTTGGTTCATACAAAACTTTATGGCAGGTTTTGGTATGTGCACAAGGTGGTTTTCTTTATTTCTGGGTTTTTTTCTAGCTAGCACAGAGAAAACAAGCCCCAGCCCAGGAGTAGAAGATAAGCAACAGGATGCCTTTGCACCTTTCAATCCATATAGCTTAGGTTTCAACTGAGTGACCCAAGGCCAAGGTGAATATAGATCTGAACTAAAAGCAATGCTGCCCAGCTAATAACATCAATATGCAATATCCAGCTGGCTGTTAACAGGAAAAGGTGGTTTTTTTAAACTAATAGTGATTTTTCTTCATGTAAGTGTAAATGCCAAAATCCAGCTCCTCTGCAGTGATGCTCACTGTTTTGGCTGGCACAGGGGGCTCTCTGGTGATGAAATGCCATTTGCTGCTTTCCCCACTGCCCCACTGAAATGTGTGTTGGATTAGTACCCACAGGGACTTACAAGAAAGAATAGAGGGCATTTAGTGATAGGAGAAGGGATAATGGCTTCAAACTGAAAGGGGGGGATATAAATTAGATATAAGGAAAAGATCCTTCCCCATGAAGGTGGGGAGGTCCTGGCACAGGCTGCCCAGAGAAGCTGGGGCTGCCCCTGGATTCCTGGTGGGGCTCAAAGCCAGGTTGGATGGGGCTTTGGGCACCCTGAACTGAGGGGGTTGTCCCTGACCACAGCAGGGGTGGCACGGAGTGGGGTCCTTTGAGGTCCCTTCCCACCCAACCCAGTCTGGGGTTCTGTGAAGGCACCACAGGTTCCACAGCAGGTGTACATCAGTGCCCATGTGCCAACACTACTGCCCACACAAGGGGACAGGTTAGGGGGTCTGCAGCCCCCCACCAGCTGTCAGCTTAGCAGCACCAGTACTTGTTCTTGTGGTAAAGCAGGTGAAAACCATCCATCTGCCTCAGCAAATACTGTTCAGGTCAGTGTTGGAACAAGCTTCTATAGCCAAGCCATGACCAGGTCTAGCTTTGGGACTGGTACCCTGTCCTCTGGCATCACTCTAAAGTGCTCAGCACTCCCGGTGATATGGGAATAAATCCCTCTTCCTGAAAGGCAGATTTGATGACCTCCTTGAGGCATTGTGACCACCTGGCAGACCCTTCCTCATAGCAGCAGTACAAGAGAACATGCTCAGCCCCACACACCACCCAAGCGAAGGTGGAATCTTCCTCAAACCTCTGTCCAGACCAACCCCCAGCCCTCGTTTGGTCTG
Organism: Hypotaenidia okinawae; assembly: GCA_027925045.1. Lineage (NCBI taxonomy): Eukaryota > Metazoa > Chordata > Aves > Gruiformes > Rallidae > Hypotaenidia > Hypotaenidia okinawae. Next base: position 4,560,833 of record BSDF01000021.1, on the reverse strand, counting down.
CAAAGAGACAGACGCCCAACCAACCCTCACGTGCTGCCCTGCCCCAAAAGCCACCTGAGACATGTGTGAGGTTCCTGGGTGCAGCATCAGAGGTGCTGTCATCCCGAGCAGTGAGATGACGCGTGTACACGTGCGGCTCCGCACCGCGCTGCCACGCGTGCGGCTTGTGGCCAGAAGCTGCCAATAGGTAGAGAAAAACATCATCTAGGATCTGAGCCACCTGGGCAGCAGTTGTGGCTGGCAGAGAGCTTTTTTCCTACTTGTCCTATGCTAGATCAGTCGTGAGGTTGGAGTGGGGCTGGGTGGGAAACTCCGCTGTTATTTTGGGTCTCTCTGCCCTGTAATCACTGCGGCACAGCACGGCAGCAGCACAGTGAAAGATCCCTCCCCACCACCACCACCTTTCTCTCCCTGCCACCTCACTTCTATAGTCTCAATCATGTTCTCACTAGAGGCAGCCAAGCCTCATTCATTGCACAGTGTGTTTGTGAGCTTGGCATTTTTCATCATTTAATAATATGCAGCAAACGGTTTTTCACACTCTTAGAGCAGCCCCATAAAGCACCACAACCAGCTTTGGCAGTGATTTTACTCAGCACATTTATTGCATCAGTTGTTGAATAGAACTGTTTGTGCATCTTAATCAGAAACCTGCCCCCAATTTTGTTCCCACTAATAGGGCAGAGGGAATGTGGGGACAGAAAGGGATTTTGAGGGAGCTCCCAGCTGCTTGAAGTTGCAGAATCATGGGGTTTGTTGAGGTTGGTAAATCTCTGCTGGAGGTCTGACCCCTGTGATTTAAGGTAGAGGGAGCCCTGTTGTTAATTAGGGGCAATTTTAGTCCTGTTTTAGGCAAGCAACCTCATTTTGTATAATAGCAGCATAATCAGGGCTTCCAAGCAGGCAGTGCCTGGATATTAGCAGCTCTGGCATGGGTTTCTGCTCTCTGTATCCCCAGCTGCTCAGCAGTGCTGGTGTCCCGGGACTCAAGGCTGGTGAGGAGCAGATCTTCAAGCTCAGGCAAGGCACGCAGAGAACCTGTTCCTGGTTCCTTCGATCATGCCATTGCCCTTTCCAGAAGCAGCCCAGAAATGGAGCCAGCTGACATGGTCACTGCACTGTGGTGATGCCAGGGAGTGAGAGGGGAGCCAGGTGGCTTCTGTGCCTCTGGAGTGCATTGACTTGGGAGACAGACACTTTCTAAAGCTTACCTGACCTGCTGGGTTGGGCCTGTCTCAGTTGCCTGATGCTTCTGGAGTGAGAGATGTTGGGTGGGACTTGGTAAAGCACCAGTTGTGTCCAGCTGGGCAGCTGGGACCTTCTGGGGCAAGCGGTGGGAGTCGCTGTCAGTGGTGAGGGATGTCTTCTGCTGCGTCTTGTAGGCAGCTCTTACCCTCTGTATAGAGCTGTAACCACTAGATGGAGGCACAGATTGATACTCAGGGAGTGCAAGTTACACCGTGGAAATAACTACAACCCTGTTCCAGCAGCTTTTCTTCTCGGTTTACCCATGGGGTCTGCAAAGCTGGGCAGACCTGCATGACAGAGGGACTAACACACTCACCGGTGGGAGAGGCTTGTGCTGCAAGAAAGCAGAGAGCAGGTGCCAAAATGGCAATGGTGGGTTTGGATATGGCCGTGGGAAACCAGGCTCCATCGCAGCATCTGCCCTTAGCCTGAGAGGACAGCTTCAAGGACTGCAGTAACACGGTCCCTACCCATGTGCTTGCTTCCTCTGCTGCCTCTGCAGCCCCTCTGCCTGCTCCTCACAGCTGCTTCAGCCCATGGTTGTTTCTGCCCACTGCAGCTGTCGTAGCATCGCTGTCATTTCTCCCATGGCTAATGTTGCTCTAACTCCAGGCTAGACCAGCCCAAAGGACTTCTGCAGAGACATCCATAGAGCAGGGCAAAGGCTTGTTGACCTCCTTTCCCCACCTCCCATCTAAGTGGAGAGCGTGATCTGAGCATGGTGTGAGCCTGGTGTGCTGTATTTCCTGCACCAGCAGGTCTGGCTGAACAATGAACCCTGTGCCATCCACGTTACCCCTCTCTCCAGTATTGGCTGTAGGGTCCTTCCAGCTCTCAGAGCTGCTCAGAACCCGAAGTGAGCTGCAGGCCAACTTGGTCCTCTCCTGCCCTCCACGAGTTACACCAATTCAATGCGTATCTTGAACCTACAGCAGCACATAGTGGTAGGGGAGCCACAAAAATGATGAAAAGGTTTTGAGAATGGGGCCTGTGAGAGGCAGGCAGGCTCAGGCTAGAGAAAAGATGAGTGTACGGAGGCAGGAGCGCTGTTTGCAGCTGGAGAAGAGGCTGTTACAGGGCAAGTGGGGAGAAATTATCCTCATTAGTCACTGACAACAACATGAGAACTAAGGGGCTGGGGCTGGGAAACTGCCGTTTTAAGTGCTAGAAGAAACATTATAACCCAAAGCAAATCTGATTAATTTCAAGTGGGTAAATAGAGTCCGTGGCATCCCCGCTGCTGGAGATGCTCAGCACTGGGCAGACCTCTGTCCTCCTTAGAGAGAAAACACCAAGCAAAGCTCCCCTCTCAAACACTCCAACGGAGCAGAAGCCACGTCCTCCTTCCCTGCCTGCAACGACCAGTGATGCAGGAGCCAACATGCATCCTGACCCGCTGCCTGGCACACTGCACACATGGAGGGATCCAGGGCTGGTCCAGGCTGCATGCCCCAAGGCAAAGGATCTCCTTGCTGGGACTTTGCAGCCAGCTTCTTTCACCACACTTCCTCCACGCTGCTTCACTCTTTGTGGCAGAGTCCCTGCTATTTTCACTGCAGAACAAACCTCATTTAAAAGGAACTCCTGCTGCTGAAGCGCTGGCACAAGATGCTAGAGGCAGCAAGCACCACGGGTGGCCAGCGTTATCTCCTTCCTGGTCAAGAGCACTTTGCCTCCAGTGTGCACAAACCTTCTGGCAACACTGGAATAACTGAGAGTTGGATCTGGGCATTCAGCATGACTGCCCCAACCGAGCTGCATTTGTGACATCATCCACAGGATGTTTTGGAGGGGTTTGGGGCCAGCAGCTGAAAAAGCCATAATGCAAATGCCAGCCAGCCAGCAACTCCTACCATCCACCTGGACAAAGCTGACAAACTTCATTTTTCTGGGCGCCTTGGTATAAAAAGGACAGGGATCTCCTGGAAAGAGTCCAAAGAAGGGCTATGAAGATGATTAAGGGCCTGGAGCATCTCCCCTATGAGGAAAGGCTGAGTAAGTTGGGACTGTTCAGCCTTGAGAAGAGAAGACTAAGGGGGGACCTAATTAATGTTTATAATTATCTTAAGCAGGGGATGCAGGGGAATCAGCCAGCCCCTTTTCAGTGTCTGTGGGGACAGGACAAGGGGCAATGGCTGCAAGTTGGAGCACAGGAAGTTCTGCACCAACCTGGGGAAGAACTTTTCCCCAGTGAGGGTGAGGGAGCCCTGGGCCAGGCTGCCCAGGGGGTGTGGAGTCTCCTTCTCTGGAGAGATTCCAGCCCGGTCTGGACTCCTATCTGAGTGAAATGTCCTAGAGAGCTGCTTTGGCAGGGGGTTGGACCCGATGATCTCTCGAGGTCCCTTCCAACCCCTACAATTCTGTGATTCTATGATTCTATGATTTTTAGCTCTTGCCTCAAGACCACACGCTGCAGAGCACAGGGAAATTAGTGCCATTAGTGAGCAAACACAGCAGGAGGACTTGGGCCAGTTGGGATACAAACTCCTGGCTCTGAGGTCCAGCTCTGTGGTGATATCTGATAGCATTGGTCCCCATTCAACCTCAAGGGATGTTACATGCCTGTCTCCAAGCCAAAGCTACACCTCTGTGTCACAGCCCTGCAGAACATCTGTGTTTCCCTTAGAAGAAAGAATTATGCCAGTATGAAGTATTTCTGTAAGGGAATGTGCTACTTGCATAGTTATTAATTCATTACTGGCCATGGCCAAACTCACTCCTCCACTAAGTCATCTATTAAATGAGCCAAATGAAATTTATTAACACAGCATTGATAATTTAAGTCTTTTAGCATAAAGCATAATGGAATAGAAGCAGAAGTAATAATTTCTTGCCTGGCTTCCAGTTCATGTCTTGTGCTCAGAGCCCTGTGTTATGGCTTCAGTTGTTCCTGCAGCTTCTTCCCAAACAAGTTCCATGTTGGACCAGCCAGGGGGGATGTTCTGGAGTTTTGTGTAAAGACAAAGTGAGTTTCCCTTTGGTTTTGGCCTGAAATGACTTTGAAATATGAATTGGAAAAACAGAAGCAAGCTTTTAAATAGGTATGAGAGCTGGCTAGCCAGAAGGAAGAAATATTCCTTTGGACAAAAACATGAGTGTTACTGTATTTGCACCCAAAGAGGTGAGTTGCCCATCTCAGGCAGCACCCAAGCTCCGTTCTTCTAAGACGTCACCTCCTCTTTGTATTTACTAAAACCAGAGGAGTAGAGTCTTGGGGGGGAGCTGGGGCAGGGTCTGTCACAGAGCAGTAAGCCAAGTCTCTGCTGGGCACTGCCCAAGGCAGCTGCTTGTCTCTACCAAAGGTTGCCCCAGTGTCACTTTATCCCAGTGTCACTTTATCCCAGTGTCATTTTATCCCAGTGCTACTTTGTCAAAGGAAAGCACACATCCCCAGAGGAAATTGTCTAATCACCGTTTTGTACAATTAGACTCAGTCTTTATGAAGCTCTGATCATTTATGTTCTCAGAGCTAAGTTTGTTTCCACTGGAGATAATTTAGCCTCTAGGCAGATGGGGATTTTCATGGGGTTTCTAATTCTGAATTTGTTTGCTAGGGAAGTGCTGCTCTGTTTCCCTCCTGCTGCCCTCAGATTAAGAAGGAATCATAAATACAGCTCTGAGGTGGGTCAGGTCTGGGGCAGCCTGGGCCTGGGATAGACCAACATCTCTCGCCTCTGAGATCCCTGCAGTCTGGGGGATGGCAGCTAAGTGGTGACGGTGAGGATCTTGGAAGCACCTAAATCTTACTCATTTTACCACATAAAATGACAGGCAGGTCCCTAAGTGTCAGGCCATGTCAAAGATGCTCAAAGCTCTGGGCTCCTAATGAAGTTAAGTAAGAGTTAAGCTTCACGGGTCTAAATTACGTTAAATGGGACTTACAAGACTAAGCCTCGGTGACACGGGGGGAGCACAGCCCTTCCTTTCTTCCCATCTTTAATTCAGCGTGGGGACAGACAACAGAGAAGGGAGTTTGCACAGCAGGGGCTTTGCCATGTCTCCGGGAAATAAATGTTCCCCATCGGCATCAGTCATACGGTGACTCACTGCGTCTGGAGAGGAAAAGAGCAGCAGCATCGCCTGGCCAGGTGGGGAGAGCAGCAGTGACGGGGTGTAATAGAGCTATCACGGCCAGAAATCTCCGTCAGGTACCTGCAGTTAAATGTCATCTTAAATCTAAATTGGAGGGGGAGAAGGGAGGGACCAAACACTGAGCACCTCAAGAATAAAAACATCAATTAATCCCCTGTTTTCACTCGTGCGTCAGCGCCGATGCCCAGGGGAGCATCCTCCGCCCCTCACTGGCAATCAGCCTATATCAAAGCATCATTAACCATTGTCAAGTCAAAGACATCTCGATTATAAACGAGTCCTAGCCCAGACTTAGAAGTGCTTTGCCATTCACCGTGTAGTCCTGACATGAAATGAAGCAACGCATGAATTGCTCTCCCAACGGGCTCTGAGCAGTGTGTGGGATTTACCCCTTAACCCCAACTCCTGCTGCTATATGTTAACAAATATTTATTTACTGATATTCAGCAGATCATGAAATGCTAGGAGAAGAAGTCTGGAAACACCCTTAAAAAGTATCTGGTCCATCTCTCCACCCACAGCAGGATCAACACTACTTATATTGTTCCTGAAATTGTTTTTCCTACAGACCCTCAGTGATGGGAGGCAATACATCCTCATTAGGCTTCTTTCCTTCACCACCCCGTACCCTTATCACTGTTCCATGGTGCTACTAGCAGTGTCCACGCAATTCAAATAAGCTCCCTCTTGTCCCTTTGAGGAAGGATTTTACATTTACTGGATGTCCTGGTTTCAGTCAGGATAGAGTTAACTTCATTTGTAGCAGCTGATGGGATGCTGTGTTTGGGAGTTACAATGAAAGCAGTGCTGAGAACACCCTGATGTTCTTAGTTGCAGTCAGACAGTCAAGGACTTTCTCAGCTTCTTCCTATTTCTCTATTCAGGAGACAGGAGGGGCGAAGCCAGGACAGGTGACCCAGATGGGCCAAAGAGAGTATTCCATGGCAATGACGTCCTGCCCAGGAGAACGGGGGGCTGAGGGGAGGAAGAAGAGGGGCGGTGGCGGGACGCGTGCTGCTTGGGGGGACGGTCGGGTTCCGGGACAGCTCTGGGTGGTCCCTGAGTTGTGTGGGTCGGGGAGAAACTGCATTGGGGATCAAGAGTTTCATCTTCTTTTGCTCTAAAGTCCTGTTAGCATTGGGATATTTGATCTTTCTGTTCTCTCAGTAAACTCTCCTTATCCCAACCCACGGGCCTCTTAGTTTCTTGGGTTTGGAGTTCTTTGCCCCTTCCTTTTCCCTTCCCTTGTTTCCCCCTTTTTCCCTCTTCCCCTGCTCTTTTACTTTAAGGAGCAGGCAGCTGTGTGGATCTCGGCCCACAGCCGGGGGGAAACCACGACACTGGACAAGAGGGTTGTCACAGCTCACAGCACATGCAGGTTTGCATTTCCCTTTCAGTGGAGCTGGTGAAAGTCCTCAGTCTGAAATGAGCATTGATTTTTCATGGGATGTCTGGTGTGCTTTTTGTTACAGGGATGTATCTTGCAAAAGTTGAATGAGAAATTGAAATATCTGTTATATTTATCAATCCAAACCTTTTAGGAGTTTGCTGCTGTTATTGCTGTTGGACTTACTGATGACTTTGGTTTTTAAAAGTAAGATATTTAAGCAGAAATTGATTTCTTCCATGGAAACTTTAATCAGGACCCAGGTTTTCTATTTTGTTCTATCAAAACATGTAGATGAAAACATTTGACTGACAAATTAAAAGGTCTCCAAGTTGGATACATGGGGAGTGTCGCAAGTTTTCACTCAAACTTTCAGAAGTTATGAGGGAAAGGAGGCCTTTAAATCCACATTTAGCCACCCAGATAAATAACCTGATTTCAGAAGTGCCAGCCGTGCAAGGGCTCTCTTCGGATGCCTCCTGTGAGTAAGCGCTCAAGAAGATAAATGGAGGTTTCCCAGCCAGCAGCTTTCCCGGCTTCAGAGGAGCCGTGCACATGAATAGCTCCTTGCTGAACTGGGCTTTTCATTACTTTTGAGTGGCACTTTTAAAAATGGGGCTGTAAACACAAAAACCCCTCACTCCCTTCCCGCACGCTCAGCGTGGCCCCTTCTGGAGGTGAGGGCAGAGGTTTAACAGCCTTCTCCCCATCCTTGTTTGAACGGTTGGGACTGAGGGGTGGCTTATGCACAGGGTATGTATGATGGGGTTTTATGGAGGAAATAGGTGCCTGTCTCATGAGATACTGCCTGGGTGAGGACTGGCATCCTTGAAGCCAAGATATTTGAGCCATCCTCCGAAGTCCAGACACCTTCTTGGTTCCCCCACAAGACCAGTCTGAGCTCTCTCAAACTTAAAAGCCAAGGACAGAAGCTCACATATTCACCTTCTAACTCTGCTTCTGTGCTGCTATCACCAAATCCTCTTCCTCTGTAAAAGTACCAGTGACAGGAAAATCATGGGAAACATTTTCTTGAAAATTCTACAAAACTAAGCAGAAAATCAATTTTTCTAAGCAGATGGATTCTGGAGTGGGCAAGTTTATTATTTATTTGGGTGAAATAAAAGTACATTGACATAGTTTCTTTGCAGCAATGAAGTGACAAAAACGGTCCAAGAGGTGAAAACTATAAGTTTTCCCATCCAGCTGTTGAAATCAGCTCCTATATTTCTATACCAAGATCATGAGTTTACCAGTGTGTGCAGAGATGCTGAGAAAAGCCTGGATGTGAACAATTTCAGCAGCATCCCCTGAGTCTTACACAGGCAGATTTCCCCAAAGAACAGCTTCCCTGAGCTGTGGCACACCAGGCATCTCCTGACAGTAAACCCCACTGCATTCATAAAAGTCGTGTTTCAAAGCATTGAGTGAGACAGCCAGAGCTGGGATGGTGTAGGAGGGATGGCAGATTGTATTCCAGTGATAATAGCTGAGATTATTTGGTACCATAATTGCAAGGGCTGGGAAAAGGGCAAGGAAGCATCTGGCCAGTCTTCTGCTGATCTCCAGCTGGTTTGTACTCAAGTTCCAGGTGGTTTGTACTCAACCTCTCCTTGTCCAGGCTCTGCTCAGCCCAGGATGAGGTTGGGTCTGGTTGATAAGTGGGGTTGCTGGAGCAGTAGCTCCAAGAGCTGTTGGTGACTTCTGTCCCAGAGTCTGGGGGAATGGGTAGAGAAGGTCCATCATGGTCTCCACCGGTCAGGGAAGACCCTGGGGTAATAAAGTTTCTTCACAGCAGATACTGACCCTGCAGAAGGCTTAACATGTCTCAACATTCACTGCAGAATAGAAGGGGGTTATTCCCCTCTTCTGCAAAGAGGGAGTGAAGTCCCTACCTAGCTGCTAGAATTGTGAAGCCAATAGGTTTCATCAGAGAAGGCCAGGAAGGACCTTGGCCATCTCCTGCTGTCAGGAGCCCACGGGCTGACTTCAGGATGATGACTACAGACTTCAAACTTGGGTGTTTTCAGACATGAATTGTTTCCTGTTGTCTAGGGAGGTCTTGGAGAACAGCTCACTGAGGGGGTCCAGATTCAGCTCTAGTCATCTCCAGGCCTGGGACACTGCAGTGTTCAAGGAAGACCCAGACTGTCAGGCACTGTGAACTATAGCACTGGACACGCAGGAAAAGGTCCTTTCTTCTGACTTCAAGCATCTGTCTTCACACTACATTCACCACTTGAGCTGTCACAGCTTGCTTCTCTTTGCAATTAAGACACTGTGATTAGAACAGCTCCCATCACATGGCAGCATAAACTCCTGTATCTTTTTCTCCCCTTTTTGACTGTCTTCTGCCTGATCCTTTCTTTCCATTTCATAAATGGATTAAAAAACTCCTTTTAAGAAGCTGGGGCAAGTGTCCTAGGCTAATGCAGCCCCAGCCAAGTGTGCTTTCATCAAGGCAGTTCAGTCTTCACTGCAACATCTCTTAGGCTTATTAAATCAGCCTGGTCTCCTGAGGGATATTCTAAATGGGGGTAAAATACGATATTAAGCAGTCCAGGAACTCATTTGATTTAATTTCATTTGTATTTAGTTTCTTTCTTTGTCTCCTCTTCAAGAAAGAAGAAAGAAAGGTTCAGAGGTATTCTAAAGATGCTCCTTTTTTAACCTTTTGCTGAATATAATAATTCAATGAAGCCTTAATAATCTGCCTCTCTTAGCACTAGCAAAAATCTCTCCTCCTTTTTTGCTACCTTTTCTTTTTCTTCCTGCTATTACCACACAGATGCAATAGCACAGATCCATGATGATGCCTCTCATTACTAAACATTGATGCACTTTTGCAATGTATGTAGCAGAGACCGTTTGCTAGGATGCTGTAAAACATTAGGGTAAATATTAACAATAAATTGTACTTGTCAAGTAAATGAGCAAAAGGCACTATTTGATACATTACCCAGCTTTTTTCTAAGGGAATTATGGATGTGTACATAGCAAAATAAATTGCTGAAGCGTTGAATTTAGGGGTGGGGGGTGTCCCCAACATACTCCTTAATTATTGCTGCAAAGTCTCAGACAGTGCAGTACATGTATTCTTAAAAAATCAAAAGGAACTAAGTCTATCTAAAAAAAAGAGCTTTTAAACATGATTGTTTAAGGAAAAGTAGACTGTGCCATCAGAGCTCTCAGTGCCGATGCAGCACGTGTATTTCTTCATTACAGCTTTACCAACCTGTTGGCCAGGTCTGAAAGAGGAGCTCTGGTAAGTGATAACATGTATGATGTAGTGTATGCCTCCATTAGACATCAGAGAATCCACTTCAGTGCTGGTTCTACAGGAAATCAGAGTTCAGCTCTGCTCTTTCCAGTGTCACCTACAGACACAGGTCTGTCACTGACCCAGGCACTTCTGGAAATGATGCAGGTACCAGTGATGTGTCAGTCCTGGCTCGGCCCCTTCAACACCTTCTTCCCACCTCCTCTGAGGTGTTCCACCCCTGCATGCTTTTGGCAACCATTTCCACCAGGCACGTTCGGTCCTGTCTGCAGGGAAAACATGCTGGTAGCAGTCAGTACCCTCTTGATGTGAGTGGAAATCACAAGTCAGGGACAGTCCTGGCCCTGATGGGTCAGCGTAGCCTGGAACAGCCTGAAATGTGGAAGCGTTGGAGGAGGAGTCACTGAGCATCAATCTCTGGGGATATTTTGTTTCATTTCTGCTGTAGCTCCTGAATTGCTGTTCAGTAGCTCAAGTGCCTCATCTGAATTCCACAGGGCTGATGGTGCTTATCTAGATTTCATGCAAATCATCCCAAACACCGTTTCCTGGCTGCTTTCCAGTTGAGATTACTAGTGCCCCTCTCTCTTTCAGGCTCAGGCCAGCCCCTTGGTGGACTTTAGTATTTGCTAAATGCACGCATGGCTTTGACAGCACAAGAGCTGTCTGAACTTTGGATCAGGGAGCAAGATCCGAAACAAGAATATGCTGAACTGCATCACTTTGTCCTGGGCAAGACTTGTCTTCTCTGAAGGACCAGAGCTTTTTGTTTCTGGGGCCAGTTGTGCCTTGGATGAGCAGCTCATCCTCCATCCCGAGTCTAGACAGCTCTCCTGCTCCCCTCCCTCCCTGACTTGTCTTGCAGCAAGCCACTATGGGTGCACCCTGCTCTGTGGGCTTTCCATGCCCCTCACCTCCCAGTTCAGTGTGTCTGCAAGGTGACTGTGCACGTTTCAGCCGTTCCACAAAGCAGGATAAAAAAAATGCCTAAGACATTGACTCAAGAAGCAAGAGAAAAGATGTGCTGCTCCAAAATCATTCAGAAAATCACCTGCTGCTCTGTGCCTCAGTTTTCCCAGGTTTTGCCTATTTAAGCTCTTTGTTTAGTCTCTCTCCTTACATGTTTGTACAGTGCCAAGTACAGAAGGTGCCTGATTTCACTTCAAGTTCTGAAATGTTTCTGTAATGCAGACAGTAGCTCTTCTCTGCCAGTGTTTTAATTGCCAGGATCCCCGAGGTTTCTCTGCATACCCCTAGCAGAAGCCAGCACACAGGGCTGACCTCTCTAGCTTGCTTGTTCTGCCTGGCAGACTCTTTTCAATTATTTTCTCCCCATGTTGCTGTTTACATTTTGCACTCACATCCACCGCAGCATTTCCAGACACCTTCCAGCAGCCTGAATGCCTCCTAATCTGAAGTATATTTCAGCCTTATCTCTATCAAAGCAGAAGGGTAGGGGAGTCATCCTCATTCCCGGCTGCTCTTCAGCAGCCTGATCCATCCGGAGGCTGAAGCCATCAGCTGCTCATCTCAGCTTTCACCTGAGTTTGAGTAAGTTGCAGATGATTCTTCTGTCAAGAGCACTGAGGACAAAAATGAAACTTTCCTGCTTTTTTTCAGGGCTGCACGTTAATCTCTTCTCAACGTGCTTGGCAATGATTGTGTGTCATGTTTCATTTCGGGCTGTCATTGGGTTTACCCAGTTGTCGTGGTTTCCCCCCAGCTGTGGGCCGAGATCCACACAGCTGCCTGCTCCTTAAAGTAAAAGAGCAGGGGAAGAGGGAAAAAGGGGGAAACAAGGGAAGGGAAAAGGAAGGGGAAATAACTCCAAACCCAAGAAACTAAGAGGCCCGTGGGTTGGGATAAGGAGAGTTTACTGAGAGAACAGAAAGATCAAATATCCCAATGCTAACAGGACTTTAGAGCAAAAGAAGATGAAACTCTTGATCCCCAATGCAGTTTCTCCCCGACCCACACAACTCAGGTACCACCCAGAGCTGTCCTGGAACCCGACCGTCCCCCCAAGCAGCACGCGTCCCGCCACCGCCCCTCTTCTTCCTCCCCTCAGCCCCCCGTTCTCCTGGGCAGGACGTCATTGGCATGGAATACTCTCTTTGGCCCATCTGGGTCACCTGTCCTGGCTTCGCCCCTCCTTTCTCCTGAATAGAGAAATAGGAAGAAGCTGAGAAAGTCCTTGACTGTCTGACTGCAACTAAGAACATCAGGGTGTTCTCAGCACTGCTTTCATTGTAACTCCCAAACACAGCATCCCATCAGCTGCTACAAATGAAGTTCACTCTATCCTGACTGAAACCAGGACACCAGTCCCCTTGCAAAGGCTCCTACGGCAGTTCAATCTCTCTTGTGTGTGATCATGGGGGCAGGAGCCAGGTCAAGAGTCCTTGGGCTGGGAGCGCTTTGCTGAAACATTTGGGTTGGTTTCCATTTACACCAGTCTAAACTGGGATCGGGTTTCACCCTGGTACCAGTTTCCATAGGAAAGAGCAGCAGAACCGCCAGTGCCAAGCAAACTCTGTTGGCTGTGGGCTGAGGAGGGACCTACCAGAACAATAAAACTGGGTGCTCTCCTCAGCTCTTTCTGGCTAGCCCAGGTGCACTAAGGAGTTTCCCAGCCCACTCCTCAGCCCAGAGAGTCCCAGCACCTCCTTACCCCCACATCTCACGGCACTCTGAGCAGCCCTGTGCTGCCAGGCACGTCCACCCTCTCCCCCAGCCTCGGGAGGAACACACAGCATGGCACTGAGTACCAGAGACAACTGCACTGAGCACAGGGCATGCAGGATGCTGTGCACTGTGCTCCCTTTCCATTCTCTCTAAAGGATTCTCTCAACCACCTCTCATCTTTTCTCACCGTTCTCTATGTTCTTCGCTGATTTTCTCCACTCCTAAGCTGGGTTTAGAGCCCCTTGCTCCTCTCCTCCCCTCCCCTCTGTGCAGATTCATCTACTGGCCAAATGGATCCCAAGCAATAAATCCCTGAGGATCTCAGCATGTCTATCCTGGACACAGCCAGGATGGGGGATGCTGGTGGGAGAGGTCCATGCCTGGAACCAAGGGGTTAAAAAGAGTCATTTCTACCGAGGAGCCAAGCAAGGCTTCGTGTCCTTATTTTCTGTCCTCAGGTTTTCCAGTTTTTACCCAAATCTGCCGGGTTCTGTTTATTGTCACCTGGAACATTTGCTGAAATTTTTATATTGATCCGACTCTGAGTTGCAGAAAGCCATTGCAAACAAAACCCCACTGTCATGCTGACAGTGAGAACTCACTTCTCTCAGGCAGCAATATAAAAGAGGTGACAGAGAGCTGAGTGCACTGATCAGGCACCCATATATACACACATAACTGTGTAATTACTAGTATCACTGAAATGATAGGTATAAAGACCTAGTTAGCAATGGAGCAGGATCATTAGCATAAAAACTACAAGCACAAAAAATGCACTGAAATGACAAATACAAGGAAGCTGTATGAGATTTGCATTAAATTAGTGACTGTGTGTGAGATGCTATTTAAATGGCAGGTGACTCGAAAATTTCTTTCCTTTTTAGAGTAAGAGGCTGAAATGTTCATTTTCATGGTAAACAGTAACTACACATTGATTTCTAGCTTTAAAGCATCTCTGCAAATAGCACTCACAGTAAGTGGGGTTGCAGTCACTGAAATCAGAGGACTGGCTTGCCCTACATGTCTCTGAAACTAAGCAGCACAGCTTGAGCTTCTTTCATACACTTGTTAAAAAACCACAGTGGCAACAACACAAAAAAAAACAAACCCCAAACCCCAACCCAACAACCACCCTGTGTCTGGGGGTGGGAAATCAATTCACCTGCAATTATTTGGGAAAGTGAGCTGATGAATTATTTCAAAGCAGAAACACGCGTGAGGAAGAGCATCAAGGAGGCTGCAGAGAGCTGAACGTGCCCACTGACTGCTCCTTGTCACTTGACAGCGCCCTGTATTGCCCCAGAGCAGAATAATGGGGCCACATCCAACGACTGGTGGATCAGTCGCCTGCAGCTTGCAGTCCTCATTTTTGATAGCTGCTAATTAGGACCCTAGGCTTGGTTTAATATACAAGGGCCCCCAGTGCCCACCTCTACCCTGACCATGGGAGAGAGCCTGTAGCATGCTGGGGGTCTCAGTGCTCCCAAAACTCAGCACAGAGCCTGGGGACCCCCCCATATCTGATGCAGGTTCCTAGGACCTCCAAGCTCTCACCTTTGCAGATGTTTTTAAGGAAACCAAATAACCCTAGTAGTTGCTGCATCCCTGGGGAGCCCTACGACCTTCACCGCTTTGTGAGGGTGTCATCACAGTGAGAAGGGCTGGATTTTGATAGGGAAAAGCCTTGTTGTGAAAGTGCAACTGAAAAAATCCCCTTTTTTCCTGGCACTGGTGCAAAGGCTGGGGTCTCACACAGGACGGGGGATGCTGCTGAGGCTGTGAGTCAGCAGCAGCTGCTGGGAGAGGGGACAGAGGGGGTTTCTTTGAGACCCTCAGCCCTGTCCCTCAGTAGCAATAAGGCTGTTGTTCCTTTTGTGCTGTGCCACGGTCACACCTTCCCTTCTCAGGGATGCACTGAGGATGCCAAACTTCAGCAGTTACCTTCCTGCCGTGCCGCGCAGAGCTGTTGTGGACTTGCCAGCTGCCACACAGAGGCTGCATGGCCACAGCAGCTCAGCACTGCACCTCTGCTTAGAAATCCTGCCTAGAGACCACGGTCATAACCCCCTGAGGGCTGTTAGCCCAGACGTGTTGCTGCTGAGCATGGCCATCCTCTGTCCATAACACAGATGAGCCCCAGGTTAATCTCTCAGTTAGAATTTAATTTGCACACAATTAACAGCACAGGTTGGGTGTAAAGGCAGGTAAATGGGTATCTCCACCTATATCCCAGTTAGGTTTATCTCAGGCACATCCTGACAGAGCAGCACCCACACAACAGGACTGGCAATCATCACGTTGTCCTGCTATAATTAACTATCACAACATCCTGGCATAGTGAGGCTTTAACTAAGAGCTTTTGAAAAGGTTATCCTTTGACTGAATGAAGTCTTACCCTAACATATCTCTAAACAGGGCTATTTTTGGAAGGAAAAATGTCACTTCTTTCCCAAAACAGGCCCATCTGAAAGCGGTCACTAGGCAGTGAAGGAAGGAAGAGTTTTTCTCCCTGGGTTTAGCTGGTGGTCGCTGTTTGATAAGTTGCTCAGGTTCAGTTCGACCATGCAATTTGCAGAGAATTGTTTGAATGGCTTAGAGTGTTGGGAATCAAAAGAAGAAATTCTCCTCTTGGTAATTAAGATGGAATGGGTAATTATTTTCCTCTCTGAGTTCACTTTCTGAAGAAGGAAGGAGAAAAGTGAGCTTTTGAATGCCTTTATTCTTTCTGCCATGGAAGTAGTCCTCATTTGCACCCACAAATGTTTACACAGACTTATTTGTGTCTTCCCTTGCAGACACGGAGTCCCTTTGAAAACTGAGCCCACCTAATGAGGGAAGGAAAACACAGGCTGGTGCTGAGCAGAAAAGATGCAGCTGCTCTCCTGTATCTTTCTTCTACAGGTCTCTCCAAGCGCTTGACAAATTTTAAGATCAGCAACAAGAGATGCTGAGGGGCATGTTGTAAACCATTTTTAAATGTGGGGCTTACAATTTGCCCTGAAAGGCAAAAGTTACTTAAGTCGCTTGGCTGATGATCAGAGGGTACCAACCAGAAGCTTTAAATACCCAGCCCATACAAAGCACCTCTTCCAGCTCATTATTCTCCACATGTCAGCGACACGTCTGACCGCGCCGGTATCTCTATTTATTTGCTCATTCTCTGTAACCTCAGCCTGTCAAACCCTGCATCTGTTTGGGCTGCTGTCAATCACACGTCAATTTTTATTTTACTTGGCTCATATCAAAGCTGGTGTTTTGACAAAAAGTGGGGGGGGGGGGAGAGCAGCTGTTAAAGCACCAAAGGCAAGAGAGAAAGGCAAAGATCTAAGAGATGGAGCAGGGGGGTGGGGAGAAAGGATGTGGTTATTATCCATGAAAATGATGCAGTATGGTGCAGGAGATGTGATGAGCAGAGAAGTGCTGTGAGTTTTGAGGGGTTGGCTTGCTCATGCTGGTTTAGGAGGTGCAGAATCAGAGAATTGTTTGGTTGGAAAAGACTTTTAAGATCATTGAGTCCAACCATCAACCTAGTGCTGCCAAACCCACCACAGCTTTACATCTTCTGAATCCCTCCAGGGCTGTTGACTCCACCACTGCCCTGAGCAGCCTGTTCAATGATTGACAGCCCTTTGGGGAAGAAGTTTTTCCTAATATCCAATCCAAACTTCCCCCTGGCACAACTTGAGGGCATTTCCTCTTGTCCTATCACTTGTTATTTGGGAGAAGAGACCAACCCCCATCAGGCTGCACCCTCCTTTTCAACTAGTTGCAGCAGAGGTGGTGAGCTGGGCCTCAGCCTGGAGGTCTGAGCAGGAGAGCAAGGAAGATTGATGTTAAAAAGGCCAAGGAAAATCCCCCAGTGCAATCCCCTTGGCAAGCCACTGCTTTGCAGGTTGAATGTGGGGGACATGAGGATGGTTGTGCCCTTGTGGCCAGAGCTGCTGTCACCTCTGGCTGGTGTGTTGTGGACCCCACAAACACAGCCCAGTTTGGGGGCACAGGCTAAAATGGGAGGCGTTTGGATGCTGGTGAATGGACTGATGCATTGATGTGCCCCAGGATGGGGATCCCATAGTGGGAAGGAGAGTCATGGGAAGTACTTCATCTCTCTTGGATGACTCCAGCACCCAGATCCATGGTGGTGGCAAACAGCTCCCACAGTAGTTCATCAACTCTAAAACACCCAGACAGACTTGTAGCAACTTGAGACTCAGGTGACTTTTCCACTAATAAGGGTTTTTAAACCTGTGTAGGAATTGATTTACCTACTGTTGAGACGGTTCACTATTTCTTTTTCTTTATTATTTATTTTAAATTCTGGGATGTGATTCTTTTCCCCCCATATTTCCTGCAAAATTCTGAGGAAACGCAGCATCTTTGGGAGAAAGCTCAAAGCTTTTGCTTTTAATGACTGAAATTGCTCCTTCCTGTTTTACTTTTTCAAGCTGAGTATCATTATAATACTGGTGGGGGTTTAAAAAAAAAAAAAAAAAAAAGCTAAAAAAAAAAAAGCTAAAATGAAAAATCACTTCAAAATGGAAAATCAAAACAGTTCCAGTCTGTGTTTTTTTTCTCAGATGAAGTGTGATTGAAGTCAACATGTTCCTGAGCAACATCTCACTCATCATAAAATGGCATTTTCTGACAGAACAACATTTTTTCATAAAATGAGCGCTCAGTCTGGGATTCCTGTATAATGCCATTAAGTGGGAATACTTGGTGGATCTGAACATAGAGAGGAGACACAAATTATAGATACTGAGGACCAATGATTATTCTTTTTTCCTACGCTGAAACAAAATAACCTATAATCAGCCAGAGTAGCCCAGAGTCTTCTGCTCAGTATCTTCAGGAACACAGCAGATACAATTAGAAAGCTGTAGCTGTCTCTTGGAAAATAGGGGCAATGAACCAAACGAATTGAACAAAAATAGGTGCCAATAAGAGGTAAGAGACTACACATTTTTTGGTTCAATGGCCAAATGGAAAAAAAATACATTTGGATTTAACCTGAATTGAAATTTTTTTCAATTTTTCCAGTGAAGCAAAAAGTTGAAAAAATTAATAGCAGATTGCTTTTTCTTTTAAGCTTTTTTTTTATTATTATTATTATTTTCTATTCCGTTTCTTTTTCAGCTACTTTTAGGGGAAGTTTTGGAGCCTGTTTGATCAATCCCAACCTACCGTTTTCAAGTTGAAAAAACAAGTTTTGGTCAAATGTGTTTTACCCATTGCCAAGTAGTATGAGGAAAATTAGATTAGACCTTCTGGAGGTGTGAGCTGTGTGAAGACAGGGTTGGTGTACCTCAGGTGAGAGTCAGCTCTCCTGTCCCCAATGAGACCACATAATTTTCTGCCTTTGACACATGCTGCTGATCCTTCAGCAGCAATGCTGGTGTTTCCAGGGTGTCCTTGCAGACAACTAATTTGAGGACAAGTCTCTTTGTTCTGGTTATTGGAGTTCTCAATGAGGTGGTTGTTTTGGGAAACATCTCACAATGGAGATATGCCAGACCAGATGCCAGACTAGGCACCAGGGAATTCTTTCAGTCTGGTTTGTTTGGGGGTTTTCCTGTAAAAGAAGCAGATTCAGATGCACAAAATGTTTGGTGAATCCATATCAGTGTTACTGAATCTCCCACTTGAAAATATTCTGAAGCATTTGGAAAGCCCAGCTTCAATCTTCACAGAGCTCTGCTTCCTCGAGTTTCCTTTCAGAAATTGTTTTTCATTTGCCTAATCTGTCATCAAAAGACTAGGAAGCAAAACAAAACATTTCCTTTCTAGATCACCACAAACCACATTCAATTCAGAATTCTGAGTGCTCCAAATGTGCAAAATTGTTGATCAAACCTTTAACTAGATGTGTCAGCTTTTTATAAAGTCATGGGATACCCAGCCAGCCAAAGGCTGGACCTGTTTTCCTCCCTGATCTGGCCATGGGAACGACAGGGTGAATTGAATTTGGTTTGCTCTTTGGAATCCTGGTGCTTCAATCTGCTGGCAGCCCAAACCCATCTGCAAGGGTGAAACCACAGGAAGCCCCAGGGGGTTAATCTCCTCCTAATCTGGTTTACACCTTGTACTTTTCCACCACTACCATGTTTTTAGCACTTAGGTACTGTTTGTATATCTATCTATACAAAGAATTGCTTGAGCTTCCTGCAGATCCTGCCTGGCTTTGGTTTTGAGTGGCTCCATCTCCTTGTGAGGGTCAGGATGGCTTGGTGGGTGCTGGGATGGTATGTCCCTCACCTCTTGATGGAGAGTGCAGGCAAGGCATGTTCAGCAGCATTTCTATCACTGGACCACAGTGGAACAGAGGCCCACAGCAGCACAGCTTCACTGCAGCCCTCACTCCTGTAACAGGCTGTCAGCATGCCCCTAGAAAGAACAGTGCTGAGTTTCACAGGAAAACGTGTTTCTCCAACAGAGCTACTAAATGGCACTTGCCCAAGTCCTCCCCCTCCCTCTGATCTCTTTTTCCACCCCAACCTGCCCCTCTTCCCCATAGCAGTACATGGTTTCCTAGCAGATGACTCTGTAACTATGATAATTCCCCGAGTATACAACCTAAGGCCATGTTTTATATTAAATGTTCTGTGTGGCAGGGAACATAATAGCAGGCTAACTTTGTTGTAAAAAAGAAGAAAAAAGGAAAAAAACCCAACAAAACCACCTTGAATTGCATGTGATGCGAGTGCTTTATTTTCAGTAAATCGAGCTGTTATCTTTCCAAACTCCTTCTCAGCACCCTCGCTCCCTCCCTAAATCCTCCAAGCCTTCATCTTTTTGAATATTCTATTCCTGAGGGTACATAATTATCAGGAAGTTGCATCCATAATTTAAAGAGAGACCTTCTGATTCTGTGCCTCGATGGGCTAGTGACATTTCCAAGGGAAATTTAGCTGAACACTGGGGTAAAGCTCCCACTGTTCTTTGACAAGTTTAATAAGATCTTTATTGTTTGCAAAATAGCCTGACCTTAGCTTTACCCTTACCACCGAAGGGAAGGGGAAGAGATAGCTGGATTATAACAACTCTTTGAAATAAAACTAATAAAAATGTAGGAAATGTACTTTAAGGGAATCTGTGGGATAGAGAAGCCCAAGGACTTGGGTGGTGGCTTCCTCCTAGGCACAGGTGAGATGTTTGGGTTTGGTCTGGCAGGTGGTTCTGGGCTCCTCTGCTAGGCTGGAAATCATCTGCCCTAATTTAGGTGTCTGCAAGTCAGGGATAATGTATCAGCTAGGCACCCCAACCTCTCTAGTGAGGAAATGAGACCTCCAAGGATTGATTCATCTTCAGCTGTAGTCAAAACCTCTTCCAGACTGTAATGAAATGAGGATAAATACTACATGTAGTTATAATCCAGGGTTTGCTCAGGAGGCTGGGCTTAAGCTAGTTTAAGAAATGAGGTCCAGGAGTCCTTAGAAATGGAGGACAAGTTTTCCTTTGGAGTGAGAGGTAGTTTTTCTCAATAATCAGGGTCTGGATGAGGACTGGAGTCCAAAGGCAGTGATAGGAGACCCAAGAGTCAAAGAGATGAGGTCCAGACTTGCTTGAAAATTGGACCTAATAAAATTTGAGTCAATTTGGTATGTAATCAGGAACTAATTATCATGAAACTTAGTCCACAATTACAACTTGAGCTCTGACACCTGATGTGTTTGGGACTGTGAAGGACGTAGGAATTTTTTATGGTTTTGAATAGTTCACCTGATTTCAGGCTCTACAGCCAAGTTTTGCACTTAATCCTCTCCTGAAGTGGCTTCTTCAGACACAGCTGACATTTGGGAGGATTTTAACTTGCTGCTGCTTTGCAGACTGTTTCTTGTTTGTTTTTATTTTTCAGAGAGGTTTCCTCTTTATAGTATTTAGCATTTAAATGGAAAATGGAAGGGGGAGAAAAAGCAGCATTTTGGTATCTCACAAACCAGATGCCTGACACAAATCATCACTTCATGGCCAGCTATTAGTAAGCAGGGCTGGATAAAGAGATGGCACAAAACTTCTAAGTCCCTTGGCTGCTCAGAACATGTTTCTGAGGAGCTTTGCAGCCTTTGTTGAGACCCACAGGGTTGGGATAATGAAGCAGCAAACAAGTCATTGCCCAGCAAGGATCCTGAGAGCAGCATCCTGAGTGAGATGGAAGACACAAGCTCACAGCTACACCAAAACAGGCAGTTTTAAGCAAGGTGCTGTCCTTAAGAGAACCAGAGGGGTGCTGGTCTCTAGCATTTGCCATATCAGATAAAGAGATATGTGTCAAAACCAAAAGGGTGGGTGAGTCGCCTCTGCCTCAGGACCTGTTCTGTATCTGCTGTCATCTGACACATTCTTTAATGACACAGGTTGCAGAATACAGATCAGGCTTCTGGAGATTATCTGCTGCATAGTGATGGGAAGAGATCCAAAAGGGCTGGAGAACGCAGCCTGTGTGCAAGGGGAACACGACGAAGTGGAGGATCAAGCTGAAAAACTAGGATGTGGTTGAGTAAGGGCAAGCATCAGGTCTGCACCTAGGAAGGGTAATCCGTAACGGTGGGGTGGAGAGCTTGGCTTGGCAGGAAAGGATGGGGAATTTGTAGCTGATGTAAAGCCCTGAGTGATCCTGCAATGCCAGGCATAGAAAAAAAAGGAAATGTATGGGGAAGTGACATAATATCAACCACAAGGCACATGAGCGACCCTTCCAGCAATAAGGCCACATGTTCATCTGGGTTTTAACGCTGTACTTTAGGAAAGCTGTGGAGGTGCAGGAGGGCATTCAGAGGCCAGTAACAGGGACTATCAGCAACCCTCAAAACATGGCATAAAGGTAAAATGAATACATAGGAGCTGTTTAGCCTCGAGAAGAGATAGCAAGATAACCATCTTCCAGTATGAAAAAGGCAAAGGCTGAGGGAAAAAATTATTCTTCATGCCTCTGGTGAACAAGTGAAGAAGAAATTAGTTTAAATTGCAGCAGGGAAGATTTGGGTTAGACATTAGAAAGACTGTCTTTAAAGCTGGTATTGTGAAGTATTGGAGTTGATTGCCCAGGGAAGTCACAGAGCTTCCAGCGCTGGAAGGCTTCAGGAGGTTACACAAATATCTGTCAGGAGTGGTTTAGGCAGCATATTCTGGCTTGAGGCAGAGGAAAAACCCACCAACCTCCTGAGATCCTTTCCTGCTTCTTTTTTTTTTTTTTTCCTTGCAGTTTTAAGTTTCTGATCTTTCCCAGCTCAGTAGGACTCTCAGACAAAGCCTGGCTGTCAGAAAACAAGCTGTTCTCCCTGTATATCAGAGCGAGCGAGAAGCCACGGGACCATCAGAATTTCAAATGCAATTTTACTCAGCAGTCGGCACCTGAAACATCCAAGGCTTAAATATGGGTTCAAACCTAGTCATTTTGGTTTTCAAAACTGCCATAAATGCAGATGTCCATGTGTTGTGAACTGCTCAGTAGACAGTAGGAGGCTTTGTTTAATTTCTGTGCTGTGATGCACGGTTCAACCTACACGGTACAGTTCAGGTTAAACACACAGGAGCAGAGGTTACCCACTTCTAATCTGAGCAGAGTGGAGCTGTACCCTAATATTGAACCACTCAGCTCTTTGTCAACATGAAAAGAATCTTTATTTTGATTTTGAGATCTTGGTGGTTTTTTTTTTACAATTGTTTAACACACAGTGAGCTTCATTCCCTGTTTCCAACTGGTAAAAGCGATTGGGTAAAAAGGAGGGCCAAAGGTAGGAGCTCTCACAGCTTCAAAATTCTCCCCAGCCTGACCTGGAAAGCCTGTGAAACTCCATGTGGGGTAGGACTCTCTCCCAAAGTTCACGTTTCCCCTATAGAAACATAAAGAATAGAGAGCTGAGAGCTCTT
Source organism: Hypotaenidia okinawae (assembly GCA_027925045.1). Classification (NCBI taxonomy): domain Eukaryota; kingdom Metazoa; phylum Chordata; class Aves; order Gruiformes; family Rallidae; genus Hypotaenidia; species Hypotaenidia okinawae. The sequence continues at coordinate 4,538,271 of BSDF01000021.1, read as the reverse complement.
CAGCTGATCCAGAGAAAATGTCAATCAGCTCCAGGTCTTGGTTATCTGGCACTGAACTTCTAGAGAAAAATATGTGAAAGTCTAGATGGTCCACGTGAAGAACTGAAGCTGTCAGATTTTATGTTTAAAATGTCAGAAAAAGTTGCCCAACAGCAAGTCCATGACAGAGCTGGGACACAGGAAAGGAATGGTCAGCAGTACCAGATGTTATGGAGAGACCAAGCTGGGTGAAAATCCTTCACCTCCACCACCTTATGAGCACAGCAGAGAAGGTTCTTGGAGTGATGCACACCCAGGAGCATCCCACTGCCACCAACACAGCTGCTTGCTGCACCGGGTAGGAAGGAGACCGTTATTGCTCAAAAATCTCCTAGGAAGGCATTTTTGTCTGTGTATTGGAAGACTGAGCTAAGTGCTTGGAGCTATTAGCAGACAATTAAAGCTAATGTTGCAGCCAGCTGAAAGATCCCAGTTAGTCACTTTACTCAATTTAAATCTTTGAAAATTTCCACAGTTCTAATCAAGGAATAAAAAGGAAAATACATATAGATGTGTGTGTATATATATATATATATATATATATATATATATATCAGAGCATTAACTTTCATTGTCAAATCAAGTAAAAAATTGCTGAATGAGGTAAATATGAGAAGAAATGTAATAGACTATTACCGCTGTATAGCTTGTGGCTTTCATTCTCAAATGATATTCACACAACCCTCACCCACACACAAATGCACTTTGGGATATTTAGGGGAAGAAAATAGTAATGCTTGAGATGGATAAAATAATGAAGTGAAAGGCATAAAATTCTGCAGAGCAGCGGGTTGTAGGGAGCTAAGTTTTAGGCTGAGTGTTGTTTGGAGGATTAATTTGTTGGAGGCCCTTTCCTTTTCAGGAGGCAGAAGAGTACTGAGTTAGTCTCAGGAAGGAGACTAGAATAATAAAGGGTAAATGTAAAAATGGGTGGATACATGGGTAGATAGGTAAGGAGAAGAGGTAAATTATATGTAAGGAAGATAAAAGGTGCCTAAAGCAGTATTGAAAAAAGAGAAATGTGGGCCAGTGTGCATGAGAGCTTTTTCATTAGATGGGTCATTGGATGGATAAAGTAAAGAGAATATGAAAAAAAAGCAAAGATACATTCCACAAGAAGCTGACAGATAGGTAGGCAGCCACAGAATAACATGCTGCAGAGGTTAAAGTTTTCTTTCTCATGTAAGCTGTCAAAGAAACAGCTTCACTGTCTGTTTCCAGTGGTTTGGGTAGTGAAGGGCATTATCTTTGTTCATGAGGTGACATGCTTATCTACAGCTCTGGTTTTTTCTAGTACTTTGGCTCTCTGCACTTTGGTGTGATGTTGAAGGAGGAAGGTGTCCATGTGGAGATCTGGCTAGAAAAATGAGGGCCTTAGTTAGACAACAAAGCAAACAAACCCCATGTTTGGAGACTCATTGTCTCAACAAGGATGAGAAGCCTTTGTTACCCAGGGTGTCCTGGGAGTATTCTTTGAGGCTAGCCAAGCCTACAGAATGATCTGATGTTGTCTAGGAGGAAAAAATGTCGTCAAACTTGGCTCCTTTTCATGATTAAAGCAATTCTGTGCCGGATAGCAATGAGCAAGTTCTTACCATGCATATGTACAGCACCGAGCACACTGGAGGCCCAGTGTTTTGTGGAGACTCAAAATAGCATGCTCCCTTGTCATTGATCATGGTTTCTTGCACAGGAGGTTGTTTCTGCCAGAGGGGAAGGCATCACAGGCTCACAAGAGCTCTCATATGTTATAGCATCTTCTCCAGCACTTCCCAACTGTCAGAGCACAGAAAGAGAGGGGAAAAATGGGGCTGTGCCCTCCAGCTGTTGGTGCCTCATCATGAGCCAGCGAGACCATGATGGGTTCCTGGAGTGGTGAATCAACAGTGTCCACCTAAACCCTCCCCCATCACTGAAATTCCTGGTGAAGGCTTTGTCTTTGCAGAGAAGAACCAGGGAAGAGAGCAGCCTGCATCTGCTTGACAATCCAGTGTGCCTGCCTCTTGAGATATTTGTGCACCAGGCATGTTGGCATGAAATTACAGCTCAAGGCAGCAAAAAGTTTTCAGTGCTGAATGTCATTCCCAGAGCTGGCTGCTCCAAGAACCTGAACGTGGGCGACAAATTATCCTTCCTGTTCCACACATTGCTCAGATGCTTTAGGCTTTGGCTTGGGCCAGGTTTACCGTCAGTATATCAAGCCTTGATTAAATTTCAGAATCCTCTGCATAGGCTGAAGGTCAGAATCAGAGAGCTACAGCGAGCAGCAGTGTCAGGGTCAGTGATTTTGTGAGACGTAGGGGAGCAGGCTGGAAACCACATGAATGAGCTATTTGATCAGCTCTTCAGAAGACACCACCTATGCCCGGAATAAACAGGCAGGAGTGTCAGAGGCCACCCCACGTTACATCCAGGGGCATGAGGAACTTTGTGCCAAGTCTCCGGTCTTCACGGGAGAGATGCAGTTCGTAGCAGCTCTCCTATGGAGCTGTGGGAGATGCAGTTTCATTGTCTCAGCACATTTTGAAATGTCAGTGGCAATTGGAATCAAATCCTACAGTGCTGTAACAGGCACAGGAGTAGTATAATAATAGTAGTAGTATTATTATGGAGTTAAGTGGCTACATTAAAACACTGTGCTCAGAGGGCACACCTGCTTGGGAAGCTTGCATTTCTGCTCACTGAGTGCCTTTCTCAGAGATGTTAATACCAAGGTACTGTGTATGGCCCTCAGGGAGGTGTGGACAGGGCTCTGGAGGTGTTAAGTATCATTCTGTTTGTTTCCTATCATCATCCAGCCCAATTAATTTGCCTTCTCTTGCCTGATCTTTCCTTCCCTGCCACCACCAGCTTTTCAGGGCGTTTATTTCCCAGCCTCTGTGAAACTGCTCCCTGTCCCATAGGGATGGTTCCCCATCGCTCTGGGTAAAGTAGCTTGTCCCTTCTGCATCATCTTCCACAACCCTCTGAAATTCACTGGAATAGGATGCCTGTGGCCAAAATGCATCCTCCCTTTTTGTACCCACTTCCAGGAAGGGAGCAGCAAATGTCCCACAGATGGTACTTTCTTGTCATAGACAAGCTCATCCCGTGGGTGGTGAGAAGTAGAAAAGAAAAACCATTAGACACTGTTTGTAAAGCAGGTTGGGGTCATCTCTTTCATGAAAAATGCTTGGGGGAGAGGAACACAAAAAGTATCTCTGGTTTAGTGTTCCCAATAGCTCCCAGGTGTTTTGGCAAAGCAGCTAAAGAAACAAACACAAACGAAATCTAAATAGGAAAAAAAAAAGAGACTAGCAGAAGGTGCAGAGAGATTGTAGTTCCCCCATGTCCTGGTCTGGGAGAATCCTGCAATCTCTATGTGTCAGACCTCTGCAATGCAGGGAGGTGGTCCAGCTCTTCTGTCCTCCACAGCTGGAGGTGGAACAAGGATGGAGGGGGCTGAATGTGGGACAAGCAGCAGCAGAGGCGGCTTTAGCACTGCCAGTGTTTGGTGTAGGAGCGGAGGCATTTGCTGGGTTTCTGGAGGTGGCCTGTATTCAGTACACAATGCTTTCTCACCCAGCAAACTCCCAATTCATTTGAGAGGATGCCAAGGGGAAAAAAAAATGATCTTTGTTGTGGATCTAATGGTAACAAGGCAGACAGCTTTGAAGGGATCATACTGGAGAAACGTGTGTGGATGTTGCACAGCACTAAGCTGTAAAACCACAAGCTCCAAACCGCTGCACACAGGGCTTTGATGGAGCATCCTGCTGACCCATGATGGAACGACCATACCCAACTGTTAACAAGGGGGCTGACTTCTCTGCTCTTAGCCAGACAGTTGAAAGGCAGGATGCATCTATCCCCCATCTCTTCTCCGGGTCAGCAACCTGCTGTTACATGCAAATGTGCCAAGGAAAAGGCCAGCAAAGGAGTAAGCACCAAAGGTCTGCAAGAGAGGGGAGGAGGGATCCAGCTGAATGTGAAGAGCCGAAATGCACCTCGTGTTTTCCAGGCAGAAAGGCTGGCAGCCTGAGAAATGATTCTTATTTACACCTACAAGAACTGGTGCCAGACACGCAGATGATGGGATGACTGGGCACAAAGGAGCGAAGTATCGACTGGTGGATTCTTCAAAGATGGGAATAGCAGAGGCCCATCAATCCATGTCACCAAGGGATGGAGAGTTATTGTCTTGCCCGCGCTCTCGCTCACACACATACAGAGACACTTGCAATTGCTTTGCCAGTTTGGCTCCAGTCTTCCACTGACTCATAATCCAGCTACTCGATCATTTCTAAGTAAAGGGCTGTCAGTGCATCCCCAGCCTGATCAAAGAGATGCTTCGGTCCCAGATAATCCCACAAACCTTCCTGTTCATGCAATGCTAAGATCAGGCTGGTTGTGTCCCCACTGTAGTTGGTGGAGCAAGAGGTGAGTTTCCCCACAGGGTGACCGATCCTTTCCTAACAAAGGTGCTTAAAATATTGTTGCTGAACTGCCCTTGGCATGTCTGGATTTCCCTAGAGAGCCTAGCTGGCCAGCTCAGGCAGGATCTTGCATTACAGCAGTCGATACTCCTCTCCAAGCAATGGCAGTAGTTCTCATTCAGGAAAATCTATTCCTGCTCATTGCATTTCAACACAGCTGCAAAGAAGAGAAATGTTGCTCTGGGGTTGTTGCACTGGGTGTCTTAGAGACCATGGCCAGCTTGCACCTGTTGCCCCTTGTCCTATCTGGACATCGCTGAGAAGAACCTGGCTCCAGCCTCCTGACTCTCACCCTTTACATGTTTATAGACACTGATGAGGTCACCCCTCAGTCTCCTCTTCTCCAGACTAAAGAGGCCCAGCTCCCTCAGTCCATCCTCATGAGGAAGGGGTTCCACTCCCTTCATCATCTTGGTGGCCCTGCACTGGGCTCTTTCAAGTAGTTCCCTGTCCTTCCTGAGCCCAGAACTCTTCTGGGTTCTTCTCTAGCATTTTGGATGTCACAGCATTGCTTTGCTAGGATCTGTGCTTTTTACAGAACATAGCTCTATGATGTCCCAAGCACAGCAGTGTCTATCTACCTGCACCACCATCACTGCTCCAGGCCTAGTGTCCTTTTGAGCAACAGGTCCCACTCATGCAGCATTTTTCCTCTAAGCACAAGTGTTATTCCTGTGGAATCAGCATACACATATCCTGAAGGGATGGTATCCTCATGAAACAGCTTCTTGATATAAAGTCATGGCAGAAGCCTGCCAGAATCACCTGGCCAGTGTGGAGAACTCCATTGACACCAACTAAATCCACAAGTCACCTTATTTCGTTGATCCACAACAAGACTTCCTCTGCCAGAGTCCTTCAAACTCTACCAAAATAGCAAGATCTGAGCTAAGAAAGACCCAAAGTGCTGCTATGCATGTGATGCCTCCATTACCTTCCATTTAGTGAAGGTCTTCTGTACTTGTTAAAGCCTACAGAAGCAACCACAGTCCCTAACCCTGTGAAAGAACTTGTTCTCAAGCAAAACCTCCCTTGGCTCAGCAGTTCAGCAAGGTAGCCACGCTCCACTGCCTGGGGAAAACGCTGCTGTTTAAGACTTGCTGAGCAAGGCCTATAAAAATTAACACGTCTTGCCAGGGAGACAGTAGGGGTTGATTAATGAACATAGCCAATGAAAGGGGGAGGGGAGAATCAGGGGAACAGATCTGCTAAATTGACAGCATATAAAATGTTTGTTCCTGCCTGAAACAGCAAGGTTGGCAAACCCTATCATGGGCCAGTAACTTGGGTTAAGTGAGAAGGCCACAGACCCGTGAATTGTATATCATCTATATTCAGATGTACAGGCTTGTAGCCTCCCTGGTCCAGTGAGCCCAGTAATGAAAGACTTTAGAGCTGCCCAAGACATAAGATCAAGTGCCCTGGTTGCTCTAGCTCTGGTAAGATTTTAGATGAGGATTAATTTTCTTAACGATATTTTCAGTGCATACCTCTCCTTCTCATTCAAGGGTTATTGTGTATGCTTCTACAGAAGTCAGAACCTTGAGGGATGTTCAAGAGAGACTTTTATCCTATGAATAAAAACAGAATAGCTGAACAAAGCAAGGCAGTATTTGTTATCAAATCATTTGGCCCAAAGAAAGATACAGCATCATGCAAAACTTACCCAAAAACATTCCTAGCTCTATATTTATCACAAGATTTTTTGCTCAGAAACATTAAAAAGGAGTCTGCTGAGGCACATATTTTTCCCTCTGCTGTGTACAGCTCAAGTGGTTGAAAACTTTCTACCAAATCTTCCCCTCCCCATTTTAGGAACAGACATCTCCTTGGCAGTGAGCGTGAGCAGATCCATGTTGTCATTAAGCAGGGGACCTCAGCTGCTAATTTATTACTGCAGAGCGTTTCCCAATCATGAGGAAAACATTGTCAAGGCAAGTCCTCTCCACTGCTCACACCCCCTGCATCCCTTCCCCATCCTGTCTCCAATGCAGAGGGTCTTTGAGCGATAAAGCCTGTGCTGGGTTGGTGACAGTCCTGACCATGCTGATAGCTCTGCTCCTGCCTCCTCCATCTCATGCTGGATGCTAGTGCTGCTGTCTAATGTTTGCAGGCCTGCTCTCTGTGGCACAGAGGCCTGGTGATTGTGCTGCTTTCTCGCTCCTGAAGGCAGTACCAACTCTGCCAGGGACAAAAAGTTCAACAGGTAACCCCTCCCCCCGCAGATATAAAAATGTCTTCCACCAAGAAGATCCTTTCTTGACTCCTGGAGGATGGGAATTACTGTCATTTTCCCCAGCCACGTCTCTACAAGACATCAACCTTCACCCAGTGACTGTAGGCTGGGCAGGCATTTACATCCACTGAAGAACGCCTCCGGGAAGTCAATGCTCAGGGGCTGGAGGACTGCCCCCTTTCATCTCTTATTGGCAATGACTTTCCTCATTCATTAAGTCTGACATCTGCTATTGATATCAATTATGATAATTAATGAAACATTTCACTGGCTGTAGCTGGCAATCTGTCAGCAGTTTCACACTGAAGGAAGGATGGTTGATGGGCTTAGTGGTAGCACGGAGGAGTTATTTTGGTATGTCTGTTGGGCTAGGGGAGCAGTGGGATCGAAAGATCTCATTGCCATTTGTGTTGGGATGCCCTGTGCCATTGTGTTGGGAAGGAGAAGGAACATCTAGAGATGTGGTGGGAGGACACCTGCACTAAGGCAGCAAATGAACAAGCTCCAAAATATAAAAAGTTGTTCCCTCTCCCTGTTCTGGTTGTTTATGAGGTGACAGGACAGCCTTAAGTCCTAGGATTTTCAAACAAGGCCAAGTGCTGGGCTTTGATTTCTCCCAAAATGGGGGAGCTGCATTGCTCAAGCACCTTTGAAGTTTCCTCAAGGTGCCCATCAGCATCTTGCTGCACAGAAGCACCCTGACAACCTAGCCTTGCAAAATCACGATCCCCAGCCCTTCTTGCAGAGCAGTAAACACTGGACCTGCACAGGAGACATTCAAGGCTGTCCTGTTTTAGGAATTGGCTTAATTATTAGGTGGGCTAAGGACAGAGAACTGCATTTCTGCAGAGGAGTGTATCTTGAAGTCCCTGGAGTGCTTTTGAGAATGCTACACACAATTTCCTGCAGCTCTGTCAAATCTCCCAACCTGTTTTTCTGCAGAGGAGCTTTCAGAGGAGACATCATCCCTTGTGAGCACAGCAGTTACTTGTTCCTGGAGCTCAGCAGGCAGCCAGGTCCTGACCTGTCCTACTGCTCTCTGTGCAGCGAACACAAAGAGCCAGTTTTACAGTCCTTGCAGAGTAGGACCATGCAGTGCAGGGCAGGGCTCTCCTGCATCTCTGTAGACCCTCCTTGTAAAGAGACTTCAAAAGCTTGCATTATTCCTCTGGAATTATTAATTCCTCTGGTACTTCTCACTCCTCTGAAGACCAAGGCTCAACTGGTTTTGGGGATGTGTCTCACCTCTCTGCACTGGGAGAGTGGCCCAGGGTAACCACCTCAGATGGAGACATTGATGCTGTTGACAGTGGTGGTGAAACAAACCTCATGGTGGGTGTGGGACAAACCTTACCCATGGGACCTGAGTGGCAGCAGCAAGGCACTGCAGAGCTGGGCATGAGCACTGCAAGGACATGGCTTAATTATTATCACTCAGATTAGATACACAGACTTAGGTGAAGTGCTTTGGTTCCTCTAAAGATGCTCAGCAGCTGGCTGCTGTATATAAATGAAGGGGTTAGGATGGGGGACCTGAGACATCACAGGATTATGAAGCCTCTTCCATGTCCAGTCAAGGCACTCGTGGGGTTCTCTATTGCAGTCTCCTCATCATATGAAGGTCTGAGATTTCATAAGCTGCTTTCACTTGGCAGGTTAAGAGGGATAATTCTGAGTAATTTCCCATGAGAAGTGAGGGAGAGTAGGGAATCACAGGGGTTTCTGGGATTTTTCAAAATGTCTTGGAAAACTCTAAATAAAAAGATAATTCCAAGCCTGTAACTTCCTTTAAAACTCTCCTGTCCTCCAGACTTCACCGTTGTTTTAAAGTTCTTGTGACCTTTATTTTCTCTCTTTAGTTTCCTAAGTATTAAAACTGAAAGGAGCAATATGGGATTTCAGGAGGGGGGTTACTCTTTTCCACGCTCGAGACAGAATGGTATTTGAAGCCATAAGGTGAATGAAGCAAGATTGAAGCTGAAGAGACGCTGTAGCAGTCCTGGAGCTGACTGATAGCAAAACAAGCAGTCAGTTATTAGAAGACACAAATCACTCTATAAGATTAAGTACTGAAAATAATAGCCATGCAAACCTTGAAGGATGGGATGTCAAAGGCAAAGGTCATTAATTGGCTGGTGAGATTTTTGGCTACAAGGGAATTATCTTTTTTTTTAAGTAAAGAAAAAGTATATATGGTTCTATTATCAGTGGCAGCGGTGGTGTACAGTGATTGCTGTTATTGACTGTTTCTAAGTTCAGTGTTAATTCACTATTCCAGTGGATCAAAAGTAATTATTCTTCCTTGCAATTTTTCTATTTTATTTTATTTATGCGTTTGGCATTTCTCTAGTGCTCTTGCTCTCTATCTGAATGTGAAGCAAGATTAAAAATGCTCAGCAATTAAGAACTCTGGGAGATAAATTAAGCCCATTTAATCTCACAAACTGCTTGGACATGTTCATCAGGTGAGGTGGGTGAATGGATTGGGTGTCTGGCTAGAAGCGGGACCTTTCAAAAGGAAAACAACCCTTCAACCCTTCACTTTGCCACTGTACAGGAATAGTAAAGTCCCAGACAATGCTAGAAACCACTTTGGGGGCCAGGCTGAGAGAAACTAGTGAAAAATTCGGTTTTATTGTTATTTTTTAAAATGTGCCTTGCAGTATGCTCAGGAGTCACAACGGCACAGATGCTCGAGGAGCCTCTCTGTTCTCCTAGCCCTGTGAATCAGTCAGCCTGTTTTTCTAAAGAAATGAAGGCCAAAATCATGGGACCTTGCAATGCTTTGCTTAGCCTCTGTCCATCAACATGCATACATCCATGGTATAAAAATAAATGCAAAGATCTACGTCCTCCAGACACTTAGAAATTCTTCCAACATCTTCCTTTGATTGTTCCCTTGTGACATATTCTTTGATTTCTGCATGATTTGTCCAAATGCGGTGATGATCCTTTTCATCCTTGAATAAGTAATTCTGCTCTACTCTACACCGTGGGTTCCATTTTTCAAAAGAAAATATAAATACTAAACCAGCACCACTGCCCACACAGCTAGTTTCACCAGAAACTCCAGATGAAGACATTCAGGAAAATGAATCTAAATTATACGCCAAATACACCAGTTAAACTATTTTAAACTCTTTTAAACTCTTCTAGTTCAACTCTTTTTTTTTCAGAGCTGAAGTGGCATAAATCAGTGCATTACACTCCAGCTCCAGAGGTTTTCTCTTCACAGTGAAATCGCAGCAAATGGCATGAATTTCTAGGACATTAGCTGCTCTGTAGGGACTCTCCAGAGTAAGGCCAAGTTTTATGCTTTCAAAGTAGAATAAGAAGCAGAAAGTTGCTCTATAATATATATCAAAAATAACCACATGGAAAGAAAGTGCATTATAAGTTCACCCCTTCCCATTCTCTGAATATCAGCTATTCCAAGGACAAAGGAGCTGAATTTGGGCAGCTCTGCTCCTGAACATGAGTGTTTACACAGCGGTTTATTACAGTTTAGCTAATCCACTTTAAATCCCCAACCTTAATTAATTGCAATTATTAACTAATGGATTAAATTTCTCAGCACCCCCCCCCCCCCGTGGAGATGAACCTTCAGTTAAAAATGTGTCGTGTTTGTTCTGCAAATGAGAGACATGAATGTGGGGAGGGGGTTGGCCAAAGGCGCTCCTCCCAAATCTACTCCAAGTGTTGGTAAGCAGAGACCAGAATGGCTGCTCAGGCCAGTTCCTGCAATTTGTTCATACTCTGCTTATTGTGACTTGGATCCTCTTTCATTACTCATTAGCAGGTAGATTACCTGCCCCGTGCTCCTTTAATAAGACCTCACAACTCACTGCTGGTTACAGCGTGTCATTAACCGTCAGTAGATGTTAAAAAATAACCATAGTTTTTCTCAAAAAACATAGACATGGACAATATAATTATAATTTAATTCTCATTTTTCATTTTGGTACTTCTCAAAGCTTAACCATTTGAATTAAAAAGAAGTACTTTTATCTCCACTTCTCATATCCTACAGGTGAGGAGAAAATAGAGAATAGAAGCCTCAAAAAAAGGGAAATCTTTGTTTTATTTCAGTGCAAATCCATTTCAATCTAAATCTATTTCCTTTTTGTTTGTATTGAAACTGAAACTAACCCAGACACTTTTATGAAATATTGAAACACATGGATTACTACAAATATTTTTTCTCCTAAAAATGCACATACTGTTTGTAATTCTATTTCTCATTGGCGAACCCTTCAAATCAAAGAAACTTGCCAGCTCCAAAGAGGCGAGTGTGTGGTAGTTACATATTCATTTACCATTTCATGCTGTTCAAACATGTGCTAAATACTTTATAGAACAAATAAAAGACAGGCAGAAATGATTGCCCCAGTGAAAACAGGAAAAATCCAGGGATTTAAACCAGAATCTCATTCTGTCCCTGTTACAAAGTATTTCCGGACTAAGGCTCCTATCAGTGCACACACATTGAACACGAGCCAATTCCCATCAAAGAGAATAAGATCAAATTGCAGGACCAGGGCCCATGCACTTGACAGTTATTAGTTCTTAGTCTGAAACATAAAGTATTTTCTATCCTTGCTTATACAGATAAAATTGGTGATGTATTTGTTCAAATATTCCTCAATAGAAAAAAAATATATATATCTATGCTGGGGTTGACTGGAGTGATTTCCTAAGTCAACTAGAACTAAATTGATTCTTTTGCCTGGGAAATGTGGAAGTATTTTTGAAAAACTAAAACAAAAAAAAATCAGTTTGTTTGTTTGAAATGAATTAAATGTTCCAATAATCAATTTGTTTTCAATTTAATTAAAAAAAAAAAAGACAGGGGGGAGAAAAGAAAATGAAATTAAGTGAGGCTGTCTTCTTCTGTCTTCTTCAATGGTCTTTGAGGATCATTGCTGGAGAGTGTTTCTGGGATGGTCACAGCAGGGCTGAAGATGCTCTGCAGTGGTTGTACATAAGGTTGGGGATTACGTAAGAGAGCAGCTTTCTCCCTTCCCACCACAGGGATACAGCAGCAGCCCTCACCTGTTTTTAATATATATTATTCTTCCTCACTCATCCTTTTTGTTTGAACTTCTGCATGAAAAAATGTAAAACATTTGAAAATGTTGTTCAGGGAGGAAAAGAAATCAATGTATGTGACCTTCACTTGGCAGCCTTCAAAAGTGGTAAAAAGCATCAGAACCAGGAGGCCTTTAGTGTGTTTAGCTGTGATTTGTAGCTGATCTCCTCAACTCCCAACTACTCCGTGAGTTTCATGCATAATGCAGCAGCAGTTTTGATTGAAGTCAAAAAATCTGCTGACAGAATGTAGTGTCAGGCATCTGGGGAGATGTCTAATTAATTATTATAATTGACATCCACACCAGATGTCTGATATATGACGGTCTCTTTGTTGATAAAAGGTTTCGGTAATTCTGTTTGAACAGCACTTTCAGAACAATATGTTTTCCATTTAGGTCACAAGGAAAAAAAAAAGATGATTTATTTTTTTCAGGAAATTGAATTCTGTCGGATAGCAGCATTCTTTCCTCTTGCCTTCCAACTTCTAACCAGCCTTGAAAATGCATGGGATGAAGGATGCAGTGGAAAAGCATTCATCACACTGTTGACCACTGATCAAAAGCACTTAGCTGGGAAGTGTAGGATCTGCCATCATCTTTTATTCTCTATAGTCACAAAGAAGAGTAGCTGATCTGACATCTGTAAAAAAAAAATAATAATAATAAAAAAGTGAAAACCTCAATCAAAGAGCCAGTCTCAAATGGAAAGCCGATATGTTAGGTTATCAAAGGAGGTCAACAGCTTTTGAGGTCTTTCAAGTCATTATAATGCTTCCAGAGCACCTTATATTGAGAAGGGACAAAGAACACTGTAACCTGAACCTTTTAGCCCCAAATTTAAACCAGCTCTCAGCCCAGAAACTTTTAGTAGTAAGAAATATGTTGCCTATCTATCTGCCTTAGTAATCCACATTCTTCTGTGTATCTTTGCTCTTCTTTTTGGCTTGGGTCTGAAGAAAAAAGATCTTCTTATGGCTTGCACAGTCTAGGTAGAAGTAAGAAGTACAAATCCCTCAGAAAATCCATTTTTATGAGCTTTCCAGAGTATTTGGTGCATCTCAGAGGTTCCATTTCAGAAAATGAGCACCTTTCCCTATGTCACGGTTATACCAACCTGATCTCTGAACTGTTTGAGGTTCATCTGCTGCTAATTATCATACTTCAATAACAGAAACTTATCTTTTGCACATGGTTTCTTCACCTTAACAGAAAACTTATGATCTCAGATGATCCTCATGCTTCAGGAGCTGGGATGGCCATCCTCAGAAGCTGTCTTGGGCTCAGACAAGACATAACCTTAAAAGAAAAAGCAGAGAGAGCACCTGCTTCATTCCATCACTTTAAACTGCTGCTTTTTCTTGCAACCTTATAAAAGGTCTATGTGATTCTGGATTTGGGGGGGAAGTAAAAAAAAAGTTCTCCTTGTGCTTATTCGGGATAAGGAAAAATAAAGCTGTTCACAACCACACTGATCATTCCCTGCCCAATTTTGGGCACACCAGTTGTTGACAACGTTTTGCAAACCATCTGGTGGATTTGACCTAAGCTTGGTGTCGAGTGTGGCATAGTCAGATGAGTGCTTTCAATGTATGTGGAGTCATTTAATAAGTTACCTGTTCTCAACTCCAAATTACAGCTGCCTTAGGTGGGACATTGTCTCTGACTCATCCATTCTGGTGCAGAGGATGACAGATTGACTTAAATCGCCTGTTAAAGTTCCCTGTCTAGAAGTAACCAAATACACTGTGGATTTCTCAAGGTATTTTGATGCCCAAAGAAGCAGATACGCTCTAGTCATCATTTCAAAGTCTGAAAGTGCTTATATGCATCCTAGATACCCAATTTCCCTTCCAGATGTGGCTTGCAGATGCAGGGGTACACAGCCATCTGATCTTACATGGACACTGAAACAACAAACTATTTTAATGGGGATTCAGGCACTTGGTATGATGCTTCATTTTCCCTTAATCATCTAAATGTCTTTTCTTTGCAATTTGTGGGGAGTGCCTTCACAGTTACCGAGGAGAGATTTATAGTTATCATGCTGTACAGCTCCATATGATGTCCCCAATCCTGCGTAGGAGTTAAGTGTCCTGATACCTCTTCGTGTCTGTCCTTTAGGGTTTGCAACTCTCCTGGAAATAGGACACGCACAGGCGTCTCCATCACTTAAACCTTGTGCATGTATTTTCTGAGGGGGTTCAAACTAGACCAAAGCTTAACACTAGAACAAAGTCCTAACATGAAACCAAAGCAAGAATTCACAGCTCCCCCAGCACAAAGGTGCTGAATTTCCAGTTGAAATAGCAACTTTATGCTGAGTTTCTAGCATTTTTGTTTTGTTTTACAGATACTTTTACTTGCTTAAATGGCACAAAGAAAGATTAAATCCTCGCATGGAGATGCATTCACTTCTCTTCTGTTTGTAGTGATTTGAAACCTTTCGCTCCCGTGATGTTAATGTCACTTTTAATATTGCAAATTTGCTAAGATGCCAAGCGAGCAGCATTTAAATAATGTCTTTACAGGAGTGATGTGTGCATGAGGGTTTGGGCAAAACCGGCTGCACCTCTTTTCGTAGCATCCTTGCAGAGCAGGATGCAGCCTGCAGCCTCTTGTTTTAATTCCTGATATAAATGTAAATGGTAATTTTAACATTTTAGATACTAACTTGATTTCATCTGATTTTGGCAAGACACGTGCCCACGTAGTTTACAATTTAAAAATCAGGTTTGGAAAATGTCAGCTTTCATGAGCAGGCGGGCTGTGTCATTGACAGCACACCGAAGGCACGAGGCAGATAAGGAGGAGTGGGGCTAAGGAGGCATTTAGAGATTATTTGCATCAGAGAAGGCTGCTAAGAGGGAACGAATGGCTAAACTATAGGGAAAGTGGCTGCCTTAATATGAATATCTAAATGAAATGCTGTTAAACGCCTTCTGACACCACCACTGAGTTGCACCTTGGCTACTAGCTGTGCTAAACACTTCACAGTTGGATGCAGACTGCAAGTTCCACTCCTGCCTCCAGTGGAAGAGGTCCATGCGCTGACAGATAGGCATGGTCTGACCCCATTCTCCATCACCAGTCCCCACCAACTTGCCAGGGAAGAACGGCAGGAACTCCTGAGTAATCCCAGGTGTTAAAGGCTCAGCATGTGCAGTGCCAAGTCTTGTTTGTTCAGTTGAGCTGGATGAAGCCCAGGAAGGCTGAGGTCCCAGCACAAGCTGCTAGTGGCTGCCTGCACCACTGTGGCCGGAAAGCACATGGGCAATGGAGTTCAATCTTCTCTGCAGGATGTGCTTCACCTCTTGTGTAGACACAAACCACCTTCTCAGCCATCTTCAGAAAAGGACTTCATCTCTCTGTGCCTTAGGGATTAGCAGACCTGCATCCCACAGTACAGCCCTTCAAAGAACTGTAAAAGGATAACCTTCTTCTGGAGACACCTGTGTGGTGTCTTCATCCCTCCTTGTGCATTTCTCCTCTCTCCTGCACCATCTGTCCAATCCTCCCTCTCATTTCAGACTGCAGGCTCACATTTCCAGTTGAATTACCATAGTTAAATGCACTGCTGGCAGCCAGACTGACCCCATCTGCAAGCACACACTAAGCTCCTGGTTGACCAGGGCTGCAAACAGAGGTTCAAAGAGAGCTACACTGCTTTGCATTTCCTGACATTGCTGTAGGAACACTTAAGGGGTTTATTTAGGGATGGAGAGGACTGTGTCATGGTGAAGGTCAATTTAAGCAGCTCAAATGAACTAGTCTCTTTAGTTGCTATGTTTCAAAGGACTCAAAAAGTGTCCCTGAGGCCTGGGTGCCATGGGATTGGGAAGCACAGGTGATACCTAGGTACCCATCACCCACCTTCCCATCCCACTGATGCTGAAGAGCTCGCACAGTGAACACTGTGAAAAAGACAAGCCAAGTTTCTAACGGGTACCAGAAGGAGCAGAGAGCTCTTTTCTGAGCACAAGCACAAAGTCTCCCTGTCATACAGTCATTCTGGTGGAATTCTGGTGTAGAAAGGGCTAATTAAGAAACTGGAGGCCTGAAATCACTTGCTTTTATCCTGCAGTTTTTCTCTTGTAAGGATCTCGTGGGGTTCAGTTAGTCAGCATGTTGAGGGGATTAGAGAGCCCTGGGAGATACCTTCAGAAATTCTAGGGAGCTAATTAAAGCAAGTGAGGGGAGCTGACCAGAGAAACAGCTTCACAAATACACAGGCATTCAAAGGCACAGGCAGAACATGCAATACAAGGAAAAAGATGGAGCTTTAAAGAGAGACAAACTAGAGGGACAGTGAAAGAGAGACCACCTGCAAGGGAAAAGAATTATTCACAACTTTCTTCTTCACCATCAGCCATGGTTTCCCTCTAGATTTTGCCCACAGGAACAGCACCATGGCCATTATGGAAATTTTTCCTAAAACAACAGGAATCATTTGCTCGCTTCCAGTCATTAACAGCTCTATTTCTCACACCCAGCTGCTGTGTGAGCACACATGGCAAGTGGGAACTGGTAATGCTGCCTTTCCTCCTCTTGGTTCCTGAACATTTCTCATTATGAGATCCTGCTTTGCATAACTTGTTAGAGCACTGGAAAATTTGAAATATCTGGGCTCACATTTTCCTTGATTTTTTTTTTTTGGCAACAGGAAACAAATTTTAGTGAAAGTACAAAGTAATATTGAATATGTCTGAGAAAGGAGTCAGAGGAAAATAAATTGGTTTGCTGCTTTATAGAAATATCTACCATGATTCATTTAATAGCTCTTGTTATTTGAGTAAGGAACTGGAGATTTGGGGGAAAAGTTTCCTTTGCATCAAAGATATGGCTTTGTCACCTGTTCATCTTCCACCAGGTTGTAAACCAAAAAGAAATCCCAGTTCACACAGTTGTGGTACACTCTGTCAGAGCTTTCCTGTCCTCTGTAGTGGTGGGGAAGGCACTGTGGAACAACCAGCTTTAAATCCATGGGAAAAAGGGGCTTAGAAGTCCTTAGAGGTTTCTAAGACCTTGTTGAGTTGGCAATAGACCCATAGAGTGGGTAAGATACCTCCAGAAATCCCTTCCCACCGCTGCCTCCCAGATTTTATTTAGAGAATAGCTGAGTCCCACTGTTGTCTCTTATCTCCAGGGGCCATTCAGCCAAAAAGATAAATGGCCTGGCAGTGCTGCTAGCTCCTCCCTTTGCCCAAGCACTGAGACATGATGGAACTGCTCAAGACTTTAAAATTAGTGCTTTTAAAAGGTGATTGTGAGGGGAGGAATCAATGAATGCTGAGAGCTGTGAAAAAAAAAACCCGTATTATTTGTGCAAAGTCAAATGGTTGAAAAAAACAGAAGAAGCAGCAGCAACAGCAAGGGTGCTGTCCTCTTTCTCTTGCACCAGAATATTACACCAGCCCACAAGTGGGTCCTGAAGTGGTCTCAAGCCCAGTGCTGACGGTGCTGTAGGTGACCCTCCGCTCCAGGGAGCAGATGAGTTGGTTCACTCTGCTCACCAGAAAAAAAAACACAACAATAAAATAGAGCCATGGCTCAGAAATGGAAGTTAGAGTGCTCTCCGTGCTGAGAGGGTCCCGGGCAGCAGGGTTGATGGAGAGCCAGTAGCAGCAGAAGGTCAGTGAAGCAAACCAAATTTGAGAGGAAGGGTTCACTCTGGAGAGGATGAGAGAAAACAGCAATCATGGCAGTTAGCAAAATAATAAATAAGCTCTCCCTTTTTTTTTGTGAGAGAAATGGTCACAGCTGAGCAAATGCCTAGCAATGGGCTGTCTGGTGTGAATGATGGATAGAGAGAAGAACAAGGCTAGATGAGGTTTCGTGAGCAAAGTAAATACATAAAAGCAACCGCTTGGCAGGAGAGCTGCCGTGAGTGGGATATTTGGAGGTGGTTTTCTGAACACATGCCCCTTAGCAGGGAGAGGCTGTCTCTGTTCATAACAAGCCCGTGGAATTATACAGAACCACAGAGGATAAAACCTTCTGAGTCAACTTTTGTAAATGATTTTGGACGGAAAATAGAAATATTAAAAAAAAAAAAATAGAAAGAAAGAAACATAAAAAAAAGAGAGAGCTTTTACCCTGCCATTTTCAAACAGGAACATTTTGACTGTTTCAAAACCACTGTTTTCCTTACAAAAATGGACTTAGAATGTTTGAAGAGTGAAAATCATCCCACAATTCAAGTTGGAATGAAGAGGTTTTGTTTTGTGCCAGGCAAATGGTGACAGCCAGGTTTAACCTTCATGAGGCTTGGAGAGTGGCTGAGGGCTAGAGGAGGCGCTGATTCACACAGAGGAAACATCCAGTTCTGGGCTCCCTGTTATAAAAAGGACAGGGATCTCCTGGAAAGAGTCCAGAGAAGGGCTACAAAGATGATTAAGGGCCTGGAGCATCTCCCCTATGAGGAAAGGCTGAGAAGATTGGGACTGTTCAGCCTTGAGAAGAGAAGACTAAGGGGGGACCTAATTAATGTTTATAATTATCTGAAGCAGGGGATGCAGGGGGAATCAGCCAGCCCCTTTTCAGTGTCTGTGGGGACAGGACAAGGGGCAATGGCTGCAAGTTGGAGCAGAGGAAGTTCCACACCAACATGGAGAAGAACTTTTTCACAGTGAGAGTGACAGAGCCTGGGACAGGCTGCCCAGGGGGTGTGGAGTCTCCTTCTCTGGAGAGATTCAAGACCCATCTGGACACCTATCTGAGTGAAATAGCTGCTTTGGCAGGGGGTTGGACCCGATGATCTCTCGAGGTCCCTTCCAACCCCTACAATTCTATGATTCTATGATTCTATTTGTAATAAGACTGAGAATTAACTACATTTGCCCCCTGAAGTTTTGCCACAGGATATTGTAGGTTTCAAATGCAAGTGTGCAGACAAAGGGGGAATGAATCCACGAAGGGCTATTAAGTACAAACACATCAGTAGGCAACTGGAAGGTGAAAATGCTTGGGAAAACAACTAAACAAAGCGCTCACCCTGTTCTTATACACATCTCTTGGTGTCCACATTAGCCATTCTGAAGATAGAAACCTGGGTTACCTATACCCTTGGTCTGACCCATAATAGCTGCTCTTGCATATCTTAAACTAGACCTGAAAACGCTCTTTTTTGGTTCTTTTATTTCCAAGCCCAAACTGAGTCTTGAACTGAGTCATTTCTGATGCCATACCAGCTCCTGCCACGGCCAGCCCTAGTTCTCACTGACCTCACTCCTCAGCCTCACTGCTCCTTCAAAGTTTTGTTTCTTACTATAAAACATAAACAAGTAATTTAGTTTTTCTCCAGAGCCTCTTTCCTCTCACACCACTGCTGGCATGGTGAGTTATGGGCCATCCCTGGAAGGTGCAGGTACCACCCATGACTGATGGACGCAAAAATCTCCAAACAAGGAGCTCAGGTTTCAGAACTGCTGATTTTTGATCCCAGATTTTAATTTCCAAACCCCCACTGTCCACTTTTGCCTCAAACTCTTCCTAATCTGTCATCTTCATTCCTTAAAGAGATGTTGAATTTGTTGGTTCGCCAGTCAAAGCAAGCAGGCAGGAAAAGAAATATGTTTCAGAGGAAATTAAATATCTTTTCTAGGGTTATTGACAAAATACCAAAAAAAATCATTTTTTGCAACAAGAAAAACATGCTGTTTGACACAAAACATCATGCTCTGATGTGCAGGTAGCTTAGCCCTTTTGTTTAAACTCTCCATTTTCACTTGCAACATGTAGACATTTTTTTCAGCAAATATGTGTTTTACTTGAAAAAGCAGAGGAATTCCCTTTGAAAAAGCTGGGATGAAGCCTCCTTTGATGCAGTGGTTGGCAGGGTGAAGAGCTGCTCCCCAGAGCCCTAAGGTTACATCAAGCTTCTCTACTGCAACCAGTGAGCAAGTCAGAGCACAGTGGTGCTGCCTGTACTCTGCCTGCACTTTACCTGCCTGCACCATATTGCTCTGCTCATCAGGGTATGCAAATAGATAAACCCTCACTTGAAATTCAGCATGTTATCTAAACCTGTTATCTCCCTGTCTTCCTAGTCCCCATTTGCTGATGACAAGACTTTAATGAAAAGCCATACTCATCCCTTTTGTTAAGATGAAAGGCATGGCAAAGAGTGTTGTATTCTGCAGCAGCAGGGATCTGGGGGTGGTGAGGTGGAAGAGAGGTGGCCAGTTTTACCTGCTGAACCCAAGTGGCTTCTTATTCTCCAGCCCTTGTTCCATCTTCTGTAACAAAACACTCAATAGGAGTTTTGATAAGTTCTTGATGCCACAACACAGGACAGATGTCATGGCAGAGTTTTAAGTAGAGGTAACTTGGGCTCACACAGGCTGTAGTTCTCATGCTGGTTCATGTGGGTGAGGGGAGAAATTCATCGTAAACACAGGGTGAATTTATTTCTTACCCTGTTCTCATGCAGAAGTGAGTGCACATCCACACCTGTGTCATTGCACATCAGAGTTCTCCTTCCTGTGGCTGCAGGACTTGCCTGAGACTCTCACTGAGAGCTTAACCTTTCTCACAAGCCTGTTTGCTCATGTAGATCCCCAGGGATGTGAACAACTCAGCTTTGATTAGGGGCTTCCCTGCTAGGAGGATCTGTCTGGTCCAAGCCCTGCTCCCCTTGAAGTCCTAGTGATGTTCTAGCTTAGGCTGATGGCCATGTTGACCCTGAATGGTGCAACATGAAGTGGCTTATGACATTTTTATTTCCTTTGCCTGCAATTTTTAATTGTTTGTTTGTTTGTTTCAGACTTCTTCAGGACATAAGGCATAGAAACCAAGGTATTCTTTGTAACACAGTTCCTCCCTGTGTTTCTCCAACACCAAAGGTTTTCACAGAACCAGTCTGTTTGATGAGGCAATTCCAGCCCTCCAAGGGAGATGTAATTCAGTAACCAAAACTCAGCATTGTTTAGGCAGCTGTTATTCTGAGCAAACTTTTGAGCACTGTCTTTATGGCATTGTAATTTCAGCACAGGCATGGTCAATATATGGCTGTACAACAAAATACCATAGCATTACAAGTAATAAGAGTGTAAATAGTCTTCTCAGCACCCCAACCTTAATACACAGCTACTGTGAGTTCAGTTGTTACAGTACCCATCGCAGCAGCATGGTAGCAGGCCAAATTACTAGCATTTGGTAAGTGTTACCAAGAGACTCACAAGCAGTAGCAAAGTGTTATGTTTTTCCACACAGAGAACAGAGCAGATGTCTTCAGCGGTGAAATCCCCCCTGTGCTGAGGACAGCACAATCTTGGCTCTGGCTGCTGGGCTGGTAGGCGATGGTGAGGGCTTAAAATCATCTGTAACAGGGCAGACTCAAGATCTGCCCACGTCTTCCCAAAGAGCAGAGATCTAAAGGGACTGGAGATGTACAAAGGGGTAGGTCCCCATCTCACCCCAGTGTCCAATGCCCTGGGGTGTCCCAAGCCAGAGGTAGGGTCTGTGTATTTCATGAACCTCAATGCTCTTTTTCCTCCCATGAATTTGCCTAAGAGCTCTTTGAACTCACATATATCTGCATCCAGACCTTCTTGTTTCTGCTTCCCAAGCAGGGCAAAATCATCCTTTCAATTAGGGGTCTCTCAGCCACCTCCCTTCACCTATGCAATGGTAGGTGTCAGCTGAGGGTCAGGGGGGACACGACGTTTAATTTAACTGTGAGGTGAATGAGCCTACAGGTAGATGCAGAGTGAACAGGTAGAGAACCTCTCCTTGATCATAGTGGTTGTTAAAATGTCCCCAGGGGCTGGCTTTAAAAGGGGACCCTTCAAAGGGTTAGAAGGGCAAAATCCATCAAGGGAAGCTGATAGGACATGGAATAGTCAAATTCTCTTTTGAGCCATGCAGGGGAACAAGGTTTGATAACAATCAGAGCATTTCTAATCTCTCAAAGGATTAAGCACGTCAGTCAAACCCAAGGCAGAAAGGTGTTAGTAAAAATAAAATTAGAAAAAAGTAAAATAAAATAGAAAGGAATAAAAGTAGATAGGGACTGCTCTGGAGGAGTTTGCTAAGTGCTTTCATTGACTTCCACTTTGAATTGTGAACTGAGTCCAAAGTCTATATGGTTTTGAGAAACCGTTTCCTTACAGAAAGCACAAATAGCAACTAAGAGATGCTATTCTAAGAAGCACTTGTCACTGTATTCATTCAAAGTTGCAACAGTGAGTTGTGCCAGGATTTTTATTTTTTCAGCCCTGCTAATTCTCTGTCAGCTCTATCCTTCTAGGTATCTAGCTCCATCTCAGGCTGTGAAAGCATTTAAGAAATTGAAAAGCTTTAGATTCTTATAAAAGGCAGTAATACAAGTATGAAAAATATAATTTGGGAGTGGAGGTAATAACGTTCCTGCAAGAATTCAAGCAAAGAAAAACCCTTCCAGGGAAATCTGTCCCTCTGCAGAGTGGCTCAGGATTACAAAGGATGCAATTAGGTATACCAGTTGGGCTGCCCTTGGTCCCATAAAGGGACTCCACCCTTAATAGGGTGTAGGACCAGTTTCTTTCTACATTCTGAAAGAAAATGTATGTTTTCAACACAACCAGATTTTTCAAATGACCAACCACCTCCAGGTATCATAATTATGGGGACTACTTGGTATTGCAAATGTGCAGAAATACCCTGGAGGAATTGAAAAGATGTGTGGATGTGGCACTCGGTGAGACTTGGCAGTGTTGTGTTTATGGCTGGGCTTGATGATGTTAAAGGTCTTTCCCAACTTAAATGATGCTATGATTTTACATAATAATATAATAAATATTATATAATAAATAATTATTATATAGAGATATATTCCCTATGTGAATAGAAAATATATTTACTATATTTAGATAAGCAACTATCTATACAGTAATATAAATCAATATATCTCTATATGCAGTAGACAGACAGGATTTCTGAGACACCTAAGCATCACTTATCCTTCCAGAGCAGGAATGATCACAGGTCACAGCCACATCAGCCCATCCCCATGCTGGGTTTCCTCTGAGTGCCTCCAGCCTGTTCAAAGGAAGACACACAGACACGTGTGCAAACACACAAACTCACCCTGTGCTCTCTGCTGGGGATTTAACTTTGATTTTTACATATTTGCTTTAATATAAAGTAAAAGGTCATTTTAGAGTAACATTCCACACTACTCACTGTTTATTCTCAGCTGCAGATGCAGCATCTCTCTTACCTGACATTTCCATGACAAATTAAGTTCCTGTGGTGGTTTGGCCCTGGCTAGAAGCCAAATGCCCACCAAGCTGCTTGCTCACTCCCCCTTCAGCCGAAAAGGGGAGAAAATATGTTTTGGGGGGCTCAGGCCCTGAGCTAAGGCCAGAGGGATCACTCTCCAATTAGTGCAATGGGCAAAACAGACTCGGCACAGAATGAAGGAAAGAAAAGTGATTTATTACAACTACAACTAATACACCCAGTGAACCGGAACGAGATGAGAGTGAGAAGTGGCCAGGTCTTAAAGTGCCTTCCCCCACCCCTCCCCTTCTCAGCAAACTCAAACTTCATCACGATTTTACTCCCTTCTTCCCCCCCAACATGGCGCGCACGGGGAGGGGCAGGGAATGGGCAGTGAGGTTCTGGTTTTCCTTCCCCAGATCTTAACACTTCTACTTCCCCCCACCCCTCGCCTCTTCGCACCCTGAGCTTTAATCATCAATTTTGCTCCCTTCTTCCCTCTCATCGCAGCACCAGGAGGGGCAGGGAATGGGGAGTGGGGGGTGTCAGTCTGTTCCGCCCAAGTTGTCTTCTGTCTCAGCTGGGGGGGAGGGCATTACACACACACACACACACACTCTCTCTTCCCTTACAGCGCTGTGGGGTCCCACCCATGCCAGAAATCGTATCCACAAACTTCTGCAGCGTGAGTCCTCTCCATCAGGGAGTCATCTCCTCACCACCGGCCTCTCAGCAGGACTCCCTTCCATAGGGTTCCGACATTTGGGCCCGGGCTCCCCCGGCCTGGCTCTCTGCAAAATTCACAAGTCCCCTGGCAAACCTGCTGAGGTGTGGATCAATCTCTTCACAGGCTGTAGATGTCTCTGCTCCCCGTCCTCATCCATGGGCTGCGAGGAGACAACCCGCTTCACCATGGTCTTCTCCACGAGCTGCAGGGGAGACTTTCTTTCCACATTCCTTTCCCCCCACTCTCCTTCAGGGCCTGGCCTTGGCTATCGCTGCAGCTGGTCACATCTTCCCACTCTGCATTCCGGTGGCAAAGTGCCCCAGCCAGGAGTTTTTTTCTCCAATATGTGATTCCCAGAGGCGCTATGAATCCTTCTGGGATTGGTCAAAAGTGACTTTGGCCTTGAATTTGCTCTTGTTTATGTCTTGGTTTCCCCCCGGCTGTGGGCCGAGATCCACACAGCTGCCTGCTCCTTAAAGTAAAAGAGCAGGGGAAGAGGGAAAAAGGGGGAAACAAGGGAAGGGAAAAGGAAGGGGAAATAACTCCAAACCCAAGAAACTAAGAGGCCCGTGGGTTGGGATAAGGAGAGTTTACTGAGAGAACAGAAAGATCAAATATCCCAATGCTAACAGGACTTTAGAGCAAAAGAAGATGAAACTCTTGATCCCCAATGCAGTTTCTCCCTGACCCACACAACTCAGGTACCACCCAGAGCTGTCCCGGAACCCGGCCGTCCCCCCAAGCAGCACGCGTCCCGCCACCGCCCCTCTTCTTCCTCCCCTCAGCCCCCCGTTCTCCTGGGCAGGACGTCATTGCCATGGAATACTCTCTTTGGCCCATCTGGGTCACCTGTCCTGGCTTCGCCCCTCCTGTCTCCTGAATAGAGAAATAGGAAGAAGCTGAGGAAGTCCTTGACTGTCTGACTGCAACTAAGAACATCAGGGTGTTCTCAGCACTGCTTTCATTGTAACTCCCAAACACAGCATCCCACCAGCTGCTACACATGAAGTTCACTCTATCCTGACTGAAACCAGGACAGTTTACCGTCTGGAACTCACAACAAACTGTAACTGCTGCTTTGCAAAAGCCACCTAAGCAGCACAGCTACAGCAAACTGTGACAGTTCCTCAGACACCTTTTTAGGATGCAAAATGATTAATACCTAACACAACTCTGAAATATAATAAACTCTGCCTATCACTTCTGCATCTCCTCTGGCGTGGTTTTAATGCATCCCTCCTCAGGGCAGCTCAGTGGTAGGACAGCCTTTCTTACCTTTGTTTTACACATCAGGAGGGGGTGTGCAGGCTTCAGAACTTAAAAAGGATTATCTAAATTCATCTTAAACAGCACTCACCTTTAAAAACATCCTTCTCTCCAACGCCTGAATATAGACAGGACCAGAGCAGTGGTATGCATTGAACAACTCCTCTACTTCTCCTCCCACAGTATTCCCTGCATCCCCCCTACACTATCCTCTAGTTCTGTCAAATTTCTTTGAACGTGGCTGAAAAGGCAAGGAGACACTCCCCCAAAAGACAAACCCCAGGGTGAACCCACGTGACTCAGTTTCCTTAGGAAACCAGCCTGAAAACAGCAGGCAGCGTTTCCATGTTCCAAGTACAGAGAAGAAAAGAGCAACAGCAGCACAAGCAAAACAGCACGAGAGGCAGCAGCCCCCACACACTGCAGCTAGGAGCTGGGAGAAACTGCCAGCTGCTCTTAGAAAGTGTGCAGAAACTCAGCAGCCTCAAACACACCTTGGGGAAAAAAAAACCTGACATGAATCTTGTTGAAGTAAAAGATGAGCTGGCTAAAGGACCAGCTCTGGAGCAGAGTGCCAGGGTGGGATCCAGGGTGCAGATGCAGCAGGATGAGGATGTGGCTTGTTTTCCAGCCTGGATTCAGGTAGCATTGGAATAAGGAGTCGTGCTTAGGGCAGTTGTGTTGAAGGCTAAATTGTGGTGTTCAGGGAGGAATAACTTCTTTTGTCCTGAGGGACACTAAGAGTGACACTGAGGCAACCCACAGCAGTGACAAGGAGTGTGGCTGGCCAGAAATATGTTTTCAAGCAGTGATTTTGGGTCCAAAATACAGTTCTGTTAAATCCAAAGCACCTTGCAAGGAAGACCTGAGTGTTAACATAATTTTCAGGGGCAAGGGAATCAGAAAATTTGTGTCTTTCTCATCTCATTTGGGGGGAGGGGTTGGCATTAGTGGTTCATTGCTGCATCTCCACATCATCTCAATACCACCTACCTCACCTGTGTCATTGTGGCTTACTGGTGGTGGCTTCTGGACCAGAAACATTTTGCTCCCAGGTTAGAGGACACATTCGCACTTAACATGCCTCCCCAAAATGATGGAGCAGCACCCATTCCCACGGTGAGGTCTGCATCTCCATCCCTGAAACAGGCAGTGCTGCTGGAGCAGGAGGAGGGAAGGGAGCACAGGAATTAAAGCCAGTTCCCCTTTGAAGACCTGTGCATGTGCTTGACAGGTCTTCATGCTTCCTGGCTATGAAGAACTGCAGGGGATGAGCTGCAAAGATCCCTTGCAAAAATCCCCACTACTCACTCCTGATGCAGCCCTTACAGGTTTTCAGTGGCTATGAGGAAGAACAGCAAAGAGAGAGTTACTAGAAACGTTGATGGGAGCTAGGAGGAAGGAATGTTGCCAGAAATCAGCTTTGAGCAGATCTCTGCAGTGGTCCCCAGTGCTGGAGCACAGCACAATACAAATGCAGCATCAATATTTTCTCTGGCTAGAGACAAAAGCCACTTGTCCTTTTCTTTATTATTATTATTTATTTTTCACTTTTAGAGGGAATCAGAGGGGTTTTACTATACAAATGAGGGTCTGTCTACCATGGGGAGATTCAGAAAAGCTCATCAAGATTAATTCTTAAAATGGATAAATGAAAGCACATTAAACAACCTATGTAGACACACTCATTTGGAATTAAAGGGTCCATAATTAAGTTTTACTTAATTCACTTTTGAAGTGACTTGAGCCAAATTGAATTAAGGCCACTTTAATTTTAAATGAAAGTATCCAGACCTGGGTTTAATATAATTTAACTAATCCACTTGCAATTCACACCACTAGTTAATTTTGGATTAATTTCCCCTTATAAGCAAGCTCTTAAACAGACAGCAGGAACACGACTTTATTTTCTTTTTTCCATCTAGAGAGGGAGCCACAGAACTTCTCTTTCCCCAAAAATGCTTCTGCTCTGTGCATCTTAACCCCTTTTCACCATGCCTGGGGTGAGTCTGACCCAGGGTGTGCCAGATGTCTGCTATGCCACCCTCCACTGAAAGGAGACAGGGATGTTCCCCTGATGGTTCTTCTGAACTATTACTGATGTCCATCTCCCAGAAATGTTCCCTCTTGCAGGATTTACAAGCTCACCTCCAGGAGAAGGTTTCATCTAGGGCAAATAAGGTGTGGCAGCAGCCTCTGAGAAGACACTGCTGAGGATTATTGGCCTGTCTTGAGGGGGAAAGAGGATCCAGGAAGGCTTTTTGGTGAACAGAACTAAGGGAGACCCTGATTCTTTGGCAAACTCAGAGAGACACAGTGTGCTGCATGGTGGGACTGGGAAGACTCTGGTCAACAGACTCCGTTTAATTAACACCGTTAAAAAAAGCTGCAAAGGTCAGTTTTAGGTGCCCTGGACCGTGGCAGCAGCATGGGGGTGGTGGTGTTTTCCCAGGTTAATTAAAATAAGGGAACTCTTTGGAGCTTCTGACAATGACAAGTCATTAATAGAGCAACCAGCAAATGAACAAGAAATTGTGGGGCTGGAAGGAGCCTCAAGTCCTGGAGGAAGAAGGCAACTGCGATGGAGAGCAAGGGTCAACACAGCTAATGTAGATGGCAGATACCCAATCTTGCTGCTTTTGGTTTGAACTACCACGGTTCAAATGCAGTTCAGCTCATGCCAAGTCTCTTCAGGGTTTAAGTAACCCTACTGCAGGGCACATAAACCCCTGACAGCTTGGGAATCATGCCGAGAAGGGCTGTGCTCCCATCAGTAAGAGCAGTGAGGATAGCTGTTACTACTGCAGTGGGCATTATCTCTTCACAAGGGCTTTGGAAAGAAGATGATCCCAAATAAAGATTCAGAGAGTCCCAGACTGGTGAGAAGGGACCTGTAAAGCCCATCTAGTCCAGCCCCTCAGGACATCTTCAACCAGACCAGGCTGCTCAGAGCCCTGTCCAGCCCAATCTTGAATGTTTCCAGGGATGGGGCATCTATCACCCCCCTGGGCAGCCTCCTCCAGTGCCTCACCACCCACACCCTAAAAAATCTCTTCCTTGTACCTAGGCTGGATCTCCCCTCTTTCAGTTTAAAAACACTACCCTTGTCCTATCACAACAGGCCTTATTAAAGAGTCTGTCCCCAGCTTTTATTTGGTTAAAGAGAAAACAGTCCACTTCCAAAAACGTTTAGGGAGTCAAGTGGTTCATCCATCCCTTAAAGCCCCAAGGGACCGCTAGATCCACGCTTCACTTGCAACAAAGTCACCTTGTGAAAGACCTCTGGCATCTGCCAAAAGCACTAGTAGGGTCCTCTGGCATCTGTCCATTGTGGTGGCACAGGGGACAAATAAGTGGCTCATCCAGGCATTGCACTTTCTGCAGTAAGGAGGGAGGTTCAGGAGAAAGCTTCACCTGGAATACAGCTGGCATCTGCACTCATAACCAGCTTTCTCATAAGCATCTTTCATCAAAGATGAGAGCTTCCACTGGTTTGAATTCAGAAGCTGCTTTTCTTTTCAGCCACAAGCCAGAGCAGCTGAGCTGAGAAATCCTGCCAGGGAGGGACCACTTGGCTCCAGGGTGCCTCCACCCTTCCCTTCAGCACCTTTGATTTCCTAAATCAAACTACACTTCCCAGAAGGCACTTTCCCTGGCTTTGCCTCCAGGCAGGCCCATGGCTAGGGCTAGTTAGAGTTTCATTTGTCAAGCATTTGACTTCTTCCAGCAAGAGGAGGGAAAAGGCATCTTTTGTAGAGGTATCATTTAATCAAAAGAAAAACAAGTCTTAGGGGAAAAGAAGAAGATGGGGGGTAAGGAAACAACCTACCTTTGGTGAGATGGAATATTTTCAACCAGCCTAATGGTAACTATCCCCCAGCTCCCTAAATCTGGCTCCCTGCCTTTCACATAAGCAACGAATGAGTAGGAACTCCTGCTGTCAGCGTTTTACTTCATTTGTGTCCCACCACCTCTTTTTCAAATAAATTCCCATTGAATTATCTGAAGTGAGCAGAGAGCAAGGGGAGAAAGGAATTCAGGCTTGGAGGATAATGCAGAAGTTATTTCAGCTGTAAGATCGAGTGCATTGCATCCATTTAAAAATCATTTAAAATGGTGAAAGAGGTGTTTTGAACTCAGTGGGTAGCTGATGACTGATTTGAATTCGAACTCACACACCCCGCTACAAGGAAAGGCTCTCTGGAAAATAGAAGTCTCCAGAGGGATCTCCTGGGATGAGGGGAATGGCACAAATCCAGGCACAATGATGGTGTGGCACTGGTTTTGCCAAAGTCAGAGCTGGAGGATACAGGCTTCTGCCTTCCCCAAAGGACCAAGATGAAGCCACCTGTGTCCTGCCCTATGACACAGCTGTCCTCAGCTGGCTCCTCTTCTCTGGGTAACATCCCCCCAAAACCCAGGGGAAGGTGCCTGCAGTGCTTTTTTCAACTAAGGCCACGGGGTGATGCCCAAAGGGGATGCAGCAGGGGGTAAATCTTTACATTGTGCAGGGCTTTGATGCATTTACCAGCTTAGTGTAGCAACAAGCAGCAGCAAGGAAACCACCATGCTGCTAAGGCCAGAACAGGGTCCTGCTCCCCCAGCAGCCTGAATCAGCCCTTAGTTTCCCCCATCTGTGGGAAACACAGACCCTAGGCTCAAATCCTGATTGATTTGAGCTCTCTGGGTACAAATTGCTAACAATGGCAAATGCTCTTGAAGATGGTTTAAAGACACGTAGACAATTCAGTTTGTTTTGTGCTGTAGCTTGCCCACACTGCTTATACACACATATATGTGTCTGTTTATTCTTAAGATGCATTTCATTTTTAAGTGCATGGGAGAGAAGCGCAGGGTTCAGCCATACATCTCCCACTATTGATGGGTTTTAAGAGTAAATAAGTGTATGCTATTATGATTTCATCTCCTGTGCAGGAAAGCAGCGCTCTGAAGGGTGTATTGCTCTGAAGGGTGTATTGCTCTGAAGGGTGTATTGCTCTGAGGGTGTATTGCTCTGAGGGTGTATTGCTCTGAAGGGTGTATTGCTCTGAGGGTGTATTGCTCTGAGGGTGTATTGCTCTGAAGGGTGTATTGCTCGGAGGGTGTATTGCTCTGAGGGTGTATTGCTCTGAAGGGTGTATTGCTCGGAGGGTGTATTGCTCTGAAGGGTGTATTGCTCTGAAGGGTGTATTGCTCTGAGGGTGTATTGCTCTGAGGGTGTATTGCTCTGAGGGTGTATTGCTCTGAAGGGTGTATTGCTCTGAGGGTGTATTGCTCTGAAGGGTGTATTGCTCTGAGGGTGTATTGCTCTGAGGGTGTATTGCTCTGAAGGGTGTATTGCTCTGAGGGTGTATTGCTCTGAGGGTGTATTGCTCTGAAGGGTGTATTGCTCGGAGGGTGTATTGCTCTGAAGGGTGTATTGCTCTGAAGGGTGTATTGCTCTGAAGGGTGTATTGTTCTGAGGGTGTATTGCTCTAAGGGTCTATTGTTCTCTGAAGGGTGTATTGCTCTGAAGGGTGTATTGCTCTGAAGGGTGTATTGCTCTGAGGGTGTATTGCTCTGAGGGTGTATTGCTCTGAAGGGTGTATTGCTCTGAGGGTGTATTGCTCTGAAGGGTGTATTGCTCTGAAGGGTGTATTGCTCGGAGGGTGTATTGCTCTGAAGGGTGTATTGCTCTGAAGGGTGTATTGCTCTGAGGGTGTATTGCTCTGAAGGGTGTATTGCTCTGAGGGTGTATTGCTCTGAAGGGTGTATTGCTCTGAGGGTGTATTGCTCTGAGGGTGTATTGCTCTGAAGGGTGTATTGCTCTGAGGGTGTATTGCTCTGAAGGGTGTATTGCTCTGAAGGGTGTATTGCTCTGAGGGTGTATTGCTCTGAAGGGTGTATTGCTCTGAGGGTGTATTGCTCTGAAGGGTGTATTGCTCTGAGGGTGTATTGCTCTGAAAGGTTTATTGCTCTGAAGGGTGTATTGCTCTGAGGGTGTATTGCTCTGAAGGGTGTATTGCTCTGAGGGTGTATTGCTCTGAGGGTGTATTGCTCTGAAGGGTGTATTGCTCTGAAGGGTGTATTGCTCTGAGGGTGTATTGCTCTGAGGGTGTATTGCTCTGAAGGGTGTATTGCTCTGAGGGTGTATTGCTCTGAAGGGTGTATTGCTCTGAGGGTGTATTGCTCTGAAGGGTGTATTGCTCTGAAGGGTGTATTGCTCTGAGGGTGTATTGCTCTGAGGGTGTATTGCTCTGAGGGTGTATTGCTCTGAGGGTGTATTGCTCTGAAGGGTGTATTGCTCTGAGGGTGTATTGCTCTGAGGGTGTATTGCTCTGAAGGGTGTATTGCTCTGAGGGTGTATTGCTCTGAAGGGTGTATTGCTCTGAGGGTGTATTGCTCTGAAGGGTGTATTGCTCTGAGGGTGTATTGCTCTGAGGGTGTATTGCTCTGAAGGGTGTATTGCTCGGAGGGTGTATTGCTCTGAGGGTGTATTGCTCTGAAGGGTGTATTGCTCGGAGGGTGTATTGCTCTGAAGGGTGTATTGCTCTGAGGGTGTATTGCTCTGAAGGGTGTATTGCTCTGAGGGTGTATTGCTCTGAGGGTGTATTGCTCTGAAGGGTGTATTGCTCTGAGGGTGTATTGCTCTGAGGGTGTATTGCTCTGAAGGGTGTATTGCTCTGAAGGGTGTATTGCTCTGAGGGTGTATTGCTCTGAAGGGTGTATTGCTCTGAAGGGTGTATTGCTCTGAAGGGTGTATTGCTCTGAAGGGTGTATTGCTCTGAGGGTGTATTGCTCTGAAGGGTGTATTGCTCTGAGGGTGTATTGCTCTGAAGGGTGTATTGCTCTGAGGGTGTATTGCTCTGAGGGTGTATTGCTCTGAAGGGTGTATTGCTCTGAGGGTGTATTGCTCTGAAGGGTGTATTGCTCTGAAGGGTGTATTGCTCTGAGGGTGTATTGCTCTGAAGGGTGTATTGCTCTGAGGGTGTATTGCTCTGAAGGGTGTATTGCTCTGAGGGTGTATTGCTCTGAAAGGTTTATTGCTCTGAAGGGTGTATTGCTCTGAGGGTGTATTGCTCTGAAGGGTGTATTGCTCTGAGGGTGTATTGCTCTGAGGGTGTATTGCTCTGAAGGGTGTATTGCTCTGAAGGGTGTATTGCTCTGAGGGTGTATTGCTCTGAGGGTGTATTGCTCTGAAGGGTGTATTGCTCTGAGGGTGTATTGCTCTGAAGGGTGTATTGCTCTGAGGGTGTATTGCTCTGAAGGGTGTATTGCTCTGAAGGGTGTATTGCTCTGAGGGTGTATTGCTCTGAGGGTGTATTGCTCTGAAGGGTGTATTGCTCTGAGGGTGTATTGCTCTGAAGGGTGTATTGCTCTGAGGGTGTATTGCTCTGAGGGTGTATTGCTCTGAAGGGTGTATTGCTCTGAGGGTGTATTGCTCTGAAGGGTGTATTGCTCTGAGGGTGTATTGCTCTGAGGGTGTATTGCTCTGAAGGGTGTATTGCTCGGAGGGTGTATTGCTCTGAAGGGTGTATTGCTCTGAAGGGTGTATTGCTCTGAGGGTGTATTGCTCTGAAGGGTGTATTGCTCTGAGGGTGTATTGCTCTGAAGGGTGTATTGCTCTGAGGGTGTATTGCTCTGAGGGTGTATTGCTCTGAGGGTGTATTGCTCTGAAGGGTGTATTGCTCTGAGGGTGTATTGCTCTGAAGGGTGTATTGCTCTGAGGGTGTATTGCTCTGAGGGTGTATTGCTCTGAAGGGTGTATTGCTCTGAAGGGTGTATTGCTCTGAAGGGTGTATTGCTCTGAGGGTGTATTGCTCTGAGGGTGTATTGCTCTGAGGGTGTATTGCTCTGAAGGGTGTATTGCTCTGAAGGGTGTATTGCTCTGAGGGTGTATTGCTCTGAGGGTGTATTGCTCTGAAGGGTGTATTGCTCTGAGGGTGTATTGCTCTGAGGGTGTATTGCTCTGAGGGTGTATTGCTCTGAAGGGTGTATTGCTCTGAAGGGTGTATTGCTCTGGGAGACCTGCCGTGTCCCTACACCTGACGAGATGTGTCTTTGTTTTCGGAGGCGCAAGAGAGCGTCTCCTCCATTTCACAGCACGCTCAGGATTGACACCCCAACTGTAAAATGCATTGTGCCTCCACTATTCATCTGTCACATAAAAAAAAACCAAACAAAAAACCCAAAAACAAAACACCAAGAAGAAAAAGGGAAAAAAAAATCTTCCTTTGTTTTTCCCCATTGGTGATTTATTTATTTTTTTAAAGCATTTTTGGAAGGCAATGGAATACTTCCAGGAGATGGGTGATGTCCTTGGGGGCCTCCAAGCTGTAGCAGGGGTGATCCTAACCACAGATAAGCTCCACTTTATGCTCTACCCTAAAATACAGGTTCCTGGTAGCAGAGGACAGCCTTTGACTTGGCAAGCCAGAACTGAAATCTCTGCTTTTTCTATATAACCTTAAATAAATTAGTTTGAGTTCCCATGCATGAGGTGGGTATCATAGATCCCTCTACTCTCACCAGGGCTTTCTGTTGGGACTGGATGTTAGGACAAAATAGGTAATGTAAATAGATAACACAGGGAGAAAATCTAAGGCCTAGGTGTTTCTTGTTTTTGAAAGAAAAGAATGCCTCCAGCTTAGGAACTAGCAAAAAGTACATAGCATTTTCTATGAGCCTGGATTCCCACGTGGGGTTTGGAGTGAATTTTACATAAAGTTTGTCTGGAAATATTCCAGCCTGCAGCTGAAAAGAGAACTCTGCAAAGGTACCAAACCTCTGTGACTCAAATCTGATCCCAGGCTGAGATTTCTTCCAAACTGCAGAGGAAAGCTGGATGGCAGAGTTCACATTAATTTTAATAAGAGTCAGGCTGTAAGTGATAGCACGGGCTATCAGCCTCCAAACCTGTACAAGCCTCAGCGAAGTGGGACTGTGTTTCTGCAGAGCCCTGACAGCTCTAAATACCTGTTGGACCCAGCTGAGACCCAGCGTGGCACGCCACTCAATGCATACATGCAGACAAGCACCCACTTCAACAGCATCACTCAGCCTGCCTGAAGTTACTGGAATGGTTTTTAGCCTGTATATTTGGAGGTGGGGATTTTTTTCCTACCTACAAAGAAGCAGGTATTATCTGCAAAATGTGTTCCTATTGCTAAGTGAAAGCTATAAACATGTAAATTCCAGTTCAGTAGGTTTTTATGCTGATTGCTAGACCTCTTCTTCCAGCAGACCCTAGCAGAACAGAGCGTGATGCTTCAGAATTCCTTAATAAACAAGCTTCAGCACGGTATTTATGGCAGTGCCAAGAGGTGCTCTAGTTTCAGGGAGATGAAATTCAGGTGTAGAGGTTCAGACTCTTAATTCAGGCTTTTTAACTTGGAGTTGCACAAGCAAATAGAAGACTGGCAAGGGCAAAATTTTGGTAAGAACTCCACATTGCCACAGTCTTTCCTTGTGAGGGCTCCTAGTGAAATGTCATAGGAACTTCACTAGATTACATGTTAGGAATTAATTCTTTGCTCTGAGGGTGGTGAGGCCCTGGCACAGGGTACCCAGAGAGGTTGTGGAAGCCCCAAGTGATTAATGCTGGGTTCCAAGTGGTTTCTGGTCACACTTTTCTATGTGGGTCACATGCTGGGTTCCCCATCAGTGGTAGCAGGTCTGAGCACTTCCTGGTCTTCCAGGTAGGAGCAGGGAGAGCTGGAGGAAGTCAGTCCAACAAGATGTCCATTCCCAGTTGGAGTGACCTACCAAAGGCCTGACTGGGAGCTGCAGCCAAGGAAACAGCTGAATTTTGTGTTTTTCAAGTCCTGAGCAAACATTTTAGCAGACAGAGCACCTTCCCTTCATGTTGGCACTTGCTGGGGACAGGTTATGTGGTACAAGCTGCTCCAGCAGTTCTTCTGATACAGCACTTGCTGGAAAGCCACTTTCCTTGCCAAAAACGCTTCTGCTTGGATGTCAGTACTCATTTGCCAAGTTGTGTTGCCTTTAGATGTTGTTCATATACTTATCAAAGTCATTTTCCCCTGAGCTTTCAATCAGATAGCCCTGTGCTGAGCAAACAGGAGGAGACACTCCTTAAGTCCTCAATTACATTTCTTTTCTCCTCTTCAATTCCAGCGCAGACAAGAGGTGATAATACCGAATCTTTCAAATATTTGATATACAAAGAGAAGAGCTTGTTAAAACGAGACCAATTAATGCATTTTTAATCCACATTTAAACACATGCAAAGATCCTGAATACTAATGCTGTCATTTAAATTCCAAGCGGGGAGGGCTGGCGCACGAGGCTGCATATCTTTCAATCTCTGCTTCCCTGCCTTTTTTGAATGAGGCAAGGTCGTCTAGGCACTGCTGCTTATAATAAAAAGGTGTATGTAGGCTCCCTCCAATTTTTTTAATCACTTGATTGTTTTCCTGCAGCTATTGATTATGTTCAAGGGTCTTTTTCCCCCTTCTTCTTCCTCATTTTATTCCCGAAGTTCAAGAACAATTTAAATCCCCCTGGATGTGGCTACTGCTAGGAGAAAACAACCATACAGATCGTTCGAGCATCTAATATTACCCACCCTTAATGGTACAACACATTTCCTTCCCAGTGCCCCTCATGAAAATTGATCAAAATCTTGATTTTCCATCTTCTTTGCCCACTGTTGACACAGCATCTTGTCCAGGTGGGCCACGTACATCAGCAAAGGTTATTTATTTGAGGCATCACTCCTATTTCTGTTGGACCCAGTGGCCCTTGCAGCCTAACTTTCTGCATATAGAGAATTTTTGGCCTAAAGATTTTACATCATATGTAGAAAAAGGGGAAGAGAGAAAACAAAGTTAATGCAGTCACCAGTACTGACTGTATCGTTGCGTAGGAAGCTACCACCTGCCAGCTGAACTGCAGTAACTGCTTCTGTACCCATGGCGTTGCCAAACAGGATGCTAATTAAAGAGACCAGATATCTCTTCTAAGGAAATGCATTTCACTTTGGTGCAGGTAGGAGTCTGCACGTGGCCAGGGACTGAGATGCAGCTGATAACTCCTATTTCAGTGTCTCCATCGCTTCTGCCAGGGCAGTACACCTGAGGATTATGAGATGTGTCACAGAAAATAGGTAGAAGTGGGAAAAGCAGCTACATCACTTCAATCTGAGCCGGTCCCAAAGGCCATATTGTGTCCTGCTACAGTATGGGATATTAACAGGAGAAATGAGTATGCCTAGGAGTCATTTGCCAAAAAAAAAAAAAAAAAAAAAAAATTAAAAAAAGAAATTCATCATAACATGTTGATTCATCAAAGTCAGGATATTTCAGAGCGAAGGACCAATTTCAGTAGATTTTACATTTGGGGAAAATGGAGAAAAGTTTTTAAAATTATCAGTAGGTCACCGTGACTCCTAGAAATGGAACTATTATATTTTGCTTGAAATTTACCTTTTGCTTTGAAATGTAAGTTCAGCTACAGGACAGAAAGAAAGATTGAAATGGAAATGAAATCATTGGAAATTACCAAACTGAAATGTTTCTCTGAAACCAGGCAGAGCCTTTTTTTTTTTTTTTTTTAATTACTTTGTTAGAGTCTTCATTTCTTGAGCCTTACTTTAGATTTTCAGCTTTTGTAGGGTAAAACCGCTTCTAAAATCCTGAAAACTTTCTGTCTACAGGGAAAATGTTGAGAACAAGATCACTAGTGAGCACAGAAGGGGCTGTTTCTCTGGTCCAAACAGTTGTAACCGTGAGGCCACCCCTTTTAATCAGCTACCCCCTGCTTCCTTGAGATGAGTGATTATCTTGTATTTAAAGCTTTGGCCTTGAACTTGCAGTAGGGGATGGTGTCTCTCAGGTTTTTACCCTTTTCTTAATTAAGAAGCTGTATTAAATATTCAGAAATTCTGCTCTGTGACTTTTCTGGGAAGCACAAGGACATCCTGGAGAGACAAATCACTTTCTCATTAACACCTAGCCAGGCCACCGCTCTCCTTTCCTTTTTTTCAGTCCTGACTCCAGTCCTCCAGGGCCACAAAACTCATGGAGAGGTGCAGGGAAATGCTTTCCTGAGCTGGTGGAAACACAGCAGGGGCTTTCATTGACTTTCACACCAGCAAAAAGATTGGCTCTTTGGACACGGGATGAAAGGACACAGGAGAAAAGCTATTGGGAAGATGGTGCTGTTCCAGGCACCTCCAAATGTTCATGACTTTCACAGAAAAACAGAATGGTCTGGGTTGGAAGGGACCCCAAGGATCACAGAGCTCCAACCCCCTGACACAGGCAGGGACAACAACCTCCAGGCCTGGAGCTACACAAGGTTGCCCATGGCCCCAGCCAACCTGGCCTTGAACACCTCCAGGAATGGGGCACTCTCTGGGCAGCCTGTTCCAGCCCCTCACCACTCTCTCTGTGAAAAACTTCCCCCTAAGATCTAATCTGAACCTTCTTCCCTTCCCTTTCCTTTCCACTTGCCCATAGGGTGGTGGTGCTCATGGAAAACAGAAGGAGCTTGGAAATCCCAGCATGAGCATCGTCGAAGTGGCAAACACCCCATAACAAATGACTGCTGTGCCGTATGAGAGACAGCCAGCACATCCCTCTTTGTGTGCTACTTGTCACCGGGATCCTAACAAGACCCTATTGATTGGGACCATCGACATCGCTACAGCATCTGCAGGCCGAGAGCAAGCCCGCTGCCTGCGCGCAGGGGAGCAGCCGGCGCGCTCGCAGC
Organism: Hypotaenidia okinawae; assembly: GCA_027925045.1. Taxonomy (NCBI): domain Eukaryota; kingdom Metazoa; phylum Chordata; class Aves; order Gruiformes; family Rallidae; genus Hypotaenidia; species Hypotaenidia okinawae. The sequence goes on along the minus strand of BSDF01000021.1, from coordinate 4,500,525 downwards.
ACAGCGCCTGTTTCGGGGTGATTTATTTGCTGCCTGGAGCTGGATCAAACTGTTCTTTCCTTTTTGTTTCCCATTTAGTTTTCTGTTGTGGCCTGTCAGTTCCCTGATACCGGAGAAACATTTTTCAATTGAGCGGGTTCCCCGACCTCCCGCATTTAATTACTAATCAGAACCGCACGGCCCATCAGTAAAGGTGCTGAAAGGCAGGTCTTTATTGACTACTTTGCTCATTTTTTCAAAGAAGTGTTGGATCCTGGAGGTGATGGGTGCTAAAAGTTGCTGTCATGTGGGAAATGGGGTTTTTTTTTCGTTAAGAAGAAGAAACAAAGGACCTCATCAGTCTCATTTTTCTGGAGAGAGATCACAGAATGAATCGTAGGACTAATGATAGGATAGCATGGGTTGGAAGGGATCCCAAGGATCACAGAGCTCCAAACCCCCTGCCACAGGCAGGGACAACAACCTCCAGGCCTGGAGCTACACAAGGTTGCCCAGGGCCCCAGCCAACCTGACCTTGAACACCCCCAGGGATGGGGCATTCACCCCCTCTCTGGGCAGCCTGTTCCAGCCCCTCACCACTCTCTCTGTAAAAAACTTCCCCCTAATATCTAATCTAAACCTTCCTTCCTTTAGCTTTAAAGACCTCAATCAAAGACCTCAATTTCCTGAACTTCTAGCAATCCCCAGGCAAGGGACAGACCAGGGATTACCACCCCCATAGGATAAAACCCCAAGCTTTTCCCAACAACTTTATCATTTCCATGTCCAGGGCAGGCAGCCAAGGTGTCCTGGCTTTTCCAGCCCTTTTGTTGTTCCTGCTGCAGAGCTGCATCTCTTGGGAGCCAGGTGGAACATTACAGCTTGTCCTTCCTTGGGCCAAGAGGACAGAGAGCAGCCAGCCCATGTTAATAGCAAACCCACTCCATCTGTCCCTCATTAGTCTTCCTTAACAAGACAAAATAAAGGCTAGCTGGTCTCTATAATCATCATGGGCAGAGGCTGTGCCAGCTGATGGTGCAGAAGACCAGTATCCAGGCTCTGTAGGGATGTCTTCAGGCTGCTTCTCTGCTCTTCATCTTTTTTGGTAAGAGAAATGGGGAAAGCTGTGTCATGTGGTGTTACACAATTTGGTTTTGGAGAATAAATGTTCTTGGTTGCATTTGAGCTCATTTGCTGTGAGGAATTTGGGTGTTTGGTGCTTAGGAGGTGTCATCTGAGAAAGGGTTCCTGTAGCTTGGTTGAAAATAGTAGATACATAAGAAGGTTAATGGTGCAATAAGGGAACTTCATTTTAGGTTCTTTAGACTCTCAAATTTAAATGATGAATGTGACAGCAATAGGTCTAAGGCAGGTGTGTGTTTAGTATGAAAGACTGATGATTGAAATGCTTCTGATTTTTTTATTTTTTAAAAATGTTAAAGAGAAAAAAAAGGCTGTTCTTGAATCCTCACAGGACAAGAGCTCAGTGGAAGGAGAAGTTACAGAGGGGGCCCAAACACACTGCATTGCCATCTGCCAGCCCGAGGCAAGTCACTGAGCAGAGCTGCCCCACTCATGTGAGCCCCTGGTGCCTCCTGCTCTGGATGTCTGGTCTGAGAGTTTATTAGAGCAAAACCAAGAAATGTGGCTCTGGATAGTCACAGCCTGGGGAAAAGTCTGTGTTGTTATGCTTCCCCATGGGGAATCTATCTTAAAATGTGCTGGGGAACCTGTGCCTTGTCCAACGTGGGGAAGGGCTTTATGCATGTGAATGGAATAGCCACAGTGACTGGAGATGTTCCCCTCTGTATAGGGTGTAGGACACTTGATTGTAGGAGAAGCAGATGGGAAACAGTGATAAGTGGCTGGTGTTTCAAAATGTCAGCAGCTGTTCGATGGCTTTGTCTTGTGAGGTGTTTGTACAGCACTGGGAGCTGTGGGACGTAGGTCTCTGCTGGGGATACCCGTGCTGCCACCACTGCCAGCTGGCATCTTCTGGAGTCCTGCATCCCCCAGGGACAGGCATTGAGCACAAGCCAGGTGGGACTGGGAGGAGGCTTGGTGCAGGAGGTTGAATGCCAGCTGGAGACCAGCCTTCAGAGCTGGTGGAGTTCAAAGCTGCAGTGTCCTTGCTCTTTCTTTTTTTGACACCCACGCTGTGAGATCTTGTGAATGTTCTTTTTCCTTTGCTAAGGCCAGAGGCTCACTCTCATAAGCTATTTTGTCCTTTTTACTGGTAGCTGTGCACTACTTGAGGCATCTCAGTCATTTATGTGCAAGTTTGACCACACACATTAGCTGCAAGTCCAGAACACTGCTGCCCTTTTCTTTGCTGCTAGAGATAAAAGAGAAAAATCCTTCTGGTCCTTCACTGTGGAAGGGCAGAGGGTCTAGGACACCCGACATGAGTCTCATCCCCAGCAGTAGAGGACAGTAGCTCACAGCTTCATTATCCTGGAGCTGGAGTCAACTACCTAACAAGGTTGGCAGTCCCAGAGCTGCAAATGGAATCCCCCTCCCTTGTCAGTTCAGCTTCTGCTCCTGCTGAAAATTATACATGGAACTCAAACCTTGGAGCTGTGCTCACAGCCCTGACACGCATTTCTTCTGACAGTCCATGTCCTGCTCCCACCACTGGCCTTGGCCACCTGGGTGAGTCCAGCAGCCCTTTCCCCACGCTCCCCTCCTCATGAGCAGTGGAGTCTATTAATTGATCCATGTTGGTGCAGGATGGGGGTGCAGGGGAGGGAACAGGCGTGCGCAACGGCAGCGATAGCATCTGCTTTGTACCAGGCAGCAAGCAGCGGGGTTATTGTTTGTTAATAGATTGCTTTTGAAAAGCTGCTCATATGGGACCAGGCGAGTTTCAGAGGTAATTAAAACTCTGTCTATGCAAAAGTCAGGATCTGATTATTTCCTTTCCAGAGCAGGCAGATTAAACCAGGAAGGTTTATTTCACTACTTCTAAGAGTGCAGGGTTGCTTTGAATGAAGTTCATAATATGGCCTGTAACAAATAAAACTCTTCAGTTTCTTGTATTTGTAAAAAAACCCAAAAAGCCTACAAACTCTTTTTAAAATTGTCTTCCTTCTTGATTCTTCCTTGGATTTAATCAGTTGCTATAAAACAGAGATATATGCTCCCATGGAATACTGTTGTTCTAAAACTCATTTCTTATCTTGAATACCCACTTACATCTTAAGGCTTTTCTGCACCAGGACTCCAACCCACCTGAAACAGAAAAGCAATGGTGAGCAGGTACAGAGGCTCAGAAACCTCCCTATTGCCTCCCTTTAATAAAAGGGATGAAATGAAGACATTCTGGAACCAGGTCAATGTCTGTGATCTCTCACACTGGCTCTGAGGTAGTGGTGTTGCCTGTGGATCTGGTCTCTCCTCCACTCCTGTCTTTAGGCTCTGTCTGTTCTGCATATTTCTGGGAGTTGGCCTTGGTGGAGCTTCAGGGAAGAAGAAATCTGGGTAGAGATCCATCCTAGGAAAGAAAGAGGGGTGGGGGGAAAAAAGGATGACTTTAATATCTGAGATTTTTGGCGTTGTTCTTGTAGTTTCTTCATCTGAGGCCTGGATGAAATCCTGGAGGATTTGCCTTGGCTGGGAGATGAGGGCTGCAGAACTGGCTGTGTGGGCGCTGGCTTGTAGCTGGAAGGAAGCATGTCCCACAGAGCAGCAGCCCAGCATGAAGAGATGTCCCTGAGCTTGGGAGTGGTTCCCCAGTACCCTGAGACAAGACAAAAATATCTTCAGTTTCTACTGACTTGGCCCAGCCTTGGTTTTGGTTTTCATGTGCTGAGAGGGGGAACCCACACACACTCAGGAGTCAGGCCACCTACCACCATTCTTCTCTGGGTGGCAAAAGCCCTTGGAAAGCTCTGTGCCAGGTCTGTGCATAATAAGGGGGGGGGGGACACGACCATGGCAGCCTCTTCCAGAGCGAGTTCTGACCCCCATCTGGATCTGCAAGAAATAATGATCAATAGTGGTGAATTCATCAGGCCCAGGGACAGCTGTGGGAGCCAGGCAGGCTGAAGGGCTCAGGGGAATGTGGTTGAGGGGAATAAAGAAAAAAATCAGTCTGCACTGTTTTTCCTGGCTCCATCCAGCAGCTTGGGGCTGGGAGGGTCTGCTGGCGAATCCCAGGCGAAGCTGCCAGCTGAGTCCATGCCCAAACCGCCTGGCTGACTGTGGTGGGTTTCATAGGTGGAGATCAGGGAGCAGGCCTCCATCTCCTATGTAGTGAATCCTGCCAGCAGCAGATTTTTTTAACTGAAAAACCATGTGGAAAAAGGGCTGTTTTGGGCAGGGAGGTGCCAGCAGTATCGTGACTGCTGTCTGCTTCCACACCAAGGTCACCAAGGGTTGTGTAGCTTGGACAGCCGATTTTCACCACTATCAGGTGTGTAACAGCAGTCTGCATCGAGTTCCTGAGGTCTCTGTCCTTTTGCTGGTTTAAAACAGAAAGATAATCTTACCTTCAAAGCTGTGAGGCAGCTTTGTGAGCAGCAGCAAAGGACCAAAGTGTGACCCTATTGGGTTCCTGAACCTCTTCCACCTCTTCCTCCCCCACGGGCTGTGTGTGCCCTCCACATTGCATGATGCAGATTGCAACCAGTCCTAAATTAAGAGCCACCCTTGAAAATCCTGTCCAGTGGTCAAGCGAGGGTATGCTCCATTGCACTAACTCATCTTGTCAGGGCTGGATGTCTTTTCTGAGAGGTGACTTGATGCAGAAATTACAGGGTGAAATGACACGGCCCTTGTTTCATAATAGATTGAACTAGCTGATCATAACAGTTCTTTCTGCTGTAAAACCTGTCTGGCATATGTAATGCACTCACATAGATTTTTCTGAGTGCATGGGTCTCTCTGCATGTGCTTCAGCTGAGCACATATATGCATGCATGCACATATTATATTGCTGATAGGAAATGAAACCTCAGATTAAAAGACATTAACAAAGATAAAAAGTAACAGAATTTAATTTCAATTGTCTGTGGCAGGAACCCAATTTTCAAATGATAATTACAATAATTAAAAATTCCCTTATCAACGAAGACAAAAATGCTGCACGTTGGCGGGCAGAGACGATGAACGAGGCAAGCACAGGCTCCTCAGAGCTGAAATCAATTTTCCAAAGTTCAAACAAGCCCCAGAACAATTCCAGTTTTGTTGTGCTTTTTCCTCCTGGGGAAGGAAGAGACTTTCCCCATGCATGGACACTTTTTATTTGTGTCTCATTGATCTACAAGGTCACATTAGCTGGAACAAAAATGAAAATCTCGTAAACGAAACTATTTTGCTGTAGAAGTGCAGTATGGGGAGAGTTCAAAACCGTATCAGGCCTTCCCAGTTTGGGCTTTACTTCTAATTGTGGATTATTGTATTTAGAATTAACAAACAAACAGCTTTTGGAGGCTTTGCCAAGGAAGGCTCTCAAAGCCCATTGTGCTGAGCTGTCATGAACTTGCTTCTCGATGCTTTCTTCTGCCATTGTCCCCATTGTAGCGCTGGGGAGCTCAGAAAAAGGAACTGAAGTCTAACTAAAAAAAAAAAAATAAAATAAATCCAGATGAACATCTAGATAATTAGCTTTTTTTTTCTCTGAGAAATCTCAGGTTTCTGTGTATGTGCTTTTCCAGTGTAACACTGCAAAATTTGGGACTCAAGTGTTTTATTTCATGGAATAGAAATACACTGTAGGGTTTTTTTTCTTTTTTTTTTTTTTTTAACAAACTAACAGGCATCCAGACCCAACCGATCAAGCTTGGTGACATCCTCAGGCAGAGATGGGGCTTTAAAGCATCTTGCTCTTCAACCTCAGCGGCTGACAGGGAATGGAAGACGGGAGCATCGCTTGTGACGGAGAAGAGCTTTGCTTTCTGCAGGATGCTCAATCAAGGTCTTCAGGGAAGTTCTCACTTCAGCCTGATGGAGTTAGTCATCGCCTTGTCATACTGGATCCAACATGATGTATTTATGAGGAGGTGACAATTCTCAGTGCATGGCAAATGCATTAGCACTCTTTAAGCCATTTTAATTGTACCTAATTAGTACAGAGAGTCCCCAAGCAGAAAGTTTGGCTCTGAAACTCTTTCCAAATGTCTTTATTGTTGTATGTTTGACTTCAGCATTTAAAGCAAGTTTACTTCATTTTGAGATCTTTTATTTGTGGGGGCTGACATTTCTCACATTTTTCTCAAAACACAGTGAATTCATCCTTTCCCCTGAGAAAATGTTTGCACTATCAGTTCTATACTGTACTGGCTGGTACATCATACAGTTGTTTACTGCTCTTCCTCCTGGTGCCCTCTCACTAGCTCAGGAAAATCCTACAGAAAGGATCTCATATTGAATTGGTAGGGCTTGTTGGTTGGTGTAATGGCTCTAGACCCATGTTGGTTTCTTTGTGGCTGGATTCTATGTGACTAGGATTTTTACTCCTGGGATAAGTCATTATTCATGTAATGGTCAATGAGAATTTTATTTATGAGTGCATGTATAGGAATGTGAAGACAGACTGAAAATTGATACCCAGGTTGTTTCCTTCTTGGATTTGAGACATGTTGTAATATCAAGGGAAGAAGAAGAAAGGTAGACTGAAGCAGGCTAAGTCCAGCTTCATGCAGATCCATGAAGTGGGGACTTGTTCCACCAGTGGTTTTTCTTCTTGACTTTTTCTTCCCCAGTGCATAATGAGCCTAGAGACACATCTCAACCTTAACTTCCTACTTGGAATCAACATGGAGTCAGTATTTCTTCAGTGTGTGATTGCAGATGTGTTGCTGCTATCAATTTTGAATTCAAGCTTCCCCATATCTGATCTGCAGCAGCAGACTCCCAGTTGAGTGATGCAGCCAGAACTGTCATAAACTTCAGTTACACTTGTCACATCTCTTGAGAGAGCCTCGAGTCACCACAGTCTTAATGCCAGCTTGGAAAACTTCCTGCTCCCTCTCTGCAGCCCCAAGGTGGGAGGACAAGCATTGATGCGCTGGGTCCTGCCATGCCTTGTGGCTCCAAAAGCCACCCACCCCGCTGGCACCATGCAGAATTGATGTCTTGGTGGGAGCAGCATTGTCAAAGGGGGCAGAGCTCAGGGTGACCTCAATTTCTCAACTCCGGGATTCAATTATTTCTGTAAGGAAAAGAATCTTTTATTATTTAATAATGGCTGAGGCAACTCCAAATTATTCATCAGTGCAGGAAGTGAGTTGCTGAGATGCACGGAAAGGATGTCGTTGGTATTGGGGGGGTGATGCAGTCAGAGCCCAGATGAAGGGAGGCTTTTGTCTGCTTTACCTAATGTCTCTTCCCAGCACAGGAAAAACATCCTCTTCCTGGGGTCTCATCCAGTCCTGCAACTTGGAGAAAGAGTTATTTATTTCTGCAGGTATGCTGAGTTTAAGCTGGTGCATTAATTTTTAGGAGGAGCCCAGGTGACTGAACCTGACCCTATAAACAGGTGACAGTATGTCCTTGTGGGTGTTAACAGGGTTGGGATGTGAGATTAGGTGATGGGGCTGTAGCACATAAACCTATCTCCAGACTGTCAGTGCTTCTAAGGGCTTTTTGCCCATCTAGAGGTCCTGTCAGTAAGCTTGTCCTGCACCAAAGGCACCTCTGCTGGGTTGCACAAACAGCTTTCCCCCAGTTGGCAACAATAAGCATCCCCATTTTTAGGCAGCCAGAGGTGAGGTTGTCACCAGGAGCTCCCTGATATTCCACCTGCATGGCAGAGCAGTGCAGTGGTGGGCTGAGAGATGGAGCTGAATCAGTGTGAATCTCTGCTGGTGGAAGTGTCCCCCTCCCACATGAGGCCAATAATATTTTTCCACTGGAGTCAGAAGGTGAACCTGTAAAATGCTGGAAGCTGTTTTGTGGAAGTACCATACCTCCATGTTTGAAAGGAAAAAGCATCCTTGCTTGCATATTTAATTGCCAAATTATCATATAAATGTCACATTACTTAGGATGCCAGAGCTCAGAAACATTTAAAATATCAGTGTGTTTTAATTCCTTGCAAGTCAACCTTTGCAAACCTAATTACAAGGGGGAAAGCATTGATGGCATTTTCCTCACCATGTTTGGAGCTGAAGGGAGTTTCCTGAGGCTCAGAAAATTTCATCTGATTTTTCTTTTTTTTTCCCCCCTTCTTTTCTTTCCTTGGTAGTGACAGGAGTTCTTCCTGCTGCTACTCAGTGGAATAAGATGGATTGCTGTCAGTGGAAAACCATGAAGCAGCAGCAACAGAACACACTTGTATATTTGGGTTAGTTCTGCAAAAATCATTTCTGCAAAATAACCCAAAAATAAACAGAAAAGCCCTTGCAGAGTTGAAAACCTTGGGGAGGCTTCATGCAAAACAGCTTTCCACTTGAACATTTCCTTCAAATTTATTGTAAAAGCAGCTGTCTGAAAAGGATCAAAATCAAAGTGAAATGTTTCTGAGACAGCACAGAGTGGTTTTTGACATTTATAGTGCAGTGAGAACTGCATGCTTCCAGGGAGTCCAATATTTATATTAACACTTATAAATATACACTTGATGTTCCTCTGTTTGCTTCTGCATGTACCAAACCTACAGGTATGAGGTCCCCAGGACCTGCATGGCCATAGTCTGTACCACCCTTTCCAAGGACGTGTAGAGACAGACCCAGCAGTTGTCTGCCTTCATGATCTGTGGAAATCTGTCTGTAACCATCCTCAAACGGGATGGAAATAGTTGTGCTCCCTTCCCTCCTCTCCCCAGAAGGCTTGGGGCACCTCTTGGCACTCATTCTTGCATCTCTGTGATTAGAGGCAATGGATCTGATGGCTACAAACAGGCAGAAAATCCTTCTTGCCCTAAGGAACTCCAGCCAGCTCCGTGCAGGTCTGGTGGAAGGAGCCTTTAGCCCCTCTAATACTTGTTGGAGCATGGAGGGACATGCTTCAGCCCCTGGTGTAGAAGAAAACAGCTGGGGGATGATCTGCTTTACGTCCTGTGGCTGACAGCACCATTTTAGCAGCTGCATTTCAGAACAGAGCTGCCTCCGGAGCTGCAGATATTTGTCGCCTCTTCAGCATCATGTCTAAGCACGTTCCCATCTCCTGTTTACAAAGGGACGGAGAAGAGCAGAGGATGTTCTCCCAAAAACCCAATAGTGAGGCAGGACTGGAAATCATCTCCTGGTGCTGTAGGTGCATGAGGAGCAGCAGTGTGTGGTGCCTCTGGGGCTGTGGTCGTGCTTTGCCTTCAACTCCATCTAAAAGCCTTGGTTTAGTGCTGATCTTCAAGAGCACCTCACAGCAGTGGCAATTTTGGGCTGGAGCACCTGATTTCCAGCCTCTCAGCATAGCATAACTGCTGCTAACTCTTTTCTTCCATGTACTTTGTGGTTGCAAGGTGGTAGCAGAGCACTGGCTTTTCTAACCTCTCTATGTTGCCATTTCTTTTCCTGATTTCTTTTTTTCCCCCTAGCCTGAAGCAGAGGGAACAAACTCACATCCACTAATCCAGACATTTAAGACTACACAGCCAAGGTTAATAATCCAGTGACATCAGAGTTGCACGTACTGTAAATAATCAACATCTTCCCAAAGAGCTGCTGGAGGATTTAGAACAGGCTAATTACAGAAATATGAAAGGGAAATGGCCCCGTTCGTTCAACATGTTGCTAAATATGAAAGGCAATTTCATAAAAGACTGGGGGCAACACTCTGATGTGCAAAACTCTGTGTGTATAAAATACACCTATGTAAGCAATGCAAAGTTTAGGAAACAAAGATCTTGTTTCTGCTTTTTTTTTTTTTTTTCTTCTTTCTTCTTAGTGAAGATTGTGTCTCAACTTCTTGCTCTTTAAGAGCAAAACCAGTCCAGAGTGATGCCACTCAAATCTCCTCTTACTTTCACTTAGGTCTGTCCAGCCTGCTTGACCATGCAGAGCAGAATCATGATCTGGGACTTGATCCCAGATTTCTCAGGCCTTCTGGACACTCTAAGAAGTGTTTGTTTGTGGTTTGTGTGGTGGTTTGGGTTTGGTGCTTTAGTTAGGTGGGGTTTGGCTGGTTTTTCAGCTTTCCCTCTCACCTCTCGTTGAAGCTGCTCTGGTCCCAAATCACTTTGCCTCTGTTCCCCTTGCTGGGGTGAGAGCAGGGTCTCTCTGTAGCAGAAAGGCTGCCTGCTCCCTCTGCCCCTGCCCAGACCCTGGCACAAAGCAGCACAGCACCAGCATGGAGCAAGCCCTCAGCCCCTGAGCAGTGCCTGTATCAACCTAGGGCTGGGCAAGGTGCTGGGATCTTCTACTTCCCACAGGGCCAACATCAGAGGGGGCAGGACCCCCAGCTATGGAGTACAATGAGGTGATGGGGATTTGATTCAGTGAAATGTAATAATGCTGAATAGATTGTTGTGGAGGCACCAGATTATCCCCAGAGGTGTCTTGAGGTCAGCAGGTGGGAAGGGGCCGGGGTTGTGCCCTGGGCTCATGCTCCAAGGGCCTGCCAGCCACCTAGGTAAAATGCCTTTGCTAATGAAGCACTTAGGACTGCAGAGCCTGGAGGGAGAGAATAAGGTCTATATATAGGAACAAGCACTCTAACAGCTGGGGAAGGGAATCTGTCTGGTAGGAAGTGCCAGCCCTTAAGGGCTGAGGTGTGGCAGACACATGGACCTCAGACCCTGACCACTGATTTAAACTGCGACAGCAGGGAGGGACCAGAGCTGCTGTTCCATGGTGTTTCCAGCCCCAGAAAGAAGCCATTGTGGAAAAAGAATAAAATACAGGGGCAGCAGCCAATGGAAGTGAAGGACCCAAGTGCTTTCCACCTGGTTTTCTCAACCTCTGGGCTGAGTTTGCACACCCCTGACACTGGGGTGCCTTGGCCAGGCTGAGCAGCTCTGCGTGCTCAGGCTTCCTGAGGCAGTGTCCCTAAATGTGGCTAATTATCTTATAATGCATAATACATCTTTGTGGAGATCTCATTTATCAAAACACCACGTTGGTATTTTTTTCACTCTCCCTCTTCCAGGCATGATGTGTGATGTTCCTCCAAAAAGATGATGTGCAGAGCTTGTGTTTGCTTGTCCTGGCAGGGGAGCCTTGTGTGGCACTACAAGGATGGGCTGCTGTGAGGTCCATCTCTCAATGATGTATAGTCAGCCTGCTCCATCTCAGATGCAGCTCCCAAAGTGGGGCACTGCCTTGGCACCCCTTCCCTCTACAGCAGGGCAAGTGAGATGCATGGGGTTGCCCTCAGGATTTATATTGGATCATAGATGTGATGCAACCCTGACGCTTGAACCAAGGGATGAGGTGTTTGAAGATGCACACAGGAAAGATGAAGGTCTTCACACTTTCTAGCAATGATACTGCAAAGAGTAGGAAGCCAGGTGAGATTCTTCATGGCCCAAAAGCTGCGTGCAAAACTTCACACTTCCATTTGCAGCTTCCATTTTTAACCATCTGTCATCTCCAAATCTTTGTATGAAGGGGGAGGGGAAGCAAGAAATGGGAGAGCCAGGGAAAGAAACCCTGTGAACATACACACCTCTTACTTGGGACTTTTCCATTCCTTTGCAACTCTTCCAACTTCACTGAAGATACACCTGTATCACCCAGGTTGGGGCACCAGTCCTCATGGCCCAGCAGATCTTCCTGTAGGATAACAAAGAAAAGGCTCAGACAAGCTCTAGAAGCTTGTGTAAGGCCAAAAATGTATCTGGGCTGAGTATAAAAACAAGCATATTTTTGCTTCTCTCTATTTCTATTCACATTATTACTATAAAAGCCTCTTAATTACTGGAAGGAATCTTGTCATAGGCCTTTTTGGTGGAAGGCAAGGCTGCATTGTTAGCTGCATCTGTAAACTGGGAGTTACATTATGAGCAATCTATAATCTATTCTGGAAAAGTTCTTTGAAAGGAAAAGGGATGGAGGTGGGGACAGCCATAGCTTTGTGTGACTGTCCTATTTCTGCTATTTGATAGTTAAACACTGTCAGGCACTTTGGTGCTATTGTTCAGGGAGCAGGAGCAGGTGACTTTTATTGTGTTTGCTCGATGATCTCAGTTCTGATGGGTCCTTTGATCCTGCCCATGTTCTCCACTTTAACTTGCTGCTCTTCTGGTTCAGCTTACCTTCATTGTATCTGTTGCTCTGGATTTGTTTGGCCCTGTGCTTCTCAAAAGCTGTATGGCATGGGGATGTGCCTCCCTGGGGACTCAGAGGACAGCCAAGGTCTTCAGATGAAGTTTCTCACCAAAAAAGCTGTCTTGTTAGATTCAACCCCAAGCGTTTCACGTGGTAGTTACCCCTTGGTGCCCCGTCCCAGACCTCTGCTTGGGGGACAGTGGCGAGGCAAAGCAAAGGAAAGCAATTCTGATCTTTCCAGAGGTTTTACAGCTGATGATCCCTGAGTTACCTCAGCAAGGAGCACAGCAGAAAGGTGAGAAATGCCCCCACACAGCCCCTCCAGGAGTTCTCAGCTGAAGTACAGAGCCCAGATCCCATCTCTTCCTCTCTCCCAGGACATCCTTCCCCTGGCCCCAAGCCCAAGCAGTCCTGGGGGTCTGCACAAGACATGAGTCATTTTGTGTAACTCAGTTTTTCAGCTGCTGTAACTTATGTCAGGCTTTCATCTTGGCTGACAAGGACGAAATGACCCTCTGTTGTCCTTACCTGCTGCTTTCAGAGAGCCCCTTCTGCACCTTTGGCTTTGTGGTCTCAGTGGCAAACTGATCTTTTCACCTCCATGTAAAGTGAATGTGTGTGGAAGTGTGGAGGGATGGGAGGGGGGAAGTGGGACAGAGCTACATCTAAGAGAAGATACCCTTGGCAAAACCAGAGACATCTGGCTGGGGAGAGCATCCAGAGTGCTGTGTAAAAGTCAGGATGGGAGCCTGGTCCAGCCAGGAGGCAAGAGGAGCCCAGATATGAATTGCAAAGAGAATGAAACTTTGATTTTCCTGTCAGCCAGTGTACTCTGCACTCCTGGCACCCTGCTGATAAGCTTGTCTTAATGGCAATGGGATACAAAGCTATATTGACCGTGCTTCCAGGCTGCCTGTCTCAAAGGGAAAGCTCTGCGCTCTGCAAGTTTTATGACTTGAAGCTGTCAGGTACCAAGGGGGGAAAGGAGGAAAGCTGTGATGGATTCATTCTTCTCCCTTATCCAGTGGCTACACTGCACGTTCCGCAAATATCAGCATCTTGAAATGCTGTGGAGAAAGTCAGAGGAGAAAGAGCAAGCCCTGGATAAATTGCCAGGGTTTGGAAGGCTTTACTGCAGACAACAACAGCATCTGAAAGGGTCTTTCATTGTATCCCCCGCTTGACTTTGTCCTCACCTTCCTTCTGTCCTGTTCCCACAATTGCTTGTTTGTTATTGCCATTAACTATTAATTAGGAGACTTACTTATGGGTCAGAATTCACTTGAGCTTGGTGCCGCAGAAATGCGGAGTATTCCTTCTTCCCTTCCCCTCCCTTCCCTTCCCTCATCTCTTCCCCAGAGCATCTCTTGAGGCCCTGCTCACCTCGAGGTGCCTTCTCCTCAACTATCTCCAAGGGAGATGCCCTCACCCAGGCTCACTGCACAGGGGATGGTTTTGGAAGGGGGCTGATGGAGGCTCGGTCTGGGCAGCAGGAGCCAGCCAAGAGTTGTACAAGCCACAGACCAGGCCAGCTCAGCACTCAAGTTTCAGAAAACAGTCTGCACGGGCTTAAGTTCATCCTGTCTGGTGTTCCAAGTCCTAAAAACTTCAAAACAGTCACAGGGCTGAAGGAGAAAATGCTTTATCAAAAATAGGTATTAAAGCCATGATGTCAGGAGCCTTTCAGTGCTGCTGTGAACTGGGACAGTAATAGAGGAGCGATGGCTCCTGGATGAAGCAGGCACCTGCCAGCACAGGAAACCAAGAGGAACTAAAACCCCAGGAGCTGCTGTCTGAGCACCACGGGGAGCGAAGGGGAAGGGGAAGGGGGTGGCTACAAAAGCCTTTCAAGCTGCTGCTGCCAACACTGAACTGCCTTTGCAGGACTCTCAACCGACTTACATAACTGCAGGGTGGGAATTCATGTTCTCCAGGGCTGGATCCAGGCTAGAAATCTGAAATGAAATTATTTATTTGAGAGCCTTTGTTTTTCCTGGGGAGGTGGGTGGGATGTGGGGGTGTTGTGTTTTGGGGAGGGTCGTGGGGGCTCGAGGGCTTCTGTCCCACAGCATGCAGATTGCCTAAAGCTTCTGTGTTGCTTTGTTGGCAGAGGAGGATTGGAGGTAGATTAAAGGGATCAGGGTCTGGTGTATCAGATACCTGGGGGGGAAACAACAAAAAACCCCCCAAAAAAACCCCTCAGGGAACTGAAAAGGATCCCATTCAGCACAGTGCTGAGCCCCTAATCTGCAGTCTTTGAGTTTCTAGAGTGCTGAGCTCTTATTGTCATCAGGGTTTCTGTTACAGACAAAAGCCCTGATGAATCTCACTGGGGTTTGTTGAAGTGCTGTCCCAGCCCAAAGAGAGAAGCGATCCCTTCTCCTGGAGCCCAACTCCACAAAGTCCCCAGGGGACATGGAGAGAACCCAGAGACACAGGGCTCGTTTTTCCACCCTGAAAGCAGCTGCTGTACCCCAAGGCTGGTGCTGAACCTGCAAAGGGGTTTGAGGCTTTGGGTTCCCAAAGTCCTACAGCATGTTTAGCATTGCCCAGGAGCCACTGCCAGTCTGGATCTGTTGGTGGCTGGGCTGTGTCCATCTTCCTGGATCCATCCTTTATAAAACCCAAGGGGCTCTAAAGGAGCTTTCAAGTTTCCTAGGCAGGATTTGTGAGTGGGAAATGCTTTTAATTTGGATTGATTAGCATGGACTGTGAGTTTTCTCATTGGCTGTGTCCTGTAAATCTCTCCCTTGCCTCTTGCTTTTTTTGTTGTTTTGGGTTGGTTTTTTTTTTCTTTTCAGGGGAAAAAAAAAAAAAGTAGAATATAACCCAAGCAAATCTTCTTTAACATATGTAAATCCATCTCTGCTGTCCAATTTAGCAAAAAGCTTAAGCTCAAGTTAGAGTGGCTTCAAAACCAGACCTTTTCCTTACCCCCTCTTACACTCAGAGTTTCCTGACAGGTTTTATTAATCGTGCTGCTTCCTCTTATACAAATACCCATAAATACAGCTTGCTTGCAAAAGCTGTGTGTGCCCTGGGCCTGGCTCACCCATGCTGCAGCCAGGACTGAGCCTTCTGCTTCTGCACACAGCAGCAGTTCCTTTCCCCCAGGCAGAACGAGTCCTCCGGTAAAACAGGGTACAGGAGACCTTGGAGAGGAGCTCATGGGCCAGCACAGCAGGTTGGGTGTAAAGCCACCAGAACTCATTCAAGCCAATGGGACTCCCCTGATTTACCCCAACAGAGCATACAGCCCGTAGCACACCGTGCCAGATGGTGCTCCATAAGCAGGGGAATTATTTAGGAAGGTGGCTATTACCCCAGCACTAATGAATTACAAATAACTCCTGAAGGAAAGACCCTTTGCTGACTAAGAATCATGTCCCAGAGATAAACTAACTGTTGAGGTTTAAAAGGTCAGCAATTTTTTTAAAATATATTTTACTTCTAGTAAGTTAAAGGGGCCCAGAAAGATCCCACTTGCCTCATTAGCAAATATTACCCAATTTTTCTTTCATAGTGTAGCAAGGGGGAAGAAAAGCATATAAAATAAACACCTGGCAGGAGTGCATAATCTGCATAAATTCAAGTGGTTACACTCTTGACAGAAAACCAAACCAAAATGAGACTTGTGAAGCCAGCAGCAAGACCTCAGCGATGATTTATTTTCATGCAGAGCGTGCATGGCTGGGATTTTAGAGTAGCCTTGCAGATCCTGGTTCCCTCTGGGTGGACAACTCAGCTGATGCAACTCCTCCAGCCTTGCCAGGCACGTGTCACTGACAATACAGGACCAGTCCCACCTCCGTGGATTGATGTTCCCCAGGGGCTGAGTAATAGCATCGCAGTGCAGTTGTAGGTCTCCTCCAGGTTGGTGGTCCTCAAGGTGGGAGGTTTGGTGCTTGTTGGTCACCAGCACGTGGTGCGAGCTCCTGTGGTGCAACTACTTCACGTTGCAGAAGTTCATTGGTTTGTGCCCTGCTAATGGGTGGCAATGCATTTTTTGCTTATAGGAGCCCTGGTATTCTCCTTCCTTGGGTCTTTGGTGCCATTTCTCTATCAGCATCCAGTACCACAGCGACCCAGTGAGCACACCTACGTGCTGCCCTGGTTGGATGTGCCCAGCAAGTGTCACAAGAGGACCAACACAGGAGGGACTGGGCACATGATGTTTTCTCCTCTCTGCCCTGCACTACAGTCCTGACAGAAGGTTTCTTCTATTTCATTCACCCCCTGGCACAAGAGTCCTCTGATTTCCCAGGGAAAATGATTTTCCAAACTATTTTATGCACATTGGCATCAAACAGCCTCTTGGCAGAATCTGCCTGTTTTCAACTCTCTCTTGCCTGGCCGGTGAGTGTGGCAGATTAGGAGATAACTCATATCATCTCCCCCATCCTGTTCAGTATTCCATGCCTTCTTACAGCATTTGCCATGATGGAGGCTGTGCTGCAGATGGCTCTCTACAGATTCTCCTATTCCCTGACTTTTCCAGCTGAAAGAGGAGAAAGAAGGAGGTGGGAGAGGTAGGGAAAGGTGTACAGTCAGAGGAAGGTGGGAGGAAGGGAAAAAAAGCTTAATCTGCAAGGCAAGGTGAGGAAATCCATGTGAGCTCCTGAAAGAGAAGCCTGGGGTAGATGCTCTGTGTTGGTAGCACATCCAGATGAGCGACAGCCATGACCTGTACTGTTGGTATGGCAAAATGCTTTCTGCAGGGAAATGCCTGGGCAGGTTAGGACAGAGCTGGGAAATGGGGTGTCCACGTTGGAGCTGCTGAGGTTCTCCAGGTGCTTCAGGAAGCTGCAGGCAAAAGCTTTGCTGCTTCTGCACCAGGCATCTCTGGTGCCAACCGAGTCCCCAGGAGGGAAATGAAAGCTTTTCCTTTTGGATTGTGCAAGTTTGGAAGGGGAAGAGCTGAAGGGGGAAGTCCTAAGGCAGGCTAGAGAGGAGCACTCACCATGCCAGGAGCACTTGTGCCTTTCTCTGGGTTGACTCTTGTGCACAGTTACCTGAAAACTAAGCCCACCCCAAGATGCTTCTACAGGATGAAGGGTGGGGAAAATGCAGAGAGATAATCTTAAAAAGGTATGTTAGAAGATTTTTAACACTCAATTGTTTTTAGGTGCCAAGAAACATATTTGCAATGGGGCTGGTCTCAGCAGAATAATAGAAAATCCATGTTTTCAAACATAAATTACTGATAAGGCTTAACAGGGCCACATCAATGCAGGATGGCATGCCATGTTGCTTCCTCCCCTTGTGCCATCTAATCTTTTGTACCTTTCAGTCCCTTTTTTCAGCTTTTATGCCCAATGTTTCAAGCCCCCATGACCCCCAGCCCTTTCCTAGTTTCTCCCTAGGAAAAGCTACTGTTTTGAAATGCCATAGTGCAAACCAACATGTTAACAACCCAAACTATAACAAATCCAGCTCTCTAATGTATTTCAGCTGAAGTCTGGAGACTGCATTTAGAATTCTGCATTGAGGTGGAGATCCACACAGTGTAAAAACTCAAGACAGATTGCTTTTCACATCTTTTGTCTCTAGCCAAGAGAGCAAGAAAATAAAAGAGAGTGCTGAGGTTATGTCAAAATTGCTGACTCTGAATTAAATTCTAAATTCTTCATGGAAAAAACTGCAATGTTTTAATCTCTTTTTGCTAGCAAAATTAGGAATGATAATATTGAGATCAAGTCCCAGAGGACTTTGTTGCTTGCTGGGCTCTGGAAAGGATGAAAGTGGAAATGACCCTGGGAGATCCTAGCCCTGGTTTTATATGGGATGGGGTCCTTTGGGATTGCAATCACCTCAGGGCCAATCTCCACCTGTGCTGAACACACAACACTGCTACATCTTGACTTTTTCAGCTTGAGGCTTAGTATTTTCATCCAGCTTTGGTCCATCCTCCAATTTCCCATCCACCAGTATGAGGACATGGCAAGTTGACAACTACATGGCAAGGATTCCCCTCTCCCTCACTCAGTGATGTGTTTTGGGAGGAACAAAGCAATTGCCCCCTCAAAACACCACAAGGACTTTGAACCCAAGGCATGGAGAGAAACTGTGCTTGCTGGTGTCTCAGAGACTTAGGTGAGGAAGAGGATGCTCTCCTGCTCCAGGGTTATTTCCAGGCTCACCCCAATGGGAAGAAACAATGAGAAGGAAAGATATCCCAAAACAACATCCCAAAACACTATTTATTGGTTGATCCAGCAGTCAGGAACAGCTCCCTGTTCCACCCAGCACAATGTTCTTGTCACCCAGCATCATTTTGCTGCAATTGTTTCTTCTTTCAAGCAGGGAAAATAAAAATAAAAATAAAAATTTAAAAATCCTCATAATTGTGGCTTCCTCAAGGAAGGGAAGAAAGGTTTATATCTTCTCCCCACATCCATATGTGAACAAAGACTGGGAAAAATTCATATACAGAAGCATCGTCTTGCAATTAATCATAAAACCCAGCATAATGTAGCAATGATTACTTAGCAAGAGCAAACACCCACTCTGTTCTGTCTTCTTTTTGTCATGCTTTGGACAATTTTTGAGAGTTAATAGGTAAAGCCTAGTTTTGAATAGCTCTGCCTTCATTTTTTTTTGTTTGTTTTGGGAGGGTTTTTTCCTTTTCTTTTGTAAAAACTGTTCTTTTCTCAATTGTTACACATCCCAGTAGGTATCAGGCATTAATGGTTGTTTTCACATTGCTTGCTGGGTCCATATTTGAAAAGTAAAGTGTGTCTTTGGTAGTAAATTTGTATGCTCCTGACCTGTGTGTTAGATACAAACTCTGAAACTTTACAGTGATGCTGAGTTACTAAATACGTGGGTCAACACCAGATGACCCAAAATAGATGATAGATGCATGCAACTTGTTTGTGTTTGGGGGAGGGGGAAGAAAGAAGTGGGGAATCAACATGGAAATTTCTTTTCCTTTTCCAAATCCATGGAATTCAGTGCTGTAAGATATTCCTGTGGCCTTCAGGCTGCTGCTTCTCTCCCTGAGCTGCTCTGTATCATGCAGCAAGCTGGGCATCCTGGATTTTATTCATCCCTTGTATATAGTCCAAGAAAAGAAGAGGGGGGAAAAAAAGCCATTATTCTGGTCAGAAAGCACTTTGGCTGAAAGGCTGCATTTTTTATTATTTGTGTCTGCTGCAGTCCACAAATAATAAATAAAACCTTGGGTAATTTAGCTTTAATTATGCTCCCTGGTTTCATAGCTTTGCCATGTCCCTGGTGTGCCAGATCCGTCCCCCTGTTTAGCTACTCCATCATTCCCACTGAATTGTGCATGGGATTATTCACTCTTTGTGCCTTGGTGATGTACAACAGCCCTTTGCTTGTCCCTGCTGCTGGACTTCAGCTTTGCCTTGCTGCTGTGTGCCTTTCCCCAGGCTGGAGCAGCTGCAGGGACTGAGGGAGCTGGAGGGGGAGGGGGTAGGGGCCGAGCAGGCTTTGGCAGAAACCAAGCAGAGATGCTCAGGGAATTTGTGGCTGACCCTTCCCTCCCTGCAGAAGTTTCTGGGTTTTCAGCATCAGAACTGTTCACAGCAAAGAGCTGATCTCTGCATGTCTCCCCTTCGAAACCTGGGGAACGTTAAAGCGTGTGAGACAGCCCTTTGGGGCCTTTACGAAGTGAAAACTTTCTCTGTGAGGGCCAGCATTAATTTCCATTTCGGTGTTTAGCTAGAAAAGAGGAAGGAAACAGGATGGCTGACACTGAGAGCCACCTCTCCTCACACAGGTGCTCTGCCCTGACCCAGCTGGGGAGGGGGATAGTGTTTAGTTTCATCCTTTGGTTTCTCTGTCGCTGGAGCCTCTCTCTGTGCAGCAAGGATCCTTGGAGATCCAGGAGAGCCAATCTAGCTGGCAAAGATCCATGTCTAAGCAGAGATGATGCAAACAGTCCATGTCCTCAGAGAACTCCCAGGAGCAATTGGTGATTATCACTTCCCTTCCATCCTTCAGTGTATATTTGGGGGGTTGGGGGGAAGGAGGCTGAGTAGCTTGGATATATCAGTGGAAGTGAGGAGTGCCGGTCCTGGGTATGACTCACATTTTCCTACTTGCAGCTAGCTGTTTGGATCACCTAACTGCTTTGGGAAGATTTCCAGGTCCCCTCAACAGACCGCTCTCTGTCCCCAGCTGTGTCACCTTCCCTTCTTGGCTTCCTGAGCTGCCTTGTCACGAAGGAGCGCGCCTGTCATGGTTGTTCGCAGATCAAAATCCGCCTTTTGATGTAAGCTGGAGTTTGGGAGCCATGAACTGCATTGAAAATGAGGACCGTGACCTTAAACTGGCACAAGCAACTGCCCAAAACTCAGTGGGGGAATCTGAGCCCAACCCTGATGTCCTTGCAGCAGCCTGAACCGAGGACGAGCGTGCAGCTGCTGCAGCCGTGGCAGTTTGTGCATCAGCTGAATAATTGGAAATTTCCATGTGGGCCATCTCTGGAGAAAGATAACTGAAGAGGTCCTGAAAACACTGCCTGAGGGTTGCTCCTACAGCTTGGCCGTGAGCCCTGAGCAGTGAGTCTGGCTGTCCTGCCTTGATAGAGCCAAGTGATGACAGAGGGACCCCAGCAAGGTTTATCACAGGGTCCTTTTGCTGCCTTTGTGCACAGCAGGGTCTGCACTATGTGGCACGGCTGGAAGGCTCAGGCAGGTGGGCAGGCTGAGATTGGGGTGGCTGCTTCCCCAGGAGCACCCTTGGCCATCTCTGCCAGTCTTGGGCAGAGGTTTATGCTTCACACCACACTTGTGATGTTCGCAGGGTGTCAGGGTGTTTCTCTTTTTGCACACCAAGGTTCATAGGCATGTTTTGTGTGTCATGAGAACGACTCAGTGCCTAGCAAGTTAAACACCAAAAGTTTATGGGGCACTTAATCCAAAACCAGGTGGGAAACCCTAACTCCATCCCTACTCCCAGCTACTTCACCCCACAGACTTGGAGCAAATAGACCTGGAAAGGAATTGCCAACCTGGCAGTGGCTGAGAACTGGGCAAAGGCCCCAGGATGATTTCACGAGGTTCCCCTGGATCCAATCTCCAGCTGATCATGCTATTTCCATGCAACATGGCCAGGACACACCACTGCACCTATTCACCTTGGATCCAGGCTCCACCAAGAAACTCTGAACCTCGCCTTGGCTGTGCCAGGGCAGCAGACAGTTTGTACTACTTGGGATTGGATCTAAGTCCAGTGGGATAAGGACTGCCTACCACTGTGCTTTGTTAATATCAAGCCCAAATGCACCCTGGTACTGCCTGACCCTTCAGGACCACTCTAACAAATAAGCTTAGGCTGGTAATAGGATGTGCCTGAGCCAGGTACTGAGAACCAGTGTTCCCTCCTCCATCAGCTCTGTTATTGGTGATTTCAAGGTATTATTATTCCAACACCTAGATCTTAGCAAAATGAGCCTTGAATAAACATAATAGTAAGCTCTGTTGTTCAGTGGTGCGATGCCATGCCTTTAGCAGTCAATTCCCATAAGGAGGCATTTCTTCCCCAGCATGCTGGATATAAACCTTAAATTTACATCTCCAGTTAAATAGCAGCTTCCAAGACTAAGGCTTCAGTCTCTAGTGACAACGAACAGAAACATCTCCCCCATTAAAAATTTCATCATTTTGTTTCTGATGAGAAACTCTGCTGTGCTGGCATTTTTATAGGTGCCCACAGAGGTGGTCTGGCTGCAGTGTTACATCTTTGCCATGTCAGGCTGAAAAGCCACTAGAGATGATGCTTAAACACCACGTCCATTCCCCTGCCATTAAAAAAACTCCTTCCCTGCTGGATCACAAGTGGGAGATGAAAATCAGTACACGCTGTGCATCAAAGGGGAAGTGAGGTGGTGGGGTGCAGCAAGCGGGCAGTGCCACCCAGCAGACCTGCCTGCCCTCCCTGCAACTGCCACCCACCTGCTGCACGACCACCAGCAAGTCATTTCATGTCTGTTCCCACTTCTCTCCCCTTGTTTATTGAATTGATTGATGTGTCAGAGCAGGACTGTACCCATGCAGTGCAGAGCACCCCCCTCCATGCTGAGCCTCAGCACCAGACCAGTGACACCAGTGTATCCCAAAACCCACATCATACAGCTGTGCCTGGCCTCCCTCCCCTCTCTGTGGGCAGAGAAAAAAAAAAAGGGGGGAGAGGTGCAAAAAATGTTAAAACATCATTGTTTATTGCTTAAACAGAAAAAAAAGAGCACAGTACTGCAGAATTAAAGGCTCTTAGCCCCCTCCTGTAACTCACCTGCCTTTATGGAGCACATATGGCAGCCTGGCCACCCACTGCTCTGAGATTCCAGCAATCCAGGAGCGTGTGGGGGTGGGGAAGTGAATTAAAGATGAAGTGGCAGCTGGAACTGTGAAGTTCCTGGCTTAATATCATTTTTCAGAGGAGTTCTGTGTATTTGATAATATGTACCGTGCACATGGTTATTTCCTTGAATTAGATAACAGTAGATAACACAATGATCCTAATCTCCCCCCATTGCTTGAAACCTGGCATTACACATCAGCAACAGAGTCCCTGCTTATCTGCTCCCCAATGGCTTCCTCAGGGGCTCTCACCAGCAGCTCTCTTTATTTAGATATTGCCAAGATTACTGCAGATGGAAATGAGTGTCTGCTGGCAACCGGTGCTGCCTGCAAGGTGCGAGGCTGGAGATAGTCAGCCCCGGTGCTGGTGCTGGAGACCAGCCCCTGCCATCTGCAAAATGCAGATGGTCTCCACGGGATTATAAGGAGGAAGGGGGGTAGGGGGGTAGGGGCAAGGAAGGGAGTGGGGGGAGGTAGGCAAGACGGTGTCTCCAAAGAAAACAGCTGGAGAGCGGCGTTGCAGCGTGAGATGGCCTCCCACATGATCTGCGTCGTGTTCTCTAGGTGAGAGCTGCTTGTCCTGGACCCACTTCAAAGCACCGAGGAGCCCACAGCTGGGTTTTTGTTTGGGTTGGTTGGTTGGTCTTTCTTTTCCCCAAAAGTCACCTGGGATTCTGGCACTGGAGCAGTGCTGTGACAGTACTGCATCAAGGGCAGGACATCCTTGGTGCGCAGGGGAGGACACATTCGCTGTGCCTGTCCCACTCAGGGAACGGGGACACCCCAGATGATCCTGTCCCATCAGGCAGAGCCTCTTGCCATGATGTAAATGGGGAGGTTTGCATCAGAGGGCGCTGGTTTGCTGCACACCAGCCAAAGGCTCTTAGAGCTCAATACCTGCAACCTTCTGCTCTTGCAACAGGTCAGGGGCAGGAGGGCACTAAACTTAAACGTAAATCCAGTGTAGCATTTCCTGACCAGAGACATGTAGACGGTAGAGTAAGTTACCAGTTTTGCAGAGGTGAAGTCAAACCAGCACCTCCTTGTCTTTCAGTGTAGTGCAGCAGGAGCTGGTCAGGCGTTGGAGCTCTGCCCATCACCAGACCTCACCAGCCACGTCCCCAGCCAAAAGCAGCTCACTCTGCAGACCAAGGAAGGATGCTCTCTCTCTCTCTCTCTCAGGCACAAAGGGTAGCAGGGTTCTGGTATTTATGTATCTTTTTCCCTGCTGGCATTTAATGGGCGTTTTAGTAGCACAAATAGAAAATGCTGCATATTCATCTTCCATGTCACAGGCATTGAGATGGAGACGAGTGAAGGGAGAAGCGCCTCGGGCTCATTGTACCAATCTTGTCCTCAGCAGCAATCTCGAAGATGAAGAATAACTTAATTACTGCATATCATTTTGTCTCCTTTATTTGCTCTTTGTTGCTCTCCTCTGCTGCCTGTGCCCACACTCTGACACGCGAGCGGCAGGCAGGCAAATCACTGTTTGATTAAAACGCCCAATGGACTGCCGATCCCTGACCCACTTAGAGCTCCAGGAGAGCAGGAGAGGGGTGATAAAATATGGGCTGCACCCAGAAAGATAAAGGAATGAAATCCATTACCCTGTCAGGGGAGTTGACTTTGCAGAGCAGCAGTCTGGCCGGCAACGGCAAGCGGCTGGTGACAGGCTGGCCTCTCCCAGGGAGCATCTCAGAGAAGAGTAAGGGGATTGCATGTACAACTGTCTTGTGCAATTTGCTCTGAGAGGAGTGTGGGCTCTGACTTCATTTGAATGAAGAAAAATAATCAGACTGAAGCCAGGAAGAGGGATTTTCCTCCCACCCACAACCACCCCACCCAACCCACCTCAAATATGGGAATTGGCATTGCTCTGCATGGTTTGGGTTTTGAGGTATGCAGCACGAGCACTTGGCAGTCCCATCTGGGGCCCTATGTGATGCATGAGGTACAAAATGTGGGAAAAAGAAAAAAAAGAGGTGCCCCCAGGGACATTAGGACAAGGAAAGGCCCTGAGTAAAGCAACACTTACGGCCTTGGAGACTGAGAAATAGGCTCAAAGCTCAGCCCTGCCAGTTCCCTGTCATGCACAAGGCAGACAAGGGCACGGATGAAATCTGATGTTTCCTGCTTTGCCCTGAACAAGGATCCTGAGTCCCTCTGCTAAATCACCCTGATTCATAGTGTCACAAACCTGCGCAGAGATGCTGCTTTTTTTTTTCCCCCAAATTGCCCTCCACACCACAGTTCAGCAAGGTCCAAGGCGGGCAAGGAGACAAGGGCAGCAGGGAGTCAGGGCGAAGCGGTCAGCAGGGAGATGCCAGGGTAGGACGGGTGAAAAACTACATTCTCTGACCGGCTCCAGTATTTCTGATGATACAGACATGACCTGGGAGGCTCAGCAGCTCAAACACAGTTGTTTTCACAGGGTGGAGAGCACCAGAAGCTTTTAATGCGTTTTAAATGCCTTTGCAAAGCCCTGCTGCAAGTTTACAAGGCAGAGAAGCTGAAATACTCTGTGAACAGGACCCCCATCAGCATGTCCAGGGAGGGATGCACACCAAAATGCTTTCGGTGGCCTGGAACACAGAGCTGGAGTCTGATATCAAATCCAAACGTTGCCTTTTTCTTCCACAACAGAATACAAGAATGGTAGAAATGCTATATTAATTATCCTGGGAAAGTGGAAGGGAGTGAGCTCTCTGCTGCCAGGTACCAGTGAGTTAAAGGAGGCAGCAAACTGAGCAGAGCTCATTTATGTGTTCTGTCAGTGCCATTCCCTCTGAGCACCCTGGTTGTTTTAGGTAAATGTTTCATTGCATTTTGAACATGCAGGTAATGAAACCTTATCTTCATAGTTTTGTGATAAAAAAAAAAAAAAAGAAAAAAGAAATGGAGCTGTGCTAAATGTGCCCCTCAGTGCAGAGTGGCTGCAGCCAAGGCTCCGAGCAATAAACGTTCCACAGGACAACTGTGTGAGGTCCTAGTCTGTGGTAATTTGTTCAGAAGGGTGAGGGCTTGGTGAAATATTGGTCTCATTGTGCAGAGCAATGTGGAGCTAAACAAAGCAAACAGGGAGAGATACCTGAATTTAGTGATGCAAGGGATGATGGAAGAGGGGGCTTTGTGGCTTCCTTAGGAACCTCAGGACTTGCCGAGTCTCAGGCAGGGACTAGGGATGGGGAAAGAGATTAAATAAAGCTGCCCCTGGAGCTGCAGTCACGCTGGCTGCATCTGGAGGAGGCTCTTCTGCCATGCTGCAGCCATGGGCGCCTGTGGGCAGCGTTGCCCTCTCCTGCAGACACAAAGTGCCCAGGGGACCATGAGTTCCTGCACGTGTGGTGGGACCCAGTGTGGTCCCCTCTGCCTCTGTCCCCACTCACAGGCAAGGACCAGCCCACCTGCTGGAAGCATCCAACTCACCAGTATAAACCACAGAAAGGCTCCAGGAGCTGCACCTCATCTCTTATTGCCAAAAATGGGGAACAAGGAAACCAACCCTTGTTCCAAAAGCTTGGTAAGATGCAGGTGAGTGTGGTGTGATGTGGCTGGGCAGGGAATGTGACTTATGTTAATTACTGGGAAGGGAAGGGGAAAAGAACAAAGGGAAAAGGGGAAGCAGTGTCATTCCCCCTAACAAGAGTGAGTTTGTGGGATGAGGGAGACAACAGCCTGTACCATACCACAAGTGCAGCTGTGGGGGTTGAATTCTGACACTTCAGATGAGGGAGGACACAGGACTGGAAGATCATTTAACCCATTCCAACTTGCATCTCATGTTGCAGTTTTATAGGCAGGCTTTCCAGCAGGAAGGCTCTAGTGATTAATTAATGCCAGCACCATGTTTGCAAACTGTCCTGGCAAAAGCTCCAGCTATAGAAGTTGCACAATGGTATCAACGTGCAGCAGATTCTGTCACCACAGAGACTCATTCCAGACAAACAAACCCCACAGAAGCATTGTTCTGACTTGCCCTACAGAAAATAAAAATAGTGCACTGTCTTTTGTGCCACGTGTGAAAAATGGCATGTGGATAATTTCAAGTGTTCTTTGGAAGCATCTGGAAGTATATTTAAAAGCATGGTAAGAAGGGTAGTAAATGTCACGTTGGATTTTCTGCAGGAGAAAGCATACAACCTGTAATCACTGTAACTTGCTTTCTTGAACTCAAAGTGACTGTGCTGTCTTCCAAACACCCAACCTGCCTCGCTGGGCTCTGTCACAGCTCGGGACACTGAGGACCAAAATCTGCTTTATTTAATTCCTGTCCTTTTTAGAAGAAAAAAGGGAACTAAAAGGCCTTGTTGCTCACAAACAATCCCCTACAGAAGTCAGTATTTCAGCAGTTCTTTCAGGAGAAGA
The DNA here is from genome assembly GCA_027925045.1 of Hypotaenidia okinawae. Lineage (NCBI taxonomy): Eukaryota > Metazoa > Chordata > Aves > Gruiformes > Rallidae > Hypotaenidia > Hypotaenidia okinawae. Next base: position 4,473,701 of record BSDF01000021.1, on the reverse strand, counting down.
CACCATAGGAGATGCATAGAAGTCAGGAAACAGTTTTCCTTTGCCTAGAGATGTTCAGGGCATTTGAGCATCTGGGCCAACTCCTTCCTGAGAGGTCAGTTAAAGCAATCCAGGCTCTCCACCACTGCTCCTCATCCAGCACATGTTGTTAAAAGACAGTGTCCTGGTTTCAGTCAGGATAGAGTTAACTTCATTGGTAGCAGCTGATGGGATGCTGTGTTTGGGAGTTACAATGAAAGCAGTGCTGAGAACACCCTGATGTTCTTAGTTGCAGTCAGACAGTCAAGGACTTTCTCAGCTTCTTCCTATTTCTCTATTCATGAGAAAGAAGGGGCGAAGCCAGGACAGGTGACCCAGATGGGCCAAAGAGAGTATTCCATGGCAATGACGTCCTGCCCAGGAGAACGGGGGGCTGAGGGGAGGAAGAAGAGGGGCGGTGGCGGGACGCGTGCTGCTTGGGGGGACGGTCGGGTTGCGGGACAGCTCTGGGTGGTACCTGAGTTGTGTGGGTCGGGGAGAAACTGCTTTGGGGATCAAGAGTTTCATCTTCTTTTGCTCTAAAGTCCTGTTAGCATTGGGATATTTGATCTTTCTGTTCTCTTAGTAAACTCTCCTTATCCCAACCCACGGGCCTCTTAGTTTCTTGGGTTTGGAGTTATTTCCCCTTCCTTTTCCCTTCCCTTGTTTCCCCCTTTTTCCCTCTTCCCCTGCTCTTTTACTTTAAGGAGCAGGCAGCTGCGTGGATCTCGGCCCACAGCCGGGGGAAAACATGACAGACAGCTTCCAGGAAGGCATTTCATCTTGGTCAGAAGTCTTTCAGGACATGAAGAACAGCCTGCTTCCCCAAGTCATTCGTTCCCCATTCTCCCTCCTTTAATTTAAGAGCAGCTGATCCGGTGCCCACTGGCCTCACACAACTGCAGTGGGAGCAGAGGGAGACCCAGGAGCAGCAGTTGGAATGGGAGACTCCGAATTTGCTCGTGCTCTGCTGCTGTGGCCCCATTGCTCACACTGGTTTTGAGGCAGAGCAGGCATATTGGGATGAGTGGCTGTGTCTGAGGAGCAGGGTATGGGGGGGTGTTGCTCAATCGATGCAGAACATTGTTCCACAGTCGGATGCAGTTCTGGCACGCCTGCTAACCAGAGAGCACTTCTCACTACCCCAGTTCCCTGGGCTGCACGTTGCTTTCCCCCTTCCTCTTCCCCAGCTCTTCTTGCTGTTGTTAGATTGCACGTCGAGGGGGTTTTAATCCCCATAAAACAACGAACAAATGTAAAATATTATGATATGATGAATATGATTTTATATTGTAGTTACCTCTAGGCATTCACTTTCTTATTTCATTGTGATTGTTATAGTTCTTTTATTCCTTTCATAAAGAAAAACATTTAATGTAAAAATAAAAGGAGTCGTGATGATTTGGGTGAATTGTAGTGCTCAAGGCTTTCCTCCACATGTGCTTAAAGATAGTCTGAGCTTTAATGCAAGAGCCTGAGGAAGAAACACCTCATCTAAATCCTATCAAAGGCAGCAGGAGTTTGATCACAGAGCAGAAGACAGCAGAGTTGTTTCAGGAGGGGAAAGAAGGGGACATCATGGATGACCATGAGCCAGCAATGTGCTCTTGTGGCTAAGAACGCCGATGGCATCCTGGGGGATATTAAATAGAAGGGGGTGGTTAGTAGGTCAGGAGAGGTCCTTCTGCCCCTCTGCTCTGGAATATTGTGTCCAGTTCTGGGCTGAGGAGCTCAAGGACAGGGAACTCCTTGGAAGAGTCCAGCACAGGGCCCCCAAGGTGATGAAGGGAGTAGAACCCCTTCCTCATGAGGATGGGCTGAGGGAGCTGGGCCTCTTTAGCCTGGAGGAGACTGAGGGGTGACCTCATAAATATGTACAGGTGAGAGTCAGGAGGCTGGAGCCAGGCTCTGCTCAGGGATGGCAGCGACAGGACAAGGGGCAGCGGGTGCAGCTGGAGCAGAGGCAGCTCCATGGGAATGTCAGGAGGAACTTTGTCCCTGTGAGGGTGCTGGAGCCCTGGGACAGGCTGCCCAGAGAGGCTGTGGAGTCTCCTTCTCTGGAGACATCAAACCCACCTGGATGTGTTCCTGTGGGATTTAGTCTGGGTGACCCTGCTCTGGCAGGGGGTGGAGCTTTTGAGGTCCCTTCCAACTCCTGATAGTCTATGATTCTGTGATTCTGATATCCTGTAATCATTACCCTCACGGTTTGGGTACCTCAGAGTCTGCCCAGCCTGGGACATCCAGAAGGTCCAAGCCAGTTTTCAGATGGGTGCTTCTCCTCCAAAAGTCGCTGTTGCTACAAACAAACCAGCGATGCTGGTGTGACCAGCACTGATGAAGAGGCTGCTGCAGTCTGTACCCACCTCTGCAGCCTTTGTATCCTGCGGTACCAAATCAAACAGATGTGATTAACTCTGGTGCAGAGGCCTGAGGTGGGCCCAGAGGTTTCGGCGGAGGCATTAATCGGCCAGGAACAGGCTGCACTCATCCACTCTCACACCATCACAAGAGGCTCCATCAGGCCTTTTCCACAGATTTCACTGTTGGTCGAAAAACCCATTAGGCTTTAGTGGTGTGATTGCTGATGTATTTTAAGCCTTTCAGATACTGCCTGTGGATAACTAAAGGGCTTGGGACATTTAAAGGGTCCTTTAGAGCCAACTTGCCGTATGGAAGGTGAACACACAGGGGGTGATCGATGGAGTCTGAAGCTGGCTGAAAACTTCCCAGCAGGATTTTTCCCCCTCTCCAAGCACATTGTGTTGAGAACCTTGCTGAAGGTCCCCCCGCCCCTCCTCACGCTGTCCCCCTGCACCAGAAGATTACAAGGACCCGTTTTGCTCTGCATACAAGATGACAACGAATCTGAGAAAGAAGAACAGCAGCTTCCCTGTGAAAGCTTAGACTGGTCTTTGTTGTGGGGCTATAAAAATAACAGAACACCTAGCAGCATCCTCACAGGAGCCCTGCTCATGTCGTGGGGGGGTTGATTGCTATCTGCAGTCCGCAGCTTGCAAATCTCACCCAGCCCTGTCCACCATGGGGTCTGTGCTGAGCAGCACTCGCCCATAAAACCAGAGGGGGATCAGCTGAAACCTGCCCAGGGAGCTACATCAACCCTGTCAATGCCTTCAGCCTGCGAGGGGCTGTCAATGAGATGATACCAGGAACCAGATGAGAACAGACTGTTATCCCCAGTGCAGCTGTAAGCACATAAGCTCATTTCCACCACAGCACAGGGCTGAACACAGACGCAGTGGGGAGCCATGGCAGGGGATGTTGTCCCCTTTACCCCTCTACTGCACAGGACAGTGCTGCTCCACTAATGAAAGCCTTCTGGTGCACAGAGATCAGATTTGCTTCTTGGCACAAACACTTCAGCCAGAAAATAGGATTTTTTTTCTGAACCAAAGCTTCTCAGCAGGAAAAGTTCTGGGAGCTGAGGAATTCATGGTGGGAGCCAATGCAGACAGCTCATGGTGGTCAGTAACAGGGTCTTATGCTCCTGCTGTGGACCCTTTGGAGCTGTTGCCATCTGGTGCCCCAGTCACCAGAGAATAGTGCTTCCAGGAAAGTATTGAAGGAGTTTTGCTTTCATCCCAGGTGGAGCAGGGCATTGCCCAATGCTAAGGACAGTCCTCCACTGGAAATTTGCAGCTGGGAGAGGCAATGCCTGTTCTTGGGATGCTTCCCAGGAGGAAGCTGTGGTTTCAAAACTTCTAAGAGACCGTCACAGGCAATAATAATCCTAACACAAAGCCAATTACCAACTATTTTTAGAAAGCCTTTGACAGCATCCCCTCTTCAAACCCGAGGATATTTATTCATTATATTCTAAATCAGCTCACTTACCCTGAGGTTGATTCACATGTCAGAGGCGCATAATGTTATCAGCCCAGCATCAGCAGTGGCACTTACCATACCAGCATTCATCACGGCATTATTGACTGGTGAGGGTTGCAGACAGGTCATGGACTATCAATATTAGCAGTGCCTTTAGTGACAATTAAGCACTAAGTGCACAATGGGCAGGATGACACAAGTTTTGGAAATATTCGGGTCACTGCAAAGTATTGATAGCCATAAATCCACATGTTCCTGATACAGCAGGAGCCACCTGGTTGGAAAACAACTTGTCCTGTGCTTAAAGGGAGCATCAAAGTGAGGAAAAGACAGTCAGCTTGGATGAGCTTAACAAGTGAAAGGCGAAGGGTCCGTTGCTTCATCGCTCGGTGTGTGCATTCGTGTACACCGGTTACCCAGTGGAATGGCCTTGTTTTATCTCTGCTTTGCAGAGGTGCAAACAGGCAGGGTAGGAGCCAGCAGTGGAAAATCAGGTTGTTCAGCATCAGCACCAAGCACTGCCTCCCCATCAGCTTCGCTTCCAAGCTTGCTTGTACCTGTCTCGCTTGGGCCAAGACCCTCTAACAAAGTCCTGGAGAGGTGCACAAGGCCATGTATGTCCTCACCCAAAACCAAAATTACTCTATTTTTAAAAGCTTTGAGGCCCAGGGCCAAATTCAGAGTTGATGCTCTACGTGGCATAAAGTTAAGACAACTCCCCTCACTCACACTCTCTCCCCACTTAGAGGCTATTTTAGGCTGGGAGTTATTTTAACTTGCACCTTTTCTTTGGTGCATAAATTACACTTATTTAGATTGCTTTATGCATCAGCAGACAGGGTGTAAGAAGTGTCCAGGGAGCCTTTGCAAACCTGAGAGGCTCTAAATTGTGCCGCACCACTGAATTTGCCCCGTGGCATCCCAGGCTGCTGCAAGCATCGTGACTGAAAGGGCCAAGACGTGATATGGAGGTGGTTATCACCCCACTCCTGCCTTTTCTGACCCAGCCAAATAGTCCATGTTGTCTCATAAAGTGTCTGGGAGTTTGTCCGTGGGTTTGGTAGGGGTAGAGCAGAGCAATCTGAGGCTGGTTGGGTTGTCGCAGGCCTTCTGCCAAGGGAAGTGTGGAGATGTCACCAGGGCTGTGTCTTTGCCCAGTTAAGGGCCTGACAGATACCCTTACTGAAAAGGGGAGAGAGAGCTGCCAGTCTGGGACATCTCTGTGCTGGTGAACGTCTCCAGACACCACACACAGTGTGAGCCGTGGCGAGCAGGCAGGACTAGCTCAGGAGTGCGTGGCTGCCTTAGCACAGGCTTCTACTCAACAGAAACTACTAGTTGTCAGAGCTTCCAACCCCCTGCTCGCCCTAGCGAAGCACTGCCCAGACCAGCAGCTCCAGTGACCAGTGAGGGGGTTGCGCTGCATCCCGGCTGTGCCTGGGGATGCCCATCGCTCCAGCCACAGCACGAGGCTCGGAAGCTGGTTCCAGCAAGCAGGGGAGTGTGGTGCAAGGCTGGGCAATGAGACACGCTCTTGGTGTGTGTCAGCACCGACAGAATTATGGTGGGGGGTGGAAATGGGGAGGCACATCGAAGGTGCTGCTTAAGGCACGGGCAGCTGCAGGGAGGGGAAGGCAGCGTTTTTAGCACGCTGCTGCAATCCTTTGCGGCGCAGGCACACGCTGCTGAACTCTCCCTTGTAGCTGGCTCACAGTATAGCAGGGTGGAAATGCTTGTTAATTAAGGGCACACCAGTGTGTCGGCGCCTCTGCTGTAGTTCAGCGGGCGATGTGATGGATCTGGCTTCCCAGCACAGCTGTGGTTTCTGCTAGCAGCATAGTGGCTCTCATCCTGCCCCTCCAACACTCCAGCGAGTTCCTCAGTCCCAGAAAATACCTTTGGTGTTAAGGGCACAGGGCTGCTGCCAGAAGAGGCAACATTTTGTTGCTGCAGCAGAGATACCAGGGATGAGCCCCGCTTGAGACTTAAGTTCCTGTCGGCTGTTATCCCACTGGGCAGGAGATGAGAGGGGCTGAGGTGGGTCACCCTGTGCTGGAGCACTCACCCATGCTTTGCCAACAAAGCTCCTCAGGACCTTGAGAAAGCTAATTAACCTTTCCACCCCCCTTGCCTGCAAAAAAAAGCCCTCCAGACAAACGACATGTGATAGCCTTCAGTTTAAGGATCTGTAGCCCTATTTTCCCTCCTGGGGGCCCAAGTTAGACGCTCCACCTCTCCACCCCAGTTAAGTATTAACCTCTCCTTTGGCGAGGACGCTGTCCCCAGAGAGATCTGGGAATTCCAGGACAAAGCCAGCTCAGTGACCCGGCAGGAGCCTAACTGCCACCTGCAATCTCTGGAGGGATTTATGTTCAAGTTGTGATTTCATGGCATGTTGTAGGGCACTCCTGGGGTATCAGAGGGCAGCAGTGATGTGTGCCTGTGCCCACAATCTTGGTGAGATCTGCTGGATTCCCATATGGCTGCTCCAACCACCCCAAAACCAGGCAAGAACGTTCCCATCCCCTCCAGCCACTGCTGGAGTTACATACTCCATGGGCTGGCTGAAGTGGAAACAAATTGGGATGGGTTAAGGCAAATCTCGAGGTGTATTTGCAAAAGAGAGGTGCATTAGGCTTAGTTTAAAATTGCAGTGAAAGCAAAACTAATGTAGCCTTGTTCTGCAGTGAAGCTTGGAGTTGAGTCCAAGCTAAAACCTCTTTCAAAACCCCATCGCTTTGGGTTTGCTTCTCTTTTGCAGTGGCTACTTAAAATGTAGTTAACTGAGTCCAATTAATTAATTCTCCCCCTCAATGTGCATCTTACCTTAAGGCAAGATAAAGTCCCACTGTAAAGATCTAGCCCAGTCTTTTCCAAGGCTAAACCCCTATTATTCACCCTGCTTAAAGCTCTGAGGGTTTGACCCCAGGATGGGGATTTGCAGCCTACCCTGTGCCTGGGCTTGTTTAATTCAGAGTGACAATTCCCAGCCACTCCAATGGACTTTGGATCAAGCCACACTACTACTGAAAGTGCTGCATCAATTCTTTTCTAACTGTGCCCAAGTTTTAATGTTTAATATTTAAACATGAAAGTTCCTTTTGAGACATTTAAAGCGGAATTATTAACAGCCCCATGTAGAACTGACAGGTTAACAGTGCGACAATTAAAAAGAAAGGTTAAATACATTTTCTTTTCAGACCAACTGCTGTTGCTTAAGACTAATAAATCCACCAGGAGATGGTTTTTACAGAGTGTGAGGGGCTGTGTGTCAGCTTTTATAGGCTTGAGTTTTTCAGAAATCACCGCACTTCTCTTTCCAGGCAGCTACAGGTTTCAGTCTATATTTAGCAAACGGGGCTTCTTCCAAAGAGTCGTGAGAATCAAGTCAGAAAGAAGAAAAGAATAAAAAATAAAAAAAAGAAAAAGAAGTTGGAATATCAAAAATGCAAAACATACAGGCTGGGGGATTTACTCACAGTTTGCTTTGCTTTTTTAATTTATCCTTGTTCTCTGTTGTCGTGATGGCTTTGAAAGCAGAGATGCTGGAACACAGGAAATTCTGTCCTAGGGTCTTTAAGAGATCCATTCAAGTGCTCAACTCCCATTTTGCCTTCGGAAAACAGCTGTCCTCCTCTCCTGGGGGTCAGCTGGATGCTGCTAAATGCCACCCAAACCACTCCTGAGTGTCTGGAGCCAAAATCTGGATGCTGGGGATGACGTTTTCCATATATTTGGATGTGTCAAACCATGAAAATGTTATCTTAATTGTGTTTTTTGTGTGCTCTGATTACATGGTGGAATGTATTGCTGCGGGGTCAGAGGGGAAATGGATTAAAGGGTGACCCTTTAATCACCTAAAGCATGGTGGCCCTGCTTGAGCAGGAGGTGGGACCCGATGACCTCCAGACATCCCTTTGCAGCCCCAACCACTCTGTGATTCTGGAAGAGGTGGGATGAGAGACGTTCATCAGGATAAATCCACCCATGACTATTGATCATGAGACCCAAGGACAACCTTTGGCTCTCTGCAAACCCTCAGCAATGTAATTACTGCAAGGTGGACTGATCACCGAGGAGGAGGAGGAGGGGGATCTGGCTGCCCTATTTCCTTTGCACTTCCTCCCAGGCATTATCTTCCACCCTCTCTCAGACAACACAGGACTCAAGTCCGACTCAACGTTGTCTTATGATTATATCCCTCTCCCAGCTGCTTTTTCAAGCCACAGCAGTCCTTCCTTGCCTTTGATGGACATTGATTTGGCCCCAAATTTGCAACCATGAGAGGTCAGGTGACTTACAAATAGAAAGGAATATTTACTCACCCTGTGCTTTTAGCTTTTTAAAAAGATACTAACTGGTGTTTTAAATGAGCTACTGACAGCAGTAGCGGATGTTACAGATTATTATAAGCACATCAGTGGAAGGTATTATAAGATGGCTATAAGCCATGGTTAAAATCAACCTGGTTTTGATTTATTTGACTCTATAGCAACCCATATAAATTGATTAGCCATTTATTAAATGTCTATTAATCATGGATTATCTCTTTGTACAATTTTAGAAAACTACCTTGGTTACAACCCAGCTGGAAGACAGAGAAGTCCTGCATTAAAACTTCAGGGAGACCACCAGGCTTTTCCTACCCTCTTTTGAGCCATGCCACGGTGAGCAAGGACAGCTCAAGGTGCCACGAGGACAGCTCTGCCCATGGGGTCCCAGCAGCTGCCTGGAGCTTTCTGTCACACACAGACATCCCATGGCTTGGACACAAAGCAATATTCCAACATAGCCTGGGATGGCCGAGGTATGTGATAGCTCAGCTGCAGCTCTGGAAGGCTCCTAACAATCTCTGGTCATTAAGCCAACTCTCGAGCTGCTGATGCTTCATAAGCCAAGAACAGAGGGTCTCCTTTTTATTGTCTGTGTATATATATATATTTTTAAAGGTCAGTTTGACGGTATTATAATGGACTTGGGGATATTCTACTCACTGCTTCGCATCTCTCCTATCTGTCAGCCACACACTCCAGTGTCATCTTTCCCACTTGCAATATATCTTAATGCACCAGTCTGTACTGATCTTCCTCCCTTCCCCGCATCTCCCATGAATATATAACCACCAAATGTGATAGGAAGAAATTACTATTGTAATAAAACTGGTTCATTACATCCTTCTAGTCAGAGGCGTTTAATGAGCACCAGGGCTGCCTAATGCTGTTATGTTCCCTTTGAGCCAGATGCAAATGTAATATGTTTCATCGTATCGTTTAATTTACTCTTTGGAGCTGTGAAAGGAAGCAGACAAGTCCTTGGTGCAGTGGGCGCCAGAGGCTCTGCTGAGGCATTAAGAAACACCTTGACCCTCTCTGGTGTGGCCTGGCATGGGCATAATGAAAAGGGAACTGGGTCTGCAGTGTGGAGCTGCTTCATATCCAGAAGGCTTCTGAAGAGCGGGGCTGGTCTGTGATACAGACAGCTACCAGGATGCACTGGATCATCAGAGATCAGCACCTTCAGAGAGAGGATTTCTCCCATCCTAAAAGAAGAGTTTAAGTTGGGGCATAGGAAAGGACAATGTAGATGGAACTAAATCACCCCTGGGAATTGCACATCTAACTGATGGACACCATAAAAGCTCACTGAAACCATCATTTGTCATGGTTTGGCTAAGAAGATCTTTCCCAAGATCTTGAGTTCTTAAGCAGGGTGTGATAGATGCAGCAGACAGCGATTTCCAATTTACTTACAAAAAGCCTCTCCCAAAACCAGACATTAGGGATAGAAATTCTTCATTGAATTCAGATCAGGATGGATTTGACTGCTCTGGCAGATGAAATAGCTGGGGACGAGTTCCAAAAATTACATTTGCTTTGTATTTTCAAAATTATTTTTTCACATTATGTTTCACAATGGCATCTACCATGTAGAGATTGACGTGCTTGAAGAAAACAAATAAAACAACTTTTCAAAAAGGATTAGTAATCCAAATAGAAGAAAAGCTCTTCACCTGGAGGGGCAAATAACTACATGTTGGATACAATGTGAAAATCCAGGAGTTCCTCTGCTTTTTTTCCACTATCTTTTCCAGTTTGAGTCAAAGGAACTTAACTTCTGAGCAACTTTGCCCTACCCCAACCCCTCCAAGGATCCAACAGGCAGAAATGCACTCATCGTTTCATAGAATCACAGAATGCTTTGTGTTCAAAGGGACCTCAAAGATGATATAGTTCCAACCCCCTGTCATGGGTGGGGACACCTTCACTAGACCAGGTTGCCCAAAGCCTCATCCAACCCAGCCTTGAACACCTCCAGGGATGGGGCTGCCACAGCCTCTCTGGGCAAGCTGTTCCAATGCTTCACCACCCTCAGAGTACAGAATTTCTTCCTAACATCTAACCTAGCCCTGCCCTCTTTCAGCTTGGAAAGCAATGCTGCTAATGCATATACTGCATCCATGGTGTCCTCTGCCTCCCACTCAGCATCTAGTAGCTCTGGCAGGTCCTACGAGAACACCACCCCCGCTGGGCTTCTGCTCCCACACTCATGCTGACTTTGTGGTTGGTGTGGGACAACGACTATTGCCTAATTATAAGTACCAGCTAATTCAGGATGCCATGGTGTTTCCAGAGTCCCGTGCACCTGGAGAAGATGACTTTTTCTCCAAAAGCCAGTGGCAGTCACAGGTGCTCATCCCACCTCCACACATCACAGCCCCAGGCCCAGGCCCAGGCCCAGGCTGTGTTGGTTTAAAAGCCCCTTGGAGGATGAACACAGCCATCTGCCCTAAATCCCTCGGGCACATTTTAGCAGAGCAGGCTTTTCTTCACAAGGATATTATTCCTCAATAGTTCCTGTTGTTTTCTCCCAGCTTGTTTATGGCAAATAGACCCTTGAGAGGCAGTCCTTTTGTCCGGGAAAGCTTTAATGATCTCAGAGTCATTGTGTTGGCATCAGTTTAATTCCAGCTGCTGTAAGCTGGCAAGCTGATGAGAAGAGATGTGTTTATGGGATCTCTGGCTATTTTGTTAGGGTGCGTGGTGCTGTGCTAACACAGGCTTCCAGGGCCTTGCTGGGCCCTTAATTAAAGGCACTCCATAAAGGTACCTCCGACCTTCTTGTAGACATGAAGAGAAACCCTGCCGTGCAGTGGGGCTTGTTTCTTTGGAGATCTCATTGTTTCCAGGCTTGGATCTGGAGCATCTCCCTGTGAAATTCCTTCTGGCACTGGATTTTATGGCAGCTCTTTCACCTCTGAGTCCTGGTGGCTTTGCCTGGCAGATGATCCTGCCTTGCTGAGAGTGCAGCATCATTTCCCAAACCCCAGCTGCTTCGGGGCGTTTGGGCAGCCATATAAGCCAGTTGTCTCAAGCAATGTCTGGAGCTTTAATGAGGGATGGATGTGAGGATGGGGAGGCTGGAAGGGATTGCATGCAGCTGTATGGTTGCTTGCCCAAAATTTAGCTGAGAGCATGTACCATGGCATGAAAGAGGGTAAACAAAACAGATCTTGGCCAGTTCCAGCAAGTTTTTCCCTGTGAGCCATATGTGACAAGCCTTGGCTGCTGCCAGGCTTCTCAGAAGACCTGTCCATGCAGGGACTCGATGTGAAATCAATCTGAATTAGGCAAACCCCTGAATCTCCAGTGGCTTTGCTAAACTGCATTAAACCCCAATGTGAGTTATGTGAAATGGAATTAAGACTACATGCTCCCACATGTGTTTGAAGAGCACATTAATCATCATGGAAGCCAGGGGGGTGCAGGAGCCCACTGCCTCTTATAAAATGTGGGAGTCCTCTGGGCATAAAGGTGTGTTTGTCCCACCCTGTAAACCTCCATGAGAAGAAGAAAGTGTGGTAGCTCTGGATAGCAGGCCATGCCCAGGGGTTAGGCCTGGTCTGATGATGTCTCTCCCCAAAGACCCCAGGAGCTGAGCATCCCCCAGTCCATTCCCCGTGCTGCTGAAAGCAGCAGAGCTCTTTCACAGGCTGTGAGGAAGAGCAACACAGAGGATTTGCCATGAGAACTCCCTTCCCCAGCCCTAATCTGTGTCACTTTAAGTACAGCAGAGAACCAAATCCGACAGCTGTTTTGGTTTACCCCAGCACAGAAATCTCCATGTGAAATACTCAGGGCTTTTAAGCCCTATTTATGCCCCAAAGTGAAGCAGCATTAACTCCCCAAGTGCAGAAAACAGCCTTACTGACATAAATGCACTTATGTGGGGAAGAGGAACAGGCTGTGTTACGAGGAACGACTTTATACCTTCCAACTAAATCCACGCTTGCCTTTGTGCTGAGACAACTAATAAGCAGTTAATATGCAGTCCCATCAGCACCAGGAATAACAAAGCCCTGTTTCCTTAAGATCTGCATTTCATGCTTGATTGCAAGCCCCGACCAAACCTTTCCCTGCCGTTCGAATGGATTTCTCTAACTTCTCTCCCCCAGTGTGGAGTCTTTGATGTCTGATAAGGTAGAAGCCCACGCTGTGGCCTGTCGTTCAGACAAGAAATGCTGATTGGGAGCATTTATAGGCTTTGTCTCTTCTAGCTGACCACTGTTTTCACAGTATGTATAAAAACTTAAGTGTATGTGAGACTGCTTTCCTCCCTCATCAAACCTGCTTGCGACCGCCAATGGGTTCAAAAATTATTAAGGTCAGAATAAACATGCAGAAACGCACACGCATTCATTATATGATCATATGAGCTTAATTTCCTCAGGCAAGCAGGCTAAAAATATCCCACATGCCCAGAAGAGGTAATTATACCAGTATAAAAACTCTGTAGGGTCGTGCTGGTTTCCCCCACTCTCTCTGCGGTTTGAAGTGGTGTCCTGACACATCCAGAGTGCCTCTGCCCGCCCCGCCACCCCACGCAGCTCCTGCAGCCAACAAGCATCTTCCACCCAGAAAGGGGGAGATGCTGAATTATTAACTGCCATTTGCATAGAGTGCAATCCTAACGCTCTGTGCCAGGGATGGGCAAGGATGCGCCGAGCCCCCGAGGTGTCCTGGGGTGATGTCCTGTTAGATCATCTCCTCACCCACCCACCCCAGAACAAAATGCTTCTGTCAGGCCGGCTTTTGAAAGCAAAAAGGGCTCTAATGATGATAGACAGTTCCAGATCATTGCCTGCAAAGCTGTGTCCTGGAGAGCTGGCACTTCTCACCAGGCCACCGAGAGGTTTTTCTGGCAATGTTGGCTCATGAGAAGCTGGAGCTCAGTTGCTTCATTCAGCCCCCAGCCCTTCCCACCTCAGCAGGGTAAGGGGTTCTCTGTTCAAATGAAGACAAGGTGCACCAAGGCACTACAAAATTCAACTGAGTGTTCTTTCCAGGGAGAGAAAAAACATGCAGTAGTAAGACCTAGACTCATGTGACAACTTAAAAATATATGGTGATTGTGGAGGAAAGCCCACAAGCATGGTCTCAGTGTACCCCTTCCCAAAAAGTCATACAGGGGAAAGCAGCTTTGATCCATAGGTAATGAAGCTGGTTATTTAATGCCATTTCCTCTGAGGCAGCCCAACAAAGAGTGATTAACCCTTTCTGATGGGCCACTTTCCCTCAACATTTGTCTCTTGGCACCGGCATTTAAATACATCACTTGCTGGCTGGCTGGCTGCATGAGGAACTGTTCTAGTTGCCTGGAGGAAACAGGTTAGGGGGTCTTTTCTTTGAGAGGCACATTCACCAGTCAGCTGAAGCAAATAAAAAAAAAATTAAAAGTCTGCAGCATAGCTATGGAAGAGATTAAAATTGGACAGGTTGATTATAACCTGTCATAGTTACAAGCTAATGAAATTCCATTGACAGGGCACAAAGGGCCCCAAACCTCCCTGAGACAAGATTTAAGGCCTTTCATCTGAACTCTAAACTTTGATCATCTGCTGATGAGTTTCTGCTGAGCTCCCATCAGCTGCAGACAGGCTCATTTCCATCCTCCAGCGCAGCACCGGCCGGGAGAACCGAACTGTTGACAGGTGAACTGGTACACAAAGCTCGGTGTGACAGTTGCGATGGGTCGGTGCTGGGCTGTGGGTTGTTTTGGATGCAGTGTGTCCGTGTTAGGGAGGCTCTTCAGAGTTCAGCTTTAGCCACCCTTTGCGTTTCAGTGAGCTGTTCGAGTTCAGTGCCTTGCAGGAGCCCATCCCATGGCTCAGAAAACCCAGCATGGCAGGAAAAGCTTCCTTAAGCCTCGTGGGGAACTATTTAAGGAAGATAAAGCTCAAACTCTGATCTTTTCCCACAGAATTTCCATAACTCATGTTATTTCTGAATCTTTTCCTCTAAAATGAAAGCTAGAAGGGGTCCTCTGATTTCATCTTTTGCTTGGCAAGGGATTTTTTTGCAAGTCAACTTTGCAGATAGCCAGATCAGTTGATGTGATGGTTCAGTTTAATGCAAGAGAGGATCCCTGTACATGTGGGGGCGGTACGTCAAGCTTTGAAAAAAACTGAAAGTTGGGTCCTTCTCAAGGACTTCAATCTCTAAGACCAGCCAAGCCCTGTTCACTTCAGCTCCTCTCAGCCACGGAGATCTTCTCATCCCAAAGTGAGATGCATTCATCCCATTCATCCTGTTGCCATCGCATCTTGCAGCAGTGACCTGAGCAGGCAGAAAAGCACACAGTCCAAGAGGCTTCCTCCTGACAATCCTTAGTGACACTGCAGCATCGATCCTTCCATTTATGATCACAGGGAAACCCACTGTGGAGACAGGACATTTCCCTTAGCACCTTTCCCAGCATCATTTCCTTTCTCCTTTAAATGTTTGGAAGCAATAATTTATGTGCAGAATGCAAGAACTAATTAGTGTGTGCCTTGCTTTCTGAGAAGGAGCAAAACCATAGCAAATGACATTCCAGCAAAAATGGGGTCAGCTCAGTTTAAACCCTCTTCCCATTTATCTTTGGTCTTTAGCATTAAATTTACCATATATATTAGAAACAAATTTTAATTTTCCACAGCATTGGGCAATATCTTTTCCTTAAAGCCTAGAAGAACACTCATTAGCATCCTCTCCCTCCAGTTCAGTGTGACTGTCTCCTCATTTGCACACAAACATGAAGTTTGCTGCCTGGGCAAGCTTCCTTGAATGACATCTGAATCCCTGTATCAATATGCAACACACGTGTACACACAAATGAAAGTCTGTCCCAAACTCACATACCCCTCTCTCACTCTTCTTGCTTTGAAATAACGCCTGAAAGCACTTCCTTGAAGACTGGGCACACTAGAGAGTGAGGAGAAACCTCTAGAAATAGAAGTTGAACTTCCCTTCTAATTAGACTTCCCACCTTAAAGTTAGGCCTTAAACTTAAGCCACTCCCTAATAGGCAATAGCATGAAAATGTATTTCCAAAGGGCAATCCAGCCTACCTGAGCTGATGCTGTGACCATGGTGGGCAGCCCAGGTGAGGGGTCTGCAGTCTGTGAGGGGCTGTCCCTCTTCGATAACCCGCTCAGTCCCAAACTGTCCACTTTAGGTCACTTAGACCTAACATCTCTAAGGAATACCCCTAGGTCTTATCCCAGTCAATGTCAAAGGCATTCATCTTACCCAGCTTAGATCATTTTAATGTAGATGACAATCCTACCTTGATAGTTGCTCATAAACACCCCTAACACTCGATTCCTGTGGGCTGTTTTAGGCAACAACAGCTAGCTGAGATAGTCCACACCATGGAAGTGCTGCTTTCCCTTCAAGTACAAAAGAACTCTGACAGCCATCTCCTGTGGAGACAGCTCTACGTTGGACTTCTGATACGGTGAGATGAATTTCATGCCCATCCCACTGCAAACTAGTACATTTTTAATAAATAAATATTGCCCTCTGTATCACTGCACCTTGAAGTGGAGATCTGGGTCGCAGTGAAGCGTTCCCCATCTGTACAAGGAAGATAATAGCACTTACCTATCCCCAGGCTTGCTACGAGGATGAATATATCACAGAGAGCTAGATGCTCCGATACTATGGTAATCAGGTGCTATCTCAGCACACCAGAGAGATAAGAGCCTAGGAAGTACAGATGGCATTTCAGCTACAAAGCCCTGGCCCAGTGGGCAGAGGCAAACTGTGTAAAATGAAAGCTGCCTGCTAGGTTCATGTAACCCTCCATTTTTGAGTCACTTTTCAGGCATTTTTTTTCACTGTAATATCACTATAGGTAGCAACTCCCCACTGTAGTGAAGGGACAGCAGCTACGACACCAAGGGTGATTTTTCCAAAGGGCTAAAACAGCTGTAGCTGTACTGGCCAATGTTGACATTTAACAGTGTATTGACCCTCTCAACAGCATCCAAACGTTTCTCCTCCTGACTTGAGCAGTACTAAAGCAAACAGGAAAATGACAGCAGTTTCTTACCTGGAGCTACCATGGTCCCAGGTCTTTCCCAGTGGGTTGCAATAAACTCCACCAGCAGTGACCTGCCTGTGCAGGATGAAACAGGGTGCCAGCATCTCTTATCCTAATTTCATTCCCAAGCCTCCTGTACATAAGAAAAGAGTGGAAAAGGTGTTGGTATTGGGTGCCAAATGCCCTGCTTCTTCCCTTGTAGAGGTGAGGCTGGAACACAGAAAAATGATTAGAGGGCTAGATGGTGCTGCAGATTTGGGAAGAGAGAAGCCTGGGAGGAGATAGCAGATAGATGAGATAAGCAGCAGCGTGTGGATGGATAGAGAGGGAGTGTGGTTTTCCTTTACCAGCTCACTCTTTTAAATATTGATCTGGAAGCTTTCTTGGATGCGTATCAGTGAGCTCTGATTTACGTTCCCATCTCTGCCTGCCTGTGTTCTTTTCCCAGTGGAAAATCAAAGGGCTTGTACCTACAAATACCCATTTTCCACTTGGCCAGCTAGCTGGCAAATGCGAGCGCCGCTGCCTGCCAGCTGTGCACAGATGTCCATGGGCTTTGCCATCTGCGAGGCGTGGGATGATGGGATGATGCCTTCTCCTGGCGTGGCACAGCAGCTGGAGCGGGTGGAGGACAGGCAGAGAGCATTTCCAATACCCTTAAAGGATGATTTTTAAGGATTTTCTTCACCCACTGTCCTTTGATCTTGCTCTGGCTCGTGGTTCAATCCAAGGCGTGATGTCGAACGCCCTTTACGTGCCATTCCTGCAGGCCTATTTAAACTTGAGGAACTGGGCTTTTCTTACGACTTCAAAGCCAGGTTTAATGACTGTAAAGAGCAGCACAGCTGCGGCACTCCAGGTACAAGGCGTCCTGTCTCAGGAAGTGTCAGGGAATAATAAAAGCATACATGGTAGAGACATGTTGCAAGTCACCTGTGCTGTAAATAAATGTGCCTGCTGCTCTCGAATTGACTTCTCTTCATTGTACTCAGAGAGATTCTCTGAATTGAAGTGCTTTCATATCTGAAGGGAGGGGATGGGGAGAAAAAAAAACCCTCTCCCTGAAGATAAAAAGTGTAATAGTCTATTTTATTTTCTTCTTTCCACATCAATAATGAAAAGTTATCCTCCAGGGACAGCTAGCAACATGCACAACTCTACCTCTTACACATCAGCAGCACCAAGTATCCCTCGACATCCAGCGCTGTGATACAAAGCGCCGGGCAGATCAGAGCCGGGGCAAGGAGGCAAAGCAGGGGCAAGGCAGAGGCTGCTGCCAGCCCCAGGCTACCTGAGTTCCCAATTGACAAGTGCTACTGCTGAGGTCATGCCTTGAAGTCATAACTACAAAGGCAAATGGAGGCAGAGTGGCTCTATTAAGCTACTCCAAAAAAAAGAAAAAGAAATTAAAATATTAAATAAATACAGGCAGTGGGGGGTGGGGGGGACACGACTAAAGATCCAGGCAGAAGCTGTCAAACAGAGGAACATTTCATTTTAAGCCAAAGATAAAGAATAGATAAATAAGGCTTCCTCCTGCTTGATGATACTGGACTTGACCAGAAGCTCAAATACTTGAAGGAAATAGGCTCTGCTCACTTGATTTCTTCCTCTGACTACTCCTTTTTCCCCCTCAGATTTCATCTTTTACACTGGTTTCTCTCCAAGCTCTCAGTCTGCATTGATATTATTCCCTTCTGAAAAACATGACCCCCCTCCAGTTGGACCAGCACCAACTGGGTTATTACTCAAGTTTCTCCTAAACAACTGTTTAGAAGAATGTATCTTCAATTTGCCTTCTAAACTGGGAGCATTAAATGTCAGGGAGCAGGATAAGGATGTGCTAGGCTGTGCCAAGGTCACACATGGACTCTGTTACCTGTAAGGACCAAAGTTGTCCTCTACAGATGAAGATCAATTTACAAGGCCATTGAGTCCATCCTGGCAGTAGATGACCCCTCTAGCCCTCTTCAAGCTTTATTCCTTCTGGTTCTACAAGGATCGTCTCCAGAATGGTCTCTTCCAGAAGGGGTGATGCTCACCTGATTGCTGTCAGCATCCAGACCAGGGAACAACAGCACCACACTCAGTGCTGCCAAAACTGTAGCATGCCACTTCACAAGAGTCCAACTTTGGGATCCATAGTCTCCATCACAGCCTGCCTTCTGGCCTCCTTTTTGTCCCCCAGTTGATAATTTCCAGCCCAGTGAGTCTCCAAAGCACAGTGACACACCATTAGCAGCCCTGTGCTACTTGCTAAATGCCAGCAAATTCACCAGCAAAAGCAGGCAATCATTCTGGGCAGCTTAATCTTTGACTGCTTAAATTAAGATCTTTTACAAGGGCTTTATTTTCAAGGAAAGAGTGATCAGCTTGTCCTGAAAATGAGATTCTTTTAAAGTGTTTCATCTGCATTACCCGCTTTTGACAAGTTTGACATGATGGAAGTCCTGTTTGAGTATGTACTTAGAGGGTTTGGTGTAAATTCTGGGCAGGCTTTCTCAGGGAATGGATCTTCACATTACTCCACAGTCAATTAGTGACAGTGACCCACCTCTTCTGCTTTCCCCAAGCAAATAAAAGCTGGATTTATTTTTATATTCCCATCCTTGTGTTTTTCTCTGCAATTAAGTGCTGTGGGTTGGTTTGGGGTTTTTTTACAGCTGCATCTAATGCCTTGGTGTGAAGTAAATCATTCTAACACAGAAGTAACGGTTCCTCATGTATCCCTCAGAGTCACCAACCAGCCAAGAACCTGTCACACTGACCGAGCCAATATGGCACTTGCTTGGGACTTGTTAACCATGAAAGCAATCGCATTCCAGTTTATCATGGTGAGAGGGAAAGTTGGTACCTTCGTGTTCAATAAAGAAATAGCAAAAATAATAATAGCTATCTGTGGTGAATAACAATAATGGACACCCCACAAACAGCCTATTGGGAAGCACCAGCCAGCTGGAAAAATGCAAGTTTATGAGCATTTTACGTATTCCAATTTGTTCTTCCATTTTCCTCAGTTTAATAAGGAGAGAGAAAGTGGTTTGTGTGTGGAATGGAAAAGAGAAATCAGGCAGCGACGGTGCCTTTCCCAGTGTGCACCACTAACTGAACCGTGATGGATGGAGCTCCTCCTGCGCCCCAGCAGGCATGACAGTAACTGTCACCAGTCACAAGTAAAACTGAAGTAATTAATAGTTGGGCACCACCATCTTTCACTCTCGTGCAGTTGGCTCCTGTTTAAATAATGAGAACCTTAATTTCTTGCTTGACTTGGGCTGGACTTGATTGTACTTAAGACAATTCTAGCACAGAGCTGGAGGACCTCCTTGGGCAAAGCTTAACCACGGGGACACCGATTCCTCAAGCAGAAAGCTGGGGACCACTCCTAAGCAATCACTGTTTCCACAGCCAGGACACTCACAGCATCCTGGATCCATAAATTATCTCTGTCCTTTTTCTTTCTTTCTTCTCCCCCTTCTGAATTAAATAAAAGCTGCAGCAACAAGCTTAAAATGTTGGCATTATTTATTATACCTAGGTGGGGGGTACAGCTTCTTTTATTGGAATATAAAAAATATACAGCAGGTTTGACGCAAATCCCTGGCACTCCAAAAGCTGCATCCCTGTCCTCCAAGAAAGCCTGGTTCAGGGGAGAACATGCTGCAAGAAATAGGATGGCAGGTCTGGAGGTGGAAGGAGAAGGGGAGGAAGGAATGAGTCAAGGAAGTCAAATCATAGAATCACAGAATCACAGGGGTTGGAAGGGACCTCCAGAGCTCATGGGGTCCAACCCCCTGCCAAAGCAGCTCCCCAGCTCATATTGCACAGGTCGGTGTCCAGACAGGGCTGGAATCTCTCCAGAGATGGAGACTCCACATCCCCTGGGCAGCCTGTCCCAGGGCTCCCTCACCCTCACTGGGGAAAAGTTCTTCCCCAGGTTGGTGCAGAACTTCCTGTGCTCCAACTTGCAGCCATTGCCCCTTGTCCTGTCCCCACAGACACTGAAAAGGGGCTGGCTGATTCCCCCTGCATCCCCTGCTTAAGATAATTATAAACATTAATTAGGTCCCCCCTTAGTCTTCTCTTCTCAAGACTGCCAAGTCCCAAATGCTGTGCTCCTGCCAGTCAAGTCTTTCTGCTGAGATATCACCATGCTACAACCCATGGTGGGGCTTGCCCAACATCTTTCTGGTCTCCAGAGAGCCCAGGCACGGTGTTGAGTGTCCAGCCCTGAGCCCCACACAGGGTGATGTCATGTTAAGAGCTTTCCCTTCTGCAGAAAAGGGAAAGCTGCACTACATCAGCCTAGAGAATTACAGGAGAATAGAGAATGCAGGAGTGTAGCACTGTCTGCTCCAGCACCGGATCCCTCTCCCCACCGATTGTGTGGAGAACTAGAAGTCTATCACTTCAGCCTAATGGAGCATCATCAACTTACCTCAACGAGGCACTTAATCGAAAGAGCATTCATACCACTTGGATTGCCAGCCACACTTTATGACAGCTCTTTGCACAAGAGATGTCATTGTGCATTTACTTCTTTGTTAGACTAGATTGGAGTTATCAGCAGTTGAGTAAACCCTGCCATTCGCAGCGACACCCTGCATGGGTTTGTAGGATGGAAAGAAACAGAGGGGGGGGGGAAAGGCAGAGCTGGTAGAGACAGGCATGAGTTTGGTGATAAGGAGAGCTGCAACAAAGCCATTCTCCAGCAAGACAAGATGACTTGGGCCATATCCTTAATGGGTGTAATCCCTGGGCTGCATCCACACCACTCTCCGTTGTATTTGCATTTAAGCAAAAAAATAAGTACTTCAGAGTAGCCACCATGCAGGATTGCACATGATTCTTAATGCAGCCAGCAGGGAGATCTACATAGAGCTTCATTCATTTTTCCCTTGTGTCTGACACAAGCAGTTGTGGCTAACAGGTTGTCCTGGTTTCAGTCAGGATAGAGTGAACTTCATTTGTAGCAGCTGATGGGATGCTGTGTTTGGGAGTTACAATGAAAGCAGTGCTGAGAACACCCTGATGTTCTTAGTTGCAGTCAGACAGTCAAGGACTTTCTCAGCTTCTTCCTATTTCTCTATTCAGGAGACAGGAGGGGCGAAGCCAGGACAGGTGACCCAGATGGGCCAAAGAGAGTATTCCATGCCAATGACGTCCTGCCCAGGAGAACGGGGGGCTGAGGGGAGGAAGAAGAGGGGCGGTGGCGGGACGCGTGCTGCTTGGGGGGACGGTCGGGTTCCGGGACAGCTCTGGGTGGTACCTGAGTTGTGTGGGTCGGGGAGAAACTGCATTGGGGATCAAGAGTTTCATCTTCTTTTGCTCTCAAGTCCTGTTAGCATTGGGATATTTGATCTTTCTGTTCTCTCAGTAAACTCTCCTTATCCCAACCCACGGGCCTCTTAGTTTCTTGGGTTTGGAGTTATTTGCCCCTTCCTTTTCCCTTCCCTTGTTTCCCTCCTTTTTCCCTCTTCCCCTGCTCTTTTACTTTAAGGAGCAGACAGCTGCGTGGATCTCAGCCCACAGCCGGGGGAAACCACGACACAGGTTTCTACTGCAGGGTTCTGGTGTCCACATCAGTCTCTTGGCCTGCACCTGTAGTAAGGGTCCATCCACCTGCTGTGCTGTATGAGCATCGTGCTAGCTCACACCCACCAAGAAGCATCCCTGGTGCCATTTAAAACAGGGTAAAAATACCTTATTTGCAAATACAAAGAGGAAAACAGCTGGAGGGAGCCAGCTATGGGATGAGAAAAGGTCTGAGTACATTCTGCCAAGGAACAATTAAAACAAAAAGCAATAATTGATCTTCCTGCCTGAAAGCAGACTGAGACATAGCCTGAGTTGGAGGAAGAGAATTCAGGTGAGCCATTTTAAAGAGAAAGATGTTGGCTTCAGAAGAAGCAGTGGAAATCCTGCTGAGTTTAGGAGAAGACAGTTACTTCATTTACCTCAAATCCATAGCTGTGGTAGCTACTGGATTACAACTAGGTAAACTCCCAGTCAGTGCTGAAAAGCTGTTGCATTTATATACGGGACAGAATAGCAAGCATTGCTTAATCCCTTGGCAAACCCATTTTACACAGCAGAGCTGGACTCACCCTGTGCACCTCCCTCCCTCCCTCCCTCTCTCTGTGCTGCAGCATCCCTCTGTCCACCATTGTACAAGCCTAGATGGCAGCTCTAGACAAGAACGTGCCAGTATTAAATGCAGTGGGCAATCTGCATGAATCTTACAGTCTCCAGGAGCCTGGCTGTGAGAAATATCAGCCAAGGAGCTTCTTCCACCTTGGGATGAGACCTCCACTAAGTGTCAGCACCCAGCTCTCATGGAGGTTTTACTATCTGAGCTCCTGTTTCTCCCTAGAGATTAGCCACGGGGATCCCTTTCCAACAAAACCAAGGGGTTTTCCTCCTCACTTGCACATCCCTTCATGCAGGCAACACTTGAGTCACCCTCCACCTCCTCAGTGTCGGCAACCTGCGGTGGGGCACCTCCTTCAACCTGGGAAAAGGTCCAAAACCAGGCAGAAAAATGTGGAACCCCTTTCCTTAGCATGGAGAGAGACAGAGAGGGGTGGATGAGGGTGGCCCAGGAAGAAGCTAGTGGGAAGACAGCAGTTTCCACACTAACCCACAGGGGGTTTATTTGCCTCTGTTGAAATCCAGTGTGTAATTAACTGATCTCTGATAACATTTGCCTTGTCAGGATAGAATTCAGATCTTATCTCGTCTGACAGCAGCGTTTATGGTGTTAATGCTGGGAAAGAAAGGGGAAGCTGTAATTGTGGAAACCCTATTTAATTTGAGGATTCTGTTATCTTGTCACACGGGCTGAGATTTCACTAATAGATTCTGACTCTGGGAAAATTATATGCTCAAATAGATGGGATTTTAACAGACAAGATCCCATTGATATTTATGTGAAAATACAGTAGGCTGCACTGAACGTTTAGAAATGTGGCTTTGCTTAGGAAAACTGCTCAAGCTAAGGGTGGCCAAAGGATTCTGCCAAGTGCCACATCATCCCAGAATGGCCCAGGACATGAGCAGAGGGTCACCAAAGCTGTCAGGGGAGTTTTGATGGGTCAGAGAGAACCTTTGACCCCCCACAAATCAGTGAGCACAGAACTTTCTGCCCAGACCGGAGAGCAATGAGCTCTAAATGGAGGTCATTTGAGATATGAAGTTTCTAAGACATCAGATATGACTTGGTCGTTGTGGCCAAGGTCTCACCATAATTTTGGTTTAATCTTAGATTAAACATGCCTTTCCAGAGCACAACAGGGAAGATGAACAAAGCCCACTGTCATCTCTGTCCTGTTAGTGGACAATGCAGTGGACTCCCAGCACGGGGCAGCTGGGGCAATGGTGGGTGCAGACCAAGGCCACCACTGCCACCCACCCCAGGCAGGAGAGATGTTGCTCAGAGGAGAGGGCCTTTGGGGAGGTGCTTGCAACCACCACAAACGTGTGAGTCCCACCTGCATGCCCACCACCAAGCTCAGCTCCTTCCACGTTCCCACAGCACATGAGCAGGGCATGACGTGGTTGCGTGGAGGGGCAAGTCACCACCACCAGACTCAGCCTCATACTGTTTGACTGGAGCTGGTATGATGGATCCCTGATGTGGATCTAGCTGGGGTCTACAGGCAAAGTTCTTTTCCTAGAAGAACAAACATCCACTGAGAACCTACAATGCCCTTTACGACCATGTTAGCTAATGGATGATCAATTATTTCTATTTATGACAAATCCACAAACTCCAGACTACAGGAAACCTGCTGTGTCTTCAAGACCATTGATTATCTTGCAGCTTGCTAACAACTACTCTTAGGAGACCTCCACTCCCTTCACTCCAGCACTGATCTTGCAGAAGCAGGTTATTTGTGCGTGTTGTATGTGCATGTGCATGTGCAAGGCTCTGAAAGACCCTGCTTGCACTTGAAAAAACATTTGCCTGGAAACCAAAGGAGTGATAAAGCTGCCTGTGCTTGCTATCAGCCAGGAGCACGAAGCAGATGTCTGCTCCATAGCACCGAAATGCTCAGGTCCAATAACACAATCTAGCCATGCTGGATTTACCCAACATTTTTATCTTCCTTGCTGTTATTTCCCCCCTCCCCCCCCCCTCCACCTCTGTGTAAGATAAGAGGAACAGTAAAAAAAAAAAAAAAAAAAGAAAATTTAAAAAAAAAGGAAAATAAATGCACTAATAGTCTTGTTAGTAGATATTGGAGGGGTTTTATCACTATTATTTATTTATTTATAGCTGATTAATTCTTATCGGTGATGCCAGCTGTCAGCAAGACAAATGTGACACCCCATTAACACCTGGTTCCCTGGGAATGCTGTGCAGATGACTTACTTTGTTTTGGTCCAGCACCAGTTTGGTTTGGCTCAGGTCCCCCAGGCCCAGGCTATCTTGCTTTCCCAGGAGTGCTCTGAAGCGGAGATGCTGAGGGACCGGCTCTGACTCCCCTTCCTTCTCTCCCTGCCTCCCCTATATTCCCTTGAGAAAGGAGAAGGTGGAAATCTCCTGCTTTTGGACAGATGTGAGAGGATGTTCTGGTTGGGTTTGTGCTGTGGTATCTCTGAGTAAGGACTTTGCAGAAGCAACAGAGTATGTGAGGGACTGAGCTCTGACAAAGCTGGAGCTGGCCCAAAAGCTGCACTTGGCTGAATTTCAGCCAGAGCTTCCCACCAAAGCTGTATCCTCCTGATTGATTTTAGGGACCTCTGGGCTTGACTGACAGAATGGCAGGAACATCTACCTGATGCTGGCTGGGGGTCCGTGGCTCTGCCCCTCCTTGCAGTCATCCCATGAGGAACCTGACAGCCCTGGAAATAACAGCTAGCAATGGGCTTTTACTGTTTGCTGGCCCTAGGAATCTGGGCATAAAGTACCATCTCAAAACCACATTGCAAATCCCATTCTGTCCATGGGGATGTTGGCCTGACCTCAAATATATCTATAAGCATTATCTTTCTAATTCCCTATATGTCAATGGGTACCTGATTCCCTTAGCCATCTCTGAAAATGCCAAAGTCCATAACTCAGAATGTTTACACACGTTCCCATCCTCCAACAAATCCATCTGACTCCAAAAATCAGGTTTTGGTTTAAACATTCCCTTAAGCCACGCTGAATCAGTTCAATTTCTTATGCTTCCACTTCTCCAAATCTCTAATTAGAAGACAAATATTCAACTTCTTCACCTAGTTGCTGTGAAGCTTAACACCTTCATGTTTGTTTGCAAAGTGCTTGCAGATGCTTGCTTGAAACGTGTTTTAAAAGTTCAGCTTAATCTGTGTTATGCTTCTTACATCCAGAGCCTTACAGATGGTGGTTAGAGATGAAGTCTCTCTTACTACAACATAGCACAGAGCTCCTCTGCTGCTGCAAAACACTGAGATACCACTGATGCTGCTGGTAAACTTTGGCTTCAGACAAATTTTCATAGTTTCATATCCCCAAAGCATAGTGCATCTTCTTCAGAGCCTGCTCAACTGGCTGCTTTGCTTCGATGCCCCATCCTACCTCCACACTACCGGAGAGTATCCTCACTGTCCTGCCACAAGTGACAGTGGATGGAAATGCTGCTGCCTCTTCAGCTTAAGATAATGCTGCTTTTGGAGGAGGCAGGTGGTCTTCATGGGATTCTTTCCTCCTGCTTTCCTCCTCACTTTGGTCTTCCTGCGGATCAAGGAAAGGAGTTCTGATAGAGAAAGGGTTCAGAGGAGGGCCATGAAGATGATTAGAAGGCTGGAGCAGCTCCCCTACGGAGAGAGGCTGAGGGAGCTGGGCTGGTTCAGCCTGGAGAAGAGAAAGCTGTGGGGGGACCTCATTGCAGCCTGCCAGTCCCTGAAGGGAGCAGAGAAACAGGAGGGGAATCAGCTTGTTCAAGGGCAGAGACTGGCAGGACAAGGGGGATGGAGTGAAGCTAAAGGAAGGAAGGGTTAGATGAGATATTGGGGGAAGTTCTTTACAGAGAGAGTGGTGAGGGGCTGGAACAGGATGCCCTGTCTCTGGGGGTGTTCAAGGCCAGGTATATCCCTCACTTCAGGCCCTCAGGCAACCTTGTGTAGCTCCAGGACTGGAGGTTGGTGGCCCTGCCCGTGGCAGGGGGAGTTGGAACTCTGTGATCCTTGGGGTCCCTTCCAACCCAGACCAGTCTACAATTCTGATTCCTTTCACTGGGATAAAACTTTGGAAACTCTAAAAAAAAAACCAAGGAAAGCAAAAAAAAACCAAAACCAAACACTGCTGCAAAACCCTGTCACAATATTCAGAGCAAGTCAATGGGACTGAGGCTTCCTGGCTCTCCAGCCACTGAGACAAGGCAGAGCAGCAGCCTCAGAGAGACTCAGCAGGACACACTGTGGGAATCTCATCCGGAGAAGGGGAAGCAAAGGGAGAGACCTCCTACCTCCTGCTCTCAGCAGCTAAACCATGTGTGCTGCTTGCAGATTTTGCAAGTGATTTGTGCGTCATGGAGTGAGTTTTAAATAGCCTTGAGCACAGCAGTTATTTCTTTTCCTGGTCTGAGGAAATCAGGGTTAGGATGGAGGTAGCCTGAACTACTAAAAGGAGGGGAACAGCAATTTGCAGACAACTTAAGCAAGAGGAGCTTTCGTTTTCATTGGAAACATGTCAACATTTTGGCACAACATCCCACTTGAAAATAAATAAAATGTCAACTGAAAGCCAAGGATTTCTTTGTTTTCCCAATGAAATATTGAAATTTGCAGCAGGAAACGGGACAACCTCATGGAAAAAAAAGGCTTAACAAATTCCAGCCTTGGTAGGAAACCTCCTGACCACAGACCCCTCTCCAAATGCCAGTGACATAAACCACGTCTCCCCCTCCCCACCATGAGGACCTGCACCTGGTGTATCTCTCCTGAGAAGGATGCTGAGAGCTGGATCCCACGAGCACGAGCTCACTCAGCAGAAAAGCATCACGGGCAGCCTAGATGGATGTGTCGCAGCAGGCAGGCAAGGGTTTATGGGCAAACCTTATAAGAGGCTGGAAGTCATATGTCTTCAGGCTGACTGTGTCTCTTTTTCCTTGGGGAAGAAAAGGCTGTACGTTAAGAGAGTTCCTTCTAATTCCATTGAGACAAAAATTATGTTAAACTCCCAGGGAAATCTATTTTGCTCCATCTTCAGCTGCTTGTTTTTTGCCAGTTCTCTCTCTAATGGAATTACTGAGATACTTCTGAACAGCACAGAGCCTTATCTTAACCTTTGCTCTGTTTTTGGAAATGATTTAGTGCAGTTCTCTTATCTGGACAGAATTAAAGGCTTTACAATGTCTTTTTCCACTGCTACCCACTCCTCCCTACCCGCTCCAGAAAACCCTGCAGACTTTAAATCACTGGGGATAGGGGGAGGAAGGGGGAGAACAAACCAAACCAAAACCAACCGCTTTGATTTCGAAAGCAGGAGTTATTCCCAACAACTGCTGTTTGGTAAAATATCATCCTTTTGTGAAGGGGGTTGGAAAGTTAATGAGGCTGGCAAAGAGATGCGGAAGGAAACGAAAGCAGGGTTGCCTGGAAAGTCTTTGAAAAACTACAGATTAACTCTGTTTGGTTTGTGCTCGGTATTGTCTCGCCTGCTTGGCACGGGAGGGCTGATGAGGCCTTTGCTAAATGTGTGGAGCTGTTTGCTTAGCTGTGCTCTTGTTTCTCTAAGTCCTTCCACTGAAATGCCTGCGGTTTGTAACTTTTTCAGTGAGTGGGGTTGGGTTCTTTGCACTGCGTGGCGTTAGCGCAGCCGGCACGGCTGTGGAGGCAGTGTTGTCTCATGAATAAAGCACTACGTGCCAGCAGAATTTAAGATGCCTACCTCTTCCCTTTCCTGTTTGTCTCCTTTATCTGATGGATCAGCTCTGTTATTGTACAGGACTTCAGCTCTGAAACGCAGCCCTCTCTGCTGCTGGAGAGAGCCGCGGAGATTTCCGCCGGCGTCGCTCACTTATTCTCACTGAGGGGTTCAAATCCTGTCCCAAAGCGTTGGATTTGCAGAGGTTAAAGGACCTTTCTGCCCATCCCTCCAGCCCTAAGCTGCAGTGTGATCTCAGGCACGTCGGTTCATCTTCCCCCATTGCTTTTCCCACACCATCTCTTGACTCCCTAGTTGGGAAACGCGGTGCTCTGGACTGGCGCGTATTGCTGGCACTGCCTTGTGTGGCCGGAGCAGAGCACGAGGGAGGTTATCATTATCGTTATCATTATCGTAATGAGAGGCAGCTGTAATGAGGACACAGGGATGGAAATGTTCCTGGGGACTCGGACAATGCCAGCAAGGTGCTGCAGAGCATCCCTCTGCCCAGAGCAGCCTCAAAGCCTGCATCAACACCACCAGGACCATGTTGGGGATGCTCGGAGAGATGCTGGGTGTTGCGGCCCCCCATGCAAATCCTGGACAGCTCCTTTCATGCCAGGCTGTGATGTCTTCCCAGATCAAGGGTGGGCTGCATTCATAGGTCACTCTTGAAGCCTTAGGAGCAGGCTTGGGCTCAGCTTACAGCAAAACAGATTTAGCATGAATTGAGGCTTTGTTTCCCAGGCCAGGAATGCTCGGGGCAGCTCTGTGAGCACCCTCACAGCCTTCCTCCACTTCTCTTAGAAAAACCCTTCTGGCTTGCAGCAGAGCCTGGCACTGTCAGGACAATAAGTAGAGATTTTACTCTTTCATCTGTAAAAAAGTAACCACAAGTTAATCCTATGCATTTGCCAAGTATTTGCAGGATGAGACTTACAGAGAGGGGCTGAATACAAGTATTCTGCACCCCCAGCCCATGGAATCATAGACTGGTCTGGGTTGGAAGGGACCCCAAGGATCACAGAGCTCCAACCCCCTGCCACAGGAAGGGCCACCAACCTCCAGGCCTGGATCTACAAAAGGTTGCCCAGGGCCCCATCCAACCTGGCCTTGAACACCTCCAGACAATGAGTGCACGCAGCCCATCACTGGCTGCACCCATTCATTGCTTCACCTTAAGTCCTCATCCTCCCCATCTGCTCTCCCTGTGCTCACAGTTCCTTGCAGGGAGCATCATGTCTGGAACACTGAGCTCAGAGGGGAATTGTGATCAGTGATGGAAGAGTCACCACAATTTATTTAATACCAGTGCAAGGAGGGTGGCTGCTGTGGTGTGGTTTCACCTTGAGAGCTGACCCCAGGCAGCACTGCCGTGGTCAGGTCAGCAAGGTTCACATGCAAAATGCGTGTGAAAATGGTCAGGAGAGTTAAATACCAGATGTCAGAAGATGCTTGATGGAGTCGTTAGTGAAAGCAGTGAAGTGGGCAGCGCTTGGGGGAATTAATGAAACCGTTCAGCCCTAACACTGGGAAGAGGAACAGCGCTGGGAAGGGATGATGTGAGATTTGAAAAGAAATGAGGAGTCAATGAGGTGGAGATGTGTGGAGAGGCCACAGAGGTTTCTGCTCTAATAGCAAGAACGTGGGGTGGGAGAGGGGGCCAGGACCCACTACAGCCCAGGGGGTGTGAGGGGTGATCTGAAACACGGTGGTGTGAAACGGAGAGCTGAATACAGCCCCGGCTCGGGGCGGTGGGGCAGCAAGGAGATGCCCCTGGGGTGTTCCACAGAGGCACAACTTCAGAGTAGCAGAAAAGAAGAAAGCACCATATTCAGAGCAAGCAGGAGCTGTTGAGTTCAGTTCTTAAATCTGCTTCACCTAGGGATGGCTGACCAGAGGTTGTGCATTACCAGAGTTTTTAAAAGACCCCATCTTCACACACACACAAACCCAGTGTGAAAAGCTTGAAGCTTTTTTGCCAGAGCAACTCCAGCAATTTGAATGATGGGCAAAAAGACAGAGGGCACAAATCCAGGTGGTAAATCAGCCCAGGAAGTTCAGCAGGGTGCCACAGACCTGTTCTCCTCTTCCCCCATTCAGCACTTTTATAGCCTGGGCTGGGGGCAGATGAATTTGCATTTAAACATTCCTTCCCCTTCCAAGGTGGTACTTTCTACCTTCTGCTTCTTTGAATCAGGAGATGCAGAATTGCCAAAGGAAAATAAAATAAAATGTCATCTTTTTTATTTAATATTTAACTGCTGCTTAGACTCCTCCAAGAAAAGACCCTGATATTACTGTTTGGATTGAATTATGATGGCTCCTCCTGAAAGTTATATATTGCTGGTTCTCCATTATTCATTAATCGTAGCTTTTCCTGTCAAGATCAACATGTACTTCTCAGCTGGTGCCTTGACTGCGTAATGCCTCAGATAGGGAGGGAATGTAAAAAAGATGCCTCTTAATTGTTTGGGGATTTCAGACATGGCTTTTAAAATGTCAGTGATGGTTCCTGAAAGATGGCATCCTTTTCCCTGTGAGCTCTAGATTGCCAACAGATGTTAACAGCCCCCGGCTCCACCCGATACTTTATGAACTATAGAGAAAGTAAACAATATCAGGATACAGGCAGTGAGGGCTGCTTGTAAATTCATCCCTGGGAAGCAAAGAAAAGAAACCAAACCCAGGGTTCAGTGCAGCCTGCAACACCTCTTCTTGCAGCAAGGTTGGAAAAGATGTTGGGCTTTCAAAGAGTGGCGAAGCTGCCCTCAGATGGGGAAGTTTAGGGGGAAGGAAATAAAATTGCAGCTTTTTCTGGGCTGCTTTGTTCTGCTGCAGCTGGAGGGTGAGGACTCCTGGGTCACATTGTCCCACAGACCTCACCTGGGTGAGTCACTCTGCATCTCTGTGGTCCAGCTCCTGCGCTGGGGTTGAAGGCATTGGAGATCAGACAGTGTGTATGCTTTGCAGGGAGGGATGCTCTGTCCTGTAAATTTTGAACTTTCTTGTATTTCTCCACCAAAAATTATTGCTGTTTCATTCCTTAATCAGTTCCTCAGGATACAGATTTCTCAACAAATCTGAACTTCCCAGATTAGGAGAACACTCTTTTCCAGTTTGAAATTATCAGCACAACTCACATCAGCGTTCAACAGAGAAGAGGAGAGAAGAGCAAGGAAAATGTCCCTGTGGTCAAAGGACTTCATGGTTTCACCCATGCAGCTGGAGCTGGAGGCTGGTGCAGGATCCCAGCACTTCCTGCACAGGTTGTCCTCAGGCAGCACACTGATGTCCATGTGTCTGTCAGGACATGCTGAGAGCTGAGAGCTGCTCGGAGGAGATACCCCACCAACCAGCCCTTCTCCAAGCTGCTGACCACGTTGTCAGTGTGTTGAGAAATACTGTTTTCTTCTGCTTTCTGCAAGCAGGACACTCCTCAAGACGTAGCGTGGTGCAGCCAAGAGGGGACCACCAAGGCTTTCAGCAGAGCTGCAGCGAGTGGATGACTTTCCTGAGGATGAAGAACATTCCCCTGTGGTAGCCCCCAAAAGCCACACCGCTGTGTGGGTGTGCAGCATCCTCAGTGTCTGTACATGAGCTGTGCCTGCCTTGGCAGTAGCTCGTTTGCATGGCCACGGTGCTCCATCCTCTGCCCCTGTGCAGGCTCTGCTGTCCCTGCAGGCAGCAATTGGAGGGCAGAGCTTAGCCATGCCCCTTCCCCGAAGGAAAACGTAATGTCCCCAGACGGACGTCGCGGCTACCTCCGCCATCATCGAACATGTTTATTATAGGGCAGACAGGAATCTCATATTCAGTGGCAGCCCCGTGCTCCCCTCACTTGTCCTTCAGTTTAATGGGATACAGGCATAAATCATAGATCTGATGCTGCACATGGGCTCTGGCTATATTTTTTTTATAAAGAACATTTGCTCTGATTTATAGAGCGCTGGGTTTTGAATTAGTCTAGCTTGAAAACTGAATCAAATCTTCCCATCAAGTCTGTTTTTTTGCATTATGAATGGCTTAGCTGTTTAGTAATGGAATGCCAATCAGGCATCGCTTCTCTCCATAGGCAATGCTGAGAAGATCATTTTGGAACATAGACTCTGTGATTAACTGAAATGAACTGTAAAATTGTATTTTGTTTAAAGCTTTTTCTGTGGCAGGGGGAGATTCCTGAGCGGGTGGTGGAGTCACCTCGCTGGTGGCATGAAGGGGGTTAAAGGAGAAGAAGGGGGCACAGAGGGAAGATTCACGCCTGAGCTGGCCACCTTACCTCTGCCAGAGTTTGCTCATGTGTAAAACAAGGATGATCCTTCCCTGTGTTGCAGGCATGTCTTAGCAGTTAGGACCAGAGCTGAGATTTGGCCTAAGAACTTGCACAGAAGGGTAAGAGCTTTTTACTTCCTTTAAGAGCAGACTGTTCTCCCTGCTTGAGGAAGGCGAACCGTGTAGGCACAGCATTCCTGGCACGCAGATCGCTGGAGCCAGCCATCACCTCCCTGAGCCCGTATCCCCTCGTAAACCTCAGCTGCACTTGGAGCCACTTTCTGGCTTTGCAAGGAGAAAAAGATGCAGCACAGACCCACACTTGCCATGCAAGCTGTGCCGCGCAGGAGCTCCTTGGGGCAGCTCCCTAGAGATCCCTGGGGACAGGCACGACTTAGAGGGCAAGTAAAAAGCTGAGATGGATGCTTACTGCTCCCCTCACAACTCTCAAAGCCTGGCTTGATAACAAGCACTCTCCCACAGGTAGGAACAGTGGGTCTGAGCTGAGCAAAGACCCCCAGCCAACAGTTTCTGCACCAAACCTCAGAGCTTCATTGGGACATCCAGAGGCAGCCCCCATGGAAGACACATCCCAGCCCATGTGCAGACACATCTCAGCCCCTGTGGAAGACACATCCCACCCTAGGACGGAAGATGACAAATTCTCTAACCCCTCTGTGTGACCATCAGTGGGGCTGGTGTTAATTCCCCTCCCCAGCAAAAGCTCGTGCCTTCTTCCTAGTCAGGATTTGTCAAGCTTCAGTTTTAATGAACCTTTTTTCCATGGAAGGCCCTTGACACGAAGGTGACAGAGCTCTCCACCTTCAACTCATAATTTTGCTTTGTCACATACACAGGAGCATAAAAATAAGCTGGTTTTCAATCAAACAACCCAAGGTTCTCCAAATCTTTCATATTCAACTGGAGTGAATTATTCAGTGAATTATTTTGCTGTATTTAATGAGTTCCAGTTTGATTTGACTAAGTATAACTTTACAAACTCATTCTGTTTGCTCCCATCCATCTCAATAGCAGCTTTGAGATATTCCTTTAAAGTCATGTTTAGTGGCTTTAGGTTAGGTCTCGTTAAGACAGTAATGATTTTACTGAAGAGCTCACATGCTAAACCCACTCTGCAGAATGTGTTAGAGAAATCACTTTAAATGGGCTGAAATAAGTAACTTTCTCAAGGTTTCATGATGCATCTCCAGAACATCTGAGCCAATACATACTCGAATGGCTAAATGAAATCCATGTTTCTGTATAGAAAACTGATGTAATTCCACGTGAGATAATGTCAGGACAGACAGAGGGGAATAGTTACAGGCTGGCAGTGGGGAGGAAAGGGTTCCTCTCTTATCTCAGCTACTCTTATGTAAATTTGGACATTTTGTTCCTTCTCCCACCCTTTTTCAGCCTCCCAGCATGGGTTTTGCAAAGTGCATTGGAAGCTCACCTCCTCATCCCTACATACATGCATAAAAAGAGTCATTCACAAAAAAATCATGAGGGGGAAAAAAATAGTGATGCAAATATCAGAGTCCAAGTTACCTGATTCCCTTCAGATCTGCGTCTTGTGGGTCACTGTGAATTCTGGTTGGGACTTTTCATGTCATTAAATCTCCTCTGTCTTCCTCCCTGCTAGTGTCTAATAACGTGATGATGCTGCGAGTCTCACTCAGGCCATTTGTGGGCACTTTCTCCTCTGCCCAGCCACTATTGGCAGGAGATGGCAGGAGCATCATGAACCTCTATTTCTCCTTCAAATTGGCTTGAAAGCAGACAACAGATTCAAAAGTTATGGAGGTGGCAGAAAAAAGCCAGGCACACGCACAGTGTGTCAGTTCTTTTGAGCTTAATTTCCTTCAGAAAATGGACTAAACATCTGCAGAAAGTTTTCCTGTTTACAAAGCCAGACCTGTGTGTAGGATCTCACCAGGAAGACCATGTCAATGGTCAACAGACAAGCAGAGCAGCAAAGAGTGCCACTGCCCCTACCTCAGTTTCCCTGGTGATGCTAGTGTGTCCATCCCCCCCTCCTTATTTTTTTTTTTTAACTTATTTTGAGAGTGACATATGGAAGAGCTATCTCAGAGCAAGGCACTCAGTATTAACTCACCAGTGGCCAATTTTGTACCTGGGAACAATATGTGTTTGATTGTGCCAGTGCCAGTAGATTGCATTTCATAAGGGTGTCCCTGGAAGGAGTCAGAGCTGGGATCTTTCTCAGTGGGAACAACCATGAGCTGTGATGTATCACTTCACTCTGGAAACATTTATTGCATGCTCCTCGCAGTGGGCATCTGCAAAGCAGCTTCTTAAGCTTTTATCACAGCAGGATAATATCGACAACCAATGAACTTTCCCTTTCCCTAGCAGTTAGAGAGGGATAGGTATTAAAATCCTCCACCCGCTCAGCTCCCCATTGACTTTCATCCGTGCTAAGCAACTGGCTTATCACGGGGTTCTGTCTCACCAGGAGAGAAGTTTTCAGCAAGACACCATCCCAGAGGAAAGTGGACAGGGGGGATGCAGCAAACCAGGCACTGAGCATCAGGGGACAGTGCCCTCGGGCTGGGGGAGGTATCCAGAAATTTCCCTAAAGCAGGAAAAATCGCCCTGCAGATGCAGGATGACACCCAGGAAATAATACTGCAGCACCCAGCTCCCCACCTTACATCCAAGAACCCTATTCAGCAGCCACCTTACACCCTGCCCAAACTGGTGTCTCTCAGGGTGGGTTCACCACCCTGCGTGGGGTTGTGCCGATGTACCCGCCCCGGGGCGCAGAATCACCAGTGGGAGGTGAGTCCACAAAGACATTCTTATTCCTAGGGACTGATGAGCATGGCACTGCAGCGTGGTAAGGAAGAGGCTAAAAAGGTGTAGTGAGATAAACTCAGGCAAACATGGTATGTCATAGAATCATAGAATCCCAGACTGGTCTGGGTTGGAAGGGACCCCAAGGATCACAGAGCTCCAACCCCCTGCAACAGGCAGGGACACCAACCTCCAGGCCTGGAGCTACACAAGGTTGCCCAGGGCCCCAGCCAACCTGGCCTTCAACACCCCCAGGGATGGGGCATCCAGCACCTCTCTGGGCAGCCTGTTCCAACCCCTCACCACTCTCTCTGTAAAAAACTTCCCCCCAATATCTCATCTAACCCTTCCCTCCTTCAGCTTCACTCACTCCATCCATCCCCCTTGTCCTGCCAGTCTCTGCCCTTTGAACAAGCTGATTCCCCTCCTGTTCCTCTGCTCCCTTCAGGTACTGGAAGGCTGCAATGAGGTCCCCCCACAGCCTTCTCTTCTCCAGGCTTCTATGTCCCTTTGACAGTTTGCCTCCACTCCATCAGCCTATTCCTATCTGTCTCTTCTCTTTGCTCATGACTTCAGCCAAAGGTCATTAAATCAATAAGCAGATTTACTGGTATCCAACCATTTCAGGTCAGGATCTTTTAATACAAGGGAGGGACTGTGCCCCTGCATATGAGAGAGCAGCATCCAGCCCATCACTGTATTTATTATCATGATCGTTATTATTGAAATATCACTCACGATCCCTGTATCGATTCTGGCACGTAAAGCGGGGATGCAGATCTGTGTTAAAATAACAGCTTCGCTGCAGCGCTCAGTATTGATGGACTGGGAGCAATAACACTTACTGGAATGAAAGGCTGGGGGTGCTGCAGGGTGCCACAGCAATGCTCTGACATAGTGACAGTGACATGCTGTGACATGGGCTAGGCGATGTTCAAGGAAGGGAGTCTGGAAGAGGGGAGGACCAAGACTTGGAGGGGTGTCCCAAGTGGGATGCCCACTGGAAATACAGGGCACAGCATCCTTCTCCCTCAAAAATTGGGGAACCTGCTGTTTAAAAGCTCCTGGGTCACCACTCCTAAGACAGAGCCAGCTGCCTGCTTTCCAAACGCTGGCCGGTCAGCGAGCCCTTGCTCTGGCAGATGAGCGCACATCCTTGGGGGCAGCTCCTGGAGCTGTCACCTTTGGGTGGCCACAGATATCCCCAGGGGCAGAGCAGGCAGGAGGACCAGGATGCACAGCTCTAGCTGTCCAGTTTGATTCATGTTGCAATTTCAGAGGTTCTGAAATACGGTGTTATTCGCACAGAAAAAGACAATGCAGTGACTCTCCCAATAACTTCTGTTGAATGATCCTGCATTCAGGCCTGAGGAAAGGGGACATTAGCAGCTGGCAAGGCAAAAGAAGGTATTTTAAATTTTACCTATTTTTTTTTGGTCTTTTCCCTCCTCTGCAATGTGTTACACAAAGCCTGAGTGAGCAGGGAAGAACAAGGTTATCAGCAGCTCTTGGCATGGCCAGGGCAGGGAACGAGGGCAGGACAGGAATGGCTGCTCCAAAGACACTGTGTCCTCTCTCTTTTCATTCCCCATATGCATCTTTTGGGGGTGAATATAACCTCTCTCTCCACACTATCCTAAATTCTTTCTCTGTCTCTCTACTTAGGTTTCTAGCTATTTATCTGCTTGCATTGACTAGATTAGATAAAGATTTAGGTGTAAGGACAGATGGAGATGGATTGGTAGAAAGCTACCCAACCATCCATCTGTTCCTCCACCTATCCGTCTCACTTCTTAAATCCTGATACATTTCCCATCATAGGGAGCAAGCTCTCCTCCTAGATGAAGACTGAGGATAGATAGATAGATGGATGGCTAAGTAGATCTTTATTTAATCTATCCATCTATCTATCTATCCTCCCAGACTGACCTATCAGCCCATCTCGCCTCCTAATTTTTCCTCTGCCTGTCTTTGCTCAGAAACCCTGAGCCATCCAGCTCCCAGTTAAGGATTTACTGCAGCTGCTCTCATCAAAGAGCAAATGTGTTTGACCCTTTTCATTACCCATAAAATTACTTGTATTGCTCCTTGTTTTTGCTATATTTTTAACACTGAGAAGCAGAGCCTGCAAGCTAGCAAATACCCGGGTCCTCTCTCCAATTAAAGACCAGGTTAATCATCACTAGGAAGACAAGAGCAGCAGTCTGGCAGGGTGCAGTCAAGGGTGCACAAGGAACCCCAGCCCAAAAGTTCATATTAAAACAAATACCAACAGAGCTCCCCTAGCATCAGTGGACCACATCCATTTGAATGGCACCAGCTTATAAATTGCCAGTTAAAAGCAGCCCTCCACTGGGCAATTTTCCCGTGAAGGAGTGAAGATTTGGTTCTGCAACTTCTTGATGTGGATCTGATTAAACACCCTGCTTCCATCCCCTCTCTCTCATGCCGTGCCACATAATTTATGATGGCTCACAACACACCATTGTAAATGTTCCCTATTGCGCTGGCAGCACTCTCCCCTCCCTGGTACACTATTCCCCCACTGAAGAGAAATGAGCTCAGCTAGTGACGATTGCTGCTGCCCTGGAAAAGGTTCCAGCGAGGCTATATCATGCCTTAAAAATGAAGAAAATTAAAGGAGGAGGAGAAAAATACTGACCTGGAGGCCAATTAAGTCCTCAGCCCAAGGAGGAAGCTGGGACTTTAGAAAATGTCTATTTGGTAACACTGAACTTTTAGCACGGAGGAGCCTGTATCCATTCTGCCTGCCTCCAGGACGTTTTCATCTTTGTTCCTGTTTCAGCCTTGATATTTGCAAAATAAAAGACATTTCTGGTTTGAAATGATTCTGCGCTTCCCAATGTCGAGCTGATTATCGTGAAATTAATTATTACAAACATAAAGTTAACACGGCAGAAATGGAAACAAAAAACCTCCCCAGAATTGCCAAGGGAATTATTTGCACAGATCAAAAGCAATTTGCTCTGCCAAGCTTTCATACTGCAAATGGTATTTGAGAGCTCCTCTTTCCATCCCAGTGTGGTTGGCAGAGGAGGTTTGCTGAACTCAAAACGTCTGGCAGGGCTGGGGAACTTTTTCCTCACCCAGTTTTAAGTGTTGGGCTTGGTACTTTGAGGGGGTCTCAGCAAGTCAGGGAGCAAGACCCCAGGGGCAGCCCCAAGAAAGCACCAGGCATGAAACATCAGCGTGCCCCCATGCACACATCCTGTATCAATATTGCAAACAAAGGATCAGGAGATGAGGGTAGGAGTGCCTGGCTGGACAAGGCAGGAGCACTGAGCAGCAAGGGTGAGGTGCTTTGGGTGCAAGATATTTAGGGAACGGCCAACAGAATTGCCTGGGCAGGCTCTGGGGGGGCAGCAGGGCAGGGAGAGGGCAGCTGCCTCTCTGCAGATCTCCCGTCCTAGGCAGCTTGTCCTTCATTTCCTGAGCTACAAATTCACTTGGACACATGTTCTGAATTTAGAAACAAGCACATTCAGTGGAATTCATATTTTATGAGGCTCCTTTTAGGGGCATATTGTAAAAGAAATTACTAAATCTGATTTTTCCTTTCTTTCCATTCTCTTAAAACTAGATAACGAGTGTCAGGAAGCATAAAAGGACCTGCTTAGGCTGCACTGTGAACCAAGAGGTTCAAGAGCTTGTGAACATCCCAAAATCTACTGCGTGCCAATGAGACACTACAGCTTTTCCTCCCACAGCAGTCCAGGGGAGCTTTGCCCTTATCACCCCGAGCCAGGTTTGGGGAGGAATCAAGTTCAATATTACAGACCTGGAGATCCAGGAGCGTGCTCCACCCCTGCTGTGTGGTCCTGCTGATGGATTTTCCATCTTCTACTTTATTTTTCATTTAATCTTACAAATGGCACGCACAGAATTACATCCAGAAAGGTTGAGGCTGGAAAGTCCAGCACTCAGACCTTTGACAGCTCAAATCTGCCATTTTAATATTTGTAGATATAGAGATATATGTGCATATATACACTTAAGCTGTCCACTTAGTGGGGAAAAAATGTCAGGGCCTTACCTCTTCAGAAGCAATTCACAGCGTTTCAACTGCCTGAGCAGAGACAAGAGGCAGAGACATCGCAGGGGCAGAAAGCAGCAAGCACCACTGGCTTCCCCCAGCATCTTCTCCCTAGAAATGGAAGGTCCTCACAACCACAGCTCCCCTTCAAAAATAAAGGCAGTGTGTTTCTGCTTGGCTATATGTTATAGGAGTCTGGTGGGGAGGGGTTGTGACTTCTACCAGCCCTACCTCATGCTCCAGCCATGGCCGGGGTGCTCCCAGAGCACACCTTCCCATCCAGGTGTTGGACAGAGGGCAGTTCATGGTCAACAGGATGGCCCAGGGTGTGACCAGGGCCAATGGGGATGCGAGGAGGACCCCTTCACCAGCACGTCTCGATCCCAACTAAGACACTAATAGAGATGTCCTCAAAGGGCCAAATTGCCATCCCTCACCCCCAGCCAAAGCTCAGAGGTTTGGAAATGCTAATCTGTAACACATCCCCAAGCCATTTGTTTTGGGGAAATATATAGTTCCTGCCACCACCACTGTGAGATAACGCACTGCAAGTGTTACGACACGCGGCTAATCCCTTTAATAGATCTCTTGCTATTAATTTCAGCACTTGCTTTGGCTTTGCCAGGCCCTGTCATTATTCCCTGTGGATTATATCTTCAAGGTGGCCTATCTGCCTTATCCAAATACTCTTCATATTTCAAACTCTGGAGCACACTTAGCATTCAGCACAAACCAGCCCAGCCCCTTGCAGAGCTGGGGAACTAGCGAGGCATAAATCTGCCGCCCGTCTCGCCGCGAAACCAAGGGCTGCAAGGGAGAAGGAAGAGGGCTCTGTACTGTATCATTTAGCAGTGATGATCTCCAGCGCTGCTGCAGATAGGTACAATTTGCTTGCTCGTTGAATAGCAGGAAGCACGTTTTCTCAGCAGCCTTCCAGGTGAGTTTGGAAAAAAGCAACGTTGACCTGAGAGTTGCCAGAAGAAATCTGGTCCCTTCAGTGGCCTTATAATTGACCTGCTTGGGCACATTGAAGGTCAAGCGGGGAGGTTTCCTTCTTGTTCTAATCACAGGTGGATTTTTAAGAGAAAACAGAGAGCAATCAAGGAACCTCTGTGCCCTTCACAGAAGTTAATGGGCCCTGATGCCTCTCAACCTAGTGTTGAGAGACATCAGGATCTTCAAGGATGAGTTTCCAGCTGGCATCTCCCAATAGTCCTCATTGGTCCCACTGGTCCCTGGCCACCAGCAGCCTGCATTTGCTTCCCAGCATCTTTCATCCGAGCAGAATGTGCGGCAGGGAAGAGCCATGTTATTCAATGGCCGTGCCTCCCAGGTTAGGATGAATTTTATAGTGATAAATTCTCCCACCTTGGCTTGAACTTGTGCCCAGCACAGGTGAGCTCTGCCTGAGGAAAGGTGGATGAAAGAATCCAGTGAGGACATCAGGAACACAACCTCCTAATAGCACGTTTCAGCCTGGTTCAAAACAACCACGTCCACTGCTGACCAGATGCATCCAGCAAAAAAGCTGCATGGCATCAATCCACAGGCTCAGTAACACTGGGCCAGGCAGAGAAATTGAGCCCTGGACCCTGTTTTCGGGTCCCTCATCCCTCACTCACTGCCTTTGTTGGGATGCCAAAGCCAGTCGGGAGATGCTGAACCTCTTTGGCTTGTGTTCATTTCTGGTAAGTAATGACTATTAGTATTCAGGCCAAAGACCTCACAGCATTATACAGTTCAATATTTTCTGCCCCTGTAACAAAGGCAATCCATTCTGCATGCAGAATGCAGGAGTGCAACCTTTTGTTACTCGAGTTTCTTAAATTTTTATCTCAAAAATCAATGAAGGAATTGGAATTCCACATTTCATTTTATGGTCAGGAGAAAAATGAGGGAGAGCACAAGGGAAAATGATGAAAAAGGGGAAAATGGGGGAAAAAAAACCCAAACAACTAGCTCATCCAGATATGCTCATAAATTCTTTAACAATTTAATTACTGTGCATTTTGTGTGCTTTGTTTTTAAAGCTTTGAATGAGGGTTGGATTTTTTTGTTGTGGGTTTTTTTTCCCTGCAGAGTCTATAGAATTGCTTGTCTTTTGTAGTTGATCTTCTTGGAGAAAGAAATTATTCTCCATCCAATTAATCTAATTAGAATGTAATCAAGTTGTAGAGATCTGTGCAGCAGTGTGAGTGATTAGGAAAAATTACCTTTCCGCAAAAGAGTTTAAATTTAATTTTAGTTCCATAATCTAAAGCCCAAATAAAGGAAAGTGTAATTTGCACTGCAATACCTCGTGCCATGCTGCCTGTTTCCTGGGTAGAAGAGCAAATTTCAGCTGTATTCACAACAAACCTCCCTCGTGGTTCACAGCTCCATCAGCATCAAAACAATGGTTTCCATTCTCCAGAAGGGAATGGGAAGACACACACTGCCCAAGATCACGCAACGGGGGGTTCAGAGCAGAGCTGGGTTTTCAGTGCTCCACTCCAGTGTTTAACCCATTAGACCGTGGCCCAGAGATGCTGCCAACTGGTGGGATGCTGGCCCCAGGATGCTTTTGCCAACAGCAAGCATCGCTGTAGCATTCAAGTGAGAGCTGAGTGAAAGCCTGCAGCAAGGAAAAGTCCACAGGAACTTTCTTATTGTCTACACGGTCTTTCCACATCAAGAACAAGAATTACAGACCTCAAATTTAACTGTGCAATGCAATATTTTCAAAACACTCTCTTTCCACCACATCAGGAGGTTTCCAGGGCCATAAATAGTTCAGGAGAAAGGAAAGGATTAAACTGGCATTTTTCGATAATTTTCTAAATTATTCTTTTGGCTTTCAGCCTCCCCATTTCCACTCAGCTGAGGCATTTCATTGCAGACACAGCTTTTCTTTCCCTCTGGGAAAGGTTTCAGGGGTGGGAGGTTTACCTCCACTCTCAGCTCGTCAGTGCATCAGCAAAGCTAAGAGAAAAAGGGTTGCATTAGTCTGCATTAAATCCCACTGAAGCTGGCGACCAGAATTGCTGCCTTTCACCCTAGGCAGCTGTAAGCCATTACGAGCACCTGGATCTTCAAAAGCCACCTACCCTTCAGAGACCTGGCCCACCTAAAATCTTGCACCCTCTGCTCTATCCCCCGAGCTAGATCAAAAACGTCCTTCCAAAATTCAAGTACCTGAGGGCATTCAGTCCTCAAAATCACATCTCTGCAGAGCTTGGGTCAACTTCCTTAGAGAAGATCTCCACTAAACTGCTGAGCATCAATCCTGAAGCCCTGTCCCCATGTTCACCAGTCAGAAACTGAGTAACAGGTAAGTTTTTGTGATGGACCACATAGCCAGATACTTGCATGCATATACACACATCTGTAGCCTAAAAGGCTAATGAGGGCAGTGATTTTTAGTACAGCCCATGAGAAGTTCCTGCTGTCCATAAGCCAAGATCCGAGGCTCAGAGGTGGAGATGAGGTCAGTACCCTGTTAGCTGGGGAAAACTCCAGCCAAGACCCATTCCCATTGATTAGCCAGGGCAAAACAGAAAAAATAAAAAAGGAGGGGGTGGTATTGATTGATTTTGTTGTTATAGTTCTCCAGTTTATGAACACTAGAGTATTGATAATATTGTCTATAGTAAAATAAGCACTCCCCATTCTTTTCTTCTTTTTGCAATATTCTGAAGCTTGTTTAGGGTGTAAATCTTTCTTCAGCAGAGCTGGGAGGAGTGGGGTGGCTGCTCAGTTGCTTACCCTTCAAGTCACACTGTTCCCCTCCGAGCCCTGGCTGTAGTAACAGCGATGGCGATGAGGATGTTGACCCCTCATCGAGCAAGACACGACCTCTCTCACCTTATCTTTTGAGGGAAAGGGGTGAAGGAAAATTGGAAGGGATAGTGGGGAGTGAGGGAGAGGGAGAGAGGGAGAAAAATGAATTGCTTAAAACTCCTATTACTCTTCATTACCTTCTGCTTTATGTAAGTTCCAAGGTTCATTTACCAGCTGTAAGTAGCCCAGTGCCTTTGTGTGTAAGAGTTGTCATGCCTATTGCTCCCATTAATGGACTGCGTGAAACTCAAGGTAGCGCAGCTGGTGCTGCGAAGCCAAATCAATGTAACTAATGTACCTCCTGCAACAAATCCCTAATTGTCCGTTGTTGGACTAGATGGATGGGCTTCCAGCATGTGTTTGAGAACAGGGACAGAGAGGGAGATCACTGCCGGTGGGAGCTGGAAGCAATGGAGCTCAGAAGACTGCTGCAAAAGCTTCCCTTCCTTTGGG
The DNA here is from genome assembly GCA_027925045.1 of Hypotaenidia okinawae. Lineage (NCBI taxonomy): Eukaryota > Metazoa > Chordata > Aves > Gruiformes > Rallidae > Hypotaenidia > Hypotaenidia okinawae. The sequence goes on along the minus strand of BSDF01000021.1, from coordinate 4,430,220 downwards.
GAGATGTGGCCGAGTGATGTTTTATTGGTATCAGTGGCCTGAGGGGGTCATTTGAATGGATTGGTCTTGGTTTGGGGTTTTTTTTTAATACTAAAATGTGCTTTTTGCAGCAAATCCTTGGGATTCCTTTAAAATCTGCTGTATCTCCACAAACTCACTGGTTGGGTATGGCCAGGACGATCAACACCTTGCTCCTGTATCAAAACAGCAGTGAAGTGAGACAACATGGACTACACACAGAAGAACATTCATATTCTACCTGAGGGAATATAATTTTTTAATGTATTTTTCCTAGCACATACTTGTAGCCTCACTCATGCCCTTGAGCTCCGCTCCCATAGGAGGCAACTTGCAGGGTTTTTACTTTGGTCCTCTCTTTTTAAAAAGGACTTTTTTGAAAAGAAAATATGGTGTAGCTCAATACTGAAGCATGGAAAGGAGGGTGGGAGCTGCTGGCAGGGATGGGGCAGCCCAGATTATACACAGACCCTGACTCTTCTAGGTTTGAAAGTTGCAAACTGGATTCTTCAACCTCCCAGTAGGTTCCCTGGGTCGGTGAGGTCTCAGGATCACTTCACATCTTCCTACTCCAGGTACAGCCTGTATGGAAATAAATGGAGTTTTCTTGTTTGCAGTCATCAAAATCTATCTGGAGAGAGATAGGATTCCTCATGTCTTGGAATACATATTTTAGAGAAACTGTATAAATATTTTGGATTGTCATTCATTAAAGATGTGTTTCTTCAGAGTTCACTGGGAAAGGAGGTTGCAATAGGTCTGAGGACCCCCGAGGTCTGTTTTTGAGGAAAAGTCTGACTCTTTCATGCTTCTCACCTGTTTTACTGCAGACCCCTCCAAAGAAAGGCTCTGAGAAAGGCTTTGTGTTGTGGTGTCCATCCTTGCCGGGCTGGGGAGCTGTGCTAACACGTGCATCTCACTCCAATGGGCTCTTCTGGAAATGCTAACACTACAGCAGCAGCTGTGATCTATGGTCCCTACACTGTAGTTGGATGTATTTAGCTATGTTACATGGTTATTTTTTTTTAAATAAAGTATTTCTAAGTCTGCCAGTTGGTCTATAATGCTCCTGCTGAGCCTGGTGTTGTGTGCTGTGAAGGACACAGCAAAAACTGGCCCCTGCCCCAAAGACCCTGAAACCTAAAGACATGAGAAATTCAAAGAGGGAAGGAGAAACGAGCAGTGAAAGGGACAGTGATTTATCCAAGGTCACCCAGCAAATCAATGGCAAAGGATTTTCCAACCCCCATAGAAGACCCTCACAGCACAAAAATATTTCCTTGTAACACAAAAAATCCTCTTTTCTATATTTAGCTGCAGAGTTACTCCTGAAACACGTTAGTTCTCCAAGCTCCTTGGACAAAATAATGTTATTAGACTCAATGCCAGTGGAGGCAAAGATGATTTGACATTTCATTGAAAATTGCACCCAGGACTATTAAGGAAGGGGAACTTATTTGGATGCGCTGCAGGCAGGAACTCTTCAGATTTACACTTCTCAGTCAGAGCTGCCTGCAACCCTCCTGCAAAATCGGAGGAGAATGTCATACTTTTCCCCTCACAACACCCCCCCACACACACACCCCTCTTTACACTGAGACAAATCTCCAGGAAAATTCATTATGCGGTTTAAGTGATGGGATTTATCATTCCATTCAGCTTCTCCAACTCGGAGCTCTCCTCACTGTCACACCAGCGAGGCAATTCTAATTTGTTTCTTTCATATTTCCCCCGTGAAGTTCGCCTCTGAATGACGGGAAGAAAATAGAGGAGAGCCTAGAATGGCTTGAGGCTAAACATAGCGCTGCGGGATGATTTTCTGCTGGCTGCTTCGCTGCCTGGGGATGGGGAGCCTTCATAAAAGGGGAGACACACCCCTCCCACCCCCCAGTTCATTGGGACATAATGCAAAGCTCATAGCAGAGCTCCTGTGCAGTGTTGGTGCAAAGCCCAGATAGGTTTATCACCTACCGTGGAGGAGGTTTCTCACCACTGAAGGAAGGCTGCTGGTCCTCATGTGTGCTGCATTTTTCTGAGATCTCCCCTCAATCAGAGCACTCCTCCCCATCCAGGGTCTCCTCCCTGCAAAGTACAAGGATGAAAATAAAACCCTTCGCTCAAGGGACTGCTTCATACCTCCTCTGTGCAATGAGAAATCTCTCCTGGGCAGATGGCATCGCCAGGAGGTCACTATCCTCCTGAGATAGGACCAAAGGCATCCTGAAGAGCAGGGCGATAAGCAGTACCAGCAGCTCTCTTAGTCAAAACCTCCTTGGAGCTCCCTGGAAAAAGCCACCAGAGCATGGATGGCCCCAGGGCAGCTGCGTGCCCAGGAGAGATCCATCATCCTCCCTCCTGTTCCCTCATCATCACTCAGGGTATGAGTCCCATCTCAGATGAGGTGACAGTCATAGAATCATTGAATCACCATGGTTGGAAAAGATCTTCACGATCATTAAGTCCAACTGTGAGCTCTGCACCATCATAACCTCCAAACCATCTTCCAAAGCGCCCACATCCTGTGCTTGCTGTCCTCTCTCCTTCCCCCAGCCCAGGCTCAACAGGGTTGGTGAATCTCAACGAGGCACCTGGGGGGCACTGAGCATCTGCTTTAGACAAGACCCTAAATCTGGGACCCGAGTCCCATTTTAAATGTGTAAGTCCTTTATGAGCTCTGACCTTTATTTCGTGTTAATAATAAACCGATGGCGTTTCCTATTAGCCTGATATAAATACATCTTGGGCTAATAAACACCGTGGCCATATACACAGAGAGTTTTGTTTTTATCTGCCTAGAGTTATCACTCCATAAACAAGAAGCTGCTCCACACGATCATCTAATTGATATATTTCACTTGATTCCCAATAAGCCATAAAAAGGGACGTTTGTTGTGGGGAAAACTAGAGTTTTTATCATCTTCTGCCTCATTTTAAGGGAGGATGAAAGGAAGAAATCCACTTTATGTTTACTAAAATATTTAAAACAAGCTGTGAAAGATGGAAAATATTTTAGAATAACTCTAAGTTGTATTAATATGATAGTCCATCCTTGAGAATAAAATGTAGTCATAGGTAGGTAGACAGCTATTAAAGAGATAAAGAGATCTTACTTTAAATTGACACGTATCTTATTTGATTGCAGTGCCATTCCCATGCAGTTTCAATGTTCTTTCTCCACTAACACCAAATTAATTCATTTTGATTACTGTTATTATGGCAAATGGCAAAAGGAATTAACAGTGATGAATCAGGAGCTTACTGCGAAGTGCGAGCTGGATTTCCCACCTCCCGTTGAGACGCAACAAGACCTGCGCACGGTTCCAAGGCCATAAAAATGATGGAAGGGAATGGGGAGGAAATCATCTGGCAGATTAAAAGATTCCTTGCAAGGTAACATCTGCCAGACTTTGTACAAGAAGACTCAAGATCATCCCTGTGACCTACAAACAGAAACAGAGGTAATTTCTTGGCGCGGAGCTACATTTTTGGCTCGAGAGAAGGTGGCATGGCAGTAGTGAGCTCCAGGACTGGCTGAGCAACCAAAGGGCAACTTCTGCAGCTGCAGGAGGTTGCCCATTTGAAAGGCAAATTTCAGTAGCACCAAACAGGGTTGCAAAAAGTGAAGCAGGTCTGGAAAGCAGGTCCAGGGCTGCCAGGGGGCAGCAGGGCCTCTGAGGCCTCATCCTTTTGCCCATACCACGTTTGCAGTCAGCCTCATAATGTCTTTCCAGCCTGACTTGAACCAGCTCTTGGGCTTTTCCCCATGGCATCACTGGCATAAGGGAGGCACAACATGCACTCCTGAAAGTGCTCCTGTTTTCTCCACTGATAAGCTCCTGGAAGGCATCAAATGGAGTACCCCATGCCCCAGGTTACAGCCTGACTTTCTTACATTTGTCAGGCCAGTGGAACCTTGGCTGAAAACCAAAGGGACAAGAACCAGTTCCTCACAGCTCTTGCAGCTCTCGGCACCAGTGTCACTGCACAGAGGGGGTCTGGCATCACTGATCAGCTTCATGGGTAAAGCACAGTGCAGGTGGTGGGGGACTTGGATATCTACATACAAGTCCTACCAGGGCTGCAGAATCCTACGTTTGGGGGATTTTCTTCTGGCCTGGAAAAAGATTGCTGGGGAGAAAAAAACCCCTTGCAACCCCACAACCCTGACTGACAGACCTGTTGGCAAAAGGGGGAGGAGGGTTGGATTATTAATAAAAAATAAGAAATCAGCCCTGCACAAATGAAGTTTACTCAAGTTGGAGCATCCTAGAAGATCCATCTCCTTCAAGGAGGGGACTGAGTTCGGCAGCGGAGTCCCCATGATTGGGCATTGGGGCCCTGCTGCCGCCAACCCTTCTGCGAGGGCTTTCTCCCCTCATCGAGTGTTACCTCAGGGCTTTCTGGGGACGCAGACTGGATCTACCCCCACCAGCCCAGCACGTACCCCTGTGGGCTCCCCCATCCCTCACAGCGATGTGTGCTCCTCGCAGCCTGAGCTCTGGCAAACCTGGGACAGAGCCCAAATTTTTTGCACTGCCCCACTCTCATTTCAGGCAGGATGGATCGAATCTGAATGGGAGGCAAAACGTTTCAGTAACAAAATGTGTCATAGTTTTGCATGGCTGGGTTCTGGTGAGGAGGGGGCTGCAGGGGTGGCTTCTGCTAGAAGCAGCCAGAAGCTCTCTGCAGGCCTCAGAGAGCAAACACCAGCCGGCTCAAGGCCAAAGACGATGCTGACCAGGCCCAAGCCCATCAGCAATGGTGACAGCACCTCTGGGAATAACAGTGAGGAGAAAAAAAATCACAAACAGCTACTATTTGACCCCCTTTTACTCAGCATTTAGGGCTCAATGGACGGGGCCATGAGCTGAGAGCATTGGAGGTGGCAAGTGTCACACAGGCAGCAGCAATGCCGCTTCTGCAGGGCACTGTCAGTCCGAGATGGCCAGAATGGCTCAGGGGTCAGACCCAGGATCTGTTCAGCTGCTTTGGGCTCTGCCAGGGATGGACAACAGCTGCTTCATATGGACAGGCAAGAAACTCTGAGCTGCAGCAGAGAGACGGGCAAGACCCAGCAGTTTGGGTCCCCACTCCACCCTGAGTGTGTTTGAGCCTCTGCCCTCACCACAGAGGCTCTTACACTTTTCTAAGGATGTCTTTTGAGATGTTTGGGGAAACAGGCAGCAAGATTGTATACCAAATCCATTTTGAAAGGCTACAATAAAGCACAAGACCCATCACAAGCTTTGCCCAGCACAGAGACCTGCCCCCTGCCCCCAGCTCCTGCCCTTCCATACCCAGCAGCCTCCGCTGTATCTGCTGATGGCATTTCCATGGCTGGGTCAGGATTTGCGTGGTCAGGATCATCTCTGTCCATCCAGGAGCTGCAAAACCTATAAAAATATGGAGGCACTAAAGGCCTCACGGAGCAGGAACCATTTATTTGTTTATTTGTTTGTTTGCAGACACCAAGGAACGATGCAATGCTATTAGCATTTGGAGTCCTCAGCCCTGCCAAGCGCACACAGAAACAGCAGCGCCGCGTCTCCCTCTGTTTAACCCAGCAGGAGAGCAAGGGCTGCTTTAATAGGGAGGCAATGCGGAGGTGGCTGCGCAGGAGGGAGCACAGGGAGAGCAGCAAAGGACATGGTCCCCCACATGCCAAGGCCACCGCCTGTTCCTGTCCCACATCTGAGACAAACCGGGGTCCTGAGGTGCATGGCTGTGGGAAGGAGGGGAGGATATTGGGGTTGGGAGATAGGGTAAAGGAAGGTACCTTCCTCATGACAACTGTGGGTTGGAGTGAGATTTGGGGTGAGAATTTCGGGGGTTATCACAGCAAGCAGAGTTTGGGAGGGAGGGAGGGGCAATGGCCACATCTCCCATTTAAGTCTCTAACAAATCTCAGCGCTGACCCAGGCTGCTTCAGGAGACGTTTCCTGACATCCTAACCACTTTGGGGCTCCAGCATCCTTTCTCTCTGATATAACTCAAAGCCTATCTCTGCCCCCCTTTCCCACTTCTAAGGGATGCAGCTATTTCTGTATTACAAGGAAGTTTTAGGAGCAGAATCCATTAGGGGCTCATTTACAGCCATGCCCTTAGGCAGACGCAAACCTCGCTTCACTGAGATGATAGACTAATCCATCAACCTACTTCACCGCTGGCCTGTTCTGTCTGGAAATGGCATTACTGAGCACAAGTACCTAACACCAGCCGGGGCCTGTCTTCTCACTCTCTTCACAGGCTGGAGATGCTCAGTATTCCTGGGCCCCCTCTGACCAACCATCCCCCAAGAAAACCCCAGGCAGCACTGTGCCCCATGGCTGTGCTAAAGGGAGAGGAGTTTCTCTTCCACCCACTGATCAGCAGCTTTTGCAAAAACGTGTGGTCTGTACCCTTACAGCTGGATCACAGGGATGAAGTTTGAGCATCCCTGGGACGAGGGGAGAAACCTACATTGTGTCCAAACCTGGGGCTGCAGCTTGTCTTCCCACAAGGAACTAGCAACAAAGGCAGATCCAATCTGAGTTTCCTTCCAGCTCCCATTTTGATTGATCTCTAATTCACAGATTAATGCAGAGTCCATTTGTGATGAGGGCATGAGAAGAGCTTCCTGGATCAGATCAAAAGTCCATCGAATCCGGTTTCCTGTACAGCCAGCACACAAACAGGACAGGCATGTGGCCATAAACCCTCCCTGATTCTGACAATCTGCAGCTCGGGGCCTTCCTGAGCTAGAGGATGTATCTGCAAGTGTCCTGCATTTAAAAGCCCTTGATGGCCCTTTTCTGTACATATTTGTATAATGACTTTTCAAACCCATTTCTGCTTTTGGTCTCCACTGGCCCTGGCAGTGAGTTTCATGACTGAATTAGGCATCGTCTGAAAAAGCCCTTCCTCCATAAATGGAGAGATAAAGTTATCTTGAATTTCATCTGTGGCTGGCATCAATCTGAACTCAAATCTTTCTTGCATCTCTGAAAGGAAATGCAAGTCATGATTGGCTAAAAGTTGGTGTGTGGCAGGGTCCAGGTGCCCACAAGATCCATAAAGGAGCTACTGGTCTCCCCAAGACCATCTATGTTCATAAGGTGCAGCCTGTCCCTAAAATCTCCCTAATTTGGGGGGTGTTCCTATGAGAACCATCCCAGTGAACTGCACTTTAGCTTTTCATCCCAGTGAACTGCACTTAGCCCTGTTAGCTTTCCCATCACTATCAGGTTCCTTCTAAATCTCTTTCCATCCCTTGATCTAATGGGATAGAAGATTTTGTTTTCTTCCAGAGACAGAAAAACTAAACCAATGAAGTTACATTGTTTTAAACCCATGCATCAAAAGAGGAGCTTGTACATCCTTAGTAAGACATGAAAAGAAAGCCAGCCCTTTCTAGAGGCTGGTACCCTGAGTCCATTTTCAGCTGGAGATGGGACAGCTCTGTCACATGAGGCTGGTCATAGTCTGGGCCAGATTTGACAATGCCAGCCTGGCTTTCCAAGATTACCACCAGGCTTGTATCATAGCAAAAAATAAATTACAGGCCTCTCAAATGTTGTTTTCAGCCTTCTCAGTCAGAGGTGCTTTTGCATTTGTCCAAAAAAAAAAAGTTGTCACTGCAAATTTCCAAAGGAGATGTCAGCACTGGGAAGCCTCCACTTGATACCAATCGCTGATACAGCCCTTATCACTTTCTGGCCACACACACACAGTTTGTGTGCTGAACAGTGATGCTTTGTTTTATCAGTGCTCGCTCCACGCACCCCAGATGGTGACAATGCTCCTTTGGGTGGTTTCTGAAGTAGACAAGAAAGACCAGGAGAAATAAAAAAGAAAGTTTCTAACAAGGGAAGGGATCAGCACACACCTCGTGCTCCTGATGTTAAACATTGCTGACACAGGCCCTGCACCGCACAACGCTGTAGCTTCCTTTAAATTAGCAATTCCACAGACACAGTAGGAGCTTGCATAAGAATTGTCCATAAAGGGAAGAGAGTCACAATATCAGCTTAGCATGAAACCCTGGTTTCTGCTTTTTAATTAAGATTTCAAGCTTGTGTCTCCCCTGAGGTGCTGCGGAAGGGTTTTGCCAGATACAATAAGCAGCCGGGGTCCCTCTCAGCAAATTGGCTTTGCAGAGGATCCCAGCTCTGCTCACATACCTTTTTGCGCCAAATTCTCCCTGCCAAATCTGGGGGTACAGCATCCACAGGAAGGTAAAGCCAAGCAGTCAGGCTCTGGGACTCATCCTTGCAGGCTAGGGTCCTTTCCTGACTCCCCTTTCTCAGCAAGACAACACCTGGAAGCAAGAGGACGTGAGTATTGGTACACACCGCGCTCAGCGTTAAGCAGAAACATGTTAACTCTTAGGATGACACTTCCAGTGTGAATACCTGTGTTTAATTACTTTTAAAAACTACTCTCTTCTCTTTTGTGTTCTCTTCATATTCTCTCAGAGGTTCTTTTTCCTTAGCTGCTCCTGCCTGCCTGGCATCCCTGCAGCTGGAAAGTGAAGGCAAAGAGATGTGAGCAATCAAACAAGTTATCTTCCAGCATTAAAGGCTAGAAGATTTGCATTTGTCCTGATCCATTCCTCCATCCAACCCTACTCATCCCTGTAATTTCAGAGCAGAGCCCAGTGGATCATAAATGCCTCAAAGATGAAGCAGTAGATAGAAAAGGGGCTTCCTGAAAGGTGCCAAAACAACCTCGCAGACACAAGGGTCACAACCAGAAATCCCTGTCTCCCTCCTTTTTACATCACTGCCAATTTAGGATTCATTTAGGAGGAAACAGACACCACGAGTACCCCAGAGTAGCTCTCCCCTGGCTATTGTGGTTTCAGATGTGTCAGGGCGCACTACTGCAGTCATCTGTCATCCCCATTAATGCTGCCCCTCCGACGGCAAACCTTCCCTCAGCAAACACGAGCTCACATCTAGCAAACAGCACATCTTCCCCTGCCTATCTCTGCCTCCCCCCAAGGCAGTGCTACATCCAGCCCAGGCAATGCCCCAGAGCAGGGGCTTGGCTGCATTGGGACAGCTGAACAGGGTCCCCAACAGAGACTTGTAGGTGCTACCTGCAATATCAAGGGAGTGGTACCTCTGAGCAGAGCATCCCACTGCTGGCTGTCACCATATAGAGGGGACAGTGAGGACAATTGCACAGGAAGCACCTCCAAAGGTTTCACAATCACTCTCATAAAGCATTTAATGTGCAATAAAAATGGCAAGTAAGTTATCAAGGGCTGGTGTGGAGAAGGCAGCTAATGCCTTGCCCTACAAATGTTCATAAAATATTAAGTAACTTTAAAAAGAGGAGGGAAAGGATGCAGCTCGATAGACCACTGTTGCAAGCAGGTCCACTCTGCCAAGCAGCCAGTGGAATGCAGGATTTCTTTAGGACTCATTAACTCCCATGCCAGTGTTAATGGTCCTGTGGCCGTTCATTCCTCTTCCTCCACACCACGCAAATGGCTTTATTTAGAAGCTGAGATTGGAGCCCAGCTCAGTGAATAACATTTGCCTGGATGTAATTAGGCATCAGCAGAGCAAAACTCCCCAGCCAAGGGAGAGTGGAAATCCAGGTCAGGCAGTCCTCTGCCCACAGCTTCCTCCACCCAGCTTGAAAATAAATGAATTTGGGAATCGGGTGCCGGGGTGTGGACTTTTCCAGTGAATAAATGAGTGAGCTGAGGGCTTTCATGCCCATCCTGACATGGGGAAGGACTAATTCAATCTGGAGCCACACAAAGAAGACCTGCCCAGCTCCTCACCCCACCCTCATGGTGGATTTGCACTGGGATTTGTTCCCCACCATGTCCAGATGCAAGCAGCAGAGATTAGACCAGGAACTGGTGGGTGGCTCTGGGCAGGGCTGTGCTGCCAGACCCAGGCAAGGAGGAAGACTGCAGAGCACCTGTCTTCAATAAATGAGTACAGAGCCTGCAACTTCCAGGCTGGTGTGGAAAAAAGCTCTCTCAGGAGCAGACAGGAGCCAGGAGAGATGCTGTCTGTCTCGCTGCAGCACAAGGTGCACCCGATCTGTCGAGCCTGGGTGATACAAGGGAGCAAATCAGTGCATCGTCAGAGTGAATTGGAGACAAGAGGCAGAAAAAAAACCCCAAACCTGATGTTTTGACATTTGCTTGTCCCAAATGAGGACAGAAAATTCAAAACATGTGGGGGGAAAAATGGCAGAACTGGAATCCCATGCAATTTCCATTCAGATGTGTCAAAACAGCTCGTTTTGGCACAGCAAGGCATCAACCTGCCTCTGCCCACACTGCCATTCAGCCCAGGAAAGCTGTGGGACAGACACCAAGGCTGGGCTGGCACTTCAGGAGCCTGAGCCACAGAGGGAAAATAGTCCATCATGATCCTTCAGCCAAAGAGGAGGTTGTGGTCTTGAGCATCTTCCTTGGGGCACATAAATACCTGAGTTCTCATTCAGCTGCAATACAAATAATGAGGAGAAAACCCTTTTGATAGGAATAAAATCTATTCTTCAGACTGAAAAGATTCCATTTTTTTTTCATGTATGAGTGTGTGTGTTTTAGTGAAAAGGAATTAAGTGTCAAAAAAAAGAGCCCTTCTGAATTAAGGCTCATTTCATGTTAAAAATGTTGAAAGGCAGAACGCCAGGTGTTGTGCAGAGGTTTCTTTGTTCATTGTCACAATTCAACATGAATTTGCAAAATACTTTGACTAAATCCAGTCTGATTTTTCTGTCAGAAACATTCCAGGTGACAATTTTTACCCAGAAAGCTTCACTTGTGGCAACTCAGACAAAACAGTTTAACATCATCCTAGAGGGAAGTATTTCATTCTTACTTTCCTGAAGAAAAGAAATGAACGCTTCCAACAAAACTGACACTTACAGGGGGAGATATTCTGCAGAAATCTCAATTTTTACAGAAACCCAGTAGAGAACAAGGATGTTTTTATGGAAAAATCACAGATTCAATGTATCCCATCACCTCACCTAAAGCTTGCTCGCCCCAGACTAAAGCATCTGGTTTAAAGTGTTGGACCAGCATTTCCAAATGCAGGTGGATGCACAAAACCATCTGCAAGCTGCCCAGCTCCAGAAATCTGGAGGCAGAGTTCAGCTCCTGATACCTGAGTGGGGCCTCAGTAGATGAAACTGAAGGGCTGGTAGAAGCCAGCATGTGTTTCCTGACATTGATGGAGTGACGTTAATTCACAGCAGCTAGGAGCCTGGCCTGGAGCCTTACCCGTGTTCCTTACCATGGTGAGCGCTGGTCCTGGGTAGATGTTGTGTTGTCCCCTCCATGTATCCCTCTCTGTCTCCAAGAGGAGTTATATGCTCAGATAGGATAGAGACATATAAACATCTGGGACTTGCAGCTGGAAGGACCATCTCCCAGCTATGCAACAGCACTGCAGTGCATCCCTCCTAAGAAGAGACTGAGAGCTGAGCTATTCTCACCACCCCCTTTCCCAGAAGAGCCACCATGAACTCATCCCTCCAGAGCAATAATGTATCTGAGGCAGCTGTGGTCCTTCAACCTCAGCTGGTCAGATCTACTCCAACAGTGCCAAAAAAACATTCTGCACTGCAGCAAGATGTTGTCCTGTCCTGCACATCTCATTTTCCCTGGAGGTGATGAGCCCTGAGGTACCCAGAGCTGAGGGGCTGAGGGGTTCCTCTCACTTTGCTTTTCTTGCTTTAACTTCTTACCAAGGTTTAGAATTTTTTCCCCTTTTTTTTCCCTGCTGCTAATATTTTCCTCCTTCCTATTGGAAGCATTAGATTAGATTTGCCTTGTCCTTTTCTCTGTAAGTCTATTTTGGCTCATGTTATTACTGGATACAGCCCAGGTCTCTGTGGGGTGGAGGGAAAGGGGACTCACCCACCCAGCTGCAGACTCACCACCAAGGTATCTGCATTAAAGGAAATCCCCACATCAGAGAGGGATGGTGCTGCAGAACATTGTTTAGTCCTTTGTGGAGATGTTTTAACTTGGCATAAATGTTCATTTCGGACTGGCAAAGCAGGAACGCTTCCAAGCTCACTGTGCAGATAAAGGGGACTGTGGCCAAGGCATGTAAATTAGAACAGACCCTAAGCTGGCCTGATCACAGCAGACCTGCCACCAAAACCATGTTAGCTTGGGAATGAGGGGCCACCCAAATGATCTCCAGCATGCTGGACTCACCTGAGCTCCACTCAGTCTTCCCAGGTTTGCATGATGTCATTGCACATCTTGGTGGAGAGATGTAGGAAACGGGGACTCGTCGTGCTCCAAACACAGCAAGAGACTGAATGAGAAAGCAAATAGAAACGCCAAGGTTGGGTTGTGCTCTGAGCACAACCACGGATCTTGGCTCCTGTGACCACTAGGAACCATCAGAACTGGGAGCTGAACTGGCAGTGCACATCTCAGTGTCTCACCATTATTATTGTTGTTGTTGTTATTGTTGGTAGTAGTAGTAGTAGTTGTAGTAGTAGTAGTGGAGGTGGTGATGTTACTCTATCACCTAGAAACCCTGAGCATGCCCCTGCAGAGATGCACTGTAAGAAAAAAAGAGAAGGAAAAAAAGGAGGTACAAAAACATGAATGGTCCTTCCAGAAAGGATTTACATTTTTCTTGGCTAATGGCCCATCCCATGACTTGGGGTGAGCCAAATCCTAAACTCTAAGAAAAATCTCCGGCATCTCCCTTCTGTTTGAAGGGAAACTGTCAACATGTCTCACCAATAATCGTCTGAATCTAAGGAGAGACATTCAAATTTATGATGGGAGGCAGACAGCCAAGTCCCATTGATCTTCAATGAAAATCCTTCAGTGAAAAATCCCTCATTCCCTGTCACTGGTGCGAAGAGCTGGGCTTTGCCTGCACAGCCTACAGCACTCCTCACCACCGGCTCTGAATTCCTATTGCTATCCCTATTATTATCTATGATTAAGCAGGGTGGGAAGGGAAATTAGGCAATTCCTGTGTACTCTTAGGCTTGTGATGATATGCCTTAACAAGCTCTGTTTAGCCCATTTTTTCCCTTCAAAATTGTTTCCTGGGTGGGCTTTCATAGTCTCCCCTTCCTGAACTTGGGCTTTAGGCTCTAGCACTTCACAAGTGGGTCAGGGCAATGACTCACTTCCAGTATTTAAAGCCAGCCCAATAAATCCCTAAATGACTTTCTAACAGTGCAGTAAACTCCTCAGAACATAATCAATGCACATTAACAAAGCGCTGGGAAGCCAAGAAGTTCATGGGGGGTAAAGCACATACCATGAATCTTTCCCATGTTGTTGTATCAGGCAGGAACCTCAAACTCCCTTACTGTGTTTGACATAATAGATGGGAAATATTTTCTAAAGCCATTCATAGCCAACCCTGGGTTTTTGAAAGAGATCTATTGGAGCTGAAAGGTCTTAGCATGATTTTTTTTTAAGGTATATAAATGGCTTTGGATTCAAGTATACAAAAAAGGGATTTTTTTACAAATGTCAGAGAATTTTGGGCTGAAGGAAGCTCTGGTCTGACCTCCTTCTCAGAGGATTTCAGCTAGTTTCAATGTTAGCTCAGGACATTTTCCAGTCAATTTCTGAATATCTCCAGCAATGGCAGCTCCACCACTTGTACTGGGATTGCACAACCCTGCAGAGAAGAGACCTTGGACATCATCACATGCAACAGTATCCAAAGGATGTCCTTTACCCCACTGAGAGCTTGTGCTTTGTCCACTTCATCTCCTGGGGATGGACATGCCACTGCACAACATGCTGGGTGAGAATGTACTTAGAAGACCTGCTTGCTTTTTTTTCTCTCTCTGTCAGCAAAATTTGTCACTTCTAAACTCACTGTATTGGTTTTACATCTTAAGGGGAAAACTTTAAGGCCCTTCTCTCAACCCCAGACTTCGGATGAGTTTCAATCACCCTAATTCAGGCACAGGAAAGTTAAATACTTAAAGTTATTCACCTTCAGCTGTCTCCATAATCCTTATGGAGGGGAAAAAAAAAATCAAAACCCAACAAATTATCTCATACTGCAGTCAGCTCTAAGGTAAACACTGGGCTGGGGAAACTAGCTCAGACTTGAACACATATCAGTGCTTCAGGTTAGGCCACATAAGTCCTGTCCCTGGACCACCGTCAAGCCCTGAGCTCCAACCAGGTTCTCCAGCCATCTCGTTACCGGCGTCGTTACAGGATCTCGAGGTCCTGATGAGACTCGGTGGCCTGTTGTGCTAGGAGCTGCACACAGACACACAGCCAAGTCCTGGCCCAAAAAAGACTGCAATAAATATAGACTAGACAGATGGAGGAACAGATTTATGGAAAGACACGCAGCAGGTCGGAAGCAGAGTTGAAATGAGAGCTCAGGCAAGGAGCAGGACCGACATCCCTCAATTAATGCTTTTTTCTTTGGTGCTAAGGCACAAACCATACATTTCAAATTGCTTCAGCCCAGATGCTTTGGCCACCTTGAATTCAGAGCCCAGAAAGCTGCAAAGCCTGTTGCAGAGGTAGCCAGTACAGAGCCACAATACCTGAAAACAGCTACAGCTCCAAACTGCTTCTCCCAAGCCCCACAACTCATTAACATCCCTATTTCCCAGGCTCCCATGGCAATTTTCTCTGAAGCTGGGCACCCCCTCCAACTCCCACAGCTTTCCTTGCGCTCTGTCTCACCACACTAACCTTTTCCCAAACCCTCCTTCCTTTAGAAACCAAGATGTGTTGCCATTGCATCATTAGTTGCAAAGGCAGGTCGTATTACTGATAGGCATCATTCATTACTAGACCAGCAATCATGCCAAGTACGCTTTGTGTTCATTATTACAGTGTTGTTTGTGTTAATATAATACTTATCAATAGTATTAATAGTAATTGCATCAATAATAATGCCACAGTTGTGAAATGTTTATATAGCATCCCATCTGCTCAGAGATCCACTGTGATAGATAACGCTACAACCATCTGGCATCGCTGGGTGCGTTTGGCTGGTACTTATCAGTATGGTGAATCAGGCAGCCGCCTCCATCCCTGGAGCTCCCACTGGTTCTGACTTGCCAGCAGCTGTAAATCACCTCTAAACTGCAGCCACTCCTGGAGAGGAAGACGAGAACCCACAGGCAAAAGTTGGGAGCACCAAGACGTAAAGCAAAAGAGCTTCTCACTGCAGCATGCAAAGAGGCCCAGAGAGAGGAATCTGTGAAATCACAGCAATGTAAGGAGAGGCACATCACTGCAAAAGCACAGCCTGCTTTCAGAGCATGCATCAGTTTAGTGCCAGTTGTTTTTCAAAGTAGCCCTTGTGTGGTTTTGGCTTTGAAAGGAATCCCCCTCTTCCTGGGTACTGCGCTAATGAGGCTCCTCGCACGGCAAACACAGCACCCCGCTGGATGCTATTACCAAGGCTGTATTAATGCCTGGAAAACATCCCATAATGTAGAGATGTCACCTGCCTCCATGCAGGTGCATGTCCCCCCCATAATTTTATCAGCCTCACTGCAAAAAGAAGAGCAGGACAAGGCAGTGTGTTCCTCCCCCAGCCAGCAGTGGCAGGGGCAAATCCTGGATCCCTGCAAGGAATCCACATGCCCAAAACATGGATGTGCTGAACTGGCCACAGCTGTGGCTGTCTATGGGTGCACACCCAAGTACCTGGTGGAAATGGCTAAAAACACTCAAAACCAGGATCTTGACCAGTGTCTCCTTATTTTCTTTACCCTTGTGACCAAAGGAAGAGCTTGAGGCAAAAGGAAAAATGGTCAGTCCATGTTCTCCCATCGAAGGAAACCCACAGGAAGAAACTGCTGGAAAAAAACACTGAAGCTGCAGCAGGCAGGGGTTTTGGTCTTGGTCTTGCATCTTGGCAGGGGTTTTGGTCTTGGTTAGCATCTCATGAGCCAGACTTCAATCCAGAACTTTCTCAGGAGATCTTTCAACTGAGCAAGTCTGAAAAACATGGCTCTTGGGGACAGTGTGTCTAAGGACTAATGTTTAGTCTTGCTTCTCATCAAACCCTGAACAGCCCCAGAGGAGAATTCAGCAGGGGTGATGCTGTCTACCTGCCATTAGGAAGTCCTCTGCTCTACCCAGGCAATTTTAGAAGATTTGTTTTCACTTGCTGTAGCCAAGACAACCTAAAAATACCAGATTTCTGGAAAACTCCCAGCCCCTGGCACCAGGAGACTCACTTCATGGCAAGCTGGACACCCATTGTGGACAAACTTGACCTACCAAGAGGTCCACCACAGCAAATCCCAAGCAGAGCCTTTGTTCTAGGTGGAAAGAGATTGTCTCCATGTCAGAAATCCATGGAAGAAATCAAAAGCAGAACATTTCAATGAGCTACATCAGTGAAAATATCAGCAATCAGCACCAGAAGGCTTGTATTTGCTAACCTCACATGAATCCCTTTTATGCTTTCTTTGAGGTATTTTACTAGCTTTGGGGGCTTCCACAAGAATTTCTGGTTTAAGTCCAAAAAGACCCTTTCTTTCCTTGTCAGAAATGGCATTTGAAGGTAAAAAGGTTCATTCCAAGAAAAATATCTTTCAAATATTCTCATCACACAAGGAAAAAGATGCAGGCAATCTGACATTTTCCTCTACAGAAAAGAACAGCTTTGACCACACCATCTTTTTTCCAATGGGAATATCTTTCTTGTGAAAAGTACATCTCGTTCTCTCAGCCATGCTACTAAACACAGCACGTTCAGGAAAAGCAGCAAGACACGACTCATCCCCACTCACCAGACACACAAAGGTTCTCCAGCTAAAATTAGGTGAAATAATGACACATGTAAAGAAAGAAAAAAAGTTTCAAATAAACTCTCTCTCTATTTTTTTTTTTCCTTTTTGCTCCTCCCAGCTCAACTGCCAGCTCTTCAAAGTTTCTCCTCTCATTGAGTTGAGTCATTAGTCTTCAGATAAGTGATGCTTGAGCCTTTGATTAAAATTACTGGGGAGCGTCTCTGCATGATTAAAGGATAACACAATAAAAGGAAGAGGACTTTACACCATTATTATGGCAAATAAGTGCAATTCCCAACCTGAGAGCTGCATCAACTTGTCTAATGTAATAAATGCTTCCCCTGTTGGAAATGTGTCAAATTAGACTTCAAGATGTCAGCCTTCAGTTTTCAAAGGCCTCAGAGCTTTACAGGGCGCTGTGCGACTCCAAACCTAATATGCCCAAGAGCTGGAAGGTGACACTGCCCCATCGAGCAGGGCACGGAGGGAGAGAAACGGGTTTGTTAGCGGCTGACACACACCAGAGCAGCATCTATCACCCACAAAAGGTAGGAGAGGGTACAGACAGACATGCAGGTGCACGATGCCAGAAAATGGGGGTTTGGTGGGGTCCAAGGGGTGGGTTTTGGATCCAGGAGAGGCAGGTTGGGTCTGTTCCCCTGTGCTACGCGCTCGCACGTGCAAAGGTTTGCCCACGACAGAGCTACCAGCTGCAGGCTCCTTGCAGTGAGGGGTTAGAAACACCTTCATCTAGGTAAAAAGCATCATTTCCAATCTTACCCCAACAAGAATAGTTGTTCTGAGGGGGGAGGAGAGGGAGGGGGGAATGTAATTTTTAGTCCAAAAAGAGCATGTCGACCCAAAAATGCGTTTCAGAAGAGTTATGCCATCTGAGTCCCTGATGTAGACAAGCCATGAGTCTCTGCTTTCCTGGGAGAAAGGATCATTCATTCCCTTCCCAGGCACGACGTGAGGCTACATCCTCTAACTCAGGGAGCGAAGATACTACGCTGCTGGTAGCTTGTAGGAGTGTAGACAGATAGCTCACAAAAACATCCTATTTGTAGCTTAAAATATACTAGTTTATCATGCAAATGATATGTCAACAGAATAGCTGTACTTGGCAATACTTCCCAAAGTAAATTAAGCAGTTAAACATGCCATGTGTAATATTAAGGAGGTTATGTGTTACATATAATAAGGAGATGAAGCCAAATTGTCAGGAAGCCAGCTTTCCTCAGGAATCTGAAATTCAGCTCAAAGCGACCGAGGTGGTTGCATCTTCCCACTCAAGCAACGCAGAGAGGGTGAGGTTAGGGAAAACTGGGGTTGTGCTTCTCCAAAGACACCTCGAGGTGATGTGGTCCTGGCTGGGGCCCCACAGCGACCATCCAAGAGATGAATGGTCCAGTCTCAGCTCCCCAGTTGGCATTTCAAGAGCCGGTGCACGCTGAGGGTTTGCACTGTGCATTTTTCACAGCTCGAGATCCATGCGTCTGGTAACTATTTGCAAGGGTAAAAATAATGCATGATCCAATCTTCTCAAGGCTTTTTTGCTTCCTGGAGGGTGGAAATACCAGGCAGGGGAAAAAAAAATAAAATAAAAGCTCTTGGATTATTTCAGCTCCACAAATTGCTCCCTGAGGCAAGTAAATGTTGTAAAAAACATACACAAATATTCAGATTCAAGTTTAACCAAATACCAGGACATTTGGATTTATTCAAGTGTCAGCAGCCCCCAAGCTTTCCTAGTTATTTCAGGCTGCCTTACATCAGCAAATGTTTTCACAGAAACTCAAAGTCAAACCTGGGGGCTCACAGGGCCTGAAAGAGTCAAATAAAACCATTCCCTGACTGCCCCGTGAACCAGCTCATTACACTCTCGCCCTCACACTGCTCTCCAAAGTGAAATCAGCTCCAGTCATTTATGGAGAATCAAAGCTAAAATTCCATTTGTTTACTGATGTGGTGCTTGGCTTTAGGGTGTTGTTTTAAAGGGATGCAATGGAGTGAGATGTGGAGATGAGTTCCACTCAGCCCCACCGTGCCTGGCATGCTAGTCCCACCCAGATCCCAGACCAGGCTTCCTCTTCTCCAGCCTCTCCTCAAGCCCCCTAACCCATTTGATACCCAGCACCTTCATGGGCACCTTATTTTGAAATAAAGGCTCTTATCTCTCATACACTCTGAATTTCAGGGCTGCTGGGAGCCTTTAGGCTAATATTTTTCACACATCCTAAAACATCATCCCCCACCCCTGCACACACGTGTGCACATTCCTTATGGTCTGCTTCCCCCTCCCCAGGGCCCCACAGGCCTGAGGAGATGATAAAATTTCAGTAAAGTAGGTGTTTCCTAGGCATTTTCTAACAGTTCACAACCCCATTTAAACCCCTGTGGGAAACACAGTAGGATGCCTCACATAACCCTGAAAAAAAAGGATGATTTTTGAGCTAATTGCTTCCAAAACATCCAGTGGTAAGAAATCCAGCAAATATCACCAGTTCATTTCCTTTGCTGCTGAAAAACACCACCCTGCTCCTGGGCTGGGCTGTCCTGGCAAATCCATCCAGCCACCAAAGTTTGTGCAGTTTTTCCCTGCCGAGTTGTGAAGCTTTCCAGTACCACCTTCCCTTTCCAGCAGATGCAGTGGTGCCATCAGCCAGCTCTTACCCTCTCTTTGCTAAGCAAAGCAGGTCATATTCCTTGATTTGCTCTCCAAAAGGTGTGATTTTTTTCTTCTTTTTTTTTTTTTTTATGGCTCTTCTTTGTATCTCCTCCAGTATTTCCACATCCTTTTTGGAGCTGCAGTTGCTGTGCCAAGTGCAGGGGTAGCATAACCTTCCTATGCAAAACTGGCCAGAGGGTCACAAGTTGCTCATCAGTGACCTCGTGTCTCCCCAGGGCTTTCCTGAGTTACCCCATCCTGCAATTATTCTTTACAACCCCTGGCCTCACAGCTGGGCTTCCTTCCCCTGCTTTAGCCATCTAGAATTTACATGGTTTAAGTTCACCACTCATTTAAGCTGCCTCCACTATTGGGATAGAGACATGGGACTGTCCAGAGGCAATTCATAGAGTTGTTTTGGTTGGATTCATCCCAGTGTAAGGGATCTCAGAGGTACAATGGGTAACTCATGCTCTGGAGGTGCCTTCACCCCTCCTGGGACTAGAAGTGGACCCTACAAACCTCACTTTTAGATGCCCTTAGTTGACTTGAATGGTTTGACACTCGACTGGATCAAAATACAATGCTTACTTGATCCAGAGCTGCCACACAAACCCTAAGGCTCTGTATCATTAACTGGGGCTCTGAGAGCACTGCTTTTCTTTGCAGTCTTCATGTCGCTTTCAACATTTATCGGTGAGGATTTAACAGATCCTCTTCTTTTTGCCCCACAGCTCATTGCTGGAGACATTAAGTGGGATAGGGCTGAGGCCAGACATTTAGGGTCTCCTCAAGAAACAGAGCTGTTTGATGTGGAATTTCCTTCTAGGACTCCATTTGGAAACCAATTACAAACCTCATTCATTTAATGTGCACCATGTTGATTTTGGATGGCTCCACTTTATCCATTAAGGATGTCCTGTGATATGAAGCCAAGTGCTTTTTAGAAGTTTGACCAACTTAGGAATAAGTGTAGAGGGTGACAGCTGGCCTCCCTTAGACTGATGGGTTTTGAGGGGAGAAAGGATTATCACAACCAGGGGTCTGACCTCCTGAGCGACACCATCTATAAAATTTCATCCATTCGGCTCCTTTGAAAATCCCACCTATAAATCTTTTAGGTCTGATCCTGTCCCTACACAGCCCCCCTGGAAGCACCACAGCTGCTCAGAAAGCTCAAGAGGATGCTGGTGGGGTCAGGGAGGGAAGGGTCCAGCTCCAGCCATACCCAGGTCTCTCCTTGTCCTGGTTTCAGCCGGGGTGAAACCACGACACTCCTACCTGTGTTGACCTAGCAGCAGACTCCCAAAAGGATTCATATTTTCCACACTGCTAATTTTAGGTCTTTGCTTTCCAACACCCACAGACTTGGAGACACAGCCCGCTGCCTCGCTGCAGCTTAAATGCTTTCTAATGGCCTCAACCCAGAGATTTACACTGAGCCAACTCACTTTGAAACCCTTCCATAAAAACGCCTTCTGCAAACAGATTTGTTTCATTATTGTTGGGCCTGAGAGTGCCTGAAGTAACAAACAACTTCCAACTCTTGCAAATTTATTGTGGCTCTAGGTTTGCACTTCATTGAAATCCCATGTACCTGGGCGTGTGTCTTATGGGGGGGGGACGGGCAGGGGAAGGGGGGGATGGAGAGCCCTGGTGCAATGTATCAGTGATTATGGTGCAATAAATATTGGATGGAGGATCTATGATAACATCTATTATGGCTTTATGAAATATTGATAGCGTCTGAATACATATTGCCTCCTGAACAGCTCGTTCCAGAGATGTTTAATGAAAGACATCTGTCGTTTTATCCTTGAATCTACATGCAGGCAAAGTATAGTCCCTCCCTTCACTGGGGTAAGGGCTTCCAGAGCCATCAGGAATTAGAATCACAGAATCCCAGCCTGGACTGGGTTGGAAGGGACCCCAAGGATCACAGAGCTCCAACCCCCTGCCACAGGCAGGGACACCAACCTCCAGGCCTGGAGCTACACAAGGTTGCCCAGGGCCCCAGCCAACCTGGCCTTGAACACCCCCAGGGACGGGGCACCCACCCCCTCTCTGGGCAGCCTGTCCCAGCTCCTCACCACAAAATGCTCAGGCTTGCCTATCCAGAGGGGTGGAGGGGACAGAGACAGAGGCTGTTTTATGCGTAGGGAGTCTTTCATTTTAGAAATGAATTAACTTTGTGCTCCTCTGAAATCAATCCCTGCACAGTCTACTGGCCTTACTGGGACCGATAAAAGGCTGTACAGGCTGCTGCAGTGAAACAGTGGGAGAGAACAAGGACTTCCAGGAAAACCAGCTCATCCTTCACACTTTTATCCCTCATTGTGCACTTCTCAGCATTTAACCCTGTGCACAGCACCAGGGCACAGCATCCCTCCCCGTGGGATCCAAAGACATTAACCCCTCATACACACTCACACCAAATACCCAGCATATTCCCAAATTAATAACACGTGGAGACTCACCTCACAAGGTCTCTCCAGGCATGTACACACATGCATACACACAAGCACCCCAGACACTTTATTATTATCTTTATAAAACAGAATTCCCTTTCCTTTTCACACATCTGCCTGCACAAAGCCCAACCTCCCCTGCTCAGCTCCTCCCAGCACAGGGAAATCAAAGCACACAACTCTGTGCACCTTTCACTGGCAGAGCTCTCCCTCCCTTTTTTTATGGGAAAAATAGGTTTTGCAACCCAAATGCCCCATCACACACAGCTGTGGGGAGATGCAGGTCTACAACAGACAGCAGTGACACCCTGCAAAGATCATCTTAATGTATAGAGGGCTGAACGCAGCCTTGTAGCACAGGGTGTGAGCAGCAGGAGCAAGATGTGTATCTATCTCATCCATCCTCCTCTTGCCCCATCCTTCAAACTGGACAGCTAATTTGGGGGGAGGAAAAAAAAAAAAAAAAGGAAATAAAAAAGTTTTCCTGCCACAACTGCCTTTTAACTCTCTTGGGGGAAAAAAAGGTTTCTCTGGCTGTCCTACAGCATCAGAAAGTCTTGTGTGAAGGTATGTCCTGCCATCCTGTCCCTGGGACAAAATTCCCACAGGCTTTCCAGTGATGGGGAAATTCTGATGCATAGCAGTCACCCTCTCTGTCCATCTCTCTCTAGAAGCTCCCCTGGCAAAGGACATACTCCCTGTTGACCCTGCGAGCAGAAGGTGACCCTCAGTTGGCAAGGCAGAGTGAGAAGCACCCAGGAGAGGACCAGCTCAGCATCCACGTTCCCAAGAAAAGTGGTGCTCCAAACCTGTGTCAAGCAGACTGAGCTGAACCTGTTGTTATTCCTCATCTTCAGTTGTGGTGTCAGAGCTGAATGAAGAGGAACGTGAAGAAAGCACACTGTCTTCAGAAGCCAGATATAATTGAAGAGCATTGACCTCTCCTCACCTGCAGGGAGAAGACATATCATGAAAGTGCAGGGCAAGGCAGCTCTGGCTCAGTTGCTGTGTTTTGTCCCCATTCAGTCATCACTGAGGGCAGCCTTCGCTTTCAGGCTCCAGCTGCCTGCTCTGCAGATGGGAACACACATTTCTGCTATTCCTGCCCTGAGCTGCAGCCCAGGGGAATGGGACAGACCTCCCAGACCCCTCCCACAATTTGTTACCCCCTAAGACAGTCTGCTAGATTTACAAAAACAGCACATGGGACTCCCTGCTCTCTGAATTAATCATAGAACCATAGAATCCCAGACTGGTTTGGGCTGGAAGGGACCTCAAAGATCAGCCAGTCCCACCCCCTGCCATGGGCAGGGACACCTCTCACCAGACCAGGCTGATCAAGGCCCCATCCAACCCAGCCTGGAACACCTCCAGGGAGGGGGCAGCCACCACCCCCTGGGCACCCTGTGCCAGGGCCTCACCACCCTCAGAGTGAAGAATTTCTTCCCAATATCCAATCTAAATCTTCCCCCTTCCAATTTAAAACCATTCCCCCTCGTCCTGTCACTCCAGGCCCTTCTAACAAGTCCCTCCCCAGCTTCCCTGTAGCCCCTTCAGGGACTGGAAGGTGCTGTAAGATCTCCCTGGAGCCTTCTCTGCTCCAGGCTGAACCAGCCCAACTCCCTCAGCCTGGCTTCAGAGGAGAGCTGCTCCAGCCCTCTCATCATCTTCATGGCCTCCTCTGGACCCGTTCCAACAGCTCCATGTCCCTCTTATGCTGGGGACTCCAGAGACACAGCACTGCAGGTGGGGTCTCAGGAGCGGGGAGCAGAGGGGCAGAATCCCCTCCCTGGACCTGCTGGCCACGCTCCTTGTGATGCAGCCCAGGACACGGTTGGCTTTCTGGGCTGTGAGTGTGCATTGTCAGCTCACGTTGAGCTTCTCATCCCCCAGCACCCCCAAGTCCTTCTCTGCAGGACTGCTCCCTATCACATCATCTCCCAGCCTCTAGTGATAATGAGGATTGCCCTGATCCAGGTGCAGGACCTTGTACTTGGCCTTGTTGAACCTTATGAGGTTCACATGGGCTCACTTCTCCAGCTTATTCAGGTAATGATGGGTGCTATTGTGTTTCTCTTTACTTAGCAAGAGGAATCTCAGAGCCTCAGCCACCTCTGCTCTTTGTGCTGGGAAGCATCTCCTCTGCAGCTTGTGCTCAAGAAAAAAATGCAAAGTGCTCTAAGAGTGATGCCAGAACCATTTCTTGGTCAGGTTCCTTTGCAGTCATTCAGTTTTCCTCTGTATGGGCTGTTTGAGGCAGGAGCAACATCTCACTTCATGTTGTGTAGATACCAGCCCTGAGAATATCTTAAAGAAAGGTGTGAGGATATAGATAAATGCAGGTGATAGATGATGACCTGCTTTTGTTGGGGTTTTTTTTCTAGTCTCATTTCTTAGTCTAAAATGTGGGTGTCTTAAGTGAAAACTCAGCTTTGCATTATAAGCTTAGCTTCTTAAAAAATTGGCTCAATTTTAGCACTATTACTTTAGGAAAATGAGAGTAAAAAATCTTGTCTCTTCCAGTAAGTTATACCACTTTCTAGTTGAGGTTTCAAACCAATTTAGTGAATATCCTGACAGTCCTTGTGTGGAGATTTCTAACTTTGGTAACTTAAATGGGGTATTAAATAGCATCTTTAACTAAATCAGTGCAGGTTTAAATAGCAGCACAGAAAAGACCAACACCATCCTTCTGACCATTTATCCGTTCCCTAGATTACTTTCTTTGCCACAGTTTGGGAGCACAGTGCTCCAGCTCACCCATCTCCAAGCAAGACCAGACACATGGAGTGAATCATAGTCCCTGTCCCTGCTGCCACCCCTCTGCTGATGGAGCCCAGGATACCATTGGCCTTCCCAGCTGATAGAGCCACTGCTGGCTCATGTGAAGCTTCTCATCCACCATGACACCCAGGTCCCTCTCAGCAGGGCTGCTCTCCAGGAGCTCTTCTGCAGGTTCAATGCTGGTGCGCATCAGGGTTGGCGCTGCCCTTTCCCCTCCTCAAAAGCACCAGTCCCTAGGCTCCACTCATCTCTGCCCAGCCTCTAAATAACATCTGTACAAGCATGCACACCATGAAGACAGCAGCTGGAAACAACCCTTTGTCCTTTCCCATCCCACCCCTCTTCACCTTCCATCTTCTGTGACAGCGTTATCCCTTCCACCGACCTCCCTCAGCCCCTTCTCAATGGCATTTCACTTCCTGCTGCCAAATGGGTGCTTAGGAGCACAGAAACAGTAAAGCATCGCTGTAATGTCCCTTGCTGATGCAGTCTCCTCCCATTATTGGTACAGCAGCATCAGGTTATACGCTGTTAATAGCCTCTCCACTTGTTTATAGCTTCCCTGGCATCACTCCTGGATTCAGCACTGCTGGTTTACTTCCCCTCACTACTTTGGAGACAACCTCCCCTCAAGCAACAGGACTCTGTGTCTGTAACCAGCACACCAAAACAAAGCAAGGGAACCTCATCTTGGATGGGATGGGGACTTGGGGGGGAGAAGGGATTTTTGGTTTTTTCTTTCCTTTTTTTTTTACTTTTTGTGTAGTGAGTGAATAATTCATAGGCAAACCATTGACATGATAAATTCCTCCCTTTCTCCTCTTTTGTGAATTGGTAGCAAACAACTTCCCAATTCCTCCCCTCTGCATTTTCATTATCCAGAATTATTCACTAGACAATTGCTTAGAATAATTCTGGGGAGCAAATTCTCTGCTGGGGACGTGGGCGCTGACGTCAGTGGAATTAAAGCCAGCAGGAGCTTTGGTTCAGAGGCGACAGGCCATCCACAAGCCTTTCATCACCAGGATTTGGTCTCCAGAATTTGAGCCACGCTGATTAGCTGTGGCACAGCACAGAGGCTGGACGGTCCCCGTTTTCTCTTCCATTAGACAAGCAGGGTGCTGCAAACCAGGTTTTCCACTGTGAATGCTTCTGTTTACAAATTAACAGGGGTTGAAATTGCTGAGATATCCATGATACATCACACTGGAGCTTCCAGCAGCACTTCTGCCAGCATGTTTCATCTCCAGCCCCGCAGGACCAAAGGGAATGAAGCGGGATTTCTACATTTCCATTTCAGCTGTTGCAAATGAGCCCTGCCCTTTCCAGGAACACACTGCACAGTGCCATACGGGCTCTCTGAACCCACCGCCCGGGCTCACCAGTACAGCTCACTGCCTTTGATATTCATGGGAAGTGAAAGAAAACAACTGCAGGTTTGCTTTTTTAATTTCATGGGAAATTTTGGAAGTGGCTTTTGCTCAGTTCTGCACTTCATTTATTCATTTACAGACTGACCCAAACCCCATATGAACAGCTGAATGCCTTCAGTATACCTCAGCTCTGACTCAGAAAGTCCTTGATATTTATCTGCCTGCAGTTTCCAATAAGTTAAAGCCAGCTGACCTAAAATACCAAATTCCGAGGGAGCTCTCTAGCTGATGACTCCTGGTATCTGACAGCAATTGTCTGGGGTGTATTTTCTGTATTTATTTATTGTAAATGAGACACCTGACACCATGAGATCATAAGCAATTTCCAGCTCTCTCCAAATCACCGGTGGGGTTCCAGTTCCAAGCCTCACAACATCATCAATTCTGCTGCAAAACTTTCTGTGCTGATTGTCAGTAATTTGCAACACATAACTTGGAGGGAGAGAATTGCTTGCAGTCCTTCCCTTCATCCTCTCAGGAAAATCAGCCCATCTTGGGCAGGCCAGACAGGCTGTCATCATTGTAAAACACCTGCAAATCTGGGGATCTGACTCTGTCCATGGAAATGTTTTAGGTCAGGGGCAAAATGTAGATGTCATATCCATATTTCCAGTTCTACCTCAGGGAGGATATTAACTACTTTGGTCATATATCTGATTCAGCATCTGCTTTCCCCACATCATGTCCCTGCATGTAGATTTAGGTTAATTCCTGTCCTCGTTCCAGACCTATCTGTTTACAGACTTGACAAAATCATTTCCCAAGAAGTGATGATGTTTCCTAAACACAAACCTGCTTTCTGAAAACAAACCCAGGATCTCTCCTTGCTAAAACTCTCTAGTTAAAAGTTCTCCCACTGCAGAGAGGAGAATTTCACACTGAGGAAACACAATTGCAGACCAGCAAGCTTTACTTCTGCCATGCCTCAGATAATTGCCCAAGTGAGCTGGAAGGAGCTTCCTGTACTGCTGAAATCTTCAGCCACTTTCCTCTTTAAATCCCTCCTTTGGTGCATCACTTCCACCCACTCCACCACCTTGCAGCAGGGCTGCATGAAGATGGATAGCAATTTGTAAACTGTTCCACTTAGATCCAAAAGTTCCTCACATGCTTCCCCATCAGGAGTGAACGTCCCACCCCTGATGCCATGTGTCCAGCTCCAGCCCCATCAACGGTGCAGCAGAGGCAGAAACCTCACTGCTGACGTAGAAACCTGCTCATCTGTGTTTTAACAAAGGATCAGGACACATCTGTGGGTTTATAGTTTCAATCTTACCCTAAGACATGGATCCCTGTGCTTCAGGATGATGCATTTCTGGCACTGGACAGCTTTTCCTGTCCATCACATGGTGTCATGGGAAATCCCAACTCCAGTTCACGTCCCCAGCCATATCACTGATCATCAGACACTATCCACTCCTTTATGCCTAAGACAAGAAAACACAAACCTCAAAGACAGAAAGACAGACATGAAACCCAAGGCACCATGTTTAGTCCCAGACAGCAGTCATGCTCTTCTCTCATTAGCACAGGCATTTCCCAAATCCCAGAAGCACAGCAGAGTTGGAGCATCATCTGGGATCCAGCTGCTGCCTGGAAAAATGCAGTTGGCTGACACAAAGTTGATTAGCCCTTGACTGCGTTTCTTTGTTTCTGTGGGGTTTGGGGGTTTCTTTTTCAGGAAAAATAAGGGATTGGACCTGATGGCTTGGTTCTGCCATTTGGGCCAGGTGATATAATGGCTGAGGTGAGGGTCAGAAGCAGTGAGGAAAGCTTAGGGACAAAAAAGAAAAAGCCCAGAATCATTTCATTTGGTTTTTTTACCTATGAACCCCACTGCTGTTGAGGATGGGTAACACCCTTTCAAACCAGGAAGACCTGCATTGTGCCACACTATGCAGTGTCCAGGGCTGGAGCCAAGAAGAGAAGCCACCACCATGACTGGCAGGTGCTTGTTCAAGACATGGGGCTGCCTAACCCAACCTCAGCGCAGGGCCTGAAGGCACACGTCTGCAGGGCACAGTGCAGACAGACCTGAGTTTGAAGCTGCTGGTGACACCAAAATCCAAACCCAGAGCAACCCCCAGGCACTCAGCTCCCCACCCATCCTCTGACTGTCTGCAGGCAACGTCCCCACCAGAGCCAGGCATCTGACACATGCTGTGATGCAGCCCTTCTACTATGGGAAAGCAGGAGAAACACGTCTCTCACCCTCTCTGCCAGGCGCCAGAGGACAAATCTCCATGGCTTGGGGCAGGACATACTCATGTGCTTCCCAGCCTTTCTCAAGGTGCTTGCAAATCCTCCTGGTGTCAGCTGGCTCAAGGCATTCTGCAGCAGGGAGGGATGGTCTCCATCAATATTCAAGGCACACAGCCCCAAGGAGAGAGGTGACAGGTCCGGAGAGCATCTCTGCCACAGCCAGATGAATGAATCTTGTCCAGAGGCAGCACAGGAGGGTGAGTGGCTTCAGGGTTTGTGTTGTGCTGCAGGCACCAACCAAGCTCTGCTCCCACAGAGTCCTGTTGTCCCCATCCACAGCTACCTGATGTATGTTCCCATCCAGGCCCATGGATGGTGACTGGGGACCCTGGAGCTGTTCCAGGGATTTGCACGCTGCAAAGATGTCCCTTCTCTTTCTCCTACCCCCACAGCCCCCTTCTTTTAATTAGCTGGAGAATGTAAACGAGCATGGCCTATGCCCAGGCCCCTCCTGCAGAGCCCAGGAGAAAGTGCCACATGCTTCTGGGATCGCTGTTGGTAGATGAAAGACCATTTGGTACCCAGGCTGCTGGCGGGCTTGTAGGTGGTCTTGGTGGGTCAGCATGGGCAGCAAGCACCCACCAGCAAGCAACCAGCCATGTCCCACACCGGGTCCCTAGCATTAAAATCCTCAGGCCTTACATGCAGCCGGGTCAGTCCCAGGACCAAGACCAGCATCCTTGTATCACCATCATCCCCTATCCATCCATCCCTCCCTCCCCACACATTACTGGCCATTGCTGCCACCACCAAAACCCAACCACCCACTCACCCTTGCCCCTATGTGCTCTTCTATCCATTTCTTTAGCCCTTTTTCTGTCTGTCTCCACTTGTTTAAGATTAGAAAGTCAGTGTTGGTCTTCTTGTCCACTCAGCAGGCCACCCTCTAGCTATGGGGGCGTAGAGGAGAACGCAGACAAGCATCCTGCAAGAGCAACACTGAGCTCACCCACCCTGTGCCAGAAAAGCACCCACCAGCTCTGTACAGCAGAGAACAGTGAGAGGAGAAAGGGTTTTATTAGGGGGGACCCAGGGCAGCCAGATGGCTGTAAGGACCCTTTCAGACTTCAAAGAGTTTGCCTGCTGCTGGAGGAAACCTTAGGTTTATGGGTTGCTGGGTTTCAGCTGCAGTTTAATCCTCTCCTTTTGTTGGTGTTAAATAATTTAAGGCGACTGGTGCTGCAGGAGAGCAAAGAGTGCCCAAGAACAGAGCCAGTGACCCAGCGAGCACGTGAGACTAATAGATAGAGATCCTAATTAATACTGAGCCAAGGCAAAGTCCCTATCCTCCTCTTGCTGGGTGCAGTTCATGCTACTCCAAAAGGCCAGGATGAGCCACAGTTTATATTTATTTATCCAGCAAATACCAGCCAGGAACCAGTGCTGGGCACCCCTGGGGCATGGGGCAGAATAGCTCGGGTAACATCATGAGCCATTGCAGCATCTTTTAATTCAAGCTCTGCAGGAGAGTGTGTTCCAAAGAGGCTAAAGCAGCAAGGGACATCAGCCAGGACCTGGGCTATAACCTTCCCAGCCCCAATTCCCCCTACTGTCCTCTGACACAGAGGCCATGAGTCAAACTCTGCCACTCCCCTCTCCACCTTGCGCCCTCGCTCCTCTCAGCTTTAATTAAAAAGAAGAAAAGATGTGCTTGAAGCAGGGAGATGCATCCTGTGGTGCAATGGGGACAAAACACCTCAAAAGACATGGTCCTCCTGGGATCAGGAGGGTCCTTCTGGCAGTGCAAGAAGAGCCTGGAAGGGAGGTAGAGCCACGCTTGGGCTGCAGCAGCTCCTGGCTCTCCAGCCCTCATTACCATGGCCTGTGCCAGTTGGCAGGGCTGATGCTGTGGTGCTCTGGAGCACCCTTATCTCTCCAGGAGAGGCTTTCATTGCAGCCCTTGAGCACTAGGAAATGGAGATACTCGACTGGATGATACTGATCTGCAAATCAATCAAAGGGGGAGGATGGGAAGGGGGAACAGTTTGTCCCTGTCTGTCACTCCATGGAGGCTTTGCCCTTCACTGGTGACAGCTGATTAATTCTCAACCAAGCTTGGGCAAAATTGGTGCCTCTGGCAGATGAACAACAAGGAAACCATGAGGAAGTTTAGTCCCTGCCTGCAAATGATCCACTGTGGAGGCAACTCACTGCCCGTCCCCAGAGCACAGAGGGCTTGGACCACCCTGTCCAAGGGTGCTTGAGGTGTGATCCAGGCAATGAGGGTGGTAAATCCACAACTTCCCTCACAGGAAGCTCTCTCCAGACTGGGGTGGTCATTTCCCTGGGGTAAGAGGAGGAGCCATTGCCAATGCCCAGAACTGGCATTGTGCCATCCTGCTGTGCTCAGGAGCTGAGCTGGGAAGTTCTGGCACCTGGAGATGGACCCAAGCTTGCTGTGGTCACACTGTGATGAAAACTTGGTGGCAAGATGGGCTCCCAGGTGGAAGGAACCAGTTGGGTCCCCCACCAGCTCCTGCACCTACAGCAGTTCTTTTCCCCAGGCTGCTGAGGTGGGAGCAGGGCACCAAGGAGGAGGGGATAAGTGCCTGCAAGCCTGACACAGCCCCTGCCTCCAGACACCCATGCTGGGCTGCAGGGTGTCCCCTCCATCCTGTCCCCACAGGGCAGCACCAACCTGCCCTCCTGGCTGCTGCTGTTCCTCTGGTGTTCTCTGAGTCACACACTGATGTCACCTCTCTGCGTCACCAGAGCCCAGAGATAGATTTAATGAGGCTTTGTTTTCTTCAGCTAAGAAAAACCTCAAAGCTTAGTCTGAAGCATCCTGAGGAGCCAGCAGGACTCTGCCACTGTCCCCACAGGAGGATGGATACAACTGCAAAAGGGTCCAGCGGGCTAGCTGACAGCAAAGGCAGAGCATCAGAGACCTGGGGGACAACATGCCAAAATCACACAGGAGTGCCTTTGTCCTCACTAGAGCCTGCTACGTGCCACCATCCTCACCACACATGGCTGGTGACATGACAGGTGACATCCTGCCATGCTTTCACCACCTGGGTGAAACCACACACTGGGACAAGTGGCAGTGGCACCATCAGCCAGGGGACCTGACAGCATCTCTGAAGGCTCCTACAGAATAAGCTGAGATGTTGGCTGTTGCTCCTGGTTGGCATTCATACATGTGTGCTGGCACTTCCCCACTGACACCATGCTCTTCTCCTGCAGTTTGAGGCCACCAAATCCAAGAGATGGGGCCATGCTAGCACCTTTTTTGGGCTTCCCAGCAGCTTTTTCAACCCATGTGATACCTGGGGAGTGAATCCTGATTTACACCAGCAGAGAGGCCAATTTAAGCCTGTAGCATTTGAAGTCCAGAGGAAGAAATCCTTGCCAAGCAGAAGAGAACAAAATTCATTATAAAAATCAAGAGAAACAAGGAGCATTTTTCTCTCTTTCATGAAGGTCACTAAAAAGAGACGCATCAAAGTGGGGTCCCTGGGAAACCAGTAATGTAAATAGTCAGCAGACAGAGGGCATCTTCTATTAATGAAGGTGTCTTGCCAAAATACATAGGCATCATATAAATTATCAGATAATGAAATTCCAGTTAATTTGCTGCCTGGTCAGCCACAGCCCTCCTGCCACGCTCCTTAGCTCTGCCAATAACATTAGGAAAGAATTACATTGGTACTAGGGCAGCTGGTCGACTTGATGCAGAAACCTTCTCACCTTCTCCAGGATGAGGTGGGGTGACCACTGCAGACCCACAGCCCTCTCCAGTGGGTCATGCACCATGGCACGATGGGCGCCCATGCCTGCTGCACAGGTCCTCAAGAACCAAAAGAGAGGATTCTATAT
Source organism: Hypotaenidia okinawae (assembly GCA_027925045.1). Classification (NCBI taxonomy): domain Eukaryota; kingdom Metazoa; phylum Chordata; class Aves; order Gruiformes; family Rallidae; genus Hypotaenidia; species Hypotaenidia okinawae. The sequence continues at coordinate 4,398,037 of BSDF01000021.1, read as the reverse complement.
TCATTTGAGGATGAGGAGCCAAGTATTTATTTGGGAGGTGTGCTTGTTAAGTCTCACTTCCCCAGGGGCTCTGGAGAGCTGCTGATGTGCAATGTCTCTAGCTGGTGGAAGTCTGTCACCTCTCAGCATGCTTTAGGGCTGCAACAGGCTGGGATCATAGACACCTAAGAGGGAGAAGATTGGGAGCACCTTTCCCTGCCAAAAAGGCTGCAGCAATTGAAAGCAAACACAAGGTGCAGGATCAGGTCTTGCACCTACAACCTGGAGTGGGTTTCAAGTACAAATCCTGTTACAACTCTTTCCAATTACCCTTCTCCCTCTGCTGCTCTGAACTATTGGTGCTTCATAGCACCAAACATTCAGCATGCTCCATGTAATTTTAAAACCATTATGTAAGCTGCTCCCCCTCCCCACCCCCACCCCCCCTTCCCCCATCTCTCGAAGTCTCCAATTGGTGTGTCAGAATGTAATTAGCTTTTGATGGGATGTTAAGATTTCTTGAGCTCCTGTGGAGAGGCAGCATGGGGAGAGGCGAGGCAGCGGATTGTGATTGTCACTCCCCATGGTAAGTGCTCAAAGACCCTGGAAGACTCATTTACAAAAATATTAAATAAAATAAATAAATAAAAAATTCCAAAAGCAACAGACCCAGTAGGCTTTAGTTTAATTGACTGAAATCACTGAGATTTTTTTTTTTCCCCTCTGTGCTTTCTCCTACTTGGAGAGAAATGGAAATTAACTGCCTCGTGACCAGCAGAAGTGTGCCACGCTGTGGCAAGGACCTCTATCACAATCCCAGCTTGAGAACACCTCAGCTGTTCAGCCCTGGCACATCCACCAAGGCTATGCTGTAAGCTTTGCTGCTTCAACCCACCTCATGACTACTCTTCCATCCACACCAGGACTAAGTCCTACAGGACTTCATCCCAAACCCGCTGACCCCTGGCAGTGCTACACCAGGAATCTCCACTCAAACAGCAGAAAGGGCAAAGGGAGGTGATAAGAGCTGATAATTTCCTGCAACCACATTCACAAGAGCACATCTGATCATGGCAAAGAGTGATCCACAGCCCAGCTCCAAACAGGATGGCACCTGAAAGCCAGATCTGCAGTTCAAGGGAAGTTAAGTGTCTCTAAACAGAGCATCAGTCTCAGCTGCCATTGCTGCTGGTGCTGAGCTCCATTAGCACTTAGCAAATTACAGCTCTCCACTGCGGTCTGGCAGGGCAGCAGCATCACTGCATCCCACTGATGTGACACGTGCACCAAGACATGGGGTGCTTTCACCAGGGAGAATTTATCAGCAAGGCCAGAAGTTTCAGTGTCAAGTTTGTCATCCCTGAGACCTTCTGCACCTCTGGCTGTGGGATCTCAGGGGAAGAGGAAGACACAGGCATTGTCCTTATCCAGGTAAACCAGGAGGAGAAGGCATTTCAGGACTCACAACCTCAGCCTTAGATGCTGCAACAGAAGCCTGTCACTGAGGTTTTACAAGAACAACTCCACATTGGTGTCACTTTATGACAGACATAGTATGATGGAGAGCTGCAGGACTTGTGCCCTAATGATCCATGCAGGAAACACTACATTTTCAGAGCCTTTTCCACACTCTTCCCCTCTAGCTGAACCCCATGGCAGTGTAAAACATGACTGGAAATTCCCCCAGAGCAAGTTTTCTGCAAGCTGTCTGGGCCTGAACTTCCACGAGAGCATCTGCCCCAGCCAACAACAGCACATGGAGCATTTACATACCTACAGATGGTGCTTATATCACCAAGCAGTATGTTTGTCTACACATCAGCCCTGGCCAAAAGCCCATTAGAGTCGTCAGATGCTTTCCATTAACTTCCTCAGGCTCTGGACAAGGTAGGTTTGGTCAGTGTCCATGGGCACAGATGGAGACATTCGAGTGCATCCTGCAGGATGCTCAGGCACACGTGTGTTCAGAGCAGCCACGTCAACACAAACCTGCCACCAATGCACGTGGCCTGTTATTAATACACCTCTGGCTCTGAATTAGCTGATGATGTGAAGCGCAGACACAATAACGAGCCATCCCCATCAAATGCCAATTCAACTGGATAATGGGCCATATTGATTGCTTCAAGTGCCAGACCAATTCCACTTGTCCTTTTAATGATTATTATGACATTATCTATATTATTTCTGCTCAGCAAAATTAATTCCTCTTTCCCCACCCCTGTCCCTCTGGGTGCAAGTCCATTCAAGTCTCCATTCCTGCTAAGACAGAAGCTAAGGAGACCTCTGCAAGGGCTGGACTTAATTCATTTCTAAAGTGTCGTCAGGCAATTGGATTTTTTTTCTCTCTAATACTTCCACTGGCATTAATGGAAAGAAAACAATAAATGTATCTGGTCACCTAAGTAGTCAGCCTCCCCTTTCGTAGCTGTGCTGACATTTCTGTCTCCAGCATGGACAGTAATGCATTCCATTTTAATTTTAGCAAATGCTTTCTTTATGATCAGAGACATTTTTCATTTGTACTTGTTTGCATCTCCCTTAAAATTCAATATTTCATTTGGGGATGCAGGGTTATTGCCAGCTCCTCAAAATAAAGCACATGTGGCACAAGGATATTTCAAATTATTGTCTTCAGTTTCCTCCACTCAAGAGCAGCAATTGCCTTTCCAGCCACTCCTGGGAGCAGTCCCCATACACAGCATCCAGCCAGCAGGACCATGGGTGAGAAAGGAGATTTCTGGGGGCTGCCCTACATGGGATCACCAATGGGGTGGGGGGGGACAAGAAAAGAAAAAGAAGAAAGAAATAAAAAGAAGGGTCTGAAGAAGCTTTGGTTACCCTGGGCCAAATGCACCCATGGCTCCATCTATTCCTGTGAGCAGAAGTCATATGTCCCTGCAGCTTCATCTGGATAAAACTCCTACAGAAGTCAGCGTGCAGACAAAGGCAGCTGCTGTTTGAGGGACAGCTCTGTCCTGACACACTGACCTCCTCCATCTGCCCAACTGCCAGAAGACCACGGACATCAAAGCCTGGGCCAGCTCAGGTTCCCTGCTGCCTTTAGGCATCTGCAGCCCTCAGGTGCTCTGAATATAAAATAACAATGAGATCCCCTTGCAGTAACCTGCTCCTGAACCCGTCCCTGCCAGCTTACCCCACAAGAGCTTTGGGCAGAAGCAGGAGGAACCCCCATAGCACATGCATGAAGAAGGTGCTATTGGGAGAGTTCAGCCCCCCATTTTGGGTTCCAGGCAGACCCCAAAAAGGCACTGGACAGCATCTAAGCCCTTTGCCCCAGAGCCATTGACTATCAGAAGTGGTTGCCTCAGAAATAAACGGTACCTTGATGCTCACACACTCTTAAAACAAGCACTCACTGGTTTTACAGCCTACCTGGAGAAAACAGGCAGGCAGTTTGCAATGTGCAGCATCTCCTCTGGCTTGGGCAGCTGACACACACGAAGGTGGCACCGGCTCCTCTCCGTGCTTTGCCTTGCCCACTCTGGCACTTGTGCAACAGCATTTGCACTCTTTGACACTCGTGGAAAAAGCAGCTCCTCCAAAGGTCACCTTTGGGCCCCAGATGTCTCAGAGGATAATTACCAGGTTCCCTTACCTGAAAACCCCTCTGATCTCTGGCACTAAATAAGAATTGACAAGAGAAGTGGGTTAGATATACACATGGCAATTTTCTAATTTTCTGAGCAAATTTGGTTAAAGCTGCTGAACAAGAAAGCCTGAAACCTCACTAACAGAGCAACCAGACAGGGAGAGGAATGACAAGAGCTCTGAACTCAAACACAGTTCTGCCCTGACCTAAAGGGGCCATCTGAAAGGCTGAAGGAGATGTTTGTCCTCCCTTGGCTGGTACACCAAGGCTGCTGAGAAAAGCTTCCCTGCAAACAGCTCTTTACACTATATTTATATATCAACTGAGGCCCAGCACAGGACTCTTCAAGTGATCCGAATCCATCCTTGAGTCAACCAAACAGAGGGAAAGGTTTTACATGCAGGCTGCTTAAAGGTTTTGTATGCTGGAGACTGTGCATATACACCTTGAATAATCACAAAGCATCTGAGGGTAGGAGGAGCACCTTTGGCAACCCGTGTGCTTGCACAGGAGGATGGAAAGAGAATTTAGCTGGAAGTGTTTCTGCAAGATGAAAGCGGCCAGCACTGGAGTTATTCTGAGAGCAGGAAGCAGCGCAAGAGCTTGTCACCCAGCTTCTCTGATCTCCCTTAACAACAGCACAGAACAAAAGGGTTCATCTCTGCTCAAGAAAGGGAGGGGTGTCCTGGTTCCTTGGCAGCTGCTGTGCTGCGACATGGCCCACTCTCCCCTTGCCCCCCTCGGCCTCCATCTCTCTGTCACTTCCTTTGCCTGCAACGGGTCTTTGGGAGCAGAAAGTGAATCTGCTCCAGGGAAGGTATCAGAAGGTCCTGACTGGGTGTCATAGTTTTGCATGGCTGGGTTCTGGTGAGGAGGGGGCTGCAGGGGTGGCTGCTGCAAGAAGCAGACAGAAGCTCTCTGCGGGCCTCAGAGACCAAACACTAGCCGGCTCAAGGCCGGAATCGGTGCTGACCAAGGCCGACCTGTGAATCCCACTCTGGTGTCACTGGGGGTGCAGGGCAGTGCCATAAATTAGAGAGTTTTCTTTCTTTTATTCCATGCTGAGTCTGTTCTGCCCATGATGATAATTGTGGAATGACCTTCCCTGCTTTGGCAGGGGGTTGGACCCGATGATCTCTCGAGGTCCCTTCCAACCCCTGTGATTCTATGATCTCTCCCTGGCCTTATCTCCACTCCTGAGCCTCTCAGTATCTATTTTCTCCCCTGTCCAGCTGAAAAGGGGAGTGATAGAGCGGCTTTGGTGGGCGTCTGGCCTCCAGCCAGGGTCAAACCACCACAGTGGGGTATCAGACTCCCTAGTGCAGGCATTAGAAGCAGCCCGTGGTGCAGGAGGCGTAAGGCACAGCTCTATGGCAGAACCTGCCCAGAAACAACCTGTCCCTTATTATCCACATCCACAGATTCCTGCTTACGTGCAAGGCAGCAGCTTGTCTCTTTCCCAGTAAGACTGGCTGCTGCTGAAGCAGCCACCAGAGCCCCCAGCCTGTGCAGCAGATGTCGGTGGGCCAGATCCACCCACGCCCCGTGTAAATAGCTGTAGTGCTGGCGGCTCTGCTGGATCCTGCTCTCAGGAGAGGAAAGATCTGGCAAATGTCCCTTGAAGCCATGTCTTCTTTCTGCTGTTCTTTTGCTTAACGCATTGCTGGTAGCTTTCCAGGACATCTTACCACCTTACTTGTGTGTTTAGAGTTCATCTAATACACTAGGATGTTACCTCCTCCCTCCTACTGTCAGGCTTCCTCCCCAGCCTGATCCTCTCACCCCCACAAATATCTCTGTTTTGGTTTCCAAACTGAGGAATTTCATTTTAATCACTCACTATCTTCAGGCACAACAGAAGATGTAATGGAACTGTTTAGCAGTCATAGATCCACTACCTCTGCTCCTTCACATGTTTATTAGGCAGTGCCAGAAAACACTCCTCATTGTGAGCATCCCAGTTTCAACGCAGTGCAGTGCCTGCTGTGTCCGTCCCTCTGGAGCACACGTTGAAGGACATCCCATCAATGAGAAGAGCCCAGCAATAACAATCCATAAAACTAAACTGCATTAAGAAACCCCCTAGACTCATCTTCCCATATCTAATTAATTTAATGCTACTAACTAGCCCCATCGTCCATCCTTTTCAGGTTTTATTACAAGATTTTTAATAGAGTTGGAAGGAAAATTGACTCTCCCTTGGTGGGGGTAAGTGACATATTAAATATTAGTCCCAAGGAAAAGTTAGACACTCAGTATTAAGAAAGGAAAAGAAATTGGGTGGGGGGCTGGGGGGAAGAGAAAGAAAGGCTAAAAGACCAAATGAAGTCTCAAGATGATGGAGAACACTTTCTGTGCCCACACTGCCAGATAAACCTGATTTGAGGTCCTGATTTGTTCAGAGCCTGCCAAGAGGCGGCTGAGGGATGAGATGCCTCTTAATCAAACCAGCTCCGTCTCTCCTACAAGCCTGATGACACCAACGCATGAAAACCATGGAGATAACAGAGGGTTCCCAAGGGCACAGAGCTGACAACAGAATTTCCTTGCTGTCTTGAAACTGCACTAATCAACAACCATTTCTTCAGAGAGTTTTGTGCCTCCTGGCTTTTGTCTCCACGTTTTTTTCTTTCATCTGCATCATCTCTTACACACTGAGGTCCTTCAGTCTGAGGAATGGGAGTCTGGCTGCAGTGATGTGGCTCCAGAACACCCTAAAATCCTAGAGATGAAGCTTTCTGCCTTGGGGATGCAGGTATGTGTCAGAATTGCGATGTTCTTGCTGGACAGACACCAGCAAACATCCCAGCACCCACCTGCTCCATAACCTCACTCAAGCCACACAAAGCTTTATTACTCACCCTGGTGTAAGCCACCACTTTTAAATGGCTAAAAATTTCAACTGTTCCTCATAGCTCAAGTGCTCACAGCTTTCCCCTAAGAATATTGATGGGGTTTTTCCAATCCTAAGGCTAGGTATCTCTGGAAAGTTTGCTGACCTCGTTTTTTAACTGGGAAGCTCTCTCCCCTACCCAAATTGGCCTTGCGCTGGCTCTTTTGTTAATGCAACTTCCACCGGCACCTCTCTGAAGAGCACACTTACCTGCTTTATTAAACTCTGGCTGTTGCATTCACCTTCCCTGGGCAGCTTGTTAAAAATGGATCTGTTGGTGCTTCTATCGATTTCAGGTGCTATTAACACTAATCGCCCTTCCTGTGAGTGGATTTCACGCTGCTTTTGCTGAATCCTTGTGCCCACCCCCTGCGCTGGGCCTGGCGTGGGCTGCCAGGGGGTCTCTCCCATCAACGTGTGTGTGCCTGTGAGTGTGTCATGGTTTCCCCCCGGCTGTGGGCTGAGATCCACACAGCTGCCTGCTCCTTAAAGTAAAAGAGCAGGGGAAGAGGGAAAAAGGGGGAAACAAGGGAAGGGAAAAGGAAGGGGAAATAACTCCAAACCCAAGAAACTAAGAGGCCCGTGGGTTGGGATAAGGAGAGTTTACTAAGAGAACAGAAAGATCAAATATCCCAATGCTAACAGGACTTTAGAGCAAAAGAAGATGAAACTCTTGATCCCCAATGCAGTTTCTCCCCGACCCACACAACTCAGGTACCACCCAGAGCTGTCCCGGAACCCGACCGTCCCCCCAAGCAGCACGCGTCCCGCCACCGCCCCTCTTCTTCCTCCCCTCAGCCCCCCGTTCTCCTGGGCAGGACGTCATTGCCATGGAATACTCTCTTTGGCCCCTCTGGGTCACCTGTCCTGGCTTCGCCCCTCCTGTCTCCTGAATAGAGAAATAGGAAGAAGCTGAGAAAGTCCTTGACTGTCTGACTGCAACTAAGAACATCAGGGTGTTCTCAGCACTGCTTTCATTGTAACTCCCAAACACAGCATCCCATCAGCTGCTACAAATGAAGTTCACTCTATCCTGACTGAAACCAGGACAGAGTGGAAGCAGGTTTGCATTCAGGATCAATGCTGGAGGTGCAGTAGGACTGAGCAGGGGCTCAGCACTGGGAGCAATGCCATACGTCTGCACAGATGGAGGTGCAGAAGAGGAGAGTGAGACCAGCACCCCAGTAAACACCCAGTGTTGGATTCACTCTGAATTTTCTTGGATTAGGAAAGAGAGAAGTCTTGCAAGGAGGGATCTGTGTGCAGTTTTGGACACAAAACTATTGGAGAGTGTCCAGAGGAGGGCTAAGAGGATGGAGAAGGGTCTGGAGGGGAAGGCTTACAAGGAGAGGCTGAAGGCCCTAGGGTTGTTCAGTCTGGAGAAGAGGAGGCTGAGGGGAGACCTCATGGGGCCTGTGGCTTCCTGCTGAGGGGAGCAAAGAGGCAGGTGCCAATCTCCTCTTGGTGGGGACCAGGGATAGAACCTGAGGGAACAGCATGAAGCTGCACCAGGAGAGGATTAGGCTGGGTGTCAGGAAGAGGTTCTGTACTGAGAGGGGGGTTGGGCACTGGCACAGGCTCCCCAGGGAAAGGGTCACAGCCTCGAGCTGGGCTGAGGGCAAGAAGCATGTGGATGATGTGTTCAGTCCCATGCTCTGACTTGTCTGGGCCTGTGTGGAGCCAGGAGTTGGATTTGATGATCCTTATGGGCCCCTTCCAGCTCAGGAGATTCTGTAATCTCTTCCTGCTTTCTCATCTTGAAGCTCAATGGGTGCTGAATCCTGAGCTCCTTTGCTCTTCAGCCATGCTACAGCAACAGTAGCACCAAGGAGACGTGTCTGGAGGAGAAGGGGAGAGCAATGATATCAAAGGGCAGCTTCTTCCACAGCCTGGGCTATGGGTAGTCCAGGGGCAGCTGTGGAGGGGGCTCAGAGAGGCAGGATGAGCCAAGAGACCCTCATATCCATCCCTAGCCTGAGGATCAGAGCCAGGATTAAACCCTGCAGCTCTGCACAGATCCCTGTGTCTGGCTCCTTGGATGTCTTGGGAACCACCATGGTATTTTTAGGTCCTGGAGTCAAAATAACAGCAAGTCCCAGGTCATCCCCACTCCAGAGAGCAAACTCCTGAAATGGCAACATGTGCTGATGTTTAAATATTAACGAGTCAATAGCCATTAAATCCTGATAAACACCCAGATGCAAAACACTAAATCTGGGAAACTAATAGGATTGTTAGTGTAGTAGGGGGCTTAACTGCAGCAAAACTTGCTGGCCTGTCCTGCAGCTGTGTTTGGCTGGATCTGAACCAGACTCAACCCAGATAGAAAGAGGAGATGCAACCAGAGAGCATGCCAGTGCCACAAGCCCTTTTCTGTGTGTGTGTGTGTGTGTGTACATGTGTGTGAGCATCCTTGTCCTGATCTTCACTGTGCATCTATAGCCCAAAGGAGAGGACTTGACTTCTCTGAAAAACACAGACACCTCTGTCCCTTGGAGGGTCCCTGCTGTCCACATGCAGTGTGCACCCAGACCCTCTCCCTGCTCAGCACACGCTTTCTCACTGGTGACTGTCTCACAGCAGAGACAAGCAAGATGCTCCTTTACAGACAAAATCATCCTCTGAGAAACTACCTGACCCTGCAAGTGGCCTGTTTACGGCCCTTTAGACATGAAAAACCTACAAGGTGTTGTCCCAGCTGTCAACCTCCACCTTCAGCTCACAGGCACGATCCATGGAGTCAAGCCTCCAGCCCAGAAATGGTTAATCCAAAGCAGAGTCTGCCTGGCAGAAGCCATTTCTCTCTTGCATGTAATGAGCACAGAGCCACCCAACTGACATGAATAAGAGGAAAAAATACAGTAGAGCAGCAGCACCAGGTGTAAGAGTAGCACATTGTGTCCACATCCACACAGATAGGAGAGTAGGTCTTTCTGACTGTAACTACACAGTGGAAAGCAGTGTCCTAAGGAGATGTAGCTACCTAGGCTCTGCAGAACATCTCACTAGCCTGCCTGCAATGCCCCTGACACTTCCTGCAGACCTGGCTCCAAGATTCCTGCCATGAGGCACTGGGAGATGGGGGCATGCCAACGAGAGGGACATCCAAGGAGATGCAAAGAACCAGCAGCATGAGCTGGGCAAGAGTCATTCATCCACATACCACCACGTGCCTTCAAAGAGAAGGCAAGCTGCTGAGAAAGGTGAGTGAGGGCAGCAATGGTCAACACACTGGAGTGACTCTAGCTCAGTTCCTGGGGGTCAGACAGCGCACCCCACGCTAACACACAACACTCAGCCTTCCCCACACAGGGTCTGCATCGAGGTCAGCATCCCTGGTCACATCATGGGCTCAAAATCCAGAAAAAGGACTCCAGGGAAAAAGCATGAGGGGGTGGGATGCACCCTGTGCCAGGGTAATGTTCCTCCAGCCTCTGCTAACCCCACCTCTGCCATCCAAAGGACAGGCTCCGTCGGGAGCGATGCCAAGGCAGCGTTTGCATGGCTCGAAGAGAGGAGAGGCTGTACATTATACCAGCAATAAATGTCAGCAACTAAAAACAGGCTTCAATTTCTAACTGTTGATTTTCAATAAAAATAAAGGCTGAATCCTACCAAGCCTGGTTAACTTGCAGGAGAGATGACAGACCTAATCAGCTTGTTTTTCTGTAAACACTGTGGCACATCAGCATCTAAGAATCCTGACCTCTTCTTATGGTACAGATCCTAGTTAGAAGTGGATTTTCCCTTACACCTCTGGGTGTACAAGAAGTCAAGGTCACACATCTTCCAAGGCAAAAGCCCCCTTGTCCCCCAGGTGCTCTCCTATTTCCAGCATTTCTCCCAGTATTTCTCTTTCCTATCATTTCTGTCCAGCCCAGATGTAAATGACTGAAGTAATAAAGCTCTCCTTATTTCCCCTGGAAGATTATTCCATGGTCTAAGAGACTTTGCCAATTTTTATTTTTTTTTCTTTTCCTTCCTGACAGCTGAAACTTGATGCAGTTTAATTTCATCCTGTTATGTCAAGGTGTGGAATGAAATGAGAAAAACCACAAGAGCAGAGTGCCTGAGAGAGCAGAAAGACCTATACCAAGGACCTGGAGGGGTCTGGGCAGGATGGGGCTGAGGAGTAACAAATCCTGATGCAGCCCCATTGCTGTCCCCAGCCTGGTGTAGCATATCAGATAGTCTATCTATATCTTTCTCACCAGTCTCTGTTTTGCCTATAGAATCATAGAATCCCAGACTGGGCTGGGTTGGAAGGGACCCCAAGGATCACAGAGCTCCAACCCCCTGCCACAGGCAGGGACAACAACCTCCAGGCCTGGAGCTACACAAGGTTGCCCAGGGCCCCAGCCAACCTGGCCTGGAATACTCCCAGGGATGGGGCATAAACTAGAATAACAACCACCAACCCTCTGAGCCTGTGGCTGCACTGGAGAGATGCTCCCAGGAACCCCTGGCTGGGTAGGACAGCCAGAAACCCACATAATTTTGCATGAAAAATGAATCTCTTCTGAACTCGGGGGAGAAAAGTTCAGGGTGTTGTGGCTGCAATAGAACACACTCCTCCCTCCTTAATCAGGATGTGCTATTGGGGAACAATTAAAAATAAGTCAGGGGTAATTAAAGGTAATTAAATGCTCTCAGTGGGGAGTGAGATGCTTGTGGGATGCTGCGGAGCTGACAGGCAAAGAGCTGTCTGCCTGCATAACACGTCTGCCCTCTGGGAAGGTTAGGGAGATGGGGTGCAGGAAATGCCCCCCCCCCCAGCTCTGCACTAGGGATCAGGGGTCCCACAAAGCACACAGGAGCCAGCCCTCAAGACTAGACAGGGCTTTTCCCATACGGGATGTCTTTCCCACTGCAAAAGGCAGGGAGAGCTTTGTGAAAGAGCTTGGCAAGAGCTGGGCTTGGGGAAAGCTACGTTAGGAGCTCCTAGTGGGACTAAGAGCACTATCCCCACGATGAGACAGGATGAGACCACCCCTACCTGATGTGGGCAGCAGACAGACAGGACACAGGAGAGGAATAAAGTCACTGGGGGGACTGGAAAACTGGAATCACACTTCAGCCCAACGAGCTAAAGCTTTCACAGAAAGTCAGCAGTCACTCTCTGGCAGCATTCATCTTCCCTGGGTTAGCAGGAAAGGCCCATAACCACAGATTTATACAGCATTCCCAGTTAGACATGTGAGAAGCTTCATAAATATCCACTTACAGTTTTATCTGAATTTCAGTGGCATCCAACTGTGTAACAATAGGTGGAGCTAGAAGTACTGTCAGCTCATGAGAGCCAAGCGAAGTGCTAAAGCTGGATCCTTAGCAGAGTGATGCCTGCGTGGGATGTGTCCTGCAGACAACCTAACCAGTCATTAAATACATCTTACTACTTCCTGGGTTCAAATGCAAACTAGAAACCCTTGGAGGTAGCCTGAAACAACGTGACAGCTATGGTTCACCCCACACATTTAACTCTAAAACCTAAAGGCATCCTATGGAGGGGTGGCTCAGAGCAAAGCAGAGGAGAGCAATGGCCTGAGGACCCACACTCGTCTGGACTCAGTGGGCACTACAGCTGAGGTTGCCTCTGGCATCTGGTCCTTGGAGGCTTTCCCCTTTGGGTCATGCAATGAAATCAGTGTCTCTACAAAACTTCATTATAAAATGGTCAAAATTGCAGCCAAAACTGGATCCTGCAGCTTGTTGACTGGTCACAGGGCAGGGCTCCAATATCCCAGCTTGTACACAGACAGGCCTGAGCAGTTGCTCTGAAGTTGGTTCTCAATTGCACTGGGCCATGCAGAAGAAAAAAAGAAAGAAAATAAAATAAAATACCAAAACAGATGGAAGAAAAAAAGAGCTGCAAACTAACTGCTTTGATGAAAGGGACTGATATTGGAGCTGTTTTGTTAAGACACAAAACAACCCACTTTATGGCAAGAGGCCTTTGCAAGGAGCAGTGTTTGTTAAATTGGTTCCTCATCCGCTCTGAAAGCAGAGCAGCAGGGTGATAACTTGAGCAGGACAGGAACAAGCCTGCCTGAAGCCCCCATTCCAGGTCCCCCTGTCTCAGTGGGGACATTAGTCAAGGCCCCAGCTGGGACCAGGAACCAAGGTGCCCAGCAAGCCCAAAGGCACAAGCAGGATGGAGCCACCTGCGCCCGCTACTGAGGATTTGGGTCCCATGGGAAGATCCTGCAAGGAAATACATGAAATTTGAAATTATACAAAGGTTTGAGCTCCTTAGCAGGGCTGTGGCATCAACAAGACGCTTCATCTATAGACAAGGCAACCTCTCCAGTCCTCCATCTGACTGGACCTTCAAGCATCTCCTCTCATTCAAGGGGTTTGAAGGCAGCACTCTAAATGAGAGCCTCTTGCACACCACCTTAACAAAGGGTGAGAAACTCATTGATAAAGAACATTACAACTCCTTTAAAAGCATCAGAGGCAGAAGCCTTGTCCAGGCTGCAGAGCTGCTATTGAAGCTGGGCACCAATTGCCCTGGTTGGCCGGGCTGCTCCCCGAGACCGCCCCGGGCAGCAGCAGGCAGCTGGGTCGGGCAGCAGCAGGCAGCTGGGTCGTGCTGGTTTTAATGGAAACCCGTTCACCTCGGCTGTATTCAGCTCACAGGGTGTGAAGTGCCTCTCTTTGTGAGACTCACTAAGTAATCCCAGCTTCCCAGGAAGATAATTAAGTTCCACTCGACAGTGCGACTGCTCCGACTTAAAGCACAAGGGCAGAATGAATAGAGGGTTGGGGGGGTTCCCCCTAATGAAAATAATTGGCTTTTACCAATTCAAGATGTTTCTCCTCCCTTTTTCAACAGCATCTCTGTAGCGAGCTGAGCTTGCTCAACACTGATGCTAGGGTCATCCTTCCTATGGCAGGACCCAACACTGATGCTAGGGTCATCCTTCCTATGACAGGACCCAACACTGATGCTAGGGTCATCCTTCCTATGGCAGGACCCAACACTGATGCTAGGGTCATCCTTCCCATGGCAGGACCCAACGCTGATGCTAGGGTCATCCTTCCTATGACAGGACCCAACGCTGATGCTAGGGTCATCCTTCCTATGGCAGGACCCAACACTGATGCTAGGGTCATCCTTCCTATGACAGGACCCAACACTGATGCTAGGGTCATCCTTCCCACGGCAGGACCCAACACTGATGCTAGGGTCATCCTTCCCATGGCAGGACCCAACGCTGATGCTAGGGTCATCCTTCCTATGGCAGGACCCAACGCTGATGCTAGGGTCATCCTTCCTATGGCAGGACCCAACGCTGATGCTAGGGTCATCCTTCCTATGACAGGACCCAACGCTGATGCTAGGGTCATCCTTCCTATGGCAGGACCCAACGCTGATGCTAGGGTCATCCTTCCTATGACAGGACCCAACACTGATGCTAGGGTCATCCTTCCCATGGCAGGACCCAACGCTGATGCTAGGGTCATCCTTCCTATGACAGGACCCAACGCTGATGCTAGGGTCATCCTTCCTATGACAGGACCCAACGCTGATGCTAGGGTCATCCTTCCCATGGCAGGACCCAACGCTGATGCTAGGGTCATCCTTCCTATGACAGGACCCAATGCTGATGCTAGGGTCATCCTTTCTATGGCAGGACCCCAAGGATGGGGTGCACCCTTTGCAGCACTGGCTGGATGCACACAAAGGAATTCTGCCGAGTTCACGGTCTAAATAGACAAGCAACCAACCACAGCAGAGAAACCTGCCTTTAGGAGCATTATTTGATGTGAAAATGGAGAATTGCTGGGATGACATCCTTATGTTGCCTCTATTTCTGGAGTGCATTTGACATACCCATGGGAATAAACACCCCCGTGAGCTGGCCCTGCTGTTGCCCACATTGTATGGTAGTGACAAACAGAGCCACAAAGGCAATGATGACACTGCCCCGGGGTTCCCTGGGCTGGATAAGACTAATGCATCCTCAGGCCAGACTCCATGCATCCATACAGCTCTGGGAAGGCCCATATGGCAGGAGCTGCTGGCACCCACAAGGTAGAAGGGCTGTCTCCAAATCCCATCTGCTGAGACCCTCCACATAGGATTGGCACAAGGGGGGCTAATTCCACCCAGATGAAGCCTGGAAAGCCTGAGCATCCCAAAGGGGCTGGGATCCAAAGCCAGGAACCCGTGAAATATCTAAGCTTTTAGACAAGATGAATGTTACCTTGAACACCAACATTTTCACCTGCAGATACCAAAGCATCTTGTAAAATACTCACTTTCTCCACCACAGCAGCAGCACGTCCCTGACAGTCAGAGAGGCATCAGAGGACCTACCCAGCAGCCACATTTGGGCTATTCCTGACCAGTTACTGAATCAGCCCCATCTCTACAGATCTGCTGCCACTTGTGTGGAAACCAAGCTAGCATTAAGAAAGGGTTAAATTCCTAAGTGAGCCTGCAATTACATTTTTACTGTAGTTTAAAAAGGCCATTTGAGGCCCTATGGAGCAAACATTTTCCCTTTTAATGACACCATAATAGATTAAGAGGGACCTGTCTCCCAGCAAACATTAAACAAAGGAGATGGATTACCCCAGCGACTGGAGTGAGTTGATCTCCTGTGCACAGCTCCTACACTGAGACACCAGGAGAACAGCTGCAACAGCTTCAGCACAGATGTGGCACAGGCAGGTCAGGACGGGTTTCCTTCACTGCTCCTTCTTGCCTCCAAACAGCCAGGGTGGAAGGGGAGCCGTGCCAGAAATAAAGAAAACAGAAAGTGCTTTTGGGATGGGAGGAGGTGTTATTGCAGATGTTCTAGTTATTGCAAGATATTGCCCAGGAGGAGGAGTGAAAGGGAGAGACAGTGGGGGAAAGGAAATATTTATCAAGCTTCAAAAGAAGCAGATGGTTGCACTGGAAGGGAAAGTGCATGCAGGATGGCTCCAGAGGGAGCAGCATTGCTCTGAGCCCACCACCCCACTGCCAAAACCCAGGGGTGCTCCATACTGACCTGTGCTCCAGCAAAGCCAAGTACCGGTGTCTGCCCTGTCCCCGGAGATTGGGACAATGTCCCATCAGCACCACCAGTGCTTTGCTCTGAGATGGGCATCCAGCCAGGACACACATCCCTGAGCTGGCCTTGGGCCATGTCACCATTGCAGGAGGCTCATCTGACACCTATGCTACCCCAGGACATGGGCCATCTCCAGTTGGGGCAGGGGGCTGGCAGGGGGGTAATATCCCCTTCCAGCTCCCGCAGTGGGACGCCAGCTTGGCCGGGGTTGGCTGGTGCAGCCACGTCCAGGAGATGTGCCTGTGACTGGCAGGATGGAAATCTGCCTAATTAGCACCAGTAAAAGCAGCAGCAGCAGCAGGGGCCCAGGCAGCCCCTGCCAAGCAAACATGTTCAAATCAAACTGCAGCTTCTTTGCTCCAAAGTTTACAAGATGTTTCTTTCAAACCCTCATTAAGCCCTTTCTGTCAGCCCCCTGCACTGCCTGGCCCCCTTGCTGAGGGTGAGATGCCATCCTGTGCAGCCGCTGCTCCGGCCCCGCTCCTGCTGCTGGTGGGAATGTCCATGCTGGTGCATTTGGCACGGGTGAAGGAGCCCAGGAAAACCAGGGGATTGGACTTATCCTCTTTCTGGGTCATCCTCCAGACACAGCTGGCTCTGTAAAGAGACATAGGACAGCAGTTCTGAAGTGCTTTGGGAGTCCTGGCCAGCTTCCCTTGAAGCCATAGATGTGTGAATGCATGTTTCAACCCAAGCTGGGCAGCCAAGACCCCAAAATGCATGCAGAGAAGTGGGTATCATCTCCAAGGAGCAATGCATCTCAGACTGGGACAGGAGGCATTTCTGCCTGAGGGTCTGATGAAGGACCCAGCTTGCAGCAAAAGGCTGGGAAGCTCCTTGACCTTAAATAGGGGCTGGCAGGGAGAGGAACAGGGACAGAAGTTAAGACAAGTGATGGATGTGTCAGATGCATCACCACAACACATCAGAGACAGGCAATAGAAAGGAAGGGTCTCTACAGGGAGAAGGACAGACCCTGAGGAGAGATGCAGGTGGGTCCATGGGAGTGTGATGGGAAGACAGCTAACTGGGACACAGTGGGGTCAGCAAGTCCCTCGCCGTGGAGAACATTTTGGGCTTACCTTGCTTTTATTCTCTCCTCTTGACTTGATTTTCTGCTGTTGTTGGAGACCTACAATGAAGCTCCCACATGCCACAGGCATCTCCCAGGCAGCACAGCACCGAGAAGCAGCAGGACAGAGCCTGAACCAGAGCCGAGCTCCACACACAAAGTCCACAGGCAAAGCAGGCAGGGGACACAGAGACATCCCTACCAAGCTGTTCCTTGGCAGAAGACTCTTTAATCAGAATGGCCCATGCCTTGAAGACAATATTTTAAAAGGAGTTAATTTCCTCAGGCTCTAATTAAATGCTCAGCAGCAAGACCTAGCTCTGGGTGAGTGCCCAGGCACCTCCCAGCATCGCTGCTGCCCAGCCTGCACACCCCAAAACTGCCTGTTCCCCAAGCAGTGCCTCAGGCACTGGGACACAGCACTGAGGACAGTGCAAAGCCACACACTCTGCAGACAGCTTTTCCTCCTAAGTTGCAAACCCATCACTCAGCACAAGGACCTGGGTGCACCCAAACAGGGCTGGAGGATCCCCAACTTAGCACCAGGGAACAGCATCTCCCTTGGCATGACCACGCTGAGAGCTGGGTCCTGCCTTGTGGCTCTTTCAGTGCAGAGGGAGCACAGAGGAGCCCAGCCAGCACCACTCAGGGGAGTGGGACAGCAGGAGCACTCTGTCTCAATATTTATTCAGCAGTTTGAACAATTAGCCCTTTCCCTTTTGCTGTGCTCATGATTGCACTAATTGTAGTTTAATAGGCAGCAGAGCCTGAGGAGGAAGGAGGCAAACATCAAGAGGGGAAAGGAGATGGAGCGACTCACCCCAAGCCACCAGCCACAAAGAAAAGCAGCCCTCCTGCTGCCCCACACACAAGCACTCAAGTCGTCCTCCTCTGGGACCACTGCCTGATTTTCACTCCATTGGATGGATCAGAAAAGCACTTTCCTGCCCAGTGGGGCATCCTTGCAAGTATCACCTCGTGCCTGGACATCCCAGAGGCTCCATGGCCAACCACCTCTACCAGCTTCACAAAATCTATTCAGGTTTTTTGAGGAGTTTTTTGGGGCTGGGGGACAGCCAGGGGAGAAGCTGTCGTGGTTTCCCCCCGGCTGTGGGCCGAGATCCACACAGCTGCCTGCTCCTTAAAGTAAAAGAGCAGGGGAAGAGGGAAAAGGGGGGAACAAGGGAAGGGAAAAGGAAGGGGAAATAACTCCAAACCCAAGAAACTAAGAGGCCCGTGGGTTGGGATAAGGAGAGTTTACTAAGAGAACAGAAAGATCAAATATCCCAATGCTAACAGGACTTTAGAGCAAAAGAAGATGAAACTCTTGATCCCCAATGCAGTTTCTCCCCGACCCACACAACTCAGGTACCACCCAGAGCTGTCCCGGAACCCGACCGTCCCCCCAAGCAGCACGCGTCCCGCCACCGCCCCTCTTCTTCCTCCCCTCAGCCCCCCGTTCTCCTGGGCAGGACGTCATTGCCATGGAATACTCTCTTTGGCCCATCTGGGTCACCTGTCCTGGCTTCGCCCCTCCTGTCTCCTGAATAGAGAAATAGGAAGAAGCTGAGAAAGTCCTTGACTGTCTGACTGCAACTAAGAACATCAGGGTGTTCTCAGCACTGCTTTCATTGGAACTCCCAAACACAGCATCCCATCAGCTGCTACAAATGAAGTTCACTCTATCCTGACTGAAACCAGGACAGAAGCACAAGAAAATACCTGGTTTCACCACTTGTAGTGGTGGGTTAGTGCCCTTTTGATGCTCCTTTTTATTTTGGTTGAAAACTATTTTGTGGTCAGACACAAACCTCCCTCTTGCCTGAAGAGCCAATGTCAACATGAAGCTCTGTGAGCTCCTCAAAGGGAAACGTTCACAATTACAGAAAGTGCGGAAAAATTTAAAATTCAACCCAGCAGCTTTCTCTTTTCCTAACTTTTTCTCTTCCTTCCTTCCTGGGGATTTTCAGCACTTTTTTTCCCTCTCTTTTCCCTATGAAACAATCAACTTTTGGGGTCTCAGAGAAAAAAAAGGCAAGCCCAGCTCCCACATGGGAGCACAGAGCCCAAACCTGCTCTGCTCTCCCACTCCAGGGTGCCATTCCAAAGGAGAGCACCCTGGCAGGCTGTTCCATACAAAAATCATTCCTCCTGGAGCCAAGCCAAACACCTTCCCCTCTTGGCATGGCGTGCAGAGGCCAGCCAGGCTGTCAATAGTTATTTAGTTAATGCTGGAAAAACCTTGGATCAGGAGAAAAACAACGTTTTCCCACAGAAAAATGCAGCCCCCCAAGCCCTCCCCCTGGTCAATTAAGGCAATGCTACTAATTAGGCTTCCATCTAGCCATCTCACACCCCTTCCTTTGCCAGCTGTTTTCCGCTCACCCCTGCGTGGTCATTAACCAGCCTTTCACTAGATGAAAAAGCCCACAAAAGCCATGAAATTGGGCAAGGGCTGGCTTGCAAACAACTCCAGCTTCTGGGTCTTGATAATATATTTCATTTCAGCCAGAGAAAGAAACTCAAACCAAGAGAGACCTCTGCCAGATGGTCCATAGGGCAGCTCATGCATCTGTTCAAGGCAGGAGGGGAATCAACTTTTTTAAAGGGTAGATAATGGCAGGACAAGGGGGATGGATTTAAGCTAAAGGAAGGAAGGTTTAAATTGGATCTTAGGGGGAAGTTTTTTACAGAGAGAGTGGTGAGGGGCTGGAACAGGCTGCCCAGAGAGGGGGTGGGTGGCCCATCCCTGGGGGCGTTCAAGGCCAGGTTGGCTGGGGCCCTGGGCAACCTTATGTAGCTCCAGGCCTGGAGGTTGGTGTCCCTGCCTGTGGCAGGGGGTTGGAGCTCTGTGATCCTTGGGGTCCCTTCCAACCCAGACCAGTCTGTGATTCTATGATTTATGCCCCATCTTAGTGTTTTCTCTTGCTACATCAACATGGAAGGGGAAAAAACCTATATGTGCAGGTGTGTCCCCGTGCAACTGTGTCCATACAGGTTTGCTAAAGCATCTGGAGGTGTTTCAGGCTTACTGGAGGGTGTGAGTGTGTTTATTTGTGTCTGTTTATGTCTCTGCATTCTGGCTGTTTGTTGGTATGGGCTGCATTTCCCTCTGCATATGTTTCTGTGGCTACATGCCTGATTGCGTAGGAGAGTTTCCCGTGGCTTCTTGGTGCCATTCCCAGGCAGCTCCTACAGCAAAAGGCACACTCTGCAGTGGGGAATTATTAGATAACAAGGGAAGATGAGGGGAGGTGCTGAAAAATGGTTAGTTTGCAGGGAAAACCAAGTGGGGGAAACTGGAGGGTGACTCTGATGGCTCCTCCCAGACTCCTGAGCAGAGATGAGGGGATGCTGAGGTTGGATAAGAGGCACCCGTGGCCAAACAGGGTGAAAGGGAGGACTATGGGGAGGGAAACCTGTTGTGGGTGCCCTGATGGGTATCTTCCAGCCTATGCCTCTTTCCATCAGGGTTTTAAGTGATGCTTCCCGCTCACATTGTTCTGGGGTCTAAACCAAGAAGCATCTGGAGCAGCAAACCTGTCTGCCAGCATCCACATGGCTCATGGGGACACCATGTCCATAACACTGGTGTCCCACGCCCCTGCACAGGTCTCATCCCAATGGAAGGGTCTTCCAGTTCCTCCCACAGTGACTCCAAACCCAGCAGCCTCCAAGAAAACCCACTTGAGCAACCAGCTCTGCAGACACTGAAACAAGACAAGGATGCATCTTACGCTGAGCTGTGATGGCCCCAGGAAGTAAGTCCTTGTGGTACCTGTACTTCAGAAGCCACTTTTCCCCAACAGAGGGGAAAATTGCTGTCTATAAACTGCAATTAGTGCAATATCCCCAGCAAAGGTAGTAGGGGCCACTGGCACCCTGTGTGGGGGCTCAGTCCAGAGCAGAAAGCAGACTCTCCTTTCAGGAAGGGATTTGACCCTTCTGATCCCAGAAGAACCTCAGTGGCCAGCCTTGTTCTTTCTAAATTCCTTATAATACCAGTGAGGTAAGAGAAAACAGCCTGTGATGATGCCACCCATGGAGGACCAAAGGGTGCAAGTGGAAATAAGCCCCTCAGCAGTCTGCTCCCAGGTTCTTCCCCCAGCCAGACCCACGTTGTCAGCCTCATTGTGGGCCACCCCAGCTCTGCCCCATCCATCTGCACCCCTTGCATGGAAACCAGCCCATGGCACTATGGGGATGCTGGGCAGGGGCTGCTCCATCCACACAGACCCCCGCCAACACCAACTCTTCATCCTCTCTATCTGCAAGCAGACGTTTAGGTTCAAGCTTTCCTCACACCCCATGAGGTTTCACTCCCATCCCCAGCACAGAGCAGCAGGGGGTGTAGAGGCATCGCTTGGGTTATCTCCATGCCAAAGGTCTCTGAGAGTCCCATCTATTATACTCCTATCAGCACCCCTTTTTGGTTCATCTCCTTAACAAATCTTCCCTGTGCATCCTGGTGGAAACAGCCCAGAGATAATAACAGCAGATATGCATTGACCTATGGGATTCCTGGAGTGATCAAACTGTCAGATAACAGAATAAATCTTTCTCGTGGGATGGGGATTAAATCAGAGAGTGTTAGCTGCTGCGGCTCCTTATTTATTTCTCTTCTCTTAAATTGCATTTCCCTTCCCCCCATGAAGAGCACTTGCTGCCTACAGCTGTAAATTACTGCAAACCTTTATGGTAAGTTTAGACACTGAGTCTCTTAACCTTGCAAACACCTCTTCTTTCTCTTAATGGTCTCTGAAAGCTCTTGGGAAGAAGAAAACAAAAAGGGGGATATGATCTGATAGCAAGCACATACCTCAGTGCTGCACACCAGCCTGACCCAGCCTGAAGATCACCTAAAACACACCAGCTCAATGTGTAACTCTTGGCTGCTTCCCTCACCAGCTTCATGACCTTGGATGAGGCATTTTCATCCAGCTTTGCCCAACCTGCTGTCCATCTCTGTTCTCTACAGCTTCTTGGGGCTGAGGATGGTCTGTGCCCTGCAGACAGGGCTGTGAGGAGCTGAGGTTGCCACTCTCATACATAAATACACATCCTTCCCCCAGAATGGAGCATTTCCCCATTTGTTTTGGCAGGGGCTGGACCTGGGTATCTGGGAATGGGGCAGCATCTCTGGGATTTGGGTAGAAGACCACCATGATGGCTATAGAGCACAGGACCCAAGGTGAGGGGTGGGTCTCTAGTGTCCCTTCAGCAGTATCTTTTTGATGTAGTTAAATATGTTGTCCTTGAAAAAAAAATGTATTAAAAAGAAAGGGAAAAACCCAGCCACCACCACACCAAAACCATGCAAGTGTGAAATCTGCTGTGAAGTGATTACTCTCCTGGAAAAGTTTCTGCATTCCAGTGCTTAAGCTCCAGCTTCAGAGGCAGCTCCTGCCCAACCCGCTGCTGTTCCTCCACCACCTCCCCAGGCTGAGCTGCTCTGGGTCCTGGCAAATCAGCTGCCTTCAGCGTGGTGGATGCCACTAAAGACACTGGTGAGATGTATGGCTATTAAAACCCTGCTGTCCAGCAGGATCTGGCCCCTCCTGCCCACCTCCCCGCAGCCCACACTGGTGTCACCCCCACCCAACACAGATCCTTAACCAAGGATGGGGCCAGGATCCTGGGATCGCTGCTTGAGTCACACCAGGCACCATAAATCCAAGAAAAGGAGTTTGATAGCTGCTGCTATCCAGGTGCCAAAAGATCAGCAGGAATATGTGCCATGTAAGGGGAAAAAAACCACCCCATTGGAGCTGGCATCAACCTGGCTTCTCACCACACACCGTAGGGATGACACCAGCACCAGGCTCCACAGGCCAAATCCGGCCGGTGTGTCAGTGCTGAGGTTGGCAGGCTGATATCAAGTCCAAATGTGGCACATTAGGTCACAAACACCTTTGCCTGAGGCTGGGGGAAAGCAATCAGAGAGGAGAGCAGCTTGCTGCGCCCTGCTGCCTGCTCCTGCCACGCCAGCTCTCCTCTCCCTCCCCTCGGCAATTTTCACCCAAGGAACATTTGTGTGCATATAAAGTGACGTTTCTCCAGCCACCTCCAATCCTATTTGCACTGTCCAGCAGCTTTGGGGGGCAGGTCTCCTTCCTCCCTGTGCCAGACAAGCTCACAGCTGGACACGACTGCAGAAGAGGCGAGGAAGGGGATGGAGAGAGGCAGGGGCTGAGGCACGGGGAGATGACAGTACAGGTTTATGTAGACAAAAATATCCCATGACTTCCTAATCCTTCCTTGGAGCAACAGCTTTCTGAATCCCACCCCAAGAGCCCCCCATCCATGCCTTCATGGGGACTTCCTGCAGAGTCACTGGTTGAGCTCAGGGAGAGCCATCCCCTTCCCACACCTTTCCCAGTGCTTGTCACCACCACTTCCAGCCTCCCCACCATGATCGAACCATCTCCTGCTGCAAAGCCAGTCCTGGCAAGGAAAAGAAAAAGAGAGAAAGAGACAGGTGATGAAACCAAGCTCCCAGCAGGACATTTCTAATGAGCCTTGATTTTAGAAAAACAAAAATCCTGGTGATGTTGAGTCAGCTGATCCCTCTTCAAACCACATCAAGTGTCCCACAGAGCAGGGAGAGGTGAGCTCCTCCATGTTTTTTAATTTTATATTTTATTTAAACACCATCCATTTAAGAATGGTGAAAGCTCAATCTATCATCACCACTGGCATGGGCTGCCCAAGATGCTCACATGCTGCTTCGTTAGAGGATGATTGCCCCATGACTGGTGGGGGATGAGCTCAAAGCCCTCTGAACCCACCTGCTGCTGCATCAGCACAGCTCGAGCCATGGCAGGAGACTGGTTCAAGGTCTGAGGAGCAAAGTACCCAGCCCATCAGGTCCTGGGGAGATGGTGCTTCTTTTCAAATCCCAAATTAGAAAGCAAAACAGCGCAGGCAAGCTGGGGGAGCAGCAGGAAGCTTCCACTCAAACGGCAGCAGAAAAGTTGGAGGGCTCAGCCAGAGGAAGAGAAAGACCCGTGTGAATGGCAGCTGAGCGGTGGGGGGCAGCAGTGGGGTGCTGGTGTGAAGGTGGGCGATGTAGGCTCAGCTGGCTGATGGACACAGTGGTTTTCCACACCTCTCACCCCACCACGGGGAAGAAACTTGCCTGAGCCACCCTGACACTCAGCCAAAATCCCAGTGCTGCTGGAAGAACCTCCCGAAGGTGACCCCACTGTGCAACTGCCTTGGGCACTGCTGCTCCAGGCAGCACTGATTCTTCCTCTGTGCTCCCAGCAGACTGCTTTCCTGAGCCCCACACATGGTTTCACCCTGCTGCTGACCTGGCTGCAGCCCCTGTGCATGCCTGCAGGGATGCTCCAGGCTCTGGTTTTCCAAAGTCCTTGGTAATTTTGGGTGCTGAGACATAAATCTCAGCCTGGACCAGGCTGCTGCTGGCACTGCACCCCATTCCTGTGGGACATCACCTCTGACTGCCCCCAGAGAGAGGCCCCAAGTTCAGACATGGCTGAGTGCCTGCTCTTTAGAAATCTGGCAACTTTACCAACCAGCTGAGCCCTTTTCAATGGGCAGCAGCAGCATCCCAGGCGCCCTGAGCAAGTCGTGTGTCGCTACAAAATGCTGGGATGTCCTTGGCCAAGAGCTCTGTTGGAGCAGGGGAGGGCAGGAAAACAGCAGGATCCCGGTCCCCAGGGTGACAGTGAGAGATGGGAGATGGTCTGACTGGTACAGGGGGCTGCCCTGAGCCCTTCCCAGGGATGCTGCACACAAGGGAGCAGCCCACCAACTCCAGCTCAGGCATCATCTCATTTTAGGAAGGGAAGGGTGAAGTGCTGAGGGAACTTGTCCTGGAAGTCTCCCAAAGAGCCACCGACAAGAAGCTGACTCCCACCCCTGCTTTGCCCAAGGGATCACCCTTTGGCCTGCTGGCAAATGGGCAGTTTTTCAATCAACTGGCATCACCAATGTGGTCTCTTTGGGACTGAAAGTCCTCCCATGAACTTCTTCACCTCCTGGGACTGGATGGAAAAATGTCACTTGGCTGTTGGCCCCAAAGTGCAGAGGGTCTGGCACTTGGAGGTGTGTATCCAACACATGGAGATGTGGGTCCAGCAATCACTGACATGGAAGGCCAAATGAGCACCCATCGTTGGCCACCAGAGATCTCCCATTGACTCAAAGGTCTTCAGGCTGCTCAGGGAGGGGAGGATCAATTATCCACTGCTGTTAATCTACAGAGACATCCAAGACCACAGATAAACCATAGACAAAAGCTGTTCTACCTCTTCCAGCAGGAACACCTTCCCTGTCCTGTAAACCTCAAAGGCAGACACAGAGGAAAGTTAAATGATTAATTTGTTTTTCCATACCACATCCTGAGGAAAAGAACACATTTTCCAGCAGGAGGAAAAACTCTTTTGGCAGATCAATCCCCCATCAGCTGTTTGTGAAGCTGATACCAGTTGCCTGCCTGTGCTGACACAACTGTGATTACACACTTACTGTACAGGGGGGTTTTTTGTTACTTGAAATTCACCCCAAACTTCCCAGGCAGGATTTTCTTGTCCAACCATTTGTACTTTACATCCTCACCGAAACACCGCTTTATAAATAGCAAAGAGCTTTATCTTGACTCTAACCAGCAACCTCAACTTAAAGCTAAATGCATAATTTACTGCAAATTAAACTTAATGGGACTGGAATAATTATGTTGACTTTTGGAAGTACTTAAGGATAAATACATGATTAGATATTTTGCACACCGTGAGGAAATATTTATTTCGAAATACAAATTCTTCCCATTGAGCCTTTTGATGGAACATTTAGAGGTGACACTATCAGCATATAGATTACAGTACCATTAAGGCTACTTAAATAAATTACCCTGCTGCATTTGCAGCACTGGAGAGAGATGGAAAGTCTCTGGCAAAGCGTGGTGTCTGTGCCACCGGTTTGCTGCACGGGCATGAGGAGCTCGGTACAGATCTGGATGGGGCTCTTCAGCCTCTGCTCCCCGTGCCCATCGCAGAATAAGTGCTGTGGGCATCTGTCCTGGTTTCAGTCAGGATAGAGTGAACTTCATGTGTAGCAGCTGATGGGATGCTGTGTTTGGGAGTTACAATGAAAGCAGTGCTGAGAACACCCTGATGTTCTTAGTTGCAGTCAGACAGTCAAGGACTTTCTCAGCTTCTTCCTATTTCTCTATTCAGGAGACAGGAGGGGCAAAGCCAGGACAGGTGACCCAGAGGGGCCAAAGAGAGTATTCCATGGCAATGACGTCCTGCCCAGGAGAACGGGGGGCTGAGGGGAGGAAGAAGAGGGGCGGTGGCGGGACGCGTGCTGCTTGGGGGGACGGTCGGGTTCCGGGACAGCTCTGGGTGGTACCTGAGTTGTGTGGGTCGGGGAGAAACTGCATTGGGGATCAAGAGTTTCATCTTCTTTTGCTCTAAAGTCCTGTTAGCATTGGGATATTTGATCTTTCTGTTCTCTCAGGAAACTCTCCTTATCCCAACCCACAGGCCTCTTAGTTTCTTGGGTTTGGAGTTATTTCCCCTTCCTTTTCCCTTCCCTTGTTTCCCCCTTTTTCCCTCTTCCCCTGCTCTTTTACTTTAAGGAGCAGGCAGCTGCGTGGATCTCGGCCCACAGCTGGGGGGAAACCACAACAGTATCCCTGCAGAGCCTGGCTGCCCATGGGTACCAGATCATCCCACCCAGGGACCCTCCATGCACTGCTTCCCAAAAGATGAAGCCAGTAACATCAGTACTAACTCACATTTTTCTCTCCAAGGGATTTGTTTTAGATAATGATGTCCCCATCCCAGTCCCCTAGATGAGCTTGGGAAGTGTAGTTGCTCAGCAGCATCTCTGGGGCCTGAGGATCAGAAGGGGGATGGAGACGATCTGCCCAGCCTGAGCCATGGACAGACCCCTTGGCCTTGCAGACACACCACAGGCAATAAATGGGATGTTGTAACTGATTGAATTTAGGGTTTGCTTTAATGAATAAATTTACCAAGGTTGATCTGGAAGATTCTAACACATCTCCCCCAGCCCTGCTTTTGCCCTCACCTTTGACAGCTTCTCAAATGGCACATAAATCCCAACAAGCCAAAACCAGAGAGGGTGAATTGCCATGAGCTGCTGAGAGGGTAGTGGTGGGAGCCCCAACCGAAAGGGACCCTCTTCACCTGGAGCACTGGAAGAGGAGAGGGAAAAGAAAGCCCTTGCTCTGCCCACGATGCCTTTGTTTACCTTGGTCATGTCTCTTGATAACTCACAAAATGAGATGTATAGATGAGATCCAGGCACCATCCTGACAACACTCCCCATGTCCTAAGAACACATTTGGGTTGCAGGGTCTCCAGGGGCTCTGCCTGCAGACTCTCCTGATCCAAAGTCTCTTAAGTTCATTTCTCCTGCAGACCCCACCACCACCTGGAGCAGCCCTGAGGACTGGAGTGCGGATGCAAGGAACAACCTCCCTGCACATCACTTTCTGCCCCAGAGAGGAAGAAGGAGGGGAATGTGGGTTACTCCTGCCCCAGGAAGATCAGCACCTTTCTCCATCCCACAACTTCATCAGATGTCACACAGGCCAGGCAGGTCTTTGCTCAAAAGTGGTTGCTGTAGGAACAGCCTTATCCAGGGATACTGCATGGGGAACACCAGCAGGGATTTCTACAGGGCAGGATGGCCATGATGGGCTTGCTGAAGACAGAGCAGAACATCCATGGGGAAAACCAACCCCTCTGGGCAGGATAGGGACAGAGGTCCCACCTGTCATATCTGCAGCTACTGCTGGGGACTGGCCAGAGTTGGGCTCCCTTGACATCTCCAGTGCTGTCTGTCAGCCTGGAATGAAACAAGGCCATCCAGGCCACCTCTAACAATGCCATGCCATTGGCTTCATGAAGCTGTTACCAGCTCTACTGGGACACATGCACTGCAGAGAACAGCACAGAGGAAGCATTGAGTTGGCGAATGGTTCCCAAGGGCCAAAAGCTGGGCATGGGGTGGCACCTTTGGATGAGTTACTGAAATGTGGAGTGCTCCTTTTGACCACCGCTGACCTGCCTATGCCTGGCAGAGAGCGACAGCGAGACCTGGGTGTCTGCAGCCCTGCCAGGGTGCTCTGGGCTCTGCAGAGTGGGGAAAGATGAGCTTCACTCTGTCCTGTCCCCATCCCCGGGCTACCCCCCCAACATGTCACTCACCAGAGCACGGTGATGAACCGGAGCTGGGACAGGAGGGACCTCTCCATGGGACACCGACCTGGACTCCTGGTCCTACCCCATCTCTGCAGAATGGTGCCATTACCTGATGGTGCTCCTGGGCTCTTTTGAGATGTTGCAGAGGTGAAGCAAGGAAGGAAAGTGATGCCACCCACTTCCCCAAGCTGCCAGGGCCTCAGAGAGCCACCAGACCCAGCCACCACCACCTTATCCCCACAGAAACAGCTCTTCTACCTACCTTTACAGGAGGACAGCAGAGAAGAGGTAATTCATCCTTCCCCATGGCAGCAGGGCCCCAGGGAGCAGCTGCTGTTCCTCTCTTCATTACGGGCCAGCTGATGGAATGATGGCTTTCATAAAACCAGGAGGAAAGGTTTTTTCATCATTAGAGGCTGGTGACAGCGAGCACCCAATGAGCTGTGGCTGAAATACAGCTTGGGAAGAGCCAGGCTCCAGCTCTGGCAAGGAGGGAAACCACAGGGAGGACGGTGACCCAAGACATCAAAAGTGGCTCTGGATGGATGAGCCATCAAGCTGGTGGCCAGCCCAGCTGGGTGTCCTGCTGCTGGGAGCCAGGGAAGCTTGTTCCTCAGAGTTGCACAGCAATAACCTTTCAGAAGGCTCTTTCTCTTCTTCTTTGGAGATGCAAGTTCATCAGCTGCTTTCCAGTTTAATTTGGTCTCTGGGTTGGCCTTTTGCACAGTCATCACCAAGGACAGCGAGGGGGAAGGGAAAGGAACAGGCAGCAGTGGGACATTGCTGATGGCCTGGGGGCTGCAGCTCTGCAGAGAAGCTGCTCTGGTGTGGAGCCCCTCCCCAGGCAGGGCCCCAAACCCCCCCACACCAGGGACCAGGGTACTGGAGGTTGGGGACTGCAGGGGCCAGCCCAGCTCAGAGCCCATCTCCCTGGCCCCTGGCACTGCTCGAGGCCGCCCTGTCCCTCCTCAGGGACAAGCAGCTCAGTCCCAGGGCCACCCCTGCCCAGGGCTGACCCTGCAAGCCAGGGGGGATGTGCACACCCAGAGCCCTTCCCAAGTGCAGTTCTTGATTTTAATTTGCATTATCCCCCTTTTTATTATTTATTGGCAAGATGTAATTACTGCATCCTTCACAAACCTTAATTAAAGATGAAAAACAGTTCTGACAAGTCAATTAGATTTTTTTTTCCCTTCCTTGGTCTCCATTAAATTAAGACTCAAGTGTTACTGGAAGTGTTTAATATCACAACACATTTAACTGAAGGCTGCTTTGTAATAAATAAATCACCAAAGACAATGCAGGAGCTTTCTTCTCCTGAAGGCTTTTCTTACAATAGGATTTCATTTTCCAGCTGGGAAATGAGCTTGAAAGAGTTTCTTCTTCCTCTGCAACACCTTTTCCAGCAATGGAAAACTTCCATTAGAAGTGTCTAGTGAAGCTGTGGATAACCCATCCCTCCAGAGGTGGGCTTG
The DNA here is from genome assembly GCA_027925045.1 of Hypotaenidia okinawae. Lineage (NCBI taxonomy): Eukaryota > Metazoa > Chordata > Aves > Gruiformes > Rallidae > Hypotaenidia > Hypotaenidia okinawae. The sequence continues at coordinate 4,368,742 of BSDF01000021.1, read as the reverse complement.
GCAGGGCTGGGCCTGGTCTGAGGGCTGGGCCTGATCTGAGGCCTGGGCCTGATCTGAAGGCCGGGGCCTGGCCTGAGGGCCGGGGCCTGGCCTGAGGGCTCACCATACTGTTACCAGGAGCAGCACAGCAAAGCTCTGCAGCTCCATCCCCTCTGTGTAGCAAAGGGGGAACACGGCTCCCCTGTGCCATGAAGGTTTTGCCATCCTGGCATTTTGCCCTGGAAATGTTACTTCCTCCCCCAACCCCCCAAAAATACCTTTGGAAAGCAAAACACAGCGGCTAGATACAGCATCTTCTCTACAAGCTGCCTGGTTGGGTGGGTACCTACATCACAGCTCCCAGCCCAGCAAAAGAAATCCAGAGGCCATCACAAATTTGGAACATTTATTTATGCAACTGATTCTCTTAAAAGGAAAGAAAGCCAAAAAATAAGAAAAAAAATCATAATAAAAAGAAAACAAAAAAAACCCAAACAAACCCAGTTAACAACAGCTGGATGTGCATGGTACAATCCACATCAGACATGGCTCTCCTTTGGCATCCCTCCCTCCATCCCACTGCACCATCCCCCTCTGTGGTGGAGCCACTTTGGGGTACCAGTCCCTTAGGCAGCAGCTCTCAGGTGCTGTCAGTTTTTGGGGTCACTTTTTCTGCATATAGACAAAAACTGTTCCAATTTGGTGGTTTTTCTCAGGGTTTTGGTTTTTTTCTCTTTTTTTTCCTGTTTTGTTTTTATTAAAAAGAAAAAAAAAAAAAGCACCACTCCAATCTGTAATACCAATAAACATTCTCCATCTTAAGAACAGTATTTATATTTTTATATATATATTTCTATATATATATTTCTATGTACAGGATGTCCTTGCCTTGTGTCATACAGGCATCTCAGTAGGAGTTGGAGATGGGGTGGTTTTTATAGCACTTTGATTTCAAAGTCTGCCCTTCACAGGAGATGCCCTAAAAACCCAGAGACATCCAGCAAGGAGATATCAAAAAAAAAAAGGAAAGGGGAAAGAAAAAAAAGGAAAGATCTTGCTATTAAATCATATATACAACTCCTCCAGTCTCTGTTCAGGACAAAGTGGGGCTTCAATTTTGGGGGTTTTCTTTTTTTCTGGCAATGCTTTACCTGTAATTCACTGCAGGATGCTCCATCCCTCTGGACCAGAGGGATGCAGATGGTCCAGGCTCCTGGTGTGGGATGAAGGAGCAGTGGCATCCCTCCAGTCTCTGGGGCTGAAGGGTGTCACCCACATTTCCATCCCAGGAAAAGCAAAGGTTCAGCTCAACTGTTTTCATACAAAACCAAAAACAAACCCCTGCCTGCACCATGGGACCTTTCTGCACCCACTGCCCTGGGGTATCCCAGGAGAGGGTGCACACAGAGGGGTGGGGGTTAGGAAAAGGACACTCATTCATTCCAAGTCAAACCTTGTGATGTGAGTACCAGTATTACCAGGTACTGGTGTAACCAGACCCTTTGCCAGGCTCCAATGGGGTAAAAACATGATTTGGTGATGAGACAGCATGGGCACCCAGCAGGGACACAGACAAAGGGGAGTGGCATTCGTTAGCCCTTGGAATAATTATAGTCAGGCCATGGGAATTGTTTGGCAAGCACATGGGAAAGCCAAGAGTCTGGGCAAAACCCCCTGATGCTGCTGAAATCTCCACCACCACCTCCAGGTGCAAGACCACACTGGGACATCCTCCAAGGTGAAGGAAGGACACTCTTGTTGCTCTCCAACTCTGGAAGGTGAATGGAAGTATCTCCTGGGTTTGCTTACCCTGGGGTGCAGCTGTTTTGGCTCTGCTGCCTTTGTGCTGCAGATCAGTCACACCAAAGCTTTGAGCTGTGGTAGGGATCTGAATGCATCTCCCCAGGGAGATGGGGACCCCCCTCCAGCCTGCAGGCAGGGTGGGGAAGCTGCCCCTGCCCTAGGGAGATGGGGCTGAGGGATGGGGAAGCAAGATGGAGGGAGCTGCCCACCTCTAACCTCCAGTGCATGCAGGACAGCTTCTCATCTGCTCCTCTTCATTCCCCCCAAAACTGACTGCAAAGGGTTCTGCTGGGCTCTCAAGACAGAAGCAACCTCCCCTCAGTTCCTTAAGTCTCCAAGACAACCCCAGACCTGCATCCCTCCTGTTGAACCTTCTAGAGGGCATCTACAGGGAGAGAAAACCCTGACCACAGCTTGATTGCAACCAGGCTCTCCCCTGTGAGCAGACATTCCTATCATTATTAGAGCATCAGACAGAAGAAGTGACATCTCACACCTGACTGGAGCAGGATGAAGCCAATGAAGTATCAGGTACCTTCAATCATCATCCCTGTCTGCTTGTCCCAGGTGGCACCCTGTGCCCAGCCCCAGAGCACTGCCATGGCTCAGGGCATCAGCAGAGCTCACCCACACCAAAACCAACCGTCCCACTTCACTAACCCCCAGCAGAAGCCAAGTGACTCACAAGGGAAGGGTTAGAAATGGCCCTGTGGGCTGGTGGTGCCTTTGGGAGATCCCAGGAGGAATTACTGGCTATGGATGGAGATGATGGTGCAGAGGCGTGGGGGAACTGTCACTTGAAAAGCTTTGCCAAGATGCCAGGAGGGGTCTGGGTCAGTCCCTGTAGAGGGACCTCGTGCATTCAGCACCATCCACATCCCACCACCATCCCAGCTCTGTCCCACCTCCCCTCTCTGACCAGGGCTGGATACAACAAGGGTTGCGACTCACAAAACTGAAACAAGTGAAGATCAAACTCATGGTGTGAACGGGCAGAAACTCAAGAGCTCCTCTCAAGGTCTTTACTCCAGGCTCAGATCACGTCCCCACCAAGGGCAAAACCTGCCAGCAGTCAGCTGGGCTCCTCAGAAGAGCAGCTTCAACTCCACACAGAGTTAAAAAAGCCACATCTCTTCTCCACACATCCATCCTTCCCCACTGGGAAATGGCCTCAGCTCCTTCTGTCCTCCTCCTCCTCCTCCTCCTCCTCCTCCCCCTCTCTGGCCTCTGCTCCAGCTGCTTTAGAGATGCCCAGGCAGCAGCACAGGGCCACATCCTGCTCACACCAGCCCCACAAACCATGACTCAAAGTGATGCAGGGACAGGACAGGACGAGTCACGGCATCCGCCCCATGGCCGCTGGTATGTGCTTGGGGTGGGAAGATGGGAGAGCAGAGGATGGAGATGGGGAGCAGCCAACACGTCCCCACATCCTTCTGTTTGTCTTGATCTGATGGGTGTTCTCCTTGGGTCCTTTGCTGTTGCCCTCCTCACCTTCAGCACTTACACAACGTCCCAGCGCGAGACGCGCGGTTGGCACGACCCCTGCGCAAGCCCTGGCCACCGCTCTCCTGGCAAGGTGCTATCTGGTCTCCAGGGACTCCAGATATTCCAGTGCTATGTCATAGCAGAAATGATACTGCTCCTGTTTGGAGAGAGGGGGGAAAAAAATAAAGTAGTGGTTTATGCTCCTCAAGAACTTATTTCCCAAAGAAACTTTCCCCCACCCACTGCTGGGGGAGGAGATGACCTGTCCCTCACACCCACACACACTCACAGAATCACAGAACTACAAGGTTGGAAAAGACCTTTAAGATCAAGTCCAACTGTCCCTGTCCTGTGCTAAACCAGACCCCTGAGCACCTCATCTACCCATCTGTTAAACACACCCAGGGGCAGGGACTCAACCCCCTCCCTGGGCAGCCTGTGCCACATCCCCAGAACCCTTTTGGAGAAGAACTGACCCAAGGGAAGAAAAGCTGAGAGACTTGGGATGGTTCAGCCTGGAGAGATGAAGGCTCCAGGGAGACCTGAGAGCACCTTCCAGGCCTTAAAGGGGCTACAGAAAAGCTGGGACAGGCTCTTTGATGGGGTCTGTAGTCACAGGATGAGAGCAATGGTTTTAAACTAAAGGAGGGGAGATTCAGCCTAGGTACAGGGAAGAAATTTAGGGTGTGGATGGTGAGGCACTGGAACAGGCTGCCCAGACAGGTGGTAGATGCCCCATCCCTGGAAACACTCAAGGTCAGGCTGGATGGTGCTGTGAGCAGCCTGGTCTGGTTGATGTCCTGGACTAGGTGGGCTTTACAGGTCTCTCACAGAATCCCATGGTTGGGAAAGACCTTTAAGATCACCGAGTCCAACTGTACCTGTCCTCTGCTAACCCACATCCCTGAGCACCTCATCTGCCCATCTGTTAAACACACCCAGGGTCGGTGACTCAGCCCCCTCCCTGGGCAGCCTGTGCCAGTGCCCAGTGATCCTTTCAGGGAAGAACTTTCCCCTCACATCTGCTCTGACCCTGCCCTGGCACAGCTTGAGCCCATCCCCCTCTTCCCATCAGCTGTTGCTTGGGCAGAGACCAACCCCCACCTCTCTGCACCCTCCTGGCAGGTAGTTGTAGGTGGGGAGAAGGTCTCCTCTCAGCCTCCTCTTCTCCAGGCTGAACACCCCCAGCTCCCTCAGCTGCTGCTCAGAGGATTTGCCCTCCAGCCCCTTCCCCAGCCTGGTTGCCCTTCTCTGGACTCGCTCCAGGCCCTCCATGTCCTTCTGATGCTGAGGGGCCCAGAACTGGACCCAGCACTCGAGGTGCAGCCTCCCCAGTGCCCAGTCCAGGGGCACAATCCCCTCCCCAGACCTGCTGGCCACGCTGTTTCTGACACAAGCCAGGATGCCCTTGGCCTTCCTGGCCCCCTGGGCACACTGCTGGCTCATGTTCAGCCTGCAGTCACCCAACACCCCCAGCTCTCCAGCCAGTCTCCCCAAGCCTGTATCACTCCATGGGGTTGCTATTCCCTGCATTCTGGGGCCATGCAGCACCTCCACCTCCCCTGAAGGATGGACAAGGACTGTGACATCCCTTTACCAAGGAAACAGAGTTTATTCACTACACCAGTTCTGCAGGGAGCAGCCCCAGTGCTTGGCTCCAGCCTCAGCCATGCCTGCCCCCACCACAGTGACTGACACGTGTCAATCAGGTGGCAGCAGAGCCATGGGAACGATGGGACCTGTGGTCAGAGGTGCCTGAAACAAAACCCCAGGGATGAAACAGGGGAGAGATTTTATTTTCCAGTTCAGCAGAGGCTGCAGATGGGGAGTGTGCCCAGGCAAGCATCCCAGTCTGGCTGTGGGATTACTGGAGACACCCTGCTCCAGTTGCCAGGCTGCTTCTCATCACAAATTCTCCTGCTTCAAATAAAAAAAATGCCATTTTCCATCCCTGGCAAAGATTTGGTCTGGAGGTTTGTGCTTCACATGGTGGGGGGAGAGGTGTAAAGGGAAGTTCTGGGAGCTTCCCCTTCCAAAAATCCACATTTTCCAAGGGAAATGCCAAACAAATGAGCATTTCAGTACTCGGGTCAAATTCTGATCTGCCTGCAAGAGCAGGGCCAGAGCCAAGGGGTGTGGGTGGGAAAGGTCTTCTCCAAGCCTAGAGCAGGACCAGGCTCACTCTGCTCTTTTCCCTTCCCTGTCTGGCTATGGACAGCATCAACATCCTCCACCTTTTGCTGCCCACCCCAGCTGGCTCCCTGGAGCACAAATAGCAAAGCCCAGCATGGTGGCTTCTTGTTTTAGAGACAAAAAAAAAATCATCAAAACTGGGCTTGAAGGCAGTCACATCCCTCCTCCTCCTCTTCTACATGACCTGTCCTTGCACTCTCCTGTCCTCATACAACTCCCAGCCCAGAACACTGCAGGGGAGCCCTTGGAAGTGCCCATCTCCAGGAGATGGGGCTCCTTTCAAGCACCCAACAAGTAAAACCAGCTGGGGCTGGAAGAGGCTGCCCAGAGAGGGGGTGGGTGCCCCATCCCTGGGAGTATTCCAGGCCAGGTTGGCTGGGGCCCTGGGCAACCTTGTGTAGCTCCAGACCTGGAGGTTGGTGGCCCTGCCTGTGGCAGGGGGTTGGAGCTCTGTGATCCTTGGGGTCCCTCCCAACCCAGACCAGGCTGGGATCCTGTGAGGAAACCCCCAAAAAATCAGGTTTCTGATCTGCTGTGAGCACTGGGACACTGGAGCATCCTGGGTGTAACAGCAGGGAGGGAAAGTGGAGAGCTCATCTCCCAAAATCCTGCTCAGCAGCGTGAGCACCAGCAGGACAATCCTGTTATCCCCACGTGGGTGGGGGGCTGCTCAGGGACCCCAGGTGGGAGCAGACAGCAGGGGCAAAGGGCTTCAAAGGGAGGAGGCTGCCACAGATTAGATTAAAGCCACATAATGCTTTTTGGATTAAGGAAAAGGATTGCTTCCATTTATCATCACATAAAAATAAACCCCACAGGCAAACAGAGGGGGAAGAGGCAGGAGCAGCAGGAAACTGCTCCAGGCTGGGCTGAGGCTCTTTACACCAGGCAAGGATCCAGCCTCCCAGTGACTCCAATAGATTGGGATTCCCAGAATAGATGGTTCAGGTTCATTTGAGGCTGGAGGATGCTTGTGTCCTGATGTGAAATGTTGCCCTGTTTGGTTTTTTTTTAATATCTCTGCAATTTAGCCCAATGGGTCTGGTGGCTTCATGCTTGTCACATCATCTCTCCATTATCTGCAGCCCTCCCTCTGCTTCCTATCCCCTCCCTCACCTCCTCCTCCACTTTAATTCCTAATGCAAATCACATCACCTCCTCAAACCCATTTCATTTTTCAACTTAGGGATTTTATAATCCAAACAGGGGAAACGTTTCTGGCTGACTTGCTATTAAAACATCACTAGGCACCTGGATGCCTCCACCATGGGGATGGACACACATCTGCTCCCTTCTGTTATTGAGGGCCTAAAATAGGGCACAGGTTTTTCACCTTGACCCACTGCCACCTCCAGCCTCCCCATCACAAAATGTGGCTCCATCGCTGCCCCCAGCACCTTGGCCACCAATTTAATGTCACTCAAACACAGTTCCCTTTTATATTTCCAAAAGGAATTTGTCTGGCTCCACCTCAGAGCTGCTCCTGGTACCACAGACCCTCCAAGGAGCTTCAATTACATCCTGTGAACTGATGTGAACCTGCTTTATTGCTCCCTGGGAAGGATTTCAGACAAGGCCAATGGCCAATGCCAAGGACACGGCAGCACAGCAAGATGAAGGCAAGCCCAAGGCTCCTTTCAAGAGTCACCTCACCTCCCTGTCCATCCCCAGCTCGTGCTGGCACGCTCACCAAGACATGCTCTGCATGAGGATGCCCATAACCCTAATCAGGATTTGGGGTTTGGGAGGTTGAGCATCCCCCAGCACCTCCCCTCCCTGGCAGAGGGATGAGCAGGAACGAGCAGCCAGGGTGGATGCTGGCAGTGTCTGGTGCTTACCAAGGTCTCCACCATGTTTGGCTTGTAGTTGCGGAGGGTCTTTGCAGCATAGAAAACATCTGCCATGTTGTGACACTTGATCATCTCCAGGATCATGGTGGAGGCACAGAAGGTGCCACTCCGGCCACCTCCGTTCCTGGTGGGAGAAACACACGTCAGTGGTGAGATGATGGCATTAGAGCATCTTCCTGCATCTTTTAGTTCCTCTACTCATCCTTCCCTGCATCCCAGGAGGTGTCCCAGAGCAAGGTCCCAAACTGGAGGACCAGACCTCCGTGGCAGCAGGAGCTGTGATCCTGCCCTCCAGTCCTCACAAGAACGATGGCACAACATGAAAACATCAGTTTGGACCAACAAGGCTGGATCTTGGACTGGGCTGAGCTTCCAGCCCTGCCACAGACAGACTCCTGGTGTGACCTCAGGAAGCCCCTGTGCTCCTCTACCTCTTCCCCTCTGCAGTGTGACCCTGGGCTGATCAACTTTTGGGCAGTGCTGGCTGGAGGAACCATGCCATGTTCACCCAGCAACTCGCTGGGTTCCTCACCCCATCCCAGGCTGATCCCATCCCACCCCACCACATCTGCCCCCACAGGAAAGGGGACCAGGCAGAGGAAGAGAGAACACGACACCAGTGTTTCATAAAGCATCTTCTCAAGTTATCCTTCAGCTGATGAAGAAGGACAAGGCTGTAATTAATTTCTGATTAAAGGCTTGCCTGCTGTCTCTACCAATCTACAGACGTGCTAGGTCCCATCCAAGGAGACACACATGGGTGTCTGTGTGAGCCAGACCCAGCTGGGGATGGAAAGCATGTCCACCTCAATGAGGAGCAGGCAGTGGGAGATGCACAGCCCCTTACATGCCCAGGACACAGTGACAGGGCTGAGACCTCTGCAGAGAGCTGCTGCAAGGCAGGGCACCAGCCTGAGGGCAGGGTTGCTGCCCAAGGGTGTCACTCCCACTGAGCATCCATCTCATGGAGGAGCTTTTGACACGGTGACCAAAGTCCTGACTCAAAATTCAATCTGTGGGACAGAGAGCAGGATCCTGGGGACAAAGTCACCCTGGTGATGGCTTTGTAGAGGATTTCCAGGCAGAACTGTGGACAGGTGAGCTGGTAACATCTCCCCCCAGCACCAGAGCCCACTCCTCTCCAGCTGACACTCACAGGCAGTGCACCACAGTCCTGCCATCGCCGCTGTCCTTCTGCCACCTCTCCACTTGTGCCAGGAGGTGCAGGAAGGACTTCTTGGAGTCTGGGGTGTCTCTGTACGCCGACCACCGCAGGTACTGGAAGTGCCGGACCATCAGGTGCCCCTCCTGCAACTAGAAAAGCAAAAACCTCCTCAGCTTGAACCCACTGGCTGAGGTCTTTTGCCTCTGCTGGAGGCTGGGTGGAGAGCAGGAGGGGTTCACCACACATGAGTAGCAGCAGAAAAGAGGAAAACCCTTTCCTGGTGCTTTAACATGGACAGTTCAGCCCTCTCCTCTGCAGCTCACTCCAGCTCCTCCACCCCATCCAACCCAGGGGAAGGTCTGCTGACACTGACCATCCTCAGTCAGAGCATCCCAGGCTGATGGTGTATCACAAGAGCAGAGCTCCAGCCTCCCCAAGACTTGGCCATCACCTCTTTGCCTCACACACAGACAGTCCCAGGGGAGGTGTTTTGCTGTGTCCTTGAAGCCAGGAGGCTGATGAGAAGCTGCCAGCCAGGGGAGTCAGGGGGTGGTGGAAGTCTGCCCTAGCACCCTGGTCATCTCGTTGGGTTTACAGCCACCGAGCTGGACGAGGCCAGGCTCTAGCCAGGCAGATGTGGGGCTCCTGCTCAGAAGCACTTGAGGTACCAGGAGCACCTGAGGGGATGAAACCAGGGCTCTCACTGCACCTTGAGTGGGGAGCACACACTGGAGGAGAGAGGGGGACCAGATGCAGATGGAGGATCCCCAGCTCTGGAGGGCTTCATCCACCCAATTTCAGGTGCCTGATGTGGTGGGAGGGTGAGCACCAGACCCCTCCACCCAGTGGGACCCCATTCCTGTGGCTTTGTAGGAACCCCCAGCCTGGAGGTGGATGCTGGGGGCAAACGGTGCCCACTGCAACCAGCACACTCCAAACATAGAAGGGTGTTTCTGAACCTTGTTGGGAGCTCTGGTGTGGCATGGCTGGGATGGGCTGACCCTCCTGGACTGGAGCTTTGGAAGCCAGGAAGGCAGACAAGGAAGATGAAACAAGTAGGGAGTTAAAACCAGGAGAAAATTCCTTTGGTAGCCTGGGAAGATAAGCTCTGGGATCTGTTTTGGAGCACAGGTGAAAGCTCTGGCAGGCTCTGGAGGACGTGTGACAGCCTTCAACACCCAGCAAGGCCTGGCAAGAAGCAGCACTCCTCCAGCGATCTGCTCCCTGGGGAAAATCTCTTCTTAGCTCCAGGTTTCAAGTCTCACTGCATTTTAATTTCACAGGGACGTGCTGCACCACCTGAGAGAGAAGCACTGCTGCTGAAGGAGCGTGTGCTGGCACCCAGGAAATGCCAGATGTTCCCACAGGGAGCAGGAACCAAACCCCTCTTTGTGTTCAGAGTCCAGACAATCAGGTTTTATCTCCTCCAAGCCCAGCTCCCAGGCTGAAGCACCCTTCCCAGCCAGGCCCTCAGCCAAGCTGCTCACCTTCCAAGCTCCCTAATAACCACGTACCCATTGACCTTCACCAAGGCACTGGCCTCAGCCTCTTGCCCACCTTTAGGAGATGCCACCTCTTCTCCACCAGCTTCTGTAGTGAAATCAAACAGCTCTGCACCCACACAGGCTGTTCATCACAGTCCCTGTTCCTTTCTTTCCAGGACACAGTTTACTAGACATGGTAGAGTTGGGTTGACACTTGGACTTGATTATCTCTGAGGTCTTTTCCAACCTTAAAGCCTCTATGATTCCAAATTTCACTGAGTTCCTCTTCATTTAAAGGCAAGCTGAACCAGCCAAGCATCAATGGAACAAGGACTACAGGTGAAAACCTGGGCAGATCTTCTCACCCTCCAGGCAAAAAGGGCTCTGCTGGTCCCAGGGGAGCTGCTGTACCCATGCAGGGAGTCCCCACCCTGTGATACACGTGTGGCAGGGAAGAGATGGACCTCCAGGCAGGATGAGGAAGGTCTCTGTATCTACAGAGTTATCTTAAGTCTTGCAAGGAGCTATGGACTCCAGAGAGGTTGGACAGAGTCAGTATCAGTTTTACAGCCTTTTCTCTGCCAGAAGGAGAGCTGGAGCTGGATCCTCTGGAGGAGCTGGATTAGGCTGAAGAAGACACCAGCATCTACAGCACCATTCAGTTAGTTTATATGAAGAATTAGCTGGCCAGGCAATACCAAGCTCTAGGACTAAACGTCCCCATCTAGACACATCATCCTTCTGCTCTCCAAAGGCATCTCCATTCATGTAAAGCTCTTGGTGATACCCCAGCCCCTTCCAAAAGCAATCCACCCCTGAGCCCACCCAACCCAGAGGTCTGGCTGGGAGATGCCTGGAGGGCACCTGGGCACCCAGAGAGACACACATGAAGCACCCTGTGACCACCCTTCACCAGCACAGGGCCAGAGGAGAGACCCTCACCCGTGTGATGTTCTGGACTCGGAAGAGACGGGACACGATGTCCTCATCTGCTGCTCCAGAGACGTACTCCACCTCCATGGGGCCATATTGCTGGAGCCCTGGCTCAGGCCAGTACTGCAGACAGGGCTGTGGAGAGAAGATGGACAGCTCACCATGATGTGCACTGAGACACACGCATCACAGGCAGCATCCAGTGGGACGAGGCGGTGGCCTGGAGATGAGGTGCTAGACCCCATTACTCATGCAGGACCATGACACATGGCTGGATGGAGGGATCAGTGCTGAAAGGTCCATAGAGCACTCATCCCACAACAGAAACACAACAGCTGATGCTCCTAGTGATGGACTTTGCTGGTTCAGGACGATGCAGGATGGCCCCTGCCTTGGTAAGCTTGGTAATCCTGCACTGAGCAGGGTTTGACTGTTCCACATCTGCTGAAAACCCCACTGGCCTTATGTTTATGGCCTTAATGGCATTAAACTGCACCAGGGCAGGGTCAGATCAGATGTTAGGAAAAAATTCTTCACTGAAAGAGTTGTCAGGGCCTGGAACAAGCTGCCCAGGGAGGAGGTTGAGTCACCGACCCTGGGTGTGTTTAAAAAAGGGGAGATGAGGTGCTCAGGGATGTGGGTTAGCATAGGACAGGAACAGTTGGGCTCAATGATCTTAAAGGTCTCTTCCAACCTGGGGATTCAGTGGCCTCAGAAGCAGCTCTGTCACCAACAGCAACATGGGACAACAGTCCCTCTCTCCACATGGCCAGGACATCCCTCCAAGCCAAAGGAATCCCATCCTGCAGCCCAGGAAAGGGCTGGGGAGCAGCTTCTGCTCCCCACCCCGTGTCCAGCATGGCAGTGAACACAGGATCATAGAATCCCAGCCTGGTCTGGGTTGGAAGGGACCCCAAGGATCACAGAGCTCCAACCCCCTGACACAGGCAGGGCCACCACCCTCCAGGCCTAGAGCTACACAAGGTTGCCCAGGGCCTCAAATGAGGGATATACCTGGCCTTGAACACCCCCAGGGATGGGGCAGCCACCACCCCTCAGGGCAGCCACCACCCCTCAGGGCAGCCCATTACAACCTCTCTCTGTAAAGAACTTCCCCCTAATACCTCACCTCCCCCTTCCCTCCTTCAGCTCCAACCCATCCCCCTGGTCTTGCCCTTTACCAAGGCGATTCCCCTCCTGCGATGGCTGGCTCAGTCCAAGGGTCACAGCTGTGAACATCTGCACACTGTGACAGCTGGGAAACCAGCATCCCCACAAAATATATGATGTTTGTCATGGTGCTTGAAGAGGGCATTTAGCATCTCAGGCTGGCTAACAGCCGGGGCCTAACTGCATGGCCAAGGTGTTTGAGAAATAATTGGTTATTAATAGGGGCCATAAATCTCCCAGCTCTCCAAACCTGCCAGACTCAGAGCTATAATTTGGATATTAAAACTTCCTCCAGCAAGACATAGTTCAAGTGAGGGATATACCCTCTAAGTCACCTTTCAGAGCTGCCTGCTGTAAAGGTTGATTTATTACCTGTTGGTCCTAAACTGGTAAACATTTAAGATCCAGTTAAATATTGTAACAGGGCCATCCCCAGCAGAGCAGCGTCCAGAGAGAGCAACCAGGGCTGAGTAATGAAGAAAAATGGCAGAGTCCCCAGCAGATGGTGTCAGGGGACAGCAGCCAGTGGTGGAGGCCTGGGGGAGGATGGTACAGGACTTGGGCAGCTCCTGAAAGGCTGAAGGGTGTTTCTGGGCCATGGAGTGAAAGAAGAAGTTGAAAGAGAGCAATATAATTGGGTTTGCTGCCTCCTTCCCTGCTGTGGTTCCCACTGTGGCTGGCTTCAGCTGGCAGCTGGTGCTGGGGTTGGGGACGGGAGGTGCTGGATGGTCGTGGTGGCACGGTGCAGGGCTGGGGTTTCAAAGGTTCCTGGTAGGTTTCCCAGTGCACTTGGGGATAAATGTGAATCACAGTGACAAATGCACATGGGAGCATCACTCGCCCTCCCCTTGTGCTACTTTAGGCAGCACAGCTGCTCTGTTCCACAGCCACACTTGTGGGCAAAGCCCTCCTGTCCCTCAGAAGGGGGGACACAGAAGGAAGCCAGGCAGGTCCACCTCAACGGGAGCCAAGCCTGCTGCCAGCCAGGGCTTGATGCAGCAATGTGCCAAGCCCTGTCCTTGCACTGGGCCCAGAGGCCTGCTCATCCACACCAGAGCTACCTTGGGTGCTGACTCTGCACCGACACCCCCTGCTCTGGACTCGCAGAGACACAAGAACCACCATGAGAACTCACTCCTCACATGGTCAGTTGAAAACACCCTGCACTGCTCTGCTCAGAGCATCTCCTGAGCAGTCCACAAACAGTCTCATGAGCCCCAGACCACAGCTTAAGCCCCTGTCATCAGCCCTGGTTTTGCATGGTCACATTTGCATGATGAACTTCAGGAAAGCCAACACAGCCAGCATGGATCTTGTATGAGCTCCTGGAAAGAGAAGCTCTTATTCCTACAGGAGTTAAATGAAACCTTTCCCATATGGAGAAACCCCACAGTCCTACAGAGAGGGCACAGTTTAGAAGGTGGACAGAACACCATTGAGTTTCCAGGTTTTGGTTCTGAAGGTTCACTGTTAAAGGAAATTAACTGGTCTCCAGCCACCCCTCTCCCAGTTGATCTCTGTGAGAATTGTTACTCCCTCCTAGTGCAGAATCCAGCCTTTGCTCTTGTTCCATTTCATGCCATTGATGACTGCTCAATGCTCCAATCTCTCTTGACCCCTCTGCAAGGCCTCTCATCCCTCAAGACAGTCAACACCACCTCCCATTTGGTATTGTCAGCAAACTTGCTAATGGGGCATTCAGCTCCTGCAAATGCTGATCAGAACCAGCACTGGGACCAGGCCCCAAGGAACACCACTGGTGACTGGTCCCAGCCAGATGCAGCCCCATTCACTACACCCCTCAGAGCCCTGCTGTCCAGCCACTTCTTCACCCATCACACTGTGTACCTGCTCAGCTCACAGCTGGGCAACTTGTCCAGAGGATGCTGTGAGGGACAGCACCAAAAGCCTCACTGAACCCCAGAAAAACTCCATCCACCACCCTCCCTTCACCCACCAGGTGAGTGGCCTGATTACAGGAGGACATCAAGCTAGTCAAGCAGGATTTTCCCTTGGTGACCTCTTCTTCACTGTGCCTGAAGACCGTACTGTTCTTCAACACCTTTCAATAGTCCCCAGAATGGCCTTCTCCATTTTTCCAGGTCCCAAGGTCAGACTATCAGCTCTGTAGGTTCCTGGCTCTTCCCTCACACCACTCTTGTAGAAGGGAATAACACTGTCCAGGTTCTACTCAGCAGAGAAACCCTCCAGACTGCCAAAACCTTTGGTAGATGATCAAGAGGGGTCCTGCCATAACATCCCTGAGCTCCTTTGGTACCCATGGACTTGGGAACATTCAGCTGATGTAACTGGTTCTTTACAGTTTCACTGCCCAGAGAAAGTCTCTGTTGCCAGAGTCCTGCTCCTCCAACGCAGAGGGCTTTGGGGTCCCTTCCAACCCAAACCAGGCTGGGATTCTATCAACCCATCCTACAGGAGTCACACATTGGACTTACCAGAGGAAGAACCTCTCCTGTTGCATTTACTAAGGCTTCCTTTAGAGAAGAGGTTTCCCTGGAGCATTTAAACAAGATGCTACTTCACAATCCCTTTTCCTTTCCACAGAAGAGGGCATTTCATGGTTTGGGGAGAGCAGCCCTCTCACACCTGCTGTAGAGGATGCTCCACACTTGAAAAAAGAAATCCTAGCACTCATGAGAAATTGGATGACAAGTTTGTGGGTTCACAGTCAACACAGCACAGTCCAGTTGTGGAAAGCTTCCCTAAATTACATCCCATGGTAAGTATGTGATTCCACCTCCCAGGTTAAGCATCCAAACGCCAGATGAAGAGGACAACAGCCAATTCAGCTGGCACTAGGAAGCAGCAGATGAGGGTGTATCATCTCATGCCTTGTCCTGATGACTTTATAATAGGCATTGCTGAATCAGTGCCTTGGGTTATGGAGAATGGAGATCTTCAATGCCATCTTCCAGCTCTGCACTAAGTCCTTGGAAAGCAGATTAAAGTCAGAACACGAGTTCAAGCAAGGTTCATGGATGAAAACAGCTGATGATGTCATGGACGTTATAAACACTAATCCAGAGAGGGGGATGCCACTTGTACCCAACCAGGTTGAAGGCTTGTAACACCATCTCCAGCAGAAGACATCCAAGGCTGTTCCTCACATAGAAAACCTCAGCCCATGGTCTCCAAAGTGGGGCGTGCAAGGCAATCCATCACGATGCAGGAAGGAAGTAACTGAGCTTCTGTTTTCACCTGATATCATCTCACACAGGGATTGTATATTCTCAATGGTAAATAACTTCTTCACAAGATGTTGGAACGAGGTGGAGAGCAACCACAAAAACCTCTTGTAGCACATGGAGATTCACTGCTTATCTTGCAGTGAAGGACCAGAGAGAGACATCCACCTTAAACAAGCCTTATCTCACACAAAAGACAAACACTGAGAACTTGCTGATGAGCAGCTGCCATCAGTAGGACTCTACCTAGCAGATATTGCCCCAAAACCAAACATGCTTAAGGTGCCCCTCCAAGGTCAAAGCACCATTTGAACCACGAGTGAGAAAGGCACTGACTGCCTTTTGCAGAGAAACTCATGTCATGGAGAGAGAATTCACTAAAAAACCCCAAACACAACACCTCCCAGTGAGTTTGCAAGCACAATCACCTGACACCAGGGAAGACAATCATAGAATCATAGAATCACAGGGGTTGGGAGGGACCTGGAGAGCTCATGGGGTCCAACCCCCTGCCAAAGCAGCTCCCCAGCTCATATTGCACAGGTCAGTGTCCAGACAGGGCTGGAATCTCTCCAGAGAAGGAGACTCCACACCCCCTGGGCAGCCTGTCCCAGGGCTCCCTCACCCTCACTGGGGAAAAGCTCTTCCACATGTTGGTGTGGAACTTTCTATGCTCCAACTTGAGGCCATTGCCCCTTGTCCTGTCCCCACAGACACTGGAAAGGGGCTGGCCATTTGCCCCTGCATCCCATGCTTAAGATATTGATAAACATTATTAAGGTCCCCCCTTAGTCTTCTCTTCTCCAGACTGAACAGCCCCAGCTCCCTCAGCCTTTCCTCACAGTGGAGATGCTCCAGGCCCTTCAGCATCTCCCTAGCCTCCTCTGGACTCTCTCCAGGAGATCCCTGCCTGTTTGATCCCAGGGAGCCCAGCACTGGACACAACACTCCAGGTGGGGCCTGACCAGGGCAGAGCAGAGGGGGAGGATCCCCTCCTGTCACCTGCTGGCCACACTCCTCCTGATGCCCCCAGGATCCCATTGTCTCTCTCAGCCCCCAGGACACACTGCTGGCTCATGGCCAACCCTGTCATCTACCAGCACCCCCAGGTCCTTCTCCACTGAGCTCTTCTCCAGCAGCTCACCCCCAGCCTGTACTGAAATGAAGGTTGTTCCTTCCCAGGTGCCAGACTCTCCACTTGCTCTTGTTGAACTTCTTCTGGTCTCTCCCTGCCCAGCTCTCCAGTCTGTCCAGGTCTCTCTGGACAGCAGCGCAGTGTCCTGTGTGTCCCCCACTCCTCCCAGCTCTGGATCATCAGCCAACATCTACCAGCCATGAAAACCCTCTGTCTAAGCAGTGGAAGCCTGACAAGCAAGTGTCAGGGTGTCAGGGGTTAATGAGCACTTCCATTTGCATCTCAGCAGTGACAGGCGTTAAAACCAGGTATGGAAACACACCAGACAGAGCCAGCCCTTGGGATGGCCACATCACAAGGTGCCAAACCCAGAGTTTCCAAACTAAGGCAGCCACAGAGCCCTCACTGGACAATGCTGTTACTACCAGTAGTATTGTTTTAGCAAGAGAAAAAGGGGGGTTAAAGGAGTAAAATAGAACATACAAGTTCTCAATTAATCTTCATCATCTCCAAGTTTCTGCTGTTGCTGGTGCAACATATATTAGCACAGGAGAAAGTGTATATGATTTAGAAGTAAATTATTACACACACATATGGGGGGGTGAGGGGGCTATGCACAAGGGTTTTTTTAGATAGGGGTGTGCCAAAGTGGCTTGGTGAGCACTTCCACCAGGTCCCTCAGCATCCCTGGCTGGATCCCACCCAGCCCCACAGACTTCATGGTGTCTAAGAGGTACAGCAGGTCACTCACCATCTGCCCTCGGATTGTGGAGGCTTTATTCTGCTCTCAGCCCCTCTCTTCCAGCTCAGGGGCTGGGCACCCAAAGAACAACTGGTTTTACTATTAAAGACTGAGGCAACGAAGGCATTAAGTACCTCAGCCTGTTCCTTCACCACTGTGTTGATCCCCACATCCAATAAAGGATGGAGATTCTCCTTTGTCCTCCTTTTGTTGCTACTGTATGTGACTGAATTAAGTTCTAGTTGGGCTTTGGCCATAATCTTCTCCCTGCATAACCTAACAACATCCTTATAGTCCTCCTGAGTGGCTGGCCCCTTCTTCCAGGGACTATCAACTCTCCTTTTTCCCCTGACTTCCAGCCAAAGGTCCCTGTTCATCTTGCCCACTCCCTTGTCTTTCAGCACATGGGTATGGCCTGCTCCTCCATGTTGAAGGTTTCCTTCTCCAAGGACATCCAGCCTTCCTGGACTCCTTTGCCCTTCAGGGCTGCCTCCCAGGGGACTCCAGAACAGGTCAAAGTCTGCCCTTGGGATGTCCAGGGTAGCAGTTCTGCTGATCCCCCTCCTTATGCCTCCAAGAATCAAAATCTCTCTCATTTCAGAATTGCTATGCCCAACACTGTCTCCAACCATCACATCAGAAGTAAGTCCTTGTCCATTCACAAGCCACAGGTCCAGAGGGCACCTTCCTGAGTAGGTCCAGAAGTTATGTCCCACACACTCCCTCCTTTCAGCACGTCCCTGGGCTGACTGCCTCATTAAACCTCATCTAAGAGCCATTCCTCTGAGCAAGCACACAAGCTGGGAAACTCTTTGGAACCAGCTCTGCCTCCCCTCCTGACAAACCTCCACAAGGCAAGAGCCTCCCTCTCCCAGGCCATCCCTCGATGCTCAGGGTCTGCTTCATATCACCCCACAGACAGGTCCTTCAGGGCACACCACGTTAGCTTAGCACAGGGGGACATGTGGGTGTGCTCCACAGCTCTGTGTGTGTCCAGCATACTTGTATATATACATAAGTATAAACAAACAGCAGCATATTTACCCAGCACTTGGTCCCAGTGCCACATCCATCTGCATCCTTGTGACAACCGGTACAACTGCTGGTTTGGATCATTTACACTGAGTGTCTGATCTCAGCTCGTAAAATAAGCCAGCTAATGAAGTCTTCTCCAGACATCCATTAAGAGTCTATAATGTTAATTTTATGTAAAAATCCTGTAAGTTTCCTCATTGAATTAACATTACAGACCTGTAGCAGGCTTTTACATCCGCTCTGGTGATGGCAGGATCACTCCAGGGAATCCTGGGGGAGCAGTGCACTGGGAAACTGTCCTGGTTTCAGTCAGGATAGAGTGAACTTCATTTGTAGCCTTCCCCTCCAGACCCTTCTCCATCCTCTTAGCCCTCCTCTGGACACTCTCCAAGAGTTTTGTGTCCAAAACTGCACACAGATCCCTCCTTGCAAGACTGCTCTCTTTCCTAATCCAAGAAAATTCAGAATGAATCCAACACTGGGTGTTTACTGGGGTGCTGGTCTCACTCTCCTCTTCTGCACCTCCATCTGTGCAGACGTATGGCATTGCTCCCAGTGCTGAGCCCCTGCTCAGTCCTACTGCACCTCCAGCATTGATCCTGAATGCAAACCTGCTTCCACTCTGTCCTGGTTTCAGTCAGGATAGAGTGAACTTCATTTGTAGCAGCTGATGGGATGCTGTGTTTGGGAGTTACAATGAAAGCAGTGCTGAGAACACCCTGATGTTCTTAGTTGCAGTCAGACAGTCAAGGACTTTCTCAGCTTCTTCCTATTTCTCTATTCAGGAGAAAGGAGGGGCGAAGCCAGGACAGGTGACCCAGATGGGCCAAAGAGAGTATTCCATGGCAATGACGTCCTGCCCAGGAGAACGGGGGGCTGAGGGGAGGAAGAAGAGGGGCGGTGGCGGGACGCGTGCTGCTTGGGGGGACGGTCGGGTTCCGGGACAGCTCTGGGTGGTACCTGAGTTGTGTGGGTCGGGGAGAAACTGCATTGGGGATCAAGAGTTTCATCTTCTTTTGCTCTAAAGTCCTGTTAGCATTGGGATATTTGATCTTTCTGTTCTCTTAGTGAACTCTCCTTATCCCAACCCACAGGCCTCTTAGTTTCTTGGGTTTGGAGTTCTTTGCCCCTTCCTTTTCCCTTCCCTTGTTTCCCCCTTTTTCCCTCTTCCCCTGCTCTTTTACTTTTAGGAGCAGGCAGCTGCGTGGATCTCGGGGGAAAGCACGACAGAAACCAAAGCAAGGTGAGGCTGAGCATGGCCCCCAGGTGAGAGGGGACACCTTCCCTCCTGTTTGGCAGATCTGCACATGCCATCACACCATAAAACCCCACAGGAGAGCTGCTTTGCAACAGGCTGATCAGTAAAGCATCGTTCACAAGCCAGCAGTGTCCCTGGAAGATGAATGCGGGAAATCCTGTGTGCCTCAGTTTCCCCTTTGTGAAAAGAGGATAAAAATCAATTCTTTATAATGATCAGGTTATAGTGCTCATTAACCTTCTATTTCCGTTGAGTAGTCACAAAGATTATGGCACAATAACACAACACCAACAGGCTGGTTTGCTGCTTCCACGTGTCTCTGGTTCCCACTGGCCACCCCTGCACTTCCAGGTGATGGATCCCAGGGGCAGCAGCCAGTCCTGTCCCACCCTTGCAGAGCAGGAGATGATCCAAGCAAGTTAGGGGCTGCCAAGACAGTGGGGACAAAGCAGGACAAGGGCACCTGTGGGGCCAGCAGGACTCACCCAGGCAGAGTTGGACTGGTTGAGCTGGTTGAGCATGACGATGGAGGTGCAGCCATAGTCATACACCAACCGCCAGAAGTCGGTGGTGGTGTTCTGCAGCGGGTGCAGGGTGACGATGAAGGCAGCACTCTTGGTGTAGCTCTGTGGAGAGGGAAGGTGAGCACTGTTAAGGACACGTCAGCAGCACCAAAGCCACCACTGTCCCACCCCAGAAGAGACAGTGCCAACCAGACGATTAGTGCCACCAAAGCCATCTTCTCCATGGTTGTGTGGAGTTGGCCCCCAGCACGGCCTTGGTTACCCCCATACTGTGATCTAAAAACAGGTCTAAGTGATCCCTGCCCTTGGTGGGGATGAAAGGACCCACTTCTGTGCTCAGTCCTTGCAAGGAAGGGTGTTTTGCACAAATAGCTACTGAAAGGTGTCACCAGAAGCCACGGCAGATGGGTGGCCCCAGCCCTCAGCTCTGCACCCTGGCCCTGAGTGAAAGCATCATCCACGTCATCATCCTGTGGCTGGGCACCAAGAGCAGCTAAGAGCCAAGGGGGTCAATGATCTTTTGGGGGAGGAAAGGAAACCAGAGGGAAAGGTCCCTAGAGACTGCAAGAAGGAAGTGGGGGGAGGGAGCGAAGACTACTTCTCCAGTTCATTTTTGGAATAAAATCTGAGCCCTCAGTCACCCCAGCACCAGCTTGGCAGGGGCTGGGTAGCTCATGCTTCAGCTAAAGCCTCCTCAGATAGAGGGACAGAGCAGAGAACACTCTTGCTAAGTGTCCTCTGCCACTGCAAAACCTCCTCAATCAGCTCAGAAATCCCCTTACCCAACCTTCCCCTGGCCCCAGCCCGGGGACAGCCAGTGAGACCCTTGCTTTCTGCCCCCAAAGGAGGGAGATGAGAGCCACAGGGTGAGGGGAGTTTCACCAGGGGCTGGCCAGGCTTTGCCTTGGCACTGGTGTAAAAGGATGGCAGCCAGCACAGAGCAGAACGTGGCTCAGCCAGCCCACTGCCAGCACCAGCGATGGGCAGCACAGACCAAGCCCATCTGACAGACAGACAGACTGTGGGCTCAAAGAGAATGAGCTGCCTTGGGGGTTTTTTTTTTCACCCCAAAGAGAGAAATGAGGTTTATTTCTTCAGCAGGAGTTTCATCCAAATGGCTTTTCCTGTCTGTAGAGACATTTCTACTCACTCACCCTGGAGCAGAGATTAAGGGTGGCTCAGCAGTCTGTAAGAATAAAATGACTATGCAAACACCAAAACCAGCTGAAACAAAGCTCCTGTCCCAAAGCCAGCAGCCTCCTCTGCTTTACAAGCTGCTTTTTGCTGCAAGAGCAGGTAACTGGGAGATAAATCACCAGAGGGGTAAGGAAATGCAGGGCTCAGCTGGATGCCAGCACTCAGCCGTGACCAGGAAGGTTTGGGGAAGGTGCCCTGGGTGCTGCAGAGCTCAGCACCGCCCGTGCAAAGCACCCCAGTTTGTTTCCAGAGGAAAATGGTTTGGGTGGTAAGTGTCCCATTGATGGGTGAGGGCTCAGAGCAGGCAGCATCCTCCTGGATGGTAGGTGGGAAGAGCTTTGTCATCTCAGGTGTCGTTTCCAACTGTGCCAGGGGTGCACAGCAGCTCTGGGAGCAGCTCAGAGTCCCCTGAATTGCACCAGGGGGAGGGCAGGGTGCACAGCGGGGTGATGGCAGCACAAAGGGGTCTCAGTGTTACCAAACCCTCCCAGAGCTCCTTCTCCCTTCCATGCTCCATTTTCCCTATACAAAACCCAGGAAGACCCTTTGTGTGCAGCTTGCCAGAGCTGCTGAGAAGCTCCTTCAAGAAAGGTAAGATGCTGCTACACAACAGAAGTGCAGAAGGAGCCCACAGCACCAGTCCCAGCCCTCCCTATGCCAGGTGCCTTCGTGCCCTTGCACGTAACAAGGCTGCAAATTCAACCCAAGCAAGGTTTCCCCCTGAAAAGGCACCCCAAACCTTCCCCTTCCCTCCCTGCAGCACGCTCACATCAGTTAAGGCCGCGTTGATGTAGTTGTTGCTGTCTCCATCCACGGAGATGAGGAAGGGAAGGCAGCGGTCGGGCGGCAGGACGTCCATGCTGCGGTTCCTCTCGCGGTTGCGGGGCAGGAGGGCGATGCTGCACTCCTCCACGTCCAGGTGGGGAGTCACCGAGTTCAGGGTCTGTGGGTACACATGCTCCCCTCAGCTCCCTTCCTGCCCAACACCGGAGCTAAACCCCTTGCTTGCTGCCCAGAGCCTGATGCTGGTCAGCCAAGGGGGGTGGTGAAGAGCAAGGGGGGCTGCAGGGGGGTTGGGGCCGCTCACCTGAAACTCTTCCCGTAGCTGTGAGGAGTTGCTCTGCGGCTCTATCCTCACCATCTCCTTGTAGGTAGGCTTGAACTCGCTGGCAGGGATGCTGGTTTCCCCACACAGGCAGGCTTCCAGGATGGCATCGTGAATGAAGACGTACTGCTCCTTTCAGGGGGGAAAAGGGAAAAAAAGGGAAAAGGGAAAAAAAGGGAAAAGGGAAAAAAAGGGAAAAGGGAAAAAAAGGGAAAAGGGAAAAAAAGGGAAAAGGGAAAAAAAGGGAAAAGGGAAAAAAAGGGAAAAGGGAAAAAAAGGGAAAAGGGAAAAAAAGGGAAAAGGGAAAAAAAGGGAAAAGGGAAAAAAAGGGAAAAGGGAAAAAAAGGGAAAAGGGAAAAAAAGGGAAAAGGGAAAAAAAGGGAAAAGGGAAAAAAAGGGAAAAGGGAAAAAAAGGGAAAAAGGGAAAAAAAGGGAAAAGGGAAAAAAAGGGAAAAGGGAAAAAAAGGGAAAAGGGAAAAAAAGGGAAAAGGGAAAAAAAGGGAAAAGGGAAAAAAAGGGAAAAGGGAAAAAAAGGGAAAAGGGAAAAAAAGGGAAAAGGGAAAAAAAGGGAAAAAGGGAAAAAAAGGGAAAAGGGAAAAAAAGGGAAAAGGGAAAAAAAGGGAAAAGGGAAAAAAAGGGAAAAGGGAAAAAAAGGGAAAAGGGAAAAAAAGGGAAAAGGGGAAAAAAGGGAAAAGGGAAAAAAAGGGAAAAGGGAAAAAAAGGGAAAAGGGAAAAAAAGGGAAAAGGGAAAAAAAGGGAAAAGGGGAAAAAAGGGAAAAGGGAAAAAAAGGGAAAAGGGAAAAAAAGGGAAAAGGGAAAAAAAGGGAAAAGGGAAAAAAAGGGAAAAGGGAAAAAAAGGGAAAAGGGAAAAAAAGGGAAAAGGGAAAAAAAGGGAAAAGGGAAAGGGAAGCAGAGGGGCTGAGCCTCTGCCACCCGCCCGGGACAGCAGCCCCACGTGTCCCTGGCTGTTCCCAACACCCGCTCACCTCCGTCTGTATCATGTTGATCCTCCTTGAGCACAGGGTCTTCACACAGTTGTAGATGTCCACGACGCCCTCACACTCGGCCATGTCCAACATGACATCCAGGACGATGTAGCAGCCAGTCCTCCCCGTGCCAGCACTGGGGGCAGAGAGGGGAAGCACCACAGATGTGTTCTGAGTGCACACAGCATCTGAGATGTCGGTGGGCACAGGGCGGGTTCTGTGTGGGTGCTCGACAAACAGCCCCTGCCCGTGGATGTGGGGGCAGCCAGGGTCCAAGCAGGGCTGCCACATCTCCATAACCACAGCCTGGCTTTATCTTGAAGCACTGTCCCCAGCCTGGGGGCTGCACAACGTTCTGGCAGCAGGTAGGAGGGTGGGTACCACCTCCTAGGTTCATTCTTGCTTCAAGGCAGCACAGCACATGCTCCAGTGCTATGAACCCAGCGGCTAAACCCTACAGGTGCCAAGAGTACTCCAGGATCCCATCCCAAATCAGTCAAGGATGCTCAGCACCAAGCCCCCAGAGCACAGGGAAGTACCCCAGCCACCAAAGGGCTCTGAATTCCCTCCGCTGAGGGAACTGGGTCAAGGCTGTGCCCAGCACAATGCCTGGGGCCAGACGACCCCCAGCAGCAGAGATCCCAAATCCTGGCATGGTTGGACTCACAGCCAAAAACCTACAGCTGCTGCAATCCACCTCACACCACCTCAGGAACAGAACCGCTCCCCACCCCTCCTACTGCTCCTCTGCTCCAAAGTCTTTTCCAGTGAAATACTAATTTCTGGGGCTGATGAATCACTCATGGTGATTATCAGTGATTACAGGCTATGGGCACTAATCACACTGGCTGCTGCTGGTGAATGAATACTGATGAGGCAATTGACAGGGAGAAATCAAATATAAAGAAAAAAAATCCCTCCTGCTCATCAGCTCCTCCTTGTTTGCCCAGCAGAGGAAGAGCCATTAACCCATCGTGTGGGGATGGAAAAGTCACTGCTCAGGCTCAGACATGCCACCACTGGTGGGCTCCCAGCTCAGTGTGAACCCCACAGCTCAGTGTGAACCCCACAGGTAATGCTAGGAATGGGGCTGTCTGTCCCTGCTGTCCCTCCCCACCCGTCTTCACCCATCCTGACCATCAGCATTGCTTGAGTTGCCTATCTCACCCACCTTCACCCACAAGGACAGAGCTGGGTGCTGGGACAGCCCCCCAAAGAAGTGCTGCTCCCTGCTTGTCCCTTGGCCCCAGACAACACAGACCCCATTCCTGCTGCCACTAGCCCACTGGTGACACTCCACAGCTGGATGCCATCGCAGAGGGACATCCTACCCCACTGTGCCAGCCTGGGGGCCTTCCCTGCCCCAACCTTTCCATGCTGTGAACCCAGTTTAGACATTTTACATCCCCCTGCTGAATATTTTAGCATCATTCAGAGCCAGAGCACCCACTTAAGACACCATCCCCAACCCTGGGACCATCCATACCCCTCCAAAACCCCATCCCAGAAGGGGATGCTGCCTCCCAGCTGGCTCTGCCCCACAGCCAAGGTCGTACCTGCAGTGGATAACGATGGGGCCGGCGTCGGGCGGCGTGGATGCCTTCACCCTGCGGATGAAGGCCAGCAGCCCCGTGGCGTGGTAGGGGACACCATGCTCAGGCCACGACGTGAAGTGGAACTGCTTCACCTCGTGCCGGGCCGAGTAACCCCGCTGCAAGGGAAGGATGAGATGGAGAGAGGGGACTTGGCAGGCAAAATCCTGCCCAAGCCAGCCAAATGCCCCATTTTTCTTGGGAATCCATGCTTTTGCCAGCTCAGCATCCAGCCTGACATACCACACGGCAGTCAGCTGCTTCAAGAGCCCTGCAGTTCCCTCCTCCTCACTGTGAGAGGGTTAAAAACCAGCAAAGGAGAAGGAGATGACTGCAGCAGCCACAGGTCTCATTCCACGAGCAATCTTTGATCTTTACTAGATAGTAATTTCACATTCCTGTAAATTAAGGGGTAAATCACACCAGCTCCATCCCCAGGTAACCCACTGCAGAGTAATGGCCATGTAACCTGCGCTCCACTCCGGAGGAGAAAGAGCATCCTTCCCACCACCACAATTACACGCTGCCCAACAGGGAAATGAAACACACACTCACTGCTCAAACGGAAGCAGGGCTGAGCCACTCAGCACAGAGCTGGGGAAAAGGCAAAGGAAGAGGCTACCAGCATCCCCAGGGGTTCAGAAGCTGCACCTCAACTGGGGGTGGAAGTGGGACCGTACCCTCTCGAGAGCGAAGGTGCGGACAGCGTACTCGGCCAACGTCTCCGACTTCACCAGGGTGATCTTGATGTCCCCGTACATCTCTG
The DNA here is from genome assembly GCA_027925045.1 of Hypotaenidia okinawae. Classification (NCBI taxonomy): domain Eukaryota; kingdom Metazoa; phylum Chordata; class Aves; order Gruiformes; family Rallidae; genus Hypotaenidia; species Hypotaenidia okinawae. Next base: position 4,343,131 of record BSDF01000021.1, on the reverse strand, counting down.
AGTCATCTGGCCAGTATTTGGAGCATTTCACCTGCAAGTTGATGATGGGATGGGGTTTTGGCACTGTAGGGGAAGCTGCTGGTAGAGGTGGAGCCAGGAAGGAAAGGGATGGGATGGGGTCCTCACCCGTCCAACCTCCACCAGCTTGGTTATCATCACGATGCTGGAACAGTGCTCCTGCCACACCATGCGCCAGAAGTCATACACCATCTCCTGCTTGGGCCCTGCAGGATGGAGGAAAGGCCACTGGGAATGAATGAGCCCCTCAATGCCACCATGTTTTCCCTCTGTGGCACTAACACCCCTCAGCATTTTAAGCCACCACCCCCCCCCCCCAAAATACCCTTCATGCTGGCTGAAACCACCCCTTCCCCCAGGGACGCATGGTGCTATGGGGTGGCAGGGAACTGCCACATGGCTACCACCCAGTTTGGCCCCAAACTGGCCCAACTCCCTCTCCTTCCTGCCCACACAAGGTTAAATCCCACCAGGGAGGAAATCTGGCTGAGCAGGGAGGGGGAAGAGGGAAGGGGCAACTCACCTTGCGTGGCTATGAAGTGGTTGGACCTGTGGTAGCCCTGCAAGGGAAGGAGAGACGTCAGCCCCAAGCTGGGGAGACACTGGGACACTCAGGAGCTGGGGCACAGCCCAGTAAAACATTTCCCAGTCACCCAAGTGGTGACAGGTCCCCACATCTGCACGGCCAAGTGCTGGATACCAGTGTAGCACCATCCACAACCACAGGAGGAACCACAGGAGGAAGAGGAGGCTCAGCAGCCACACTGCAACTGTTACACCCTGTCCTGGGAGGGTGCACGTCCCACATCCCATGAAGGGTCATGTAATGCCCAATCCTCATCCCTGTTATGCATCAAAATCCCCAGCAGCACCCTAAGGGCATCCTGGGGTCTGCCAGCTCGATCCCAGCTCCCACACCGCTGGCATGGCTGCCAAGCACCACAAGACCGCCACGTCCCACCCCACAGCAGCCACTGGCACTGACAGTCCAGTGCTCCTCCTTTACCCCAGCCACTTACTGGAAGCATTCCCAATTCTCAAGAATCCCAGACTGGTCTGGGTTGGAAGGGACCCCAAGGATCACAGAGCTCCAACCCCCTGCCACAGGCAGGGCCACCAACCTCCAGGCCTGGAGCTACACAAGGTTGCCCAGGGCCCCAGCCAACCTGGCCTTGAACACCTCCAGGAATGGGGCACCCACCCCCTCTCTGGGCAGCCTGTTCCAGCCCCTCACCACTCTCTGAGTGATGTGCCAGCCCCAAGAGCACGTTCCAGCAAGGCCACTGCCAAAGGGACTGGTGACCTGGTGTCCCACACCTTGACCATGAGTCCAGCCAAGTTCAACCACACTATATATACAGAGCTGATGGCAGCTTCTCCATCCACCACAGGTCCTTTCACAGGGGATTTTCATGGGTTGAATTCAGCCTCACTTTCCCCTTCCTCAGAGTTTATCCCCACGTTTTCCCAGCCTGCTTCTCCCAGGTGCTATTTAACACCATACAGCCCAGCACAACAGCTGGGAGGAGATGGAACAGAGAGAAGGGAGGAGAGGAGAACCAGCTACTTACTTCTCGGTTAATCCGAATCTTAACGATCCCGTTGGGACACAGGTTTGAGAGAAAAAGATCAGAGAGACAGAGACATTAGTGAGGCACAGCTCAAGAGACAGGTTAGAGCCCAGAGCAGGTCATGGAGAGCCAGGGGAGAGGAGACACATGAGGACAGGGCACAGGGATGCTGCTCAGGGCAAGGCCACCGCTGCCAGAAGACGGTGGAAAGGAGGGAAGAGTGGGATGTGCTGCTGCTTGTAGGAGATGCTCAAGCCCTGTGCCCAACAAAGCCTTCCTGCACCTCTCCTGGTCTCAGCATCACTGGAGGTGACAGTGGACATCACTCCTGGGGGACATGACTCTCAGAGGACCCCAGGGCTGAGCTCTGCCCAGACTCACACACACAGAACCAAGGGGGGTCCCAGGGTAAGCTGGTCCCTCAGCACACTCAACCCCTGCATCCTCCACCCAGGGAGGAAGGAGGTCCATGGCCACAAGAGCAAGTGAGGGGAGGAGAGAGGGTGGAAGAGGGGGCAAGAGAGAGTGAGAGAGGAGGGATCACCAGAGCAGAGCAGAGCAGAGCAGAGGAGGAGAGGCAACAAGCAGAACTTGCTGATGAACATAGATAAACCAGGCAGGCTCTGTATGGCCTGTCTCAGGGATGCACAGATCCACCTGTCCTGGGCTGTCTAAGCTCCTCCAAATGCTGCTGGATGGCCACTGACAGTCCACGGGGTCCATGGGAAGCTCCTATCCCAGTCAGACACCCCCAGAGACAGACACTGGCCCCACTTACATCGATGTAGTTGGCATTGATGTAGTCTGAGTCGGGATCGCCCAGCAGCGGGTGCAGCTTCACTCGGTGACGGTCATCTGGAGGGCAATGGGAGAAGGGACCATCAGCACCCAGGGAGGGAGGCAGCTTGTCACCCCTCCAGGCCCCAGGAAACCCTTTGCAATCATCTTGCACCAGGAACCTGCACAACTCAGGCAGGTTGTATTCAGGAGCAACAAACAGAAGCTGGTGGAGACCCTTCCAAAGACAGCTCAGACCAGGAGGGACATGGGGGAGCAGCTTTCAGCATGGTATCTCTCCAAATTCTGCCAAAGACACAGTGCACCCACCCTCTAGCACCCTGCTGTTTACTCTGGCAGGGCAGCAGGATGTCCAGAGCCCAGACAGGCAAGCAGAGAGCTCTGCCCGACCTCCGGTGCCTACCTGGGCCCCTAGACAATGCTGGAGTGGAAGTGAAGCAGCTGCAGAGGAAAGCACATGGGAGGTGGAGAGCACCAGAGCTCCTGGAGGACCTGGTCTGGTGTCTCCATCCACACAGGAAGGTCACCAGAGATGCAGCATGGAGCATGGTGCCCGTGCTGTCTATGCAGGGAGCTGGTGAGGAGCATCCTTTCTCCTATGGGTTTAAGCCCTTCCCAATCTTCTATCCTAAAACCTCATCCTTTCACCCCTTTGGCTCATCCTGCACATCCACACCAGAAGCCCCCTGAGGTGAGAACACAGTTTCTCCTAAGTTCATACAATAACACCCTAATTACCAGGGACACCACCAGGAAGAGTACCATGGTGATGTTATCACCACCCCAAGATGGCCCGTCCTCAAGAGCTGTCCAGCTCCAGCAGCCAATGCCCAAGAGGAGCTCTCAGCCTGGGAAAGCTCACTGAGCAAGGATCTCTCTCAGGGCCCTTAACCAACCAAACCCCACCACTTTACTCCTTGCTGTGGACCACACACCTCCCAAAGAGAAGCCCCCAAAGCCCTCTAGAAGGCTGTTCAAGCCGTTCAGGGTGCCTAAAGGCCTTTCCTAAAGCCACTCACATGTCGATACGTGATCCTGTCTCCCTTTGGTCTTGTCTTTCTTCTTCGAAGCATCCCAGCCTTCAAAGAAGCTCTGTAAGGAAGGGATGGCGGTCATGACCCAAGAGCAGGACCATGGGTTCTCCACCTGGCAGCCCCAGAACCTTCTCAGGAAGCAGGGCAGACAGGGTGGTCATCCCACCCCATCAGACACGTCCCCACAGCCCCCTCTTCATCTCCACAGTGCTCTGCCAGGCTACACACTTCTGCTGCATCCCCAAAACACCTCATTTTTCCAGCAAATTATTTACCACCTACTTTGGGGGGGGGGAGAGGGAGGGGGCGATGCTGGGTTGGGTGTGGGGGTTTTTTTCCCTTAAATCCCAGCCCCCTTCCTCTCCCCAGCACAGAACAGGTTTGTAATAACAGCAACATTCAGAGATTGGCATAAGAGGAGGAAAGTGGAAGGAAATTACATGTTTGCTCCCCTCCCATAATATCTGAGTGCTTTCAAATGACTAGTTCCAAGAACATACAGCAGCTTTTCAAGGAGCACTAATGATTATGGCAAGCCTGGGTTTGTCCAATATGTGGAAAGGGGGGGTTGGGGGGGAAAGGAGGGAGGGGAAAAAAACCCTCCTGCACTTGAAACAACTGAGCATTAAACAGTAATTTCACTGGGATATTGCAATTGCCAGACCTGTGGGACACTGAGGAGCTGGGAAATGAACCCCACCAGATGCACCACAGCAGAGGCGTGTGGAGTGACATGCTCCATTACAAAGCCTCTGGCTCAAGGAGGTGGGATGGACATGATGCAGCTAAGGACCCTTGCAGGGGACTCCCTGCTTCCCCTGGGATCTCTCTGTCTCCATCCTCTCCCTGGGGTCTCCACAAGCTTGGGAGCTGCCAGGCTGCAGAAGGTTTAGGTTGTGTCTGTGCTTATTGCAGGACAAGCGTGTTGGAGAGGAGAAGACATCATCACGGTGCCCAGGAGGACCTGAGGAAGGGAGAAGCATCCCCAGGCCCCGTGGGAGAGGTGGGATGATGCACTGGAGGCAGGGGAGGTGTAGCTGGCTTGGCTCATCTCAGGGGCCTGTTCACAATGATGATTAAATCCTGAGCTTCCAGGACCAGAGATGTGATCCAGACCCAGGGAACACCCCACGTGCTGATGGGGTCTGCACAAGAGAGCCAGGAGCTCCAGCTCCTGCAGTCCCCAGCGCTGCAGCCCCAGGTCTGGAGCAGATTCTCCTCGCACACAGGTCCCACCCACGTCACCTCCTCCATCCCACCTCCTGCCCTCCCTGAGACACCAGCACAAGATGCTCTCACCTCATACTCCTGCTTGAAGCCGTAGCCTTCTGCCGTCTTCATCTGGTTGATGTGCTGGAGCAGATCCGCCACCCGCACGGCGGGATGGAGCTGCCCAGTGTGATATGGGGACCCTTTGCGGCCGCACTGGCGGCGGGGGAGCCCCCCAGCAGGCTGCTGGACTCATTAACCACGCTGCTGCGCTGGTCGCCTGCGGAAGAGAAGGGAGAGCCAGGGCTGTGAGGGGTGCAAAGCCTTGGACCACATCCCCATCGCTTCCTTGCGCCCACGGAGGGGTGGGAGGGCACCTGGGAACATCCCCAAAAGATGCTGGTGCTGCAGACAGTCTCTTTGGGGGCTGCCAAGTGGGCCAGACCCCCCTGTGCTCTCTGCAGCTCTTCCTACATCACTAAGCCAAAAGCACCCATTACGTCTTAAGGAGGTTAATAAGCTCATTTCCCATCACAGACTGGCATGGGTTGGAAGGGACCCCAAGGGTCACAGAGCTCCAACCCCCTGCCACAGGCAGGGCCACCAACCTCCAGGCCTGGAGCTACACAAAGTTGCCCAGGGCCCCATCCAACCTGACCTTGAACACCCCCAAGGATGGGGCACCCACCCCCTCTCTGGGCAGCCTGTCCCAGCCCCTCACCACTCTCTCTGTGAAAACCTTCCCCCTAAGATCTAATCTAAACCTTCCTCCAGCTTCACTGGAACTGAAATGCCCGTTCATTTACCTGCATTAATTAACGATGCTTACAGGCAGGGTGTGCTTTCCCTTCTGCAGCAGAGCCCACAAGCTCCCCACATCTCCTCCTCCCACCCTCTACCAAGCAGAGGGACGGGGACCAGCCAGCAGCAGAGCCAGCAAGCGGGCAGGAGCAGGATGCGGCCCCAAAGCCCCTTTCCTTGAAGAAGCCGAGGACCAGCAGCCCCAGCTCAGCCTGCTCAGAGCCCCACCAGCCTACAAGCCTTTCAAGGACAGCAACTGAGAAGTAATACACCTAGCTAGATGTACTAAGAGGAGGAAAAGTTTGCCCTCTGGGCTTCTATTATCCACGAGACAATGCTGGGAAGCGTATTAATGCCGCAGCCGGTGGAGAAGAGCTGTGGGTAAGCAGCATCTTGAAGTTACTGTAACAGATGTTATTAGCATATGGTTGAAACTGGGGCATCCAACGAGTTATTTTACAACTAAATCAGCACAGAGATGCATACTCCAGTGGGTGTTAAATCATCAGTCTCCCTCTGATGTGAACGCGGTGGCTCTTTAACCCTTTGAAGCCCACGGCTGTGCAGAACGCTGTGGAGCAAAGTGATGTGTGCTGGCTGAAGGCTGGAGCAAAGCTTTTGACCTCAGCCTAAGCTGAAAGAGTTGGGGTTCACTCAGCTCCAGGGGGGCTGCAGCAAGTGCTTGAGCTTATGTCCAAGCTGCACGTGGCCTCAACCCTCCCAACACAAGCCCAGACCTCGACTTCACGAGGTGGAGATGCAGAGACCCAGCTCAAACCACCCACAAGTGGTTGTTTTCCTGCAGCAAAACCAGGACAATAATCAAAGCTGCTACAGGCAAGAGATTTGAGTGATGCCCTTGGAGGTTTCCTTTCAGCAATGTCACACACATCAGGCTAAAACAGATGCAATACCTACAGCCCAGCCTTGGCTAAGCATTTCAGATGATTTCTGAGATATTTAGGGATTATTGGGGACCCTTGCTGGGCTGGAGGGGAGCAGGGGGATGCTGCAGTTGCCTGTCCTTACCACGGTTGCTGTAGTTGTGGGTGTCCATGAAGGAGAGCCCCAGGCGCTCGTCCTCCTGCAGCGTGCTCTGGTCGGTGAAGCTCCTGTCGATGGCACTCATCATGTGTGTCTTCTCGTGGCGGTAGTTAATGGTGGCTTTGGTCATGTTGACAGGCTTTCTGCAGGGGGATGGGAGAGGGAGGAGGGAAGAAGCACATGGCTCAGGGCTGAGCCAGCAGTGCTATAAGAACCCCTCCCCAGAAGCTACCAGGCTCAGATTATTTCAGGGAGCAGGATGGATTATTTCCCCCCAGCAATTGCCACAGTGCCCTGAGCCAGTCAATGGCTCCACGTGGATCATCCCTCACCAGCTGGAAGCTGCTGCTCATCCTCAATGTCCCCCTCCCCAAAATGCTCCTCAGGGAAGTGAAGGCTCTGCTTGGCCAGCTGGCATTGCACGAGGCTGCCCCAGCTCTCCCCCATCCACCATCCTGTGCCAGCTCGCTGCCACATGGACCATCCAACACACCATGCACAGCGCCGTGCACTGCATGAGCACAGGAGGGACCAGATGGATGTGGACTTGGTGGAGCAAAGCCACAGAAATGACCCAAGAGAAGAAAGGCTGAGAGACTTGGGATGGTTCAGCCTGGAGAGACGAAGGCTCCAGGGAGACCTGAGAGCACCTTCCAGGCCTTAAAGGGGCTACAGAAAAGCTGGGACAGGCTCTTTGATGGGGTCTGTAGTCACAGGATGAGAGCAATGGTTTTAAACTAAAGGAGGGGAGATTCAGCCTAGGTACAGGGAAGAAATTTAGGGTGTGGATGGTGAGGCACTGGAACAGGCTGCCCAGACAGGTGGTAGATGCCCCATCCCTGGAAACACTCAAGGTCAGGCTGGATGGTGCTGTGAGCAGCCTGGTCTGGTTGATGTCCTGGACTAGGTGGGCTTTACAGGTCTCTCACACAATCCCATAGTTGGGAAAGACCTTTAAGATCACCGAGTCCAACTGTACCTGTCCTCTGCTAACCCACATCCCTGAGCACCTCATCTGCTCACCTGTTAAACACACCCAGGGTTGGTGACTCAGCCCCCTCCCTGGGCAGCCTGTGCCAGTGCCCCAGAACCCTTTTGGGGAAGAACTTTCCCCTCACATCTGCTCTGACCCTGCCCTGGCACAGCTTGAGCCCATCACCCTCTTCCCATCACCTGTCACTTGGGCAGAGACCAACCCCCACCTCTCTGCACCCTCCTGCCAGGTCAGTGCAGGCAGTGGTAAGGTCTCCCCTCAGCCTCCTCTTCTCCAGGCTCAACACCCCCAGCTCCCTCAGCTGCTCCTCAGAAGGTTTGCTGCTCTCCAGCCCCTTCCCCAGCCTGGGTGCCCTTCTCTGGACTCACTCCAGGACCTTGATGTCCTTATTGTAGTGAGTCTTTCCATCAGTCTGGGACTCTAAAACCATGCTAGGGTGGGGTACAAATCCATCCCCTAAGGGACAGGCTGGACTCCCTGACTGCCCATGTCCCCAGCACCCACCAGGAAGCCTTTTCCCACCCCCATGCAAGGTCCCCAGAGGCACCAATCAAAGATGCTGGGAAAGCCCAGGAGCTCTCAGCGGACCAGGACCTCACACATCCCAACCCTGACTGAGGGTTTTTGAGAGGCAGCATCAGGCCCCAAGAAGCCAGAGAAGGGATTAAACCAAGGGAAGGAGGAACAGGACACCTGAGCCCACATCTTGATGCGTGATCCAGAATCCAACCCCAAGTGGCTGACCACCCCCTCCCCCCATCACTCCCAGTCCCTAAGGAGCTCAGCAGCACGATTTTCCCCCAAGCCAAAGAGTCCCTTAAAATGTACTCAGCAGAGAAAAGGACTTGTTGGAGCAGCAAGGCAAGGGGGGCGGCTGGGAGGAAGGGTGAAGGAGAGAGAGAAAGACAATTACTTACGGGTAATAGGAATAAGAATAGTAGTTCCTCCTGGCAAGCATGCAAACAAAGAGAACAGCAGAAATTGCATAAGCTGCTTTTCTCCAGCACAGCAGCAGAGGGAAAGGGGAAGGGGGAGTTATGGGGCAACTCAGTTGCTGGAGAATTAAATGTGCCGTGAAGAAACGTGCCTCTCCTTTTGCATCTGGAGGTTATCTGCTCTGGTGTGCCAGCTCTCAAGGTCACTGCAGCCCCCAGGTCAGTGGTGGGGTGTCCACAGTGCTCTGGTCCAAAGGGGTTATGTAGGGCATCCTCCCCCAGGGGTTGGTTAGGGGCCAGGCAAACCCAGCAGGGAAAAGGGGTTCAAGACCATTTATGAGAGGAGAGCATATTCTGGGGGTGCATTTCCATTCCACCACGTCAGCGTTTTGCCACCAGCAAAATTTATGGGCTTGTCCCAGCTTCTCACAAGCCCAAAATTCAGGGCTCTCAGTGCTGGGTCTGATTTATAGCTCTGGTGTGTCCTCCTCCTGCCCCACAGCACAGGCAACAGGAGGCCAGCAGCCACAATCACAGCTTTCCACCCACAACATCACTCCCAAAACCACACCAGCCCCACCAAGCAATCGCTCCACCACAGACAGCCCTGCCTCTGTACACATGGGCATCACCCCAGAGCCAACGGTGGGCTGGGGGCCACCAGCCCATCCCCACACCCTTCACAGCGAGCAGGGCTGCCACAGCCTTGCTTTGGCCCCTGGTGTAAATCAGCAAGACCCCTTTACAGGCAAACAAAGCCAGGGAGAGGTGGGTGGAATTACACAGGCTGAAGATGCGCCCTGCTCTTTTTCTCTCCCCTCTGGCTGCTAACATACTTTCCTCCCATCATCCTGAGCCCTGCGTGGGGAAGGAGGGGAATTGCTGCCCTTTCCTCCCTTTCTCTGAGAGCCCCCCAGCTCAGCACTGCCTGGAGCCCCCACGGGGAGAAGCTGTTTTCCAGGGCGCTGCACCCGAATGAAGAGCAGCGGCCGCATCCCCAGCGCTCCCGGGGATGGGTGTCCCAAAAAGCTCTTGTCCTCCTCCCTCCCACCCCACTGAGCTTCCTGAGGGAAAGCCGGCTGTGCTGGCCATGGCTGCACCCATGCCACATCTATTCAGAGCCTCAGGCAGAGCTGGGGAGCGTGGGGATCCCCCATAAGGGTGGGACAGCAGTTTGGGGGTCCCCAAGGAGTATCAGCCCTGGAAAAGTCTCCCCTCCAGTGTGTATTCAAACTGCAATGACTCGTTTGGAGCCAGCGTGAGGCTCTCAGCCAGGGATTGCTCACACTTCTCTGGCAGCTCAGTGGTTCCCCATTAAAACAAGCCCAGGAGGATGCAGGACAGTCCCAGCACCCCAAGGCAGGCATCCACAGGCTGCCCAGCCCTGGAGGAAAGGGGTGCTGCTCCCCCACAGCGCTCTTGAGGAACCAGAGCTCAGGACAAGACACAGGTCTGCCTGGGTAGTTCAGCAGGACACCCCAAGCTGCTTTCCAGGCAGAAGCTGTGTGCAGATGGAGTTGGTTTTATCTGGTCATCACCCCAAAACCAAGCTCCACCAGAGCTGGGGGAGCACTGGGTGCTGCCCCACCATCTCGGGTGCACAAGAGGGGTGATAGCAGAAAGGTGCAACGCTGCCCCCTCCTCCCCATCTCTGGGAACACCAGCTCAGTGCAGAGGAGTCTCCCCCCACAGCAGGGTTCCAGCCCAGCCAGGCCCCAGACAGCAAAGTGCATGTGGATGGATGTGACCCTGGGATGGCCAAGGCAGCAGGGAAGCCCAGGAACGGTATCACAGTGCAGATGAAGGTGATGGTTTTGTATTTTGGGCTGGAGGGGGGAGGGATGTGCAGGGCTGCACACCCTGGGGTCCCCCAGGACCCCTCCAAGCCCCAGCCAGAAGCTTTTCCATCAATGCAGAATTGACAGAGCAGCACAGAGCTGAGAAGGAGCAGAAAAAGAGGTAAAAGGCTGAGGAGAAGAGGAGAGGAGAGGGACAGCAGGACAAATCTGGGGAGCCCAGGGGCAAAGGGACATCCCCAGGACCATGCTCTTGGTCCTTGCTGTCCCCAGTCACAGAGCAAGGAGGGCACCATGCCAGAGGGGATGCACGAACACATAGTAGAGGCACAGCTCAAGAGAGGGTCTGGAGTCTGCCCAGCACGGCACTATCACCACCAGTAACTCCCAGTTAGTGCTGGGGTGGGAGGAGGGGATGGATAGAGGCACCAGCCACAACACCACACCATGTCTCCTTACCCTTTCCGAATGACCACGATGATGGCTCCCAGGAGGATGATCAGGACGATGAGCCCTCCAGCACAAATCCCCAGGATCAGGCCCATCTCCTCCGAGTGCTGTGACACCTCCAGAGGACGTTTGCTCTCTTTGCAGGCAGCTGCCAGGGGACAAGGACAGGTTTGGGGGAAGGAGAGGGGGTCAACACTCAGCTCTGAGCAGGGTCAGCAACATCAGACAGGAAAACACTGGGACTGTCCCATGGGAAGCACATCCTTGAATATATTTCCTTCCATGGAGATGGTACAGGGCTCTGCAGTGCCACGGTGGGACCATGAGAGTCCCCATCTCAGACAGTCCCTTCATGCCACCTTTTGTCACACCCAACATAAGCTTCTCCATCCCTGAATTCAGCATCCAACACCACTGACTCCAACCTCCCACCATAGTAACAGTGTTCAGAGGGAAAACTCAACCAAGGGCAAAACCCAGACACCAAAGGAAGTGAGAAACACCAGAGTGGGATGGGGCTGTGATAAACCATCCTGTGCACCCCAGTGCTGACAACAACCGGTCCCAACTGCCTGAATCATCATAGAATCATAGAATGGCATGGGATGGAAGGGACCCCAAGGATCACAATGCTCCAACCCCCTGCCACAGGCAGGGACACCAACCTCCAGGCCTGGAGCTACACAAGGTTGCCCAGGGCCCCATCCAACCTGGCCTTGAACACCCCCAGGGATGGGGCACCCACCCCCTCTCTGGGCAGCCTGTTCCAGCCCCTCACCACTCTCTCTGCAAAGAACTTCCCCCTAAGATCTAATCTAACCCTTCCCTCCTTCAGCTTCACTCCATCCTCCTTGTCCTGCCATTATCTACCCTTTTAACAAGCTGATTCCCCTCCTGTTCCTCTGCTCCCTTCAGGGACTGGAAGGCCACAGGCTTTAAGCCTGCAGCCTGGGTGGCATCACAGGGGCTGGGGAAGGAAGGGCTCTCACCTTTGCGGGCGATCCGGACACAGTTCAGCCGGGTTTCCTACGGAGGAAAGAAAAGGGGGAGTCAGGGTTGGATAAGCATCCTGGTGGCTCCACTCCCTGCTCCAAGCAAAGCTGGGTGGACATAACACTGGTCTGTTGGTGCTGGGACCCCCAAATCGAGGGAGTTTGCAGGTGGTTTGTGCTGCAGGACCCGCTGCTGAGCTGAAGGGACACACAGCCCCTAAGAGATGATGCTGAATGACCTGTCCCCAACGTCCCCTAAACCAGCGTCCTTCCCTTTAGCTGAGGTCATCATTCCTGGCACAGCAAAGCTCAGGAGCATTAAAGGAGAAACCTAACAGACCCAGGTCATCAGCGTGCCACCAGCTACAGGTAAAAACACTCCCAGGTCATCATTCAGGGCTTCTTCATCCTTCAGAGCTTCACAGGGGCGTTTTTCCATCAATCAAAGTTTTCAAGCCCCATCCCTGGTGCACTGTGTGTGCTGCCAAGGTCGCTGTGAGGGGTTCCAGCTCAGGTCTCCAAGAGCTTTGTGCATTTTTAGGGATGGGTTCAGCTAAAATATTTCCTCTTTCCTTGTATCCAACTTCTGTTGCCCAATAAAAAGCACCATTTCAGCAGGACTGCCTTTTTCCCAGAGCATCCTACAGCCACTCAGGACCAAGGCTGACAAGGCTGCTCCATCCACCCACAGATCAAGACCTGCCCAGGACAGGACCAGCCCTGGCACAGTTCTCCCTGAGGTCTCCAGCTCTTGCTCCTCCTGCTTCGTGCTCCATCTGGCATGAAAACCAAAAAAAAAAAAAAAAAAATAAAATCCAAGCTGGGATCCAGGTTTTTCACATCTGACAGCAGCTGGGACAAATCCACTGCCTCCCAGCAGGAAGGCTATAAAACAGCATCAGCCACCAGTTATTATCCAGCAGTGCCCAAGCGAGCCAGAGCTGAGATCCTTCCCGTCCGTCTTGGCTCTAATTACAACCCACTGAGGTGTGAAGGGTCCTGGAGCAGAGGAAGGGATTCACAAACCAGCATCGTTCCAGAAAGACAGAGTCATGTGGGATGAGGATGTTGCCACAGTCCTGCTGCTTCTCTTTCACAGCTTCTCATTCCCTAGGGTGGGACGGGAGCTGCTGGAGCAGGTGAAGCTGAGATGGGTCTCCAGGGAGTCCCGGTTCATCCCGACGGTGACGGAGCGGGGTGTTACAGCTTCGCTGAGAGAACAGGCAGCAGCAGGCAAGGAGAAGGCAGCCAGGAGTTTGGCAGCCTCCCAGGAGCTCTCCGCAACAGTGGGTCCCTCTTGCTGCCCAAATAGTCCCTTTTCACCCCAGGATGAGCCCTGGGAACACTGTTGCCCCCACACCAGCACTGGTTGGGGTCCCAGCTGGTACTGCAGTGGGTGGCAGAGGTTGGGCTCCATCACCCTGAGCATCAGCACTGGGAAGAGGATGGGCACAGCCCCGGAGGCCACCCAGGCGTGTGCCCAAAGTGCAATAAGGGTGACCCAGAGCACTGTCTCCCCGTGGGCAGGACACTGGGGGTGAGCCCAGGGAGGGGTATCTAAAACAAGTCCCATTTTTCTGATCCCTCTCAAGACCCCAGGCGGGCTCCTGCCTGGTCCGATGGGGACCCCAGACACCCCACCAGATGCTACTCACCCCTTTGAGGTTGCTCATGGCTTGGAAGTAGATGAGATAGGCCTTCTTGGGCTCCAGCGGTGGGTTCCAGTAGCCGCTGTAGGTCTGATTGTCCCCCACAGTGAAGGGTTTGGCTTCAGCGAGGCTGCTGGCGGGCAGCTCGGCCCCGAAGTAGTGCACAGAGCCACGGGACACGGCGTCATCGAAGGTCAGTGGCACTGGGAAGCACTCCTGCCCACCCAGCTCCCTCTTGAGCTTCTTGGGCCGGTCTTCTTCTACAATGACCTGGTAGGTGCTAGTGAAGATGAGGAGTAGGTTAGCTTTGTTAAAAGGATGGTCCTGTCCTTCCCTCCCCACCGTGCCACTCTGTTTGTGGGGTCTCACCCTTGTGCAGCCCAAACCTACCTGATGGGAGCCCCTCTGCCCTGCGCCGGCCGCAGCAGCACCGTGATGGTGCTCTCCGACTCGCTCAGCGGTGACGGCATGTCCCCGTAGTCAAAGGTGGGAGCTGCAAAGGGAATGGGGAGAGCAGGAAGGGTGAGTCCTGGTCCCCATGGATGTGCTCAGGGTCGCCTCCTGCTCCAGGGGAAACTGAGACACAAGCAGCCTTGCTTAGAGCAGAGCATCACTGAACAGTGTGATCAGCATTATTACTAATAAAGAAAACCCCTCCAGGCCTTGAGCAGGTATTGCAGGTGGGAGAGGACACGCTGGTGTGCAGCATGGGGGGGTCCTCAGTACCTGTGTGGCAGAGGGGAAGACACAGGAGCAGGATCCGACCTCGGCAGATGCACCCCACATGCCTGGGGCAGCACAGCTCCAAGCCACCAGCACAGCATGAGCATCCCACTCAGGGCAGAAGCAACCCCAGACCAAGGCAGGGGACCCTGTCATGCCCAGCCCTGCAGTCCCCAAGCCAAGAGCAGCTGGCGTCTGGCTCAAGCTGCTCTGCTGTTTCGGTGACCCTGTTAGGGCTCATCTCAGCCATTTGCTGTAGTTAATAGCGACACCACAGACATGAGCAAACAGCCCTGAGTATTATGAGGCTAATTAACGAAACCAAATTAATCCCTCGCTTGTATGGTGATAGCTCAGACAGCACCAGTGCGTGCCAGGCTGGGAGCCAGAGACCCACACACAGCCCAGCTGATGGGTTCGGGGGCTGCCCTTGGGAGGGGGGTTCATGGCACTGAGAACATACTTTAACAGCAGCAGCCAGTCACCAAAATCCAGGGGAGTGCTGTCCTGTACCTGTACGGTGGAGAAGCCCCAGCACCAGGCACGGAACCCAGGGGAACGTACCGGAGATGTTGGTGGTGATCTCGGTGAGCGCCGTCTGGCCAAAGCCTTTGCCGGTGCGGGCCCGGACTGAGAAGAGGTAGGTGGTGCCAGGGTGGAGGTTGGAGAAGACATGGTAGGTCTCGTTGCGTAGTTTGGAGACCGTGCGTCGCGGGCCGGGCACGTTGACCGCGGGGTCAGAGGACTCAATGCTCTGGTAGCTGATCTGCAGGGACAAGGCAGAGTGTCACCAGCAGCAGAGAGGGGAGATCCTGGGCAGAGAAAGGGCTAAAGGGATGGACCCAGCAGAATGGAAGGGACAGCCGTGAGGGCAGGCACTTTTTGGGGTATAATTAAAAGCAAAGGTTCACGGGAAGAGCCCTGCCTGGGTAATACCAGTGACCCCCTAAACAGGACCCCCTCCCAGGACAGACCCTGCTAGCAGGAAGGTGATGGATGCAGCCTGGATCCACACTCAGCAAAAGGGCTCCAATAACACCATAGCCCCCTTAATCCCTGTGACCAAAAGCAGCAGTTGCCCCAGATCCAGCCCACCACACCCCCCTCCATACAACCCTCACGTGTCCCCAGGGGTCCCACAGCCATCCAGAACATACCTCGTACTGCGTGATGAGGCCATTGGGCTCCACCGGTTCCTCCCACTTCAGAAATATCATGTCCTCCAGCGGGGTGAAGGTGAGGGACTCTGAGGCGATGCCGCCAGGCACTGGGGAAGGAAAGGGGATGTGCTTGGATGCAGCAGGAAAAAGGGCTGGAAGGAGGAACCCTCTGGGAATCCCCTCCAGGCAGCTGCCGCAGCTCTCCCCCGCAACCGAGCCACCACATCCCCTCTGCCGTGTCACCCAGCCACATCACATCCCACGCGACAGGGGACTGATGGCTCCCCAGGGTGATGCTCAGGATGATGCTCCCCAGAGACACGATGCTCCCGGACCCACTGGTGACACTTTGCCACAGGGAGGTCCCTGCCCCACGGCACAAACCCACAGGTGCCATTCCTGGCGTTGCACCCAGTTTCCAACGGCACAGCGACAAGCCCCCAGTGCCATCACCAGCAGAGCTCAGCTGAGTTCACCAGTGAGGAAAGGGAAAAAAAAATCATCTCCTTTTCCCATAAAACCCAAATCCCCCCAGAGCATCCTCAGGCAGACGGTGCTGGCGCTTCCCCCGGCGAGCAATAACACCCTCGTCTGCAGACAGGCTTGACATGCCCCAGCCTTCCCCTCTAATTAACACCGCTAACAACAATAACCACAAACAATAACAGCCATCGACAGCACCCGGATCGATATTCACTTCTTTACCATGGATTCCTTGACCCGAGGGGTGTCAGCGAGGAGGAGAGGAGAGGCGACATCTCACCAAAGCCCACACTTCACCAGCGGCATCCTCCACTGCCAGGCCCGAGTACCCAAACCACGCACCCTCTCATTGCAGAGGGACGTCAGCTCTTCCCCCTCTATTTTTTATGAGCAGCTTTTGTTCAGATCTAATTACGGGGCTGAGAGAGAGGGCTCGCCTTCCGTGGGCTTCCCACCGTGCAAATACACAATTTCCACTTGATTTACAAGTTAATTTAATCAGAGGCACCGTGTCCTACACGTGTACACAAGGCACTTATTAAATTCACAGAGAATTACGCAAACCTTTAGGGCAAAGATGTGTGTACCTCTATAGGTATTTTT
Source organism: Hypotaenidia okinawae (assembly GCA_027925045.1). Taxonomy (NCBI): domain Eukaryota; kingdom Metazoa; phylum Chordata; class Aves; order Gruiformes; family Rallidae; genus Hypotaenidia; species Hypotaenidia okinawae. The sequence continues at coordinate 4,326,871 of BSDF01000021.1, read as the reverse complement.
TAAATGCTATCTAGATTTATGTATTTAAAAAGATATATCTAGGTACAGGCAGCACACACTGCAGCTCCCAGGTGTGTGCATACCCCCCTGCCCCATCCATATACACACACAGAGCTATTTCTTGCTATATATATATAATATTATATATATAAACTTACGTATATATATATCTATATATAGATATAGGAGGGCATGAGGAGCTCGGTACAGCTCTGGATGGGGCTCTTCAGCCTCTGCTCCCCATGCCCATCGCAGAATAAGTGCTGTGGGCATCTGTCCTGGTTTCAGTCAGGATAGAGTGAACTTCATGTGTAGCAGCTGATGGGATGCTGTGTTTGGGAGTTACAATGAAAGCAGTGCTGAGAACACCCTGATGTTCTTAGTTGCAGTCAGACAGTCAAGGACTTTCTCAGCTTCTTCCTATTTCTCTATTCAGGAGACAGGAGGGGCGAAGCCAGGACAGGTGACCCAGATGGGCCAAAGAGTGTATTCCATGCCAATGACGTCCTGCCCAGGAGAACGGGGGGCTGAGGGGAGGAAGAAGAGGGGCGGTGGCGGGACGCGTGCTGCTTGGGGGGACGGTCGGGTTCCGGGACAGCTCTGGGTGGTACCTGAGTTGTGTGGGTCGGGGAGAAACTGCATTGGGGATCAAGAGTTTCATCTTCTTTTGCTCTAAAGTCCTGTTAGCATTGGGATATTTGATCTTTCTGTTCTCTTAGTAAACTCTCCTTATCCCAACCCACGGGCCTCTTAGTTTCTTGGGTTTGGAGTTCTTTGCCCCTTCCTTTTCCCTTCCCTTGTTTCCCCTTTTTCCCTCTTCCCCTGCTCTTTTACTTTAAGGAGCAGGCAGCTGCGTGGATCTCTGCCCACAGCCGGGGGGAAACCACGACATTATGTTTATATAAAAACGTGTATGCATAAATATATATACACATTTATTGTGGCTGGCACCATGCACTTGGCCTAGAAGGTGGGGGAACTGGCTCCCCACACCTTCCCCCAGTGCAGCTATTTCCACACTGGGATCAAGTCTCCTGGTTTCATGCCTGGATCAAAATCTCCAACTGTGGGTTTCCAACCTTCCCACCCTGCCCTGGATCTATACAGAGCACTTAGCTGGGCAATGGATGGGTCACACTCTCCTCTCAGCACCCAGCCCACACCCCCAGAGCCAGTGGGATTTTACCTGGGAGATGCTGCAAACAACTCACTTGGTTTGGCCCGGTTATTAATGCCCCCAAAAATGGGGTTTCCAGTCCCAAAAGAGGGTTTACTACTTGAGGCGTGCATCTTTGCGGCCTACACCAGGTCCCCCCAGACAAGCCCCAGCATTGCACCAGCAGACGCTGCAGCCAGAGCTGGTCTCATGCCTAAACAAACCACAATCAGAGGTCCTGTCAAAGGGCTGCTCGTCACCCTGTTGCAGGAGCTCAAATCCTCCTCACCCTACCAAAGAGGGAGACGTGAGGCCGAGCCCACGTGTGGTATCTGCAATACATCCCCAGGCAGACACCCGTCCATCAATCCCGCACCAGGCTGAGCGCGTACACAGCTCTGAGGGGGAAGCGAGGCAGAGGGGAAGGCAGCTGGAGTGATTACAGTACAGCCAAAAAAAACCCCAAAAACCCCAAACATCTGGAGCTCCTGTATTAATATTCCATAAGAAAACAGCTGGAGAGGTCACAGCACAGCGAGAACAGCTGAAGTAATGATAGCTGGAAAATGAACTGTGGGGAGCACGAGGCCGAGTGCCTCAGTCAACAGGCTCCGGGTTGGGGATACTGAAAGTGCTGATACACAGAGAAAGGTGCTGAATTTAGGCTTTTAGAGATAAAAACAGGACCCAGAGACACCCTCCCCCAGCTCTGCAGGCTTTGTTATCCCGCCTGGGAAATGGGAATGATGAGCAAGGCACACACAAAAGCTGCACGTTTTGGTGAGTCCCAAATCGAGGCGAGTCCAGTGTTGAGGGATTTCACGGCAGGTGTCCCCCCTTTGGGTCATCCAGGGGGTCTGAGCCAGCCAGACCCTTTAGAATTAGTGATTCTTCTACCTTAATTCCTGATTCTTGATGCTAAAACATGCTTCAGAGATCCAGCACATGCTTGCTTAACAAGTGGCTCTTAAGAGAGCCAGGGATGCTCCAGCCACACTCAGCACCCATCCCAGGGTGCAGCAGCTCTTTGCAGCCCACGTAAGCCCTGACTGCTGTTGCACTCCGTGGACCAGGACCCCCTCACCCTACCAGCTGCAGGGCTAAGCAGTCAGAGTGGCAGCATTTTGGGGGCTGTCCAGGGGTCCTTGAGAGCAGCTGAGTTGTCATGGCACGGGGAGGTGATGCTGATGGGGCAGTGAAGAGGATGTAACAAGCTGAAGCTGTCATTAGCAGGAGCTGCCAGCTCTGGATGTGGCCCATCGCTGACAGGTGGCACCGGAGACACAGGAGCCAGCGCTGTCCTGCACCTCTTGTCACATTCCAGAGCCAGAAACGATCCTAGGACTCCACTGATGGAAAGGCACAGCCAGGGACTGCAGTGCAGGGTAAAGTCAGACCTGGGAGACCTCTCTGGTGGCCCCAGCTCCAGCACAGACGCAGAGAAGGGCTGGGTGGGAGTAAGAGCTGCCCAACCCATGGAATCCCAGACTGGTTTGGGCTGGAAGGGACCTCAAAGATCAGCCAGTCCCACCCCCTGCCATGGGCAGGGACATCTCTCACCAGACCAGGCTGATCAAGGCCCCATCCAACCCGGCCTGGAACACCTCCAGGGAGGGGGCAGCCACCACCCCCTGGGCACCCTGTGCCAGGGCCTCACCACCCTCAGAGTGAAGAATTTCTTCCCAATATCCAATCTAAATCTTCCCCCTTCCAATTTAAAACCATTCCCCCTCATCCTGTCACTCCAGGCCCTTCTAACAACTCCCTCTTGACCAGGGGCATGATGGGAGTATCTCCACAGTGAGCCCCAGCAGCTCACCAGTCACAGGAGAACCATTTCTGGGGACGATACACTTCTCCCCCCACCCCAAGGAGACTCACCATCCTCATCCGTCTGGAATATCACCTCCTTGCCCTCCTTGCGGCCCTCGGGGTTGGAGAGGATGAGCTTGACGTGGATGTTCTTGTAGGGCAGCAGGTTCTTGATGGTGTAGCGGTTGGCGTTACGCTCCATCTTCACACACTCCCGGAACGTTTGGTTGTGGCCGGTACCCACGAAATAGCGGTAGCAGAGCGAGACGGTGTAGGTGTGACAGCGGGTCAGGTTGTAGCCCAGCGGTTCCCACTGTAAGGTCAACTGTCTGGACTGGATTTCAGAGAAAGCCAAGCCCTTGGGGGCCCGCATGGGCTCTGGGAAGAGGGGGAAGAGATGGGGAGAGATGAGGGGTGAAGTAAAACACCTCGTGGGTTTACATGTACAATATCAGGGCAAGACCTCTGACAACACAGCAGTGAGATGGGCAAGTGCACAGAGCGACCCCAAAACGGGGACCAGTCCCAGCACAGGATGCTGCAGGCAGGGCTGGGGGCATCAGCGGTTCCATCACCACAGGGACAGCAGCTCCATCAGCTCATCTTCCCCTGGGCAGGATGAACGGCCCCAACCAGCCAGCCAAACTCACCTGTGCAAGGGGAGCCCCCTCGATTTCGGTGAGCCCACGTCAGGCTCTCAAAAGGACCCAACACTATCGCTGGGAAGGAGATTAATTAGCTCTAATTGGTATGAACAGAAGTAGTCAGATTTAATGAGGTGCCTAACTCTTCTGGTTGCAGCACAGACATGCACACAGAGGTGGTTTGGATTAGGGGCAGTAAACCCTCCTCCAGAGCTGGGGGGTGGGCAGGACCCCAGGAGGGAAGGAGTGTCGCTGTCCACCCTGTCCCAGGGCTGATCCCAGATCTCATTCCCCTGGGATTTGCACCACAGAGGAGTTGGGGTGGCCCAGGGTTGCAAGAGGCTTTTACAACCTCAGCAGATGCTCTGCAGATCCTGATGCCCTTGTGGGACCAAAGAGGTTGGGGTGGGGGGGACCACAGCGATAGGGACAGAGCCTCATGCTGTGGAGACCCCAGCCTTGAACCCACTGCCACGTCCAGCTGTGCCAAGCCCCACAAAACCTCAGCCCTGATGCCCACCACCATCACTCCCACTGGGCAGCCAAGGGGCATGGGGTCGTCTCCTCCTCCTCCCAAGGCCTCCAGAGCTGCATGTCATCCCCCCACCTCCCCAGGCAGCACTGAGTGGTGTCAAACTTCAACCTTCCCCTCTCCTTTTATTCCAGTGTATTTAAATGCTTGGAGGGGAGGCAAGAGGGACCCAGCAGTACAGGACCAGCCTGTGGCCATGGGGGGAGTCTCCCCTCAACCCTGGGGTGCAGGATGCATCCTTCCAGTGACACTCTCCAGGGTCCCCTCCCGGGCCAGATCCTGCAAAGCATGGGAGGTGCAGTGCTGGGCTGGCAAGGCTCAGAGGATGCTGAGGATCTAACAAACAGTTGTCTTTTGGGTGGAGAAAGGGCAGCCACCTGCAAACCCACCATGACCCAGGGGGAAGCCAGGGAGAAAACACATTGTTATCCAACATGGGAAGAGCTGAATGTGATAACCACAGGGTATTAAATATAGGGCATGGAGCGTCAAACAGCTCCTGGCATCAGCTTCAAGGTGATACAGGGACCTGGCCGTTCCCACAGCACCTCCAACTGATCTGGGATGAGCAGCTGTTGCCAGCTCCTCACCACGATGCCTAGGTCCGGGTTTGCATCTCGCCCTCCACCCCACGCCAGCACTGGCTGCTCTCCCCTCCTCACCCCCCAGCACACCCCTCTCTGAAGCTGAGCCCACACGTGGACTCCCCACAGCCAAAAGCCACTAGGGACACCCCACAACCCTGGGGATGCAGCCGCATCCTGCTCCTGCTGTGGGTAAGGAGGATGCAGCCACTGGTCCCCACCTGCGGAGTGATGCTCCCAGGTCACTCCCAGGGTGACAGCACAGATCTCCACTTTTGCTGGGCTGGGGGATTATTTGATGCAGGGTCCCAGCCCAGCACCACAGAAGACTCAGGGTGAACCCAGCACAACAATCCTGTGCCTTCACAGCACCATCCTGCTGCTTTCAATTTTGCTCAATTACCAGCAGTTAAATGCAAGGCGGTTGCCATGGAGTGTCTGAAACACCATCACCAGCCCCAAATCACATCACAGCCAGGGACAAGGACATCCCCCAAACAGGGTTACCCCCCTGCACAGAGATGCAGGGTCAGGCTCCTCTGCAGCTCCACAGCACCAGAGAAGTCTTCACCCCCATCACTCCCCAGCACAACAACTCCATGGGCTCTGTTGGGGAATTTTGGCAAAGAGAAACCCCAGCTCCCACCTTCCATGGGGATACCCCAAAGGGGCTTCAGCAGGGATGGGGCTGCCCTGAATCACCCCCATGTCACTGCCATGTGTGGGAAGGCAGCCAATCGTGCCCCCCAGCCAAAGCTCCAGAGCAGCACAGGGTTAACATAGATTTAATAGAGTTTTACAGGCACCAACTGCTCAAAATCAGGTGCCAGAGAATAATCTACAGCTCCAGCTGAGCAGGGGGTGAGATGGGAAACTCACTGGGACAGCCAGAGGCTCATCCTCAGGGAAAGCCAAAGAGCTCATCCCTAGGACAGCGATCCCAAGGTCTGGGGCTGCCCTGAGCTGGGACCAGCCCTGAGCCAGCAGCCCCGGCCGAGGGGGAGCAGCCACCTCCTGCCAGCATTTGTGGCTCCAGGGATGGAAACCAGACACACGGCACCTGCCAGCTCCATCGCTGTGCTGCCCTGCACCAAGGTCACACCCAGCCACTGATGACTCTGATCAAGCAATCCCACCCCATCCCATCAGGGCCTTTTCAACCCCTCTGCACAGGCTGAGTGCCCTGCTTCAGGATGCGACCATGCCCATACACCCTGCTACCCTCCAGCCACCCCACACTGCGGGTTTAATTAGCAGCCCCTCCTGAGATGCTGTGTGCAGCCACTAAATAGTCAATTAAAGGTGGACCTGACGGAGAAGCGATGCTTTGATTTCCTACACTGTGCCAACAAACACCCTCAGCATCCATCCGGCTCCAGTTGTGCTCCCTGCCCGGAGCTCGGGGCGGCTGGGGACCTTGCCCAAGGCCACCCAGGGCAGCCCAGTGACCTGGCCAGGATGCAGCATGAGACCCACCTGCGCATTTGGTGCGGCTGATAAGGGGCGGCCCCGGTTTGCCGGTGCCCCCTCGCCAGGCCGGGTGAGCAGGACGCTGATCTCGTACTCCGTGTCGGGATCCAGGTGCCAGAGCTTGTAGGTCTGCATGTTGACCGCGTGGACCTCCGACCAGGGCCCCGAGGTCATGCGGTACTCGATCTCCTTGCGCACGATGGGGCCATCTCCGATGATGGAGTTGGTGTTGAGCTGGATGATGAGGTAGGTGGAACCGGCCCGCAGCAGCTGGGGAGGGGCGATGGGTGTGGGGGGTTCTGGAAGAGAGAGAAGAAGGAGCAGTTGGAGCATCTCCCTCCAGAAGCAACTCCACAGCGTCTCCAGCCCTGGAGCCAGCTCAGCACCACCACAGGTACCACAATTGTACAGTCCAGACATTCACAACATCTCTTCCCAAACCCATCACTGGACAAACTCAGATCCCTCACTCAGAAAACGTAGGGATCAACACCAAAGTTTGGGAGGGCACCATCCAGTCTTTGAACTTGAGCCCACATATATGCCCTGCATTGCTTTTAGGGAGGCTCAAACAGCTGCAATGGAGCTTCATCTGATCAAGCCTTAATTATCTCCATAAGATACACTGCCCAGCGTGCTACTACACAGTTTCCCCATAATTAATTAATTCCCACCTACTGCAATCAAAAATAAATGATCTAAAGCCACCAGGACAGGCAGTTTCCTGGTTTTATGCTGAACCATCCATGTGTGACAACTCACTCCCATGGAGAAACTGTGATCCCACCACCCCTGAGCACCCCACCACCCCCGAGCATCCCACCACCCCCGAGCATCCCACCCTGCAAACAGCCGAGCAGAAACAGCCCATCCAAAACCCAGTGACCCAGCAGGCAAGAGCGAGTCCCCCAGCAGGCAAGAGCGAGTCCCCCCACCTTTCACGATGAGCTCGGCGAAGTTGGAGACGCCCGAGCCGCGGCTGGACTGGGTGACGCAGCGGTACAGGTCCTGCTCCTCCTTGGACACCTCGTCCAGCTGGAAGGTGGCCAGGAAGCGCCGGTGGCTGATGTGCTTCACCGAGGCGGCAGGGACCACCTCACCGCTCTGCCTCTGCCCCACGGGGAGAGACAAGACGTCACACCAGGAGGCACAGCGTGACATCCAGAGCCACCAACCGTGTCCCCAAATGCCAATCTGGTTTAAAATGGGGCACGGGGGTTTGCCCTCCCCTCCCCTCCTGCCTAGTCATGTCTTCTCCCAAAGGGAGGGCACAGGGGTGTTGCAGAAGGGATGCAGGGGGTTAACAGCTGCTCACCTGCATGAGGAAGCGCTCGGCCTCAGCGGCCTTGCCGGCGGCCACGCACTGGAAGGTGGCGTTCTGCCCCGCGTTGACCTCCACGTCGCCCAGGCGGGAGAAGTGAGGTGCTTTGGCTGCCGAGGGATGGAAGCGTTGGCATCGCTGAAAAAATCCCTATCCCCCCAGCCCAAAAACCCAGCTGGGATGCTGGGGCTGGAGCTGAGCGTTGGATGGGCTCATCTCCATCCTCATGGTCCAGCTGGGATCCCTCCCCAGCACCCGCAGTGAAGAACCAGCACGGGATGCTGAGCCCAGAGTCTGGGATTTATCCCGGCACAACCAGTGGTGTCCTGGAATCCGACAGCGCTGCTGCTAGATGCAGGCTGTGGAGTTGATAGAGGAGCAGATCTCTAAGCCCCTCCTTGAGCCTGGAAGAAGTAGGAGGTGAAGCCCAACAGCTGATGTGTTGGGACACCTTGGGATTTCAGGTTCCCCCTCCCCAGCCCAGGCAGCCCCTCTCAATGGGGGTGCTCAGCCTGCACTTCTGCAAGGTTTTATAAACACTCACTGGTGGAGATGGAGAACGGAGCCCCAGTGGTACCTAGGGGATGGAGCTCCACCACTCCAGGGGATGACAGGACACCCAGGTGCTCCCAGGTTGCACCACAGTATGAGTCCATCAGCTCCCCTGGGACCATCCCACCAGGTACCAGCTCCAAATTCCAGCTCGGCAGCACCCACCCCCCACCCCCTTTCCCCTTCAGCTCTTCGGGGCGACCCCTCCCTCAGGCCCCATCCCCAACACTCACAGCACGGATAATTCAAGAGCAAAATGTCATCCAAGCCAAGATAACCCCTGCGCTCGCTGGACACCACCGCCTCGAAGAGGACCTGCAGCACCAAACAGAGGGGTCACCCATCGCCAGGGTGGGGTGCAGCTCACATGAGGAGGGGTGGGAGGGTGTCTGTGGGACTCACCTGGTACTCATTGGGCCAGAACAAGCTGACAGCCAGCTCTGCCTGGTGCCACTGGCGGCCGTGGGAGCCAGAAGCATTCCAGACAGCACTGCCCACCGGGCCCCCCGTCACCCGGACGTAGGCGCTGAGGGTGCCAGGGCTGTAGCCATCCCGGCTGTACATGAAGTAGCTGAACTGGAGGCAGTGGGTGTCATTCTCACTCAGTGCCTGGAAAAGCAGGTGAGCTTTCTGGCCCGGGGCGTGCTGTGAGGAGTTCACCATCAAGTAGGAGCCTGAGGTGGGATGGGGAAAGAGGAGGACAGCATGGAGTAACCCCTCTGTTCTGCATCTCCTGAGCTTCGCTGGCAGGGATGGAGCAGGGGGAGGATGAGGGATTGCAAAGGTGGGCACAGCCCAAGAATGATGCTGGGGTCCTGCTGGGTACTGATATGGGGGAGCAGGACATGTGGGACAGGAGCCAGAGATGGAGTCAGCATTGGGCAGACACCTATTTGGGCAGCAGCAGGACATCAAAACAGGACTGGGCCACTGGACGAGGAGGGAAGGATCAGACCCACTGCATCCAAGGGTAAGCTGCTCCCCCAGGACACTGGGGTCAGTGATGGCTTTGATGCCCCTGGAGACCTTCCCCCTGCTTTCCTTTAATGCTCACAGCTTCGGCTGAGTCAATACCGCCCTCCCCAGCCAGGCCCCAGCCGCTTCATCTCCATTCCCATCACCCCCTATCATTTACTGTGCAGAGTTTAAACTGTGCTCAGCAGGCGCTCACAGGGGGGAAAGCTCTCCTCAGCTTAATGAGCAGCAGCACCAGGATGCCAGGATAGCAGCTCCCCACCTGCCCCCACCACCAGCAGCTGCCAGACTCCACCTCCCATCACCCAAAATCCCCACGAAGGAACCCAGAGTCCGGACGCTCGCCCCACTGCAACCCCAAAGCCATACTTATGGGGCAGGCAGAACAAACATCCCAAGGGGGATCCCAACAGCATCCTTCCCTGCCCTGCATGCTCCACCCCAGGCAGACCAGCGGTGGGAGAGGGATGCAGATGTCCTGGCTCACTGCAGGAGCCAGCCAGCACGGCTGTGGGGCTGGGACATGGGGTGGATGGGAAGTTGCCCCACCAAACCCTCCTGATCCCTGGAGGAGAGGGGATTATTAATGTCCCTTCAATTTAACAGGAGCAGAAGCTGTAAGTAACAAAGCCAGGCCATTTACTCAAGTCTACCATTGTTTTCCCAACAGTAGGTGCTTCATTATTAATAGTTTTCATAACCAGTTAAACAAATTCACATGCTTTCCTCCCATTGACTCCCAGCAGGTGGGCACCAAGAAAAGCTTAAAGAAGGCAGTAGGGGATTGTGGGGGCCACCCAACTTGTCCCCTCCCCCAGATACTGGGAACTAAGTCTGAGGTGACCCCAAAATATAAAGGGGGGACTCCAACCCACACCATCCCCCTCCAGGAGGTCCCAGCATCAGCTGGGGGATGCAGCGCCGGGTACCACGCTGCGGTTCAGGGTCCAGCGTATCCTTCAGAGCCAGGAGCTGGGGCAGCAGGAGGAAATCACCAAAGAGCAACATTTTCAGCACATCAGACCCACGTGGGCCACCCACCACTCCTGGCCCCACAGGCAGGTGTTCAGGGGGAAATAAAGCATCAGCAATTTCTTTCCTCTAAGCCAGGAGCAGGCACATGTCACAGACAGAGGGGAAGGCACCGTGGCTTTATTCCTTCTTTTTAATGTTTAATTTTTCCCTCTCTCATTTCCCCCAGCAAAATTATTCCTGTACTAACCAGATCAGCTCCATTTGGGCCAGGCAACTCCAAGAGCCAACACCACCCAGCCTGTGCCAGGGGACATCTCCCAAATGCCACCTCCAACCGTTCAATCCCCCCAGGCTCTGGTAAACACCGACCCTTCTTCCTGCTCTCCCTTCACAAACAAAATGCCACAGGACCAAAATAAAGGGACCAAGATTAAAACTAAGCCCCTGCCAAGTTATGTTAAAGGACAAAGGATGTGGATTAAGGTCATCTGAGACCATGGACATGAATGGACATGGCAATCCACCCCAGCATCGCTCATCTGCCAGGGCTTCCCCCATGTGCCATCTTCCCACCTTAATTTTCTTCCCAATATTATTGCATCAGAAAAAGCAGGGTAATGATAACTTCCTCCCCCATAACTGACTGGTCCCAGCTTCAAGCCCAGGGTGGGGAGTTTCAATGCAGAGGAGTTACTTGTCCCTGGGTTGGGGTGCTGCATCCTGCACTAGAGCATCCCCCAGGACAGACAAGAGCTGGCTGAGAGTTACAAACTCCCTGACAGACCCCAACATGTTGGGTTTTTTTCAGAGGATACTTTTCTTTTTCACCTTTTTAGGGTTTTTTTTTTAAACACACCCCAAGAAAATGGCAGCACATCTCTGTCTGGGTGCTCTCCCTGCCACACTTGTGGCCCAGGGAGCTCCAGGGCAGCCAGCTGGTAACAAAAAGGGGGACAGGGGGATGAGAGCCCACACACTGCCACCACCCACCCCCATGGGACACTGCTCCACCAAAAACCTGCTCATCCCTTCTTGTGATCCAGCTGGGATGCTGCCAGACAGCTTGGGGGGATGCTCTGGGGGAGGGGGGATTCTCCTGCAGGGGAGATGCATAGCCCCCAGTCCCCCCCACCCACAGTGATACAGCAAGGAGTTAGTTCACCCTGCTGAGGAGCCCCCCTCAACCCCCCATGTCACTGGGTGCTCAGTTTCCAACAGGACCCAGCAGCTTTCCCAGCCCTGTCCAGAGCAGAGCTGTGCTGAGAGCTATGCACACCATCCCAGGCCAGGTTTTAAAGCTTGGCTTAATTCCTGCCAGCAAAACCAGAGATGGGGATAAGAGGAAGGGATGTCCCAGTCCTGCTACATCCCAGCACTGGGGCTGGAGGGGGACACACACAGACAGGCAGGACCACTGCCAGCAGCACATCAGCACAGTGAGGGTTATTTTGGAGCCCTGTCCATATCTTGGTGTTAAGCAGTAAAAATCTGTGCCAAAAGTCACAGCAGGGGGGATGGGGGAAAGAATCATTTCCAAACCTCCCACAAAATGGGAGCAACAGAAACAGCCCTGGAGCATCCCCTGGTCCAGACTTGAAACCAAAGGAGAGGATTCAGGTGCCCATCAGGTACCATGCCCCACTCATTACATCCTCCCTCTGACCCTCAGTTGAAGGGTAGTTTCAACTGAGATGTGGTGCAGGCAAGCTGTGTGCTGTGTCCCCCCCCCCACTTCATCACCATGAATAACAACTCAGCCTCTCCATGTATCACCCCCCACCCCAGCTTGGCCACAGGAATATAATTTAATTCCATTTTTAGGTAAGTTGTTGGGGATGAGGCCAAATGCTCAGCAGAGAAAGGGAAGAGACTCAAAAAGCACCAGATAATATTTCAGTCAAACAAATGAAAAGAGAAACAACTTCCCAGCAATTTCCCCTAAGGAAAAGCCATCAATTTGTTATGTGAAGGTTGATGATGAGGTTTGAGCTATAAAATAAGCCTGGAGGGGCTGTGAACAGGAAAAAAAAAGCCTTGTGCCCATCCCAGCAGAGTCCTCAAGCTGGGTTCTCTCTCCAGCTGGATTTTCCCCTTTGTGGGATCACCCACCGTTCCTTGGGATTCAAATCAGGTCTTGGTGATAACTCAGCACTCCCCCCCATCCCCAATAACCTTGAATAAGAGCAATGAGCTCCCCAAAATTTTCTCCCTGGCTTTGGGTTGGAGCCCTGCCCACCCACAGCTCTCCCCATCATCCTGCCCTACCCAAGGATCCTGCAGGATGCTGCCTGCCATCCCCTTAGGAAAAACCCAAAACAACCCAAAAAGAAGAGGAGGGAAGAACCTTCTTTCCCCCCACCACCTCACTGAGGTTTTTCCCCTCCTACAAAACCACCAAGGGATAAAAAAGAAAATGAAATAAAAATAAATGCAGGAGGTATTAAAAGGCAGCAGAAGGCAGGATGACAGGTAGAGGGTGGCACCGCCAGCAGAGAGGTGCCAGGGGACCAGGTCTGAGTGCTGTGGTGTCTGCCTGCAAGCAAATCACTTCAGAAGATGAAGCCCAACAGTTCCTCCTCCTACACTGGATCTTCCCAACACATCAGAGCCGAGCCAGGAATCGGGCACCCACTCCCCATTTCTGCACCGAGCATCTCCTGGGGAAGGTGACCCCACCACAGGGTCCTCAGGGGAATTACTCAGCTCTGCCCAAGAGTCAAAGCTTCATTTCTCAAGGGTTTTTTTATGGATGTGCAGCAGGAGCTGGTTGGGGAGCGGTGCTGGAGCTGTCAGCTGGAGGAGCAAGTCCTCAGAGGGGATGGAGGGACATGGAGCTCATCGGGGTGGGGACCCCCCAGCACGGCATGATGGGGAGCATGATGGCAGCTCCATGCACAGAGAGAGAGGGAAGAGCCAAGAGGAGAAGAGGAACTCCCATTCATGAAGGGTTTGTCATTGAGTTTGGAAGGAAAACCTAGGGGAAAAAAAGTCATTCAAGAGAAAACACCCACAAAATGATGTGTCAGCAGTTTTGAGCGCAGAGTTGGGGAGCCCAGGTTCCCCAGCACCCAGGACAGGACCACAGAGCTCCCATGGGGAGGTTTTGCCACCATTTCCCCCAACCCACTTCATCCCACTTGAACTTCCACACATGAATTCAGCCAGTGACAGAAGAGGTGCCTGCACATCTCCCAGGGACACCCAGAGCTCCACAGAGCATCCTTGGCATAGAGCCCCAGGACCTCCTGAGTTGGAAGGGACCCAGAAGGATCATCGAGTGCAACTCCTGGCTCCACACAGGGCCAGCCAAGGACATCCAGTCCTTGATAACCTCCTCTAATGGTCAACCCTCGTCTCTGCAGGGGTGAGGACAGGGACCTGACCCATGCTCTATCCTGGACCTGCCCCAAATTCACACAAGACTTAATCTAAACACCACGCTTCATTTTTATGTTCATTAACCTACCTCAAGTTGTGTTCCACCCCACAAACTCAAGAAACCAGCCTGATGTCACTCCCCAGTCCCATCCCTGACTGTTGGGCCACCTCCTCCTCTAAAGGGCTTTGGGATCCAGCCAAATCCTGCAAGCCCCAGGTCTGCCCAGCAATGCCACAGCATGCACTGTCACTCCTCTCCCCAGCTCCAAAACCACAGGACTGCTTAGAAGAGATATCAGAGAGCCTGAAGGTAGGCATGGACCAGCCTGGCACACAGAGATGATACTCAGGGGAGAGCAGGAGGAAAATGCACCCAAAGCATCCAGGGAAGAGTTATTTTGGTGCAGACACAGGGATGGTGCAACCTCACGCCTGGCTTACTGCCTGCAACTGCTCCTCTAAAGAGCTAAAACCAAACCATCCTGATTGCAATGTGCCACCCATCCCCAGGAGACACAGCTACTGTAGAATCACAGACTGGTCTGGGTTGGAAGGGACCCCAAGGATCACAGAGCTCCAACCCCCCTGCCACAGGCAGGGACACCAACCTCCAGGCCTGGAGCTACACAAGGTTGCCCATGGCCCCATCCAACCTGGCCTTGAACACCCCCAAGGACGGGGCACCCACCCCCTCTCTGGGCAGCCTGTTCCAGCCCCTCACCACTCTGTAGGTGAAAAGGAGAGAAGCTGAGATGGGGAGAGAGGGAAAACAAGCCCGAACCAGGCACAGAAAGCAAGAGAGAAGGATGTGAAGGTAGGAGGCGGGTGGCCAGCAGCCAGCAGCTGCTCCAATAAATCCCACGCTCCTTGGAACTGGCCCATCTCCAATAAAAATTCATTTTAATCTAAGACCACGAGGCTCCTCTGGAAAGTGCTCCCTGGAGAAGCCCCAGCACGGTGAAATACTCGGCATGTGCTGAGCTGCGGGTGGGGGACCACGAGCAGTGAGGGATACAGCTACAGGAGCCTCATGCCCAGCTCCCCCAGCACACCAAGGGGCAACTACACAAAAATGGGGTCCCTGTACCCATAGGGACCACGAGGCCATAAGCAAACAGTGTCTACCTGCATGCCAGTAAAGAAAACAGGGGGGTATTAGGGGAACCCTTGGTTATTGGGACACCCTTAGGTGTCACTGCTGATCATCATCAGGTACTCTCCCCAGGGGCTCATCCCTGTGATGCTCCACACACACAGCCCAGCCTCAGAGCATCCCACCTGGGCCAGCAGCATCCACTTCCCCATCAACCCTGGGGTTTTATTTCTTAAACTCTGCATTCATTTGATTTCCTAGAACCCTGAGCCTCCACCTCACTCAGCCACAAGCCCACACCCACCTTACCCCTTCAGCCCCCAGGCTTTCAACTCGGGCAGTTTGCTGCCCATTTTAAATGACAGCTGAAAACTGAGCAGAAAACTCCACTAATTACAGGTTGAAGACCCTCCATCACCAGCCACCTCAATCTCCAGCTCCACTTCCTTCCTTATTGCCCCAGGAAATCACCACACTCACCTCCCCCAGCCCAAGCAAGACACAAATTAGGGTAGTTCAGTTTAAAACAATTATTTAGAAAATCATCAAGGGAGAGCAGGGACCTGTCAGCAGTCCTAGAGCCAGGCTAGGGATTGTCTTGCCCTCACCATGCCTGGGATGTGGCAGCAGGGCCAGGAAGGGAAGGAAAAGGCAGTGAGAAGGTAAAGGAGGAGGAGGATTAGCAGAGGGGGAAAGCTAAATTAAGCCTCAGCACGAAGACAGCGTGAGATAAACAGCTGGAGGCAGACTGGTGGAGCAGTAAAGAGTTTTCTATAGAACAGTTAATGTTTTAATATAAAAAGTCATTTTTATTATCAAGCTCCAAACCAGCTTTCTCCTCCCTCTGCCCATGTCCAGCACAGGACCTGATCTCCAGGTTGGGCATGACACAATGGAGGTCCAGCAGTCCAGGAAAACAAGAAGCATCTCAAGCCCAGTGCAGTTCTTGGAACAAAGGGGTACAGGGCTAACTGAAAGTGGGGCACAGCCCAAAGCTGGGAGCGAGCAGAGCCCCTGAGCATCACCCAGGCACAGTGCCCACACCATCCCCTGTGGGAGGGGGAAGCTCCCCAGCTGGCTGCGCTCCCCCCAGCCCAGAAATCAGAGCAAGGAGTTGAACCCAGCAACAGAAGGACAACTTCAGGAGGTTCTTAAAAAAAAAAAAGAATACAATCTATTTGTATTTTCTTCCTTGCAGCTCCTGAGGCTTCAGGTACACCTCCAACTTGGAGCCACACATCTCTCCTTGCACTCACAAGAGCCAGAAATACCCTTCCCCCCCCACCCCCCTTTTCTCCACGTCCCAGAGATGGAAATTTCTCACAAGCCCCAGATCTGCAAAAGCAGCACGAGCTGACGTGCCAGGGAGGAAGAAGCAGGCAGCAGCTGCAGATCCCAGGCAGGGGAAAGCAGCTCCAAGAGGTGCCCCTTTCCGAGGGGACGCGGGTGCATCCTGGCTGGCGGCGGCTGCAGATGTCGCGCTCGGTGGCAGATGGAGGATTTGGCATCGCTGGGAAGCATGGAAACCTGCCCCAGCCGCTGCGGGCAGGGAGATGCCAGGGCAGAGGGAACATCTTCCCCCCCCCCCAACTCCCCAGCCAGCCCAGGGACAGGACTGAGGGCAGCAGATGCCATAATGGTAGAGGTCACACATAGAAAAAAGCTGGAAATCTTGGCTTTCTGCCCCAAAAATACACCCTTGGAGTGTTCGCTGGTTCCTCCTGCCCTGGGGTGGGTTGGGGGTTCCATGGGGTTAACCCCTTCCCAAGGCAGAGACACCAGGCTCAGCAGCACCCAGAGCCCTTGATGTCCTTCCCACAGCAGTGGGGTCCCAGGTCCCCTGTCCCCAAGCAACACCTTCCCTGGGGCCACACAGCATCTAGCCACACTAAGAACCGACACAGCTCATCACACCTTGCACACAGGGGCACAGGAGCACCCTGCTCACACAACCAATCCTAAAATCAAACCTAAAACACCACGGGGATTAAACCAGAAGGAGTCACACAGCCCAGCTCTGGGGAACAGCATGGAGGGGGTGGAGGTTCCAGGGGATATGGGGGGCAAGGGGATGGGGGCCAGGACTCACCGTGAGGCAGGTCAGCTGTCAGATGGGGCATCATGTAGCTGCGGATGAGCTCCCACCCGAAGTCATCGTCCTCACCCTGGCTGTACTCACACTGGTTTGGGTCACTGTCCTCCTCAAAGGTGCAGCCAGCTGTGGAGAGAGATAGAGATTGTCAGCCCCCACTGAGAGCCCACAGAGCGGCTGGTCCCTGCCCCAAAGCCCCGCGGTGGGTCTGCGGCACCCCACAAACCATGGGGGGACCTCAGACATCCCCCCCACCACCACATGCACTCACAAGCAAGGGTCTGCTGCTCATCCCCCATCAGTTCCCCCACAAGTGAAATGAGCTGGCGGGTCTCAGCTCCCAGGGAGGTCTCAGCCACAGGAGCAGGATGCAGCCCCCAGCTTTGCTTTGGGTTTCTCCCAAAAAACCAGGCACTTGACTGCATGGTCACATAAGGATCCACAATCCCCAGGGACTCCTGGCAAAAACCCTGCTCTGAGCTCAGCCCATCCCACGCACGACATGTCCCTGAGCTCTTGGGGCTCTGTCCATCGCCCACCCCAACAGCAGCAGGGCTCAGCCAGCACCTCCAACAACCTGCAGCAATTACACTCCTAGCAACGCATCACTGACCCCCCCATCCTCCCCCAAACCTGTGGGCTGCCACTTCTGCACCCTTTTATTTCTCTTTGGAGGGTGGAAAGGGAGGGGGAGGTGGAGGTTGGGGGGGGGGGGCGTTATTTTTCATCCTTTGCAAAGAGCAAAGCCAAAAAGCCCCACAACCCCCTCCCTGGTGCACCAGGTGCTCAGCTGAGGATGGAGAACTGGACTAAACACCAAGAGGCCACTTGTCCCCAGCACTGAGACACTAGCCAGCTCCCCCACCCCACATCCAGCCAAACCAAGAGCTCAAGGGCTGCCTTCTTTTGCCCATGGGGCCGCTCAGCTTTGTTAACACTGCCCTATTGTTCCATTAAACCCCCGGATTACAGGGGGACCAGGGCACCAGCGCTAATTAACACCAGCCCCTGGGCTGATGAGGGCCAGCACATTAAGAAAGCCCTGAGCAAGCAGAGCTAACAGTGAATATCCCCTAATGGACCTGCATGAGAGCTGGGCTGGGGGGGGATTATTTCTTCTGGGTTAGAGGTGGGGTTTGGGTTTCCCCTCCCCCCAAATAAAATAGGGGGGCCCTATTTTATCCCCAAACCCCATCAGCCATTCCCACTGCTGCCCAGGGATTTGACAGCTAACGGCCTCGCTGCTGCCCTGCCAGGGGATGCTCAGCTGCGTTGCCTGTGTAAACACAAGTCCAAACACTGGGGAAAAAAAAAAAAACCTGGAAGATGCCCAGAAAATTCCATTTCCCCACTCTTTTGACATATCTGGAGCTTCCCCCCCATTTTACACCCTTTTTTTAAAGCAGAAGGGCACACTCCAGCTCTGTTGCCAAGATGGGGTGTGTGTCCCCCAGCCCAGAACCACAAGAAACTACTTTTTTTTTTTAAATGAAAAGCAAATTCTCCCCTATTCACACACCCAGAGGCACAGAGACCTCACAGCTTCCTTAAAATCCTTCCCAAAATGGAGCATCTGCCCAGCCCACGTGTGGATGTACCCCTGCATCATACAAACACCCACCCCATCCCATCCCTGGCTCTCTTGCCACAAGACATGTCAGATTTTTAAAGAGGCTGAAACTTGGCTCCTCTTCCTAATGGGAGAGAGAAAGCATCAATCTGGCAAAATTTTCCAGGAAGGAAAGGAAAAAAAAAATTATATATATAGTTTATTTTTTCCCCCCAAAAATAAAACAGTGTCAGAAACTAAGTGCCAAGTGACTTTAAAAAAAAATAAAAACCCCACAAAACCCCATGTGTTTCTTTCCAAGATCTGCTGCAATGGGATATTCTTGGGAGGGAGAAATTGGTTCTTCATGCTGGGGTTTGGGGTGGGGTGTTTTTGGTCTGTGAAAGGAGAGCAGAGGTAACAGTAGTACAGGCTGGCAGAGACCTGTTTCCCAGGGAAATGGGATTCCCCCACCCCAATAAACTATTTCCTGCTGCTAATGTAACCTCCTCCCAGGCTGGATCCTCAGCAGCTGCATCCCCAGCACCACCGGGTCTCCCGTGCCTCAGTTTCCCCACTGCTCCATCACCCCTAAGCTGGCTCCTCAGCCACCTGTGAGATGATGCCCAGACTCCAGAAGCTTAAAATGCAATTAGGTGAAGTGGATATTTTGCTGGCAGAGGCACAGCTGGCCAAGCCCATCCATCTCCCTCCTCAGACAGGTTTATTGTTATGGCTTTTCCCTGGGCAAGTCTTTCCTCCCATCCGTTTCCCCCCTCCCCTTCTCTTCCTCCCCACTATCCACAGCCCAAAATGAAGGTGGTTGGACCCACCACTCCATCTCACCAGCAAATTTGTCTGTGATTTGTATACAGGAGGTTCAAAATAAAGAGGGTTTTGCAGAGCCTTGGTTTCCATCAGCTACAGGATGTTTTTGGCATCCAAGGGTAGGGCTGGAGAGAAGCTCCATGACCTCCAGCACCTTCTCCATCCCCATCACAAGATAAATAGGAGCATAAAAATTAATATCTGAGCAATTAAAGAGCAATATCCCAACTCCAGGAGATGGGAGGAGGTGGCTGAGGGGTGTCCCCAAAGCCATGGAAAGTCACTAGGGGAAACTCAGCTGCTTCCCAAAAAAAGCTCAAGGTTTCACAGGGTTTGTAAGGAGGGTAGGGAGACTGCACCCCAAAACACCCACCTGCAGCTACAGGGATGGGCATACCACGCCAAGGGCTCATGGCAAAGGGATAAGGTCTGCAGGAGCTGGTTAGAGCACTCCAGGTCTGGATGCTCCCTAAAGAATCATGGGTGGAAATCAGGAGCCCCCAGTCCCTGTGCTGGCTCCAGCCCAGGGGAACAGCAGCTCCAGGCAGCGAGTGCAGGAGGAGGTGTGATTCCAACTGCAAGAGCAGCTAAAAATACTGCTGGGGCCTGACAGTCTGCTCCTGGGGGCGGGGGGGGAGACATGATGCCTTCCAGACAATGCTTCAACACCCCAAAGTCACCAACCCCCTCCCCCCCCACAGAGCCTGCCCCAACACACTCATGCCAAGGAGGAGACATTCCCTGTGAGACACCCAGGGCAGCGCAGTGTGAAGCCCCCTCCCCAGTACACCCAGGCCAAGGGGAGAATGGGGGGTGTGGGAAAGGGGGGGTGTATGCTGACATGGGGGTTAAGCACCAGGCAGACCAACATTCCCAATGTTTTTTTAAAAAGGAAGGAGAAAGATGGCATAGGGGATTTGCAGGGGGACTGGTACCAGTGCTCATCACCCCTAAGTACTGGTGTCAGCATCAGGGCATGGCCAGGCAGGGGGTGAAAGCTAATATTGGGGTTCAAGCAGACAGACTTGAAAGTAAAAGAAGAGTTGGCTTAATGGATTCATAGGGGAGACTGGTACTGCTGCTGCTCAGCATTGCTCTGGGATACCCAGGGATGAAGAGGAGGAAAGCCAGGCAGAGGAAGAATGAAGGGCTCAAGAAGAAGAGGGAAGAAAAGAAAGACCAAACAACCAAGTACAATGGACGGTGCCTAATTAAATCTCCATGGCCACGGAGGAACGTGGCTGCCTGCCCACCAGCCCACCCCGTGCTCTTTCATCCACCCAGCCCGAGCTCCTCTGGCTTCAAAGTTAATTACACACTTAAACCTTTTCTGTTTAACCTCCTGTGCCATGGGACACGCTCCACAGGCTCCTCTTTCTTTTCCTGGGCAGCCTTGAAAAAGAGTCCAGTGTTAAAGGGCAGCTCAGCATCATCCCTGAGGGGACTGCAGAGTCCTGCATCCCAAGAGGGGACACAACCCCACGCAGACTCCACATCTGATGGGGATGCTACATGAAAAACACACCTGAACGTGGCAAAGTTTGAGGAAAACATGGGGTTATATCCCACATTTAGCAAGCATGGGCTGCCCAGAGCTATGAAATCCAAGGTGGGTGCACAGGCCTCCCAGTTTGGGATGAAGCAAAGCCAATTGATGGTACCAGTATAGGTCGGGGATTGGCTTGTTGGAGAGCAGCATAGGGGAGAGGGAGCTGGGGATCCCAGGGTGACCATGAGCCAGCAATGTACCCTCATGGCTAAGAAGGCTGATGGCATCCTGGGGTGTATTAGAAGGGAGGTGGTCAAGAGAGGTCCTTCTGCTCTGGAATATTGTGTCCAGTTCTGGGCCCCTCAGGTCAGGAAGGACACAGAACTCCTTGGAAGAGCCCAGCACAGGGACACCAAGGTGATGGAGGGAGTGGAACCCCTTCCTCATGAGGATGGGCTGAGGGAGCTGGGCCTCTTTAGCCTGGAGAAGAGGAGACTGAGGGGTGACCTCATAAATATGTACAGGTGAGAGTCAGGAGGCTGGAGCCAGGCTCTGCTCAGGGATGGCAGCGACAGGACAAGGGGCAGCGGGTGCAGCTGGAGCAGAGGCAGCTCCATGGGAATGTCAGGAGGAACTTTGTCCCTGTGAGGGTGCTGGAGCCCTGGGACAGGCTGCCCAGAGAGGCTGTGGAGTCTCCTTCTCTGGAGACATCAAACCCACCTGGATGTGTTCCTGTGGGATTTAGTCTGGGTGACCCTGCTCTGGCAGGGGTGGGACTGGGTGAGCTCTCGAGGTCCCTTCCATCTGCTAACAGTCTGGGAATCTGCAAAAAGCCCATGTTGCTCCTGTCTTGATTTAGCTGGGACTAGATTAGCCCTATGGTCACCCCTCAGGGGGTGTATAGCATCCTGAGGGCACAGGCCCCCATGCCACACAGCACAGGAACCAGCTGGGAGAGCCAATACAGGCAAATTTCCAATGAAAAACTAATCCCAACTCCAATTTGTCACCCCTGTCCCCCATCCCAGGTAACTGCCAGCAGAAATCAGGACTCTGGTGCCTACAGGACACACCAGGCATCAGCCCAGCTGCTGCACAGCCACATGCAAACACCCCACAGTGAAACAGGGCTATGACCCATCATCACCCTGACTGCATCAAGGATGAGAGCCTTCTGAATCAGCATCTCCCACTCCTTCCCAGGAGCAGGGACCAAGCTGGAGGCTACACAGAGTCCCCCAGCCCATCACCCAAGACCTCCCTTCAGCACATTCATCCTTTTACTACACCAAAGGACCAAGTTCTTGACATAGGGCAAGCGGTCAGCACCTCTGCTGCCAGCAGGGAAACTGAGGCACACAGGTGACTCAACACAGCCCAATAATCCCAGCATCACCCCCTAGCAGAAAGCCCATGGAGAAAGGGTTTGCTGGGATGCACAGCCCTGCTCCATCGGATGCCAGCGAGATGCCACCCTTCTCAGCACCCCCATGGAGCTGAGCCACCCTCCCACCTCCCAGATCCCAGCTGCTATTTCAAGGCAAATTTCCTCAGCAGGCTCCTAGGGGAAGGTGCCCTGGGAAGGAAATGCTGGGAGGTGTTTTCCTCTGGGCGCCAGCAGACACGGGGGAGCAGGAACACACACTGCAACTCAGCTAAAATTAGATACACTTATTAACCAGCAAGATCTCGTGGGTACCACACCACAGGCTCCTGGCTGAGGCTATTAATGGATAAAGGATCAGAAACTCCCATTCTATCTGCAAGGGGTTGGACTCCTCAGGGGAGGTAATGCTATACAGAGGTCTGGGAGTAATTTTTTTGGGGGGTGCAGCACCCAGGGATACAGCTTGGCAAGCAAACCAAGGCACAAAGCAGGTCCTGTGATGCAGCATCCCAGCATTTGATGCTGGAGACCCAACCAGTGCGTGGGTGGCTCCGTGGCCAGCCCCCAGCCAAGCCCAAGCACCCCAGGGTGTGGGTCTCAGCAGCAGGATCATCTCTCCTAGGAGGCAAAGGGGAGCTAATTCTAACACCCCTCTCCAGAGCTGCACTCCACACACTCAAAGGAAGATGATTAACAGAGTGGAGCATCTCCCCTACAAGGAAAGGCTGAGTGAGCTGGGGCTGTTCAGCCTGGAGAGAAGCAGCCTGAGAGGGGATCTGATCAATGGGGATCAATATCTGAAGGGTGGGACACAGGGGGACATGGGCAGCCTCTTCTCAGTGTCTGTGGGGACAGGACAAGGGGCGATGGCCTCAGGTTGGAGCACAGGGAGTTCTGCACCAATATGGGAAGAACTTTTCCCCAGTGAGGGTGATGGAGCCCTGGGCCAGGCTGCCCAGGGGGATGTGGAGTCTCCTTCTCTGGAGAGATTCCAGCCCCGTCTGGACACCGCCCTGTGTGCCCTGTCCTAGGGACCCTGCTTTGGCAGGGGGTTGGACCTGATGATCTCTCCAGGTCCCTTCCAACCCCTGTGATTCTGTGAAAGGGCACAAGTGCACCAGGCACCTGGGGATGGCTTCACACAGAGATGACAGTAACACCTTCCCTGCTCCTCACTGTTCCCCACTTCTGTGAAAGAAAAACACTTTAAAAGAAACTTCACTGATTTCCTGGCCCAAATAAAAGCTGATTAGAAGAATATGGAAAGCAGCTCCATTAAAATTCTTGCCAGTAGTTTGTTTTGCTTCTCCAAATCATTTTAAATATTGCATTTAATAGAAAAATAATTTGCTCAGCTGTAAGAAACATCAATTTGCAACTTGAAGCCTTGTATATTAGCCAAAAGAGCTAATGTGTAAACATTAGCAGCTCCAATAACACATGGGGTTTAGCCAATGCAATTCCAGGGAGAGAGCAGCCAGATATTAAGACAGAGGATTTGCATAATAAGTCACTTATGCCTGATAACCTCAGTGTTTGGAAAGTGCAGGACTAGGAGAACAATATCCATCTACCAGCAACTACAGGAGACATAAAATATGATTTCCCACCCCTCCATTACACACTGGTGGGTTTACTGCAGGTGTTAAACCTCCTGCAGCAAACACCCAGTCCCAGAGCCTCTGAAGGACCCTGGGCACAAGGGGGGAACTGGGAGATGTGGATTCGTTATGGACATCCCCAGCCTGGGGGGGAACAAGTACAAGTGGGGATAAATAAAGCCTGAAGGGTTTGTTATGCCTCAGGGCTGGCTCATGCTTGTGCAAAGGACTGTATGTGCTGAGCATCACCCACCTGATGAAGATGCATTTAAAAGCTAAGGGTAATTAATTGATCTGGCTAGAGTCCTTGCCTGGGGTACATCCAGCTGTGAAACACAGCTCCCCTTCTTCTCTGGCACCCCCCAAAGCAGCTCCCTGGGACAGGGGATGAGCACCCTTGGGTGCCACATCATCCCAATGCAGATGCAGCCAGGCACTGCAACACCCCAGCGATGCTGTGGGGCACAAGCCAGGAGGTTTCAGCCCCACAGGTGGGTGTATCTAACACCCCACATGGGTGCTGTCCCTCCAGAGCACCCAGATCCAGCCAGCACCTCTCCCAGGGGAAGGACCAGCATCTTTCCTCTGTTATTTATACCCAGGTCTGGAGAGGTCCTGCAGCACAGAAACTCCCTCCAGCTCCCCAGCCAGGAGGCCACTAACCTGCAATGCTAGTGCTTTAATAATTAACCATCACTTAATTAACATAGTCAGGGCTGACTCCATGGGAAGAAAAACAAGGCAGGCGTTTGGAAACCTCTGTCCTGCCATTATTGATTGCTTGCTGTGCAATTACAGCTCCCAGGCCACCAAGCCACCTGGAACCTTCTGGGGGAGAATAAAAAGGTTAAAAAAAGGGGGAAAAAATGAAAATGAAATTAAAAAGGAGATAAAAGGTTGTTTCCCCCCTTCCAGATCATTTGTTTCCATCAGGCTCTGGTGAAGGTAAGGTGTCCCATGGACCCTAAGAAAATGGGACTGTGAGACCCAAGGGTGAAACTCTGCTTTTGGGGAACCTCCCAGGACACCAAGATGCTCCTTTGGCCCAAGCTCAGGCAGGGAAAGCGGCTGCCCTAGGATGCAGCAGCAGCATCACCACAGCTCCAGTGGGCTCAGACACCAACTGTGGCTACAGAAATCATGGGAAAGACCAAGTTCTCCAAAGCAACCCCAGGCAGCAGGTATAAAGATGGACAGAAACCCTCAGGCTCCCTCAGCAACCACTCGCCCTCTGGGTACCACCTGTCCACAGCGATGGAGACAGAGGTGGGTTAACCCTCCTGAGGTGGAGCAGGAGCCAGCACAGGCAGGGTGCTGGGGAGGCAGCTCAGACATTATTTATGGCCTTTCAAGGCAGAGAACAGAGCCACTTGCAGCACCAAAGAGCCCTTGTGCAGCAAAACCAGCCAGCGATGGGGCTGCACAGTCCCAGCCTACCCAGCATCCGCTCCCCAGCCCCAGTGACAAATGAGAGTGGAAGAGGAGGAGGGAGGAAGGTCAGGGCAGTGCAGGAACACGTCTCAGTGCAATGTGAAACCCAGGTCGACGTTGCACTTGGGAGAGCTGGGAAAAGCAACGTGGGAAGATTGACACTGAGGTTTAAAGGTGGCAGTGCAGCTGACTTGGGCACATCAATCACTGCAGCCCCAGCTGCCAGCACCAGGGAGCAGTGGGCTCAGCTAAACCCTCTGCTATCAACTGGGGGAGCAGATGGGATCTGCTGGGGGGTACAGCCACCAGCAGGAGCTCCCATGGGGGGATAAAACAGCACTCTGTGCCCAGGGAGCATGCCAGACCAAGCCAGCCACCCTTCAGCCAGACTGAGAGGGGATCTTATCAATGTTTATAAACATTGCTCTGGAAGTGCAACCTGCTGAGCCCACTCCCCATCCCCACACCCATCCTGCCCCAGCCACATCCCAGCTCCCACAGGACCCTCCCCATGGGGAGAGGCAGGAGATGGCCCCTCACAAAGAGAAGCACCGTTCAGAGCCAGGCACAGTGAGCAGAGGCAGGTCCCTGGATGGAAACCTGGGTCATTTACTAAATTAAAAGTTCAACTAATAAAAGGAGCAGCAGCCCAGCCCAGAGATGCACTGCTTTAGTTTGATATGGTTATAATCAAAGGAAAGAGGCTGCAGAAAAATCAATGGGGCATTATCACTCAGCAGACAGCTGGGGAAAATAACAGGGAAAAATAAGCAGGAAAACAGTAAAAAATAAGCAGCAAGGGCAGAGTCCTCTGGAAAAGGCCCAACAAGGCATTGGGCACACACACACACAGCCCCCCCATCACATCCCAGTCCCTGTGGGGAGAGGCCAGAGCCTGCGCTGGCACCAGGGGGCTTCCAAAGTCCCCCAAGCTGGGTGCTTTCCTCAAACCATGCTGGAAAGCTCCAGCACCCACCTCCATGGGTCACTCCACCTCAAGCAGAAAGAGAGCAAAGCATCCCAGCTGGGACTGTGAGGTACTGGGGGTGACCAGGGGTCACCCACCTCTGCTGAAACTCCATGGCAGCACCTAGTGATGGCACAGGAAGAGCACTCACCCTGCTAATGACACAGGGCACTCGCATGCCCCTGCCCTGCCACAGGGTCTGGGGGGTTGTAGGACCCACACCTGGGCACACTAGGGTGGGCAGGTCCTTGCCCCCACAGGTGGGTTGCAAGTAGAAGGTAAAGAGCTTCACAGGAGGCACCATCCTTGGGCAGATTGACCTGGAGACGCTGTTGAAGCCTCCACCGTGTTGGCTCAATGTCTGGGGAAACTGAGGCACCGTGGCTGTGCAGCATGGGACAGGAGGGGCTGCACCCCAAGGAGCCCTGCAGAGCATCCCCAGAAATCACAGCAGCTCCACAGACACCTCCAAATCCATCCAGCAAGGAAATGCAGGAGGTCCACAGTCCATCCCTCCCCCTGCCTTCACCTCCACAAGCAGGTAGCTGCAATGCTCCATCCCCTCCAGCCCATGGGAGGAAGAGCCGTTTCCACCATCTCCTGCCAGACCCTGGGGCAGCACCCCAAAGCCAACGTCCCCCCCACCCCCAGAGAGGGGAGCAGCTGGGCTGCCACAGGCATGTCACCTCCTCTTCCAGATCGGCCACCGCTTGCCTTGGTGACATCCTCCTCCCCGTGACCCATCAGGCAGCTGATGGTCCAGTCGTGGGTGAAGCAAGCTGGACTCCTTGGCTGGGCTAATTAGGCTGAAGATGTCCAGCATGAAGCAGCAAACCAGGCTCAAATGAACACCCGGGGCTGCCACGGCTCGTCTCTGGAGTCATCTGCAGGCACCAAGAGCAGCCATGGGGACAGCAGCCTCGTTAAGACACATCAGGTCACCGATGTCCTTGTCTCCTCATCCTGTCCTGGGAAAGCTCAGAGCATCTCACTGCATCCCAGCCACAGCCCTGATGGGTTTAACAATGTCAAGAATGGTCTGACCCACATGAGGAGTCCAGGAAATCAAGTTGTTTACTGGTTTATTAGGGCTCCAGGGAAGGGAGCAGGGAAGGGGGAAGGTCCCCAGCACCCAGTGGGTGCCAAACTGGGGCAGAACCCAGCACAGGTTTTGACAGACCCTCCACCAGCCCCAAAGAGCTGAGGAGGACTGCAGCCTCAGGGAGGTCTGCACCAGCACAACCATCCTGTTCTGGGCAGCCCTCCAATGTTTTTTAAGCCAAACAAAAAAAACCACCACAAACAACAACAACCCCCCAAAAAAAACAACCCAACAGAAATAGTGGATGACAGAAAACACTTGGAGATGCTCTGGCTGCAACACATTCACACCCCCAGCTGCAGCAAGGGTGCGGTGCTCTGCTCCCTGCTGCATCCCTGCCAGTGATGGGGGGCTTGCCACAGCCCCCCGCAGTCAAAACCCACCTCTGGGGGAGCAGAGGGGTCTGCAGGCAGTGGGGTGCACCAAAGCATGGCATCCCTGCTCCCCCATCGGGGACAGGGCTGCCTAAAGGCACCCCCCACAGCCCAGCACTGGACAGGAGGGGCATGAGGACTCACCCTCACCCATCTCCCCAACATCTGGGACATCAGGGGCAGGAAACAGGGATTTATGACCAGAGGCAGCCAGGAGGCTCCTGCCAGCTGAGAGTCTGCCAGGAACAGGGAGGGGGATGCACAGGGCCCCACTGAACCGCAGGAGCATCACCCCTCCCTGCACTCCCACTGCTGCCCTGCCCCTGCTTCAGAGCAGGTAGCCCAATGGCTGGCTGGCCCCAGGAACAGCCCCCCAGCAGCCCACAGCAAGGGGGAGCTCTACTGCCCTGCAGCAAGCAGAGCATCAGCCCCTAGACTGGGGGTCTGGCAGGGGATGGAGGATGGGGACAGCCCCATCCTGGCTCACAGAGCATCCAGCCACCACAATCCACACTGGGATTTACATTCCAGGTGGGAAAAAGAGTGGGGGGCAAAGCCTGAGCCCTTAAGCCTGCAGGAAACCCATGGGCCACCCCGGGACCCCTGTCCCCCCACCAGCAGCAGGTGCTGTGACACCCCAGGCAGGGCCGAGAAGAACACAAGAGCAGCCAGGGATGAGCTGGAGCCAGAGCAGGAGCAGCACCGGCTTAGCCTTCCAGCACCAAACAGCAGCTCAGAAGGGCACCCAACACACAACCCCCACCACCAGTGCCCACAGACACCGAGGGGGACGGGGCTGTGCCCCCAGAAAGGAGCTCTGCCTTCGCTCCCCAGCACCCGGAACAGGGCTGGACTTTGGGTTTTGATCCAGGCAGAGGGTGTAGAAGCTGCTGCTCCCAGCACCGGGAAAGGAAAGAGCTTGGGAAACACCCCCAGCTCCACAGCCCTCCTCCTCTCCTCAGAGGTGCCCTTCGCCCAGCAAGGAAGGGCAGGTCCTGTGTCCCCAGGACACCCTCCCCATCACCCACCCACATCCACCCCAGCACAGGGGACATGAGCCACAGCTTCTGCCAGGCCACCTGCAGCGGACAGACAGACCTCCATCTCCAGGACTTGTGTATCTGAAGGCTGCCAGCAAGGAGACAATTAGTTCTAGGGGACTAATTGCTCAGAATCCTCCTCATCCAGAGGGCAGAGCCTCAGTGTCCCCAAGTACCCAGGGAGGGTCCCCAGCCCTGGCACAGGGGAGCAGGATCCAAGGAACAGTACAAAACAAATCCCAAGCCATCATGAGAGGGAAGAGGAGGTTTGGGAGTCCTGACATTTAATCACACAGCAACTAAAGGTTCCCAGACATGTCTAATAAGACAATTATAGTGCATGTTAATAATAGATTATTAAAAAGCTTATTTATGGAGGTTTAAGCAGGCAGATGGCAGGACTGCTCGATAAGGCTCTCTGCCACCTCCCAGCAGGGGTTTACCTGCCTCTGCCTCCCCAGCCCCTCCTGCTTAACCCTTGCACAACCGTTGGAAGGGAAGTAGCAAATCCCAGGGTGGGGGTCAGAGCCAGGAGATGAGTTTTATCCAGCGCTTCGGGGTGCTCAGGGCTCTCAGCAGGCCGAGGAACAGGTTGTGAGGGATGGAAAAGCTCCATCCTGGGTGCAGTCAGGGGAAACCCAACACCAACAGGCAGCAGGGAGGTTGTCACTGCCAAAGCAGGGGTCAAAGCCACCAGCAAGCATCTGCCTTTGTCTTGCAGGAGGCATCTTGGCTCCCCTGGGGACCAGGATCCTGCTGGTTTTGCTCTGGGAAGGCTCCCAGTGAGGCTGGAATGGGGCTGGTTTGTCTTCGTTTGGATAACAAAGGGAAAAAATGCGTGACTCAGGCCAGGAGGTGACTCACCAGGATCTCTGGTCCCAAGACCAGGGCAGGTCCAAGCACCCGGAGGAAAAACATTAAACAGGAGTTTGGGAACGAGGAGAGGAGGGGGAAAATGGTGCAGACACAACTGCACAGCTTGGGGACACACACACAGAGGCATCATCACTCTCCTCTGCGGAGGATACAGAGCCAGAGGGACACATCCATCCAGGAGCATACACAGCACTTGGAAACACCCCTAAATCCTGCTTCACCCCCACAGACAGTGAGGGCCACCGTGCTCCAGGAGCAGGAAAACTCCATCCTGGGCCATCAGGCAAGGGGGATTTTCCAGGGCATCCCAGCACAAGGTTGGGGGGAGGGGGGTTTGCACTGTTTGGGGGCGTGGGGGGTGTCTGAAAAAGGCCATGGTGCTCCCAGGGCATTAAAAACACACAGGAACAAGCATGAGAAACTCCTCCCAGCAGAGCAGAGCAGACAGATGGGGGTGGGGGGGAAATCCAAGCCCTGAAAGAAGCTGACAGGGAAGATGTAACAACCTCACTCACTGTATGTGCTTCCCCTCTGCCTAGCTACCCAGGGCATCCCCCCACTCCCACCACCCACCAAGGTGGGGTGGGTGGTGGGAGTGGGGGGATGCCCTGGGTAGCTAGGTGGGGTGGGTGGTGGGAGTGGGGGGGATGCCCTGGGTAGCTAGGTGGGGTGGGTGGTGGGAGTGGGGGGGATGCCCTGGGTAGCTAGGTGGGGTGGGTGGTGGGAGTGGGGGGGATGCCCTGGGTAGCTAGGCAGAGGGGAATAAATACTGGGTAAGCACTGGAAAGAGCAGGATCACCCGAGCACCCAGAGAGCACAAACCCCTGATCCCACCCCCAGCACCCAGAGAGCACAAACCCCTGATCCCACCCCCAGCACCCAGAGAGCACAAACCCCTGATCCCACCCCCAGCACCGGCGGAGGGGGCTCCCTGCAGCACTCAGGGACAGCCCTCTGCTCCTAACCCCCTGCCTCGGGATGCAAACAGCATCCCTCTGCCCTCCCCTCCCCCGAGCATCCCCCCTCCCCACCCCTCCCGTGCCCCCCCCCCGTGATGAAGCCGCAGCAGTTAACGGCTGAGGGACGCCAGGCAGATTTGTTCCGCTCCCCCGACCCCAATCCCAGCCCCGGGGACAGCGTCTGCTCAGCAGTTCCCATTCACTCAGCCAAAACAACACAGCCACCAACGGGGGTCAGGGTCACCCGTGCCACCTCCTGCACAGGGGTGACGGGACCCTCCCATGGCTCCAGCCCCCCCAGCCTTCCAGCAAGGGGGTCATCCAACATAACCAGCAACCACCACCCTAAACCAGTCCCAATGGAGATGCCACCAGCCCCAGCCAGCCCAGGGCTCCCCAGCCACACTCAGCAGAAGCTCCAAAGGCAAATATTTTACTTCCTTGATTGCCACTAACACAGAGCCAGGCACAAACACCAACGGGAGTGCCACGCAGCACCGGCAGCTGCAGGAGCCGTGTCCCCAAGCCTTGTCCCCAAGCCCTTGGAAAACAGTCTGGAAGCTCAGAGCAGGGACACAAAGCAAAGGATCTGGAGAGTGACTTACTGCTGAAGTGTCAAGGTGCCAGGGGAGCAGAGCTGCACCCTGTCCTAGCAAGGGAAGGTAAAAATGGGGTTTGAGGGGGGATTGCTGAGCCTGCAGAGCCCAGCACACCAGGCTGCTCCCAGCTGGAGGCTTTCACAAGGGGAAAGGCTCCTGGTTTATTGCCAAAAAGTCCAGAGAGGAAAGGTAGGGCTGGCAAATCACACTAGTGGCAGCTCATGCGTCCCCATCACAGCCAGCCCACACCGCAAGAGACAACTGGGTTTGGAGGGTCAGCAAGCACCTCTGAAGACACCCCCTGCCCTCCCCAGCTCCCTCCACAGCAGAGGCACACCGACAGCTCAGTCACTGTGAAATCTCAGCCGACTGCAAAAGTTTGGGAGCTCTGGGAAGGAGCACAGAGCACCCTGAGCCAGCGGGGAGGCTGCAGCTGGGGCACCCAGCTCCCCTCCCAGCTCAGCCACCTGCTCAGCGGGCCACAGGCATGCCGTGCCTCCATGTCCCCGCTCCCAGAAGGGCTCATGCTACCCCCCCTCCCCTTCTTTGCAAGGGAGCAGAAATTCCTTTCCCATCTTCCAAATACCCAGGCACAAGCAGCTGGTCCTCCCCACAACTGTTTTTGGGGGTCTCAGGTGACCCCGGAGCACATGCAGGCAGCTCAGATGTGTTTTGACCGGCCTTGCCTGCCGCACAGCCCCGCAGGGATGAGCCAAGCAGGGTACCCGCAGCCAGCCAAGCCGCATCAGGGGACACAAACACAGGGAATCACAGAAAAAGCAGCTGGAAGGACCAGAGACCCAAGGGTGGTGGAAGCAGAACCCCTCATCTCTGCCCAAACCCAGCCCCTCCGGCTGCACCGTGGAGCTGAGACTGCTCCACATCTAAAGAGGGGAAACACCGGGGTAAACACGCTCCTGATATACACCCAAGCAGCATCCACCCTGCTCCTTGCAAATGCCATCTTGCAGGGAAGGAAGCCCACGGCAGGAAAGGGTTTGCTTCGGAAGGAGAGCCTCTCCCCAAAGCCCCCCAGCTCCACTCCACCACCAGCGGCACTGGGTTCCCACTACCATCCCTCAAGCCCCTCGCAGGCTGCTGCGGCTCAGCTGTGGCAGCCATCAGAGAAAGGCACCCACCTCCAGGACGGGGGAAGAGCAGAGCCCAAGACCCCCTCTCTGACCTAAGGGTAGGGGGTGTGCAGAAACCCCTTCCTCCAGCAGAAGGCTCAGAGCCCCTCACCAGCTGCGTGCCTCAGTTTCCCTACCCTCTTCTTTCCCCCCTAAAGCAACGGCCGCTCTGTGCGTGGATCAGCAGCTCCCCCCACCCCAGCACACAACTCCCCCCACACACACACCCCCCCAGCCCCATCCTCCAGCCCATTCCGCCCCCCCATCTCCTCTACCTCACATGAGCTATAGAAACCATCAGCCCCTTTGTATGTCTCCCATCCCCAGTGCCTCCCCCCACACACCCCACAGGGGTCACCCTTATTTTGCCTACCGCTGCTGGACGTCCTATTTTTTGGAAGGAGGCAACTATGCTCTCCCCCCATCCCCCCCCCAAAAAAACCCCAATAAAACAAAAATCAATGCACACCAGAAGGGCTGTGTCCTGGTGAGCTGCTTTCGTTTTAGAGGTGAAAAACTGAAGAACCAGGCAAAAAACACACCTCACTGCACCGAGCAGCACCCAAGGGCTGCGGCACTGGGATCCCCCCTCGGAGCAAAGCATCAGCTCCCTCATCTTCCCCCGTGCCTCAGTTTCCCCCGCAAAAGCGCACTCCCAGCCCAAGGCAGCACCTCGGGAGCCCCAAATTCACCCTCTTCGCAGCACCTAAACCCCACTCCTGCCTCCCAGAAGGGTTGGGAGCAAGCGGTACCCCTGCACCCTGGTCCGTTTGGGAAAGGGGGGTGGGGAGGAGCAGGTTTTAAGGCTAAAACACTGGGGGGGGGGGGGAAAGGCGGAAAAAGATTTTAAAAATCAATTAAAAATAAGTTAAAATCAGATAAATCGCGGAGCTGCCGGCGCTCCGGTGAAACTCCGGTTACAGGCGGGGAAGCTGCAACCCGAGAGCGGCCTCGGCAGCCACCTGTTCCCACCGAAGGGTCCCCAGACCCCCCCCCCGCCCCGGCACCCCCGGGCCGAGCGGCGCCGGGACATAACTAACCGGGGTCCCGCCGCCCCCGCCCCGGTTCAGCCCCGGTTCGGGCTCCCGACGGGCGGCGGGCGATGCCCGGTGCGTCCTCCCCGCCCGAGCACCGAAACCCAGGCCGGGCTCTCCCCGCGGTTGACGCCCCGGGGTGAAGTTTTCTCTTCCCGGGAGGGGAGAGCGGAGCTAGCCCCGGCACCGGGGAGCGAGGGGAGGCGGCCGGGCTCAGCTCCGGTAGCGCAGACGCGGGGTCCGAGGGCGCAGCGGGCTGGCGGCGCCACGGGAAGCTCCGGCCAGCGGAGTCCCGAACTCGACGGCAGCTCGCTCGCCCCGCGGAAGCCCCGGCGAGCGGGACGGGGCGGGAGCAGCCGTACCTCGGGAGCGACGGAGCCCGCCTTGCCCCACCGCCGGGGGTCCCGAGCCCGCAAACCCCCACGGAGCAAGCACCCCCCCCCCCCCAAAAAAGAAAACCCCAAGCAGCCCACCCCCTCCCGCGGGGCCCCCCGCCCCCGCTCTCACCGGCAGGCGTCTCGGTGTCCAGAGCGTAAACCCGCAGGGCGAGGGCGAGCAGCAGCGCCCGGGCGCTTCGCATGGTGCGGCCGGTACTGAGGGGGGGGGGAAGCGGGGAGGGGGAGGGGGGCGGCGGGGCCGGGGCCGCCGCCGCCGCCTGCGGGCCCGCGGTTCCGGCGCGGCGGCGCAGCGGGGCACGCGCGCCCGCCCCGCGCCTCAAATAGCGGCGGCCGCGCGGCGGCGGCTCGCTCCGCCCTGACGTCAGCGCCGCGAGAGCCCCACTGCCGCCGCCGCCGCTACCGCCAGCGCTACCGCGGGCAGGCCGGGGGCGCCCCCTGCCGGCCGCCGCGCGTACACGCAGACCGAGCCCCGCCCCCGTCCTCCCGCCCGCGGCGGGGTTCGGGGAGGCGGGCCGGGGGAGGGGGAGTCCCGGTGGCTGCGGGGGGAAGGGGAGGGGGTAAACGGCTACGGAGGGGCTCCCGGTACCGGGGGAAGGGGAAAGGGGGCGGGGCTGCTCCGGGGGTACGGCTGCGGAGTTGGCTCGGGGCGAACGGGGGGTGGGTTGCGGGGGAAAACGTGGCTGCGGGAGGGTGGGACGGGACGAGGAGGGGGGATGTCACTGCGAGGGGGCGTCCCCCGGTGCGGGAGAGCGGGCGGTGCCGGAGTAGCCCGGTTGCAGGGGGGTCCCCGCCCGCGGGGCGATGAGGGGGGTCCCCGCGGGCAGGGAGGACTCCCGGCTTTGGCGGGGGGAGGGGGCGCCGGGTGCAGGTGCGTG
This sequence comes from Hypotaenidia okinawae, assembly GCA_027925045.1. Lineage (NCBI taxonomy): Eukaryota > Metazoa > Chordata > Aves > Gruiformes > Rallidae > Hypotaenidia > Hypotaenidia okinawae. Next base: position 4,292,648 of record BSDF01000021.1, on the reverse strand, counting down.
GCTGGAGGAGGGTCCCCAGCTGCGGAGGGGGGTCCCTAGGGGTCACAGCGGGGGGTCCCCACGCAGCTGCGGTGGATCCTGGGTGGCCCCGGCTGCAGGGTGGGTGCTGGGAGACGGCTGGGCAGAGGGCTTGGGGCGGGGGGTGGCAGGAGCTGGGCAAAGCGGGGTGAGACCCACCCCGGGTCAGGTCGGTGGGTACCCCAGGCCCCTCGGGGGATGGGGAAGGGGGATCTCCAGCCCCAGCACCAAGGGTGCGTGGGGCAGAGCAGCGGCTGGGCTGGGCGCTGGGGACGAAGGGCCTGCCGCTCCTTGGGGACAGAGGCTCCAGCCCACCCTGGAGGGGTCCTGTGAGCCCAAATCCCCAGCTCCAGGAGCTAGGTGGTCCCGAGGGACACGGGCACGCTGCCTTCTCCCCCACAGAAACATGGGCAAGGCTGTGTGGGGGCAGCAGTGTCACCCAGGACCCTGGTGACACGCACTGAAGCCACCTGTCCCCTGGGATGGGAAGGGGATGACGGATGGAGGGAGAGGCAGGATGTAACCGGGAGCAAGGCGAAAGGGAGAAAAACCCCAAAAAGGTGGAAAAGAGGGAAAACCTCAGACCCTTTCACCGGGGGAGGCAGGGCGCAGGCGCAGGAGGAGGCAGGGAGAGCTGGCAGCCCCTGGGTGTCCCCACCGGTGGTGCCAGCGGGGATGAAAGGCGCCTTGTTCACCAACATCCTCTGCAGCGTTTTCTGGAGGAAAATGTTTTTCCAAAGGTTTGGCCTGAGGAGGGAGGGAGGGAGGGAGCTTTGCATCAGCTTTCCGGCATGATCCGGGCTTGGGTCACCCAGCCCAGGCCAGGCAACTGGTTGGTCAGATGAAAAATGGGAACAATACCACAAAATATTGGGGTTCTATACCCCAAATCACACCAGGAGAAGCACCCTGTGGCAATGCAGGCCTATCCCACGAGACCAGGCAGCACCCAGCAGCAGCACCCAGAGGGGTGAGGGGGGAACGGGTATTACTGAGCCCTGTGAACACACCAAGAAGCTCCCAGGCCTGGAAATGGGTCAACACCACCCCAAAAGCTTCATCCAGGTTCAGCTCATCCCCAGGATGCTGCCACACCACTTCTCCATGTCAGGCTGACTTACTTATTAGGTGGCAAATCCACCCCTGGAGAAACACTTGCCTGGAAAACTGGGGTGGACAAGCCACTCCCAGAGTGGGTTCTTGAGGTGCAGGCGAAGGACCAGGCACCCCAACTGTGCTGGTGCTGATGAAGAAAGTCCACACTGCCATGGTTTTAATCCCAGCCCTGGCTGCATCGCTGCAATTTCATTTCCAAGAGGAATTTTTCCTGGGAGCTGAAGAGGTTTTTGCCCAGTAAATCATGGCAGGTGCTCCCCAGGAGGAGAGGATGGCTTCACGTGCTGCACGTGGAAAACACGAGGGTGCACCAGCGAAATCAGGGCTGGAAATAACAGCCTGCTCCCAGGGCCTTCAGGCAAGGTGAGGAGGAGAGGGCTGCAGGGGGGCTGCAGGGGTGTTGGGTCTGTTCGGGCCAATTGGGAGAGTGGTCCTGCTCTAGGGATCGTCCTGTCCCCACAGTGCCATCGTGTCCCCTGCCCAGAGCCCCAGTGTGGGTGCCGTTGGGGCAAGGGGATCTGCTGGCAACAGGTGGGTCTGCAGACAGTCTCGGGGACACTGCACAGCTCTGGGGACACTGAACAGCCCTGGGGACACCTCACAGCCTCAGGGACACTGCACCACAGGGACACTGCACTGACCCAGGGACACTGCACTGACCCAGGGACAGTGCACTCTGGGGACACCGCACCGACCTGGGGACACTGCACCGGCCTCACTGGGCTCAGCAAGGCTGATGTCACCCAGAGCTGCCACCCCCAATGTCCTGCTGCCACCCCTCCCTACGCCTCAGGGCTGCGCAAAGCATTCCCCTCCATCTCCAGTTGCCCCAGTTACTCCCAGCTGGCCCCCAGCCAGCGTAGCACCTGTGGTAGCACTTACAGGGATGTGTCTGTCCCCAAGGGCTCTGGGCACAAAGCAGACATGTCACACCCCATCCCTGTCAGCACCCAAAGAGTGTCCCCAGCCGGGACAGCACATTTTGGGGTGCAGGTGGAGGGTGACGGACCCCTCTTTCCAAACCACACCAGGTGCAGATGTGGCCCCATCCCCAGGCAGCACCGGCAGCCCGTCACCCCACGCTGAGCACGGAGCGATCCTGGCAAATCCTCTCCCAGCGACAGGAAAAGCCTGTTAAAATAACGCCTGATAGAGGAATTAAGCTGCTTAGATGCTCAGCAGCAGAGGCAGGAGAGGGCTGGCACGGTGCTGGCTCTGCACCACATCCCCAAGTCCTTCAGAAAAGGAACCCTCGCTCCCCCACACCCAAAATCCCCTTGGGAAGAGCAGCAGCAGGTTATTTCCAGGATTTTTTGGGAGGGGAACCCACCTGGAAACACAGAGCTCTTAAGCACTGCACTTTCTACATCCTTTTATAGCCCAAACTCGGGTCTCCAAACCCATCTCTCCGCAGAGCGACACGGGAAGGGTTTGTTTGCACCAGGGATTGTTGCAATGAAACTGTCCCCAGTTTGCTGGTGGGGTCACCCCCTGCTCTGTCACCCCACAGCCCAACCCACGGGGAGAAAAATCCCAACCCCAACCTCCTAGGGTGAGCTCTGGGGTTAGTTTGGTAATAAATCTGCGCTGCTTAACGAGGATCATTAACACACCCTGGACCTGCCTCCTACGGTGGGGATGCAGCCTGAATTTTGCGTGAATGGAGCTGGAGGGGGATGTGGGCTCCACAAAGGCGCCTTGTTCCCCACGCAGGGCTGGCGCTGGCCCAGGGTAGGGTGGTGAGGGTGGCTGTCAGCTCCTGGAGGGGGTTCTTCCCAATGGGAAGGGGTTTGGAGGAGCCCCCTGGGGTGGCAGTGCTGCTGGCTGCATGGAGGGGGGCAATGCACTTGCAAAGAGGATGCACGGAGGGGATGTATGGAGGGGATGCACGAAGGGAGTGAGTGCATGGATGGAGGGGGTGCATGGAGGGGATGTGTGCATGGAGGGGATGCACAAAGGGGGTGAGTGCATGCATGGAGAAGGTGCATTTATATTTGTTTGGGGACCAGCAGGAACTGTGCCCAGGTGTCATAGTTTTGCATGAGGAAGCAGGGAGGAAGGGAGGACAGACAGACAGACAGCACCACTCCATGCATGGGAAGCAGACCATCGGGACCAGACAACCCATCAGGACCATGCTCCATCACATCCCCCAAGGTGCAAATCCCACCCCTGATCCCTACCCAACCATCTCCTTCCACCATGAGCAAGAGCTGAGGGGTCAGTGGGCAGCGAGCGCTCAGCGTCACGCAGGACAAACCCACGATCCCTCCAGCCCTTCCCCTGCCCTGTCTCCCCACCTGCCACCAGCTCCCAAGCACCTTGCAGGAGGAATCGAGTTAAAACAAAGTAATCACTCTTCAAGTATAGTCATTTGCAGGGAAAATATAGGCCTGGCTGTGATTGCAAATGGTCTAGACTGAAACCATCCCTCCCATCCCCAGGATAAACGTTTTCAGCTCGGGGGTTGTTCGGTGACCAAAACGCAGCCGTTGCTGCCCCACAGCATCTCTTAGGACTCAGCAGTACCTTGGGGAGGGTAATTTTTTTTTTGCTCTCAATGATGTCTGCAAAAAGGAGGGAAGGGGATGTCCTGAGCCCTTTCCTCAGCACCCGCAGGATGGAGCTGCAGCACCCAGTCGAGCTGGACGAGCATCTCCCCCCTGACCAGGCCTTTCCATGCCAAAACCCTTTACTTTTTAATTTATCTTCAGAATATCACATTTTGCTGCACAGTAATTCCCCACTTTTCCCCATCAAAGCCACAGGGCGTGCGGCCGGTCATCACCTCCCCAGGCATCACATTGCTCCCAGCACTGCTGTACCTGCAGGGACACGAACCCCAGCAGCCCACACTGAAATTTAAGCAATTTCCCCCCTTAAATTTTTACCTTCTGCTCTTTTTTCCCTCTTCTTCCTTTTACACCAGCCTCCCTCCCTCTTCCCCCCGCGTTCCCCTCTTTCTTTTTCTATACCCACACCTATTACACCCCCATCCAGTTCTTTATCTCTAATAAGTCTCTGCTATTTTCTCAAATCACCTGCCTTTTGCTAATGCCAAAAAATCTTTTTTTTTTCTTCTTTTTTTTCCCCCTCCTTCTTTCTTAACAGACAAAATAGATTATCTCATCCCACTGCTCTCCTCCCCGTCCGTCCAGCCCCGAGCGGCCAGACGCCTGAAGCGGTGCCGTGGCCGGATGTAATGGGGCTATTAGATGAGTTATCACAGCCTGAAAGGATGAAATAACTTCTATGTCTTCGTCCAAATAAACCTTCCTATTCCTGTTCCATGCAACGAATGAACAAGAGCTCCCAGAGGAAAAAGCCAGGAGAATGTTCGAAGAGGCTCCAAGATGTTATTTAAGCCCCGACCCCTCGCCAACCTGCCTCCTGGTTTGTGCTCAGAGGGCACTGGGGTGTCTCTGTAGGGAATTGGGAAGCCCAGGGATCAGTGCCCAACACCCAGAGCTAAATCCCCCGCCCCGGGGTGCTGCTCTGAGCTGCCCGACACAGCACCTGGAAATCTGCTGGGTTTCACCCCAGGCACTGCCTGTGGCATGGAGTGCTGCTCTCCGTCTCAGAAGGAGCTTTCTCAAGCTTCATTTCCCATGAGCTGCCTGTAACCTCCCTGCATTTACCAGTGCAGCCAGCGCAGCCCACAGCAGCATCCCAGCGCAGGTGGGAGATGCTCCTCAGGTAGCCCCAGTAGCCCCCAGACTGGCCCCGTAGGGCAGCACTTCCCCAGGCAGCTCAGACTGACCTCCCCGTTCTCCCAGCAGGATTTTAAAGGGATTTCATCAGAGTGATGCAAAAACCCCCAGGTCATCCCTCCTGGGCTGGCCAGGAACGGTCCCAAGCAGCAGCTCCACTTCAAAACGTAAAATCCCAGCAGTTATTAGTGCTATGGTCCTTCCCTCTCTGTCACCCCACCCCAACATCCCATTTCTGCCCATCACGGAGAGTGATGGACACAGGGACTCATTCAGGGACCATCAGTGTCACCTCCAGGCTCCTGGGGCTGCAGCCATGGGGCTCAAGGCTGCAGTTGCTCTCTGGCCACGTCGCTGCTGCCCGGGCATGCTTAGCCTGAACCTCTCCTCCATAAGCCCTTTTGGGCTTATTTCTCTCACTTTTGGGTCATTTTTGTTTCTTTTGTCAGGAAGAACCTCTGTGGGGGGGAGGGGTGAAGCAGGGTGTAGCAGCTCGGTGCTTCCCAGCACCCCTAAACCCAGCGGTGGTTAAAAACAGTTCACATCCCATTATCAGGGACAGAGCTGGTCCCTCCCTCTCCTCCAGAGCTGTCCAGGACCATCCCATTTGCTCTTGGGATTCTAACAAACCACTTTGAACCCAAAAATATTCCAGACCACTGTGCAGAGTCCACCTCTCCATCCACCCAGCGCTTAACCCAGACCCAGCCACAACTCCAGCTGCTTGGATTTGCACATCCTTAGACCTTGCAAATAATAATAATAATAAAAAAAAAAGTTTATTAAAAAGTTAAAAAAAAAATAAAAGAGGAAAGGTATGAAAACAAAGCAGATCTCCCCCAAAACTCTCCATGCCTTCTCCTTCACCTTGGGTTGGGTTTTTTTTTAAAGGGAGGGGTGGGTGTAAATCAGCCAGGGTGTTTTGGGTCTCTGATCACATCCAAAATCCAAAAAGCCATTTCTTTTCAGATCTGGGGTTTGGATATTGCTCAAATTTCTCCTAATCATCTCTCAGTGCTGACAGACTGGAGCCTGAGCAGAGAGACAGGTGTGCAACCAGCCCTTCCCCGATCATTTCAAACCTGACTGAGGGGAAAGGAGGGAACAATTTTGTATCCAGCATTTATTTATTCCTATTTTAATCTGGCTTTACAGCTTGTTTGGTTCTGTTTGATTTGATTTGATGTCTGGGGGAAAGGGTCAGCTCTCTCCCTTCCTGTTTATCCTCTGGGCATCAGCAGCTCCGGTTCAATGGTTTTCCAAACCCAAGGATGTGGTTGGTACTTCCCAAGGAAAAGAGCTTGTGGGGCATTTGAGCAGGACAGGAAGGAACAAACCCAAACAGCTTTTGAACTGGTGAAACCCAGAGATCTTCTTAAATAAGACAGTTCTTGCTCACCGTTTCCTCACAGTGTTGGGAATGTCTTGGGTCTGCGGTTGCTGGGAACAGAATGGGACTGGGACCTAGAGCTGGGGGGGGAAAGGAAAAAAGGAAAGCTGAAATGGGCTTGGAAAAAATGATAGAAGCTGCTGATTTGATGCCTTTCTTCACCCAGGCATCTTCTCAAGGTATTTCATGAGGTCTCTCCTGCCCTCTGTGCTGTCTGAAGTGGGGATGGTACCGATAGTGTGGCTGCTCCTGCGCTTTATTGCACACACAACCTGCTGCTCATCCCACTGCCAGGCGTGTGAGCGCGTGGCACACTGCAGCAGGTATGGGGAGAGGAAAATGGGAGCGATGCTCAGGTGAGCCAGGCAGAGGGGTGCAAAAGCACCCAACCATCACCCCCTTGGGTGCCATCCCAACAGCAGCATCACGCTCCCCTGGCCGCCATCCTCCTCCACCCAGCTGAATGATGCCCTGTGGGCATTGCACTGTGATTTGGTGTCAACCCCCAAAAATCAACCCCAGGGGACCGGCTCCTGCGCTGCCCCACACCAGGAAGATGCCTAACCAGGATGATTTTTGCATTAATCACCACTGAGAGTCCAGGGATGGACCAACTCTGCTGCACAACCCATATCCATCCAGCACGGGACAAAGCATCAGTGAAGACCAAGCAAGGACGATGCCCCAAAGTGACGATGCTGAGACTGGGCAGCAGCACAGCCTGATCCTCTCAGCATCTCCCACTCCTTCCTTATTTACAGCTCAGGATGAAGCCTCCTTGCTCATCTCACTGGCAGAGCAGCAGGACTCATCGATTCTCCGTTAGCTTTTCTTTCTATATATACTGTTTATTATTATTATTATCTGACAATGAAACAATTTAAAGGGGAATTAAAAAATTGCAGGAGTAGAAGCAGTTGTTGGGATGAGCAAAAAAAAAGCCACATTCACTTTGGGCATCAGGTCACATCTACCCCAAACTGGGAGCACTGGGCATGAGTTTTAGGTGAAGGATTCAATAGAGGTTATGAGATTGTCCAGCACCATCAGAGGTGTTAAATGAGGGATTCAGGGATAAGATAAGGATTATGTAAAGTGGGTCTTTAAGCACAATGTGGTTTTCACTGGAAGATTTGGGTTCATCTAAGAAAAAATGGGTTGATGTTACAGGGCTTCACCAGTTTGGGGTGAATGGGGCTGGAAATGGGAAAAGAACTGTCACACTGCTCCTAAACCTGATAAAAACGAGGTGGCGGGGATGGGACCAGCCCCAGGACCCTGCGACAGGCACAAGAGGAGGATGGGACTGTAACTGCAGTGACCAGGTGACTGCAGGAGATGGGAGCTCTGCGCTGGGTGGGAGGGTGCAGCCACCCCCCACCCCACCATGCGTTTGTGTCACAGGATCCCTTTCCTTGCCAGGAAAAGGGAATTATTTTAAGAAGCCTCATCCTGTTGGTGCATCCCAGCCCTGGGATCCCAGCCCAGCATCCCCACCCAAAACACCTGCAAGGGTTTCGGGTGCTCGGAGGGGTCCAGGAGAGCTCAGTCCACATCTGGCTGCCGTGGGAAGGCCACCAAGATGTGACAATGAGCATCCCTGCAAAGAAAACCCTCTTGGAGGCAATCTCTCCAGCCTCAGCTTGCTTAATTATTCCTAAGAGAAGCAGACACACCTTCAATTTCTCCGCCAAAAAGGGAAAAGGCAATAGATTATTATTCTTCTTAATTAAAAAGCATGTCGATCATGTAAGCAGTTAATTAATAATTCCACATTAACTTGATTAAGTGCTAGGGCAGCTGGAGGCAGAGCAGTGCGCACGAGGCTCCCGTGTTGGGATGAACCCACTGGGCTCAGCTCAGCCATGTAAATCAGAGGATAAATGCTCTGTCCTCAACAGGTCTTGAGGCTTTCAGGGATAAAATCCTTGTGGATGTCGCCCTGGTGTCACCCAGCTTTCGTGGGTGCTCGCTCCCACCCATCCCTGCATCCCAGGCTCCGGGCCAGGTGCTCCCTATGTCTGCAAGAATAAACCCACCTCATCGACAGCACTTGGGCTTTTCCAGCCATGAACAAGTACAAATAACTCATATTAATCAATGGCTGCGATAAATCATCCCTCATTAACAACAACAGGGTTTTAAAGAGGAGCATCACAGAGAGCATTGCTCCTTCCCCTGGCCGGAGCACCCACATGGGCGCTGGGTGCTGAGGAACCGTCTCCTCTTCCTCCTCTTCTCCCCACCCACTCCCAAACCCTCATCTGCAAAGTGGATTTTCATGCATCTGTCCTAAAAAAAAACCCAAAAAACCCATAAAAAGCAATTCCAAGATATGAAGTAGTCATTAATCACCAGGAAATTGTGCTTGTTACGGGAGAAACATTAACAAAATAATCATAAATTGTCTGCCAGCCCTGATTTGCAAATGCATACGTTTCTAAGGGTGTGGAAAGGCATCTCGTTTTTACCGGTGTAATTAGTGATTAACCCTTTGCCCCACAGAGCAGAGCCTGGGCACCTCTCCCAGCGCTCACCGACATCACAAGCATCCTCCACGTGCCCGAAGCTGCTCTTGCAGCCACCCCACCATAAGAAAATCTTCAGCAGTCTTGGCATCCTCTGAAACCTGTGGGTTTGGAGGCTATTAAATTCCTATCATTTTATTGGCATGATTAGATTAAAATGCTGTTTTAAAGCAGCAGCCATGCCAGAGATGGTTGCACACCCTGCTCAGTATCCACAAGACCCTTCCTCCCCAGCAGTAAAGATGCTGCCAGGACATGGATGTGCTCAGCATCCCACCACACCAACAATGTGGGAAAAGCCTATTTCTCCCTCCTTGCACTAAACAGGTCCTTGTGGTGCCATCACCAGCGGCACGGGGTTGCTCTGAGCCCTTTCAAACTCACTGCACTGATGGGGCATGGCTGGAGCAGGGAGCAAATCCAGCCTTGCCCGATGATCCGTGATGAATGAAAGGGGGTGCTGCCAATTAGAGCAAGAAGCTGCAATCGCACTTGACCCTGGGGGCCAGGTCCCCAGCTCTGGTGTGGGGTTTTATCTTGGCAGCATCCGTGGGGAGGGCTGGAAACCAGCTCCAGCAACCCGAGGGTTGCTAGATCCTGACTTTTCTTTTTCTCTGGGCAGCCTGTTCCAGCCCCTCCCCACTCTCTCTGGAAAGAACTTCCCCCTAATATCCAATTTAAACCTTCCCTCCTTCAGCTTCACTCCATTCCCCTTGTCCTGCCAGTCTCTGCCCTTTAACAAGCTGATTCCCCTCCTGTTCCTCTGCTCCCTTCAGGGACTGGCAGGCTGCAATGAGGTCCCCCCACAGCCTTCTCTTCTCCAGGTTGAACCAGCCCAGCTCCCTCAGCCTCTCTCCGTAGGGGAGCTGCTCCAGCCCTCTGAGCATCTCTGTGGCTCCTCTGACCCCTCTCCAACAGTCCCACATCTTTCTTGTCTTGGGGCCCCAGCTCTGGACACAGGACTCCAGCTGGGGCCTCCCCAGGGCAGAGCAGAGAGGGACAATCCCCTCCCCGTCCCTGCTGCCACCCCTCTGCTGATGGAGCCCAGGATCCCATCACCCTTCTGAGCTGCAAGAGCCACTGCTGGATCATGTTAAGTTTCTCATCCACCAGAACCCCCAGGCCCTTCTCAGCAGGGCTGCTCTCCAGGAGCTCCTCTCCCAGTCTGTACCTATGTCTGGGACCCCTCCAGCCCAAGTGCAAGGCCTGACACTTTGTGGAACCTCATCACCCAGGCCCACCTCTCAAGCCTGTCAAGATCCCTCAGGATGGCTTCCTTGTGTCAACAACAGAAGGAAAGATCTGTCTTTTCAGCCTGGAGGGACCCTCCTCTGCAGCACCGGGCTCCTTTTGGGTGCCCACCCAGGTCACCAGGACTGGGACAGTTTGGGTAGGGTGCAGACAAGGGGCAGTCAGCAGGCAGGAGATGTGCTGGGCAGATGAGTCACAAAGCAGCTTTAGGGGAATGAAGCGCTGGGTGCTTGAGAACGGGCCTGGGGGAACAGGAACCGAAACACAGATGGATTTCTGGGCCCTGCTGATGGCCATGGATACCAGAAGGACCCTGCAGACAGAGAAGTCTCCAGGAGCTACAGGATTGGCCGCAGGATCCCAGTGGGGCTCCCAAGCAGAACCACTGGCCATGGCATTCCCACCCACACTGCATCCCCTGGGTGCTGCATCCCCTTGGATGCTCCAGCCCACAAGCAGGTTCCACGGACAGCCCAGCGATGCTGGCGAGCGGGGAGGGATGGCGTTAACGAAGGAATCTACTAATTGCACCTAGAAGCAGACTGGGGTGAGCAAAGTGGGGTTTATCAAGCTGCTCCCACCACCCAGTCAGAGAGGCCCACTCTCTATGTGAAAGAGGACCCCTCTTTCAAAGCCTGCTGTGTGTTCTGCTGCGACAGGGCAATGGGGAAGGCAGCATCTTCGCTTCCCTCGTTTCCCCTCCGATCTAATCAGTTTTAATTGGAAGAATAAATGAGGCCTTTCCTCCGAGATAATTATACAAAACATTGAATTAAATTACGATTAGGGATTTTTTTTTCCCCATTTTTGCTCGTGTCAGGCAGCTGTTGTTTTAAATAACCATCAGGTGAGCATCCATGGCACAGCTTTCCCTGCCTATAGGGAGTGCTCACACCCCTCCCCAGGGCAGCTGGAGACCACCACCGGTTAATAAAGCAGAGAAAAGGGGTTAATAAAGCAGAGAAAAGGGGTTAATAAAGCAGAGAAAAGGAGCTGTTCTCCCCCCAAATCATCATGTGCACCAAGACCCCAAGCAGGACATCACTGCCAAGGTCCACAGCATGCCTGTGTGCCCATCACCTCAGGCTCTGGGCTGGCCTGGCTCAGCACGGGGAACTCGCACGTTTCTTATTTCCATGAGCGTTTCGGGATAAACCAGCCCCCGAAGGAGGATGCCGAAGCCCCCGTAATCCCGGGTGAACCCCGGAGCCGTGCCCGCAGAGACCCCGCCGACTCATCGCATGTGTGGCCGTGCCGCCTTAAGGCGGGCGGGGGGTGGGGCCGACCCGGAGGGGGCGGGGATACGCTCGTGACGTAGCTGGCGGCCGCGCCGGGCTCAACTGAGCAGTGCCGAGGGGAGCCGAACCGGGCCGAGCAGAGCCGAACCGAGCCGGGATGCAGCGGGCGGCAGCGCGGATGCTGCGCGGGGCGCGGAGCCCCTTGGTGCGGGCGCGCTCGGCCTCGGCGCGGCTCCCCCCGCGGGGGCTGCTCTACGAGCGGCACGGGGAGCCCCCGGCCGTTGTGCAGTAAGAGGGGGGATATAGCAGGGGGTTGGCCGGGGGGGGTGTTACAGCGGGGGGTGCAGGGGTGGGTGCGCGCTGCGGGAGAGCGGGGTGCAGCGGGGACGGGGGGTGAGGGGTAGCGGAGGGGGTGCCCACCCTAGGCGCGGTGAGGATGGGGCCCAGCTCCTGCGGGACCCCCGGGGCGGTGCCATGGGTGCTCCGAGGCTCCCGAGCACACGGGAGGGGACCACGGGGGTGCCCCCACTTCCTGCATCCCACCAGGGTCTCACAGACGGGTGCTGGGGGGGGGGGGGTTGCCTCCTTGTCCCCCACCTGCTCGTTACCACTCCATCAGCTTGCCTTAAAACCATGTGTTCTTCCCAGGAAGCGTGTTCTTGCTTAATTTGGGGTACAGGGGGGACATCCAAGCCCCCCACCATCGCTACACCCTGCCTTCATCCCCGGTCACAGCACACTGATGGGGTTCCTCTTTGAGGTCCCAATGCCAGCACCAAGCTGGCATCAGGAGGGATTTTTTGGGGGGACAGGAGTTTCCTTCTCAAGTGGCCAAAACACTTTGTGAGGAGAAAAGTGACAGTTTTCTTTCACACCCTTATGGAGGAGCTTCTTCCCCCAAGGAGGAAACCTCCATGTCGTGGTTTCCCCCCGGCTGTGGGCCGAGATCCACGCAGCTGCCTGCTCCTTAAAGTAAAAGAGCAGGGGAAGAGGGAAAAAGGGGGAAACAAGGGAAGGGAAAAGGAAGGGGAAATAACTCCAAAACCAAGAAACTAAGAGGCCCGTGGGTTGGGATAAGGAGAGTTTACTAAGAGAACAGAAAGATCAAATATACCAATGCTAACAGGACTTTAGAGCAAAAGAAGATGAAACTCTTGATCCCCAATGCAGTTTCTCCCCGACCCACACAACTCAGGTACCACCCAGAGCTGTCCCGGAACCCGACCGTCCCCCCAAGCAGCACGCGTCCCGCCACCGCCCCTCTTCTTCCTCCCCTCAGCCCCCCGTTCTCCTGGGCAGGACGTCATTGCCATGGAATACTCTCTTTGGCCCATCTGGGTCACCTGTCCTGGCTTCGCCCCTCCTGTCTCCTGAATAGAGAAATAGGAAGAAGCTGAGAAAGTCCTTGACTGTCTGACTGCAACTAAGAACATCAGGGTGTTCTCAGCACTGCTTTCATTGTAACTCCCAAACACAGCATCCCATCAGCTGCTACAAATGAAGTGAACTCTATCCTCACTGAAACCAGGACACTCCAGGACTTGCTGCCCAGCTTGAACCAGCTCAGGTCACCCCAAGAGATGCAGGAGGTGCCAGTGCAGTGTGTGGGTGTACCTGGACACTGAACCCCTTGAAATTTTTGGGGGGATGGATGATTGCTTTTTCTTATGACCCCTTAATTGTGCAAGGGTGCTAATCACTGCAGATGACTCCTGAGTTTTGCTGCCCATCACTTGTGCAAGGACAAGAGAAGGAGAGTTTCACAACTTCTCTATTTTGGGGGGATTTCTGTAAATATCTGAGTTCCCGTAATGCTCAACTGGGGCAGGACGAGCTGTAAACCCCCCAGCCAGCTGAAACAGCAGCTTTTCTTTATGCAACCTGCTGAATTTCCTAAGATTGATGAGCATTACTCTGCTGGGTGATGTGGGATTATGTCAGGCAGTTGGCTTTTAGCAGCCTCCATCAAAGATCCATCAGTCTGCCTAATATAAATCTGATTTTTGGGGGGATGGGATGGAAATCTGAGTGGTGGTTTTGTGCCCAAGGTGCTGGTGTAGGGTCGATGCTGTTCAGAGGTGCTGCGTGGTGTTAACTTTGACCTCAATGTTTAACCTCGTTTAAGAACAAGGAAGGGATTTCAATCAGTTGGATGTGCAGAAACCCAAAATGATTTAATTTGCAATTAACAAGGCAGGTGGATATATAGAGGGTGGAGATGTCATTGCTGGAAGCCAGGGAGCTGGAGGCAAGGGTGGCTCTCAGCAGCAATGCCTCTGCACAGGTCCCTGCACCTTGTAATGCTGGGTTTTATTTAATTTTTGTTTTTTTTATTTTTAAGCAGGCTGGAGTCACCATGTATCCCTTGTAGTTTGGTTTGTGAGGCAATCACTTCATCCCATCAACTTGTGCAGGTGCTTTGCATGGCAGCTGCTGCTGCCTCCTGCCCAGATGCTGGACACACACCTGACTTCTCCAGTCATAACCTGGCCAAAAAATTACAGGGTTTTGAGTAAAATCCACTGACATCAGGACTATCAGTCATACCCGACGCCTGCATGGCTGTATCCAATACTTTGCTTGTGCCAAATTCTCCAAGGGAGGCTTTCTGAGCCTCCCCAGAGCCTCCCTCACATCTCCTCCTCCTCCTAATTAGCAATTAGGAAAATACTTGTAAAGGCCAGAGACCTCCTGAGAGGGGTGTGTGGGGATGGGACAGCTGGGGTGATAGAAAAGGGGGATGCACAATGCAGACAGGGGATTTCTGAGCTTGGGGCTGCTCCCAGGGATCACAGAATCACAGAGCTGTCAGGGTTGGAAGGGCCCTCCAGAGCTCGTGGGGTCCAACCCCCTGCCAAAGCAGGGTCCCTAGGACAGGGCACACAGGGCGATGTCCAGACAGGGCTGGAATCTCTCCAGAGAAGGAGACTCCACACCCCCTGGGCAGCCTGTCCCAGGGCTCCCTCACTGGAAAGAAGTTCTCCCACAGAAGCTCAGTCCAGCCTGTCTTAATGTGCTTTTCCTTTGTGTCTTCACGTTCAGACTAAAGGACCTTGAGGTGGCCGAGCTGGGGGACTCTGATGTCCATGTCCAGATGCTGGCAGCCCCCATCAATCCCGCTGACATCAATATGGTCCAAGGTAATGCACTGGCTCCATCTCTCTTGCATATTCATTTTTGTGGGATGTCTCAGCGGGTTTGTAAGTGACTTCTGGGATGGGGAGGTTTGGGGTATGAGGAGGGCTGCAGCTCTGCTCTCATTTGTTCAGCCTGGAGCAGAGAAGGCTCCAGGGAGATCTTACAGCACCTTCCAGTCCCTGAAGGGGCTACAGGAAAGCTGGGGAGGGACTTGTTAGAAGGGCCTGGAGTGACAGGATGAGGGGGAATGGTTTTAAATTGGAAGGGGGGAGATTTGGATTGGATATTGGGAAGAAAATCTTCACTCTGAGGGTGGTGAGGCCCTGGCACAGGGTGCCCAGGGGGTGGTGGCTGCCCCCTCCCTGGAGGTGTTCCAGGCCGGGTTGGGTGGGGCCTTGATCAGCCTGGTCTGGTGAGAGGTGTCCCTGCCCATGGCAGGGGGTGGGACTGGCTGATCTTTGAGGTCCCTTCCAGCCCAAACCAGTCTGGGATTCTGTGATTCCCCAGGGACCTATGCCATCCTCTCCCCACTGCCAGCTGTGGGAGGGAATGAAGGTGTTGGGGAAGTGCTGGAGGTCGGGAAGCACGTGATGGCTCTGAAACCCGGGGACTGGGTCATCCCAGCAGTCACTGGACTCGGTGAGTGTATACCCTGGCATTCTTGCTCACCCTCTGCATCCTCCTGCCTGCACAGCATCTTCTCAAGGGATCTTTGGGATGCTCGAGCCTGCCCGGAGCTGCCCAAGGCTGCATGAAGAGCAAACCCGTACTCCTGCTCTCATGCCAATCAATGGTTTGGGAGCTGGTGTGGGGATTTTGGGGGTCCCGGAGCAAAATCCACTCCTCTCTGAAGCACCACCATGTGCTCCCCCTCCACTTACAGCAATTATATCTGATGGGATAAAATGAACAAAAGGAAATCTCCATTAGAGGATGTTCTGGGTGAGGGAAGCAGCAGTTGGAACCCATTTAGTGCCTTATTAGCCTAATATAACAGCCTGGATTGTCTCAGGCAAGAAGCATCTCAGACAAAGGCACCTTCATTTCTTGCCTGTTTCTATCTTGGTGTAAGTTTTATTCTTTCTCTCCTGGGGTGCATCATGCACAGCACAGTGAGACAATCCAGGGAGGGGATTGTCCATTGTCCCAATCTCTGCTGTGCTGGGGTGGCCTCACCTGGAACACGGTGCGGTTTGGGTGCCACAGGACAAGAGGGACACAGAAATATTGGAGTGTCCAGAGGGGGCACAGAGGATGGGGAAGGGTCTGGAGGGGAAGGCTTACAAGGAGAGGCTGAAGGCCCTAGGGTTGTTCAGCCTGGAGAAGAGGAGGCTGAGGGGAGACCTCGTGGGGTCTGTGGCTTCCTGCTGAGGGGGAGTGAAGGGGCAGGCACTGATCTCCTCTCTTTGGGGACCAGGGATAGAACCTGAGGGAACAGCATGAAGCTGCACCAGGGGAGGATTAGGCTGGGTGTCAGGAAGAGGTTCTGTACTGAGAGGGGGGTCAGGCACTGGCACAGGCTCCCCAGGGAAGGGGCCACATCCCTGAGCTGGGCTGAGGGCAAGAAGCATCTGGACAATGTGCTCAGTGCCAGCTCTGCCTGGGCTGGACTGTGTGGGGCCAGGAGCTGGACTGATGGTCCCTATGGGTCCCTTCCAGCTCAGGAGATTCTGTGTTTCTGTGGTTCAGGAGGAGTGATGGTGATGCCACTGCTTACACTAACCTTGAATTTAGAAATAATTTGCATTTCTATAGCATGGACCCTTTGGGGGTGACATCAGTCCTTTGCACCACAGCAATCCGTGCTTCTCTGGAAACAACCAGAGAAGCCCCTGTGTCACCTCTACTTAATGCTTCTTATCCCAGTCTTTTTACCCAGGATAAAGCATGTAACCTGCCAAGGTGGTGGTTATATCTCATTACAGTTTGCTCTTTAATAGCACTCTGATGGGAATTTATTTTCCAACAAATGTCTCCTGGGCTCTTCCAAGATGCCAAAGGCAAGCAAAGATGTCAGTTCAGGTTTAGTGTGACAGCTTGTTCCTCACTTGTTTCTCCTTGAAAGGCTTTTCTGCTTAGTGGGAGAAGGACAGCTGTCTAGTTAAGATTCAAATGTGATGTTTTTAAACATTAAAACAAAAAAGAAACAGAGGGGTTAAATCTGATATAATCAGAGAGGGAGTGAGTCTGAGTAAATTGGCTTTGAATGTCTGGGCTTGTCCATAGCGTGGGGGGTATTTCTATTCTCTCTGCACACACTCCCAGTGCCAGGGAGCCCCCAGTCCCATCCCTGCTCTGGGAAATGCTGGAACTTCACTGGGTGAGAGATCACAGTGGGCAGCGGGGGATCCGTCCCTGCGTCTCATGGTATTTTGACCATCCCCATAGGGGAAGATGTTTCCCAAGTCAGGATGTAGGTGGTGGGTGGCATGGTGGCGGTGCTGCCAGGACCATGGCACGAGTGGAGGCATCGTAACGTTTTCCCTTCGTTCCCCACGATGCTGCTGGTACCCCAGGGACGTGGCGGACGTGGGGAGTGTTCCCTGAGGAGACGCTGCTGAAGGTGCCCAGCGACATCCCGGTGCTGTGCGCTGCCACCCTGAGTGTCAACCCCTGCACGGCGTACCGCATGCTGGCCGACTTCGAGTCCCTGGCACCAGGTATGGCTTTTCCAGGCAGGAAATGATCCCCCCAGGTGGAACTGGGGGTTGTTTCTGCAATGAAAATCTGGGTTGGTTTATATCCAGGCGACTCCATCATCCAGAACGCTGCCAACAGCGGCGTGGGCCAGGCTGTTATCCAGATCGCCAAAGCCTCCGGCATCAAGACCATCAACGTGGTGAGGGACAGGTGGGTCCCTGGGAGAGGAGAAGGTCTTCTGCAGATCAGGAGCTGGATCTGCTCATCTTGCCCATCCAACACAGGATTTTCTTCTATTTGCTTCTCCCTCAGCCTCTGCCCAGTTGTCCCCAAGCTACGTCTGAGCAGGAGGGAGGTGAAGGTGACACTTGTTTGGCTCAATGAGTCCTTGCTTGGTCTTTTTTTCCCTTCCCCAGACCCGAGCTCCCAAAGCTGGTGGAGAGGCTGATGGCCCTGGGCGCAGACCATGTCGTCACAGAGGAGATGCTGAGAAAGCCAGAGATGAAAGATATATTTAAGGTACGTCAACACTGATCCCACTGGGGAGATTGTCTGGGGCTGTCGCTGCGGTTCAGCGCTGTGGGGAACGGAGCTGGGATGGTGGGAAGGATGAATCTCTCTCTCTAGATTAGGATTTAACCATAGATTTAGCTCTGTGACTCTGCTGCCCCAGGTAAATGTTGAGGTTAAAGACGTTGCTCCCTCAAGAACTGCAGGCCTGTCCTCAAAAGGAGCCCTGAAATTTGGGAACCTTCTTACTTAATTCTTGCAGAGCACCCCGAAGCCCCGGCTCGCCCTGAACTGCGTCGGAGGCAAAAGCACTACGGAGATGCTGAGGCATCTGCAGTAAGTTTGGCTGGAGGCTGGCTTGGGTGCAGGGACAGTGGGTGGTACCACAGCAGGGATGTCCTGCTCAGAGGCCCCCATGGAGCACAAGAGGTGGCTGGAGATGGTGGTAGCTGCTGTTGGCCACCCTCACTGAGATTTTGGATAGGGGAGGTGAGTGGAGAAGAGGTTTTGGAAAACAGCAGTGCCTTGGTTAACCCAGTGTCACTGCGTGTCTCAAACACTGCTGGAGGTGCTGAGGTCCAGTTGTGAAGGTCCACCAGGTCCTGGCCAGGTGTAACTGGTGCGTTCAGCTGGAGATTCCCTAAGGGCACATGGGAAGAGAGGTCTGTGGGATAACTGGGGAGCTTTGGTGCAGGAACAGCCCCGTCGGTGCGGCAGGGGAGGTGGGTATGGCAGAGGGAGAGGTTGCAAGGTCAAAGCTGCACGTTGGGTACCAGTAACCGAACAGCCCTTCCCCTTCCAGGCCCAAAGGGACCATGGTCACCTACGGGGGGATGGCAAAGCAGCCCGTGATGGTGCCTGTGGTGAGTTCTGGAGACGCTCCTCATTGCCCTCGGGGCACATCCCCTGTGCCCACTGCTGATGTCCCATCCCCTGGGCATGGTGGGAGCTCATCTCTCGCCTCCCTGCAGGGAGGGTTCATCTTCTGCCACCAGTAGCTGCCTGGATGTCACATTCAGAGCCCACAACTTCCTTCTTGTTTAACTGATGGGGATGAGCCACTGTGCACCCCAGTGGGGGTCTCTTGGCTTTATTTATGGAGGGTCTGGACAACAGGGAAATGTCCCTGCGGACACAGAGCATCTAGCCCACTCTGTGAAGGAGTGAGGAGCCTCCAGCCTTGTCATGCCAGGAGGGGGGACACAGGTCTCACCTGGGTGCGGGGCTGCCTCTCTCCCCAGAGCGCGTTCATCTTCCGGGACGTGCGGCTCCGCGGCTTCTGGATGACTCAGTGGAAGAAGGACCACGCACAGGGTGAGCTGGGTTGGTGCTGAGGGGTGGCACCAGTGGGTCGGCACAGGAATGGGTGCCTGCCAAACCACCAGTCGTGTCATGAGTGCTGACAGTCCTCAGGGCAGCTGAAAGGCAGGCACTGGGTGGTGCAGCTCCACGCTGGGGGCTCTGGCTCTGTCCCACATTGCCTGAGCTGGGAGCATCGCACCCCAGCGTCCCAGGACACTGTGTTCTCTGGGTGGGTGTTCACCCAGGGATGGTCAGTGGGTCTGGTGCAGGATGCAGAGTGATGAGAGCTGCCTCCTTCCCTTGCAGACCAGCAGAGCCTGACCAGCATGATGGACGCCTTGTGCCAGCTCATCCAGAGAGGGCAGCTCACAGCACCTGCCTGCACTGAGGTCCCACTCCAGGACTACAAGGCAGCGCTGGAGGCTGCCATGAAGCCCTTCACATCCTCCAAGCAGATCCTCCTCTTCCTCTGACCTGCAGCCCCTGCTGCAGCTCAGCTTTCCCCCGCTGCCTTGTCTGCAGACAGGAGACACTTAATGGAGGAAAAACCCCTCCTGATCCATTGATTTATTTTTTTTTACCCATGTGAAGTTTCAGAAGCCTCAACAGCTTTGCAAGGACGGCAGTGAGCATAATCACTTTTGGAGAGAGGCTGTGGTCTTACGTTGGCTGGGTGATTTTGGGGGCAAGGGCACACTCAGGGAGCCTGGGGACAGTGGCTCACTTGGCTCAGGGCAGCAGAAGAGCCACAGTTCCCCCTCATGCATGTTTTTTGGGCTGCATCGTCGCCTCCTGCCCTTGTGTAGCACCTGTCAGCGTTATTCTGCTGTTTGCACTGTTCCTCCTGGTGATGTTCTGGTGATTCTCAGCTGCTTTGGGATGACTATGCAGGGTAGCAGGGGGCTGGTCACTGCTCAGCTCCCAGCCAGCCCTTCCTTCCCCACGTTGCTGCAGCCTCTGAGCCACCTTTGTGTCCCCCCTCGCAGTTCAGCA
The DNA here is from genome assembly GCA_027925045.1 of Hypotaenidia okinawae. Classification (NCBI taxonomy): domain Eukaryota; kingdom Metazoa; phylum Chordata; class Aves; order Gruiformes; family Rallidae; genus Hypotaenidia; species Hypotaenidia okinawae. The sequence continues at coordinate 4,272,814 of BSDF01000021.1, read as the reverse complement.
GCCAAGTGTCCCCGTGCTGGGAGCCCTCCCCACACTGAATGGCAGAGAAATCCCAGATTCAAACATTGGGGGTTTATTTTTAAATTGCTTTTTTGGCTCTCTTCTGCCCAGCCCATGCCATGCTGACAGGATGGGGGTGAGGGGCACCCATGCAGGATGGAGGACAAGGGTACAATGGGCTTTTCCAGCCCTTGGCATCACTTCATCTCAAAAATGAGCTCAAGTTGCGGGGGGGAAGAGTTAGAAATGCCAAGTACCAAGAATGACATGATCTGTCAGGAGCTGTGACATGTCACCATCCCTTGGGAACAGCCCTGGGGACAGGATATAAGCAGCAGGTCACAGCTGGATGTAATTGCTGTACCTGGACTTGAGTCCTTCTGCTGTTTCTGCTGCTGCTACTGATCACAACAAGAACCTCTGGGAACCTGATGTCTAATACATGGCTGGTTTTTTAGGATGCTGTCAATATTTCTGTGCTCAGTCGGGCGTGGGAGGGTGGGAGCTGTGCTGCATTGAGGATGGGTACACCCCACGTCCCTCTCCCTCACTGTCTGGCTCTTTCCCTTTCCTAAATCCCAAGGATTTGCTGTCCTATAAAGCTTTAATTACAATTACACATGAGCAGTGAGCTACAAGTGGCTGCAGGATGGATGTATTTGGGCAGGTGCAGCAGGCAGGCACCAAAACCAGCTTTTCTCACCCCAAATCTCAGCCCCATGATGGACAAATATGTGTTTTTCCCCTGGTTACTGGGGTGGGAAGGATGAGGCTCATCCTTGGGACACCAGGGCAGGGAATAAAAGCCACAAGTCCCCACAAATGCCATTTCAAAGCTTAATTAGGGCATTTAGCTGTAGGGGAGAAGCAGCTGGTCATGCCTGATGTCCCTCAGCTCCAAACCAGCAAAGCCCTGGGGTGATGGGTTGATGTCTGCATGGGGCTATGCCTGCCTGGTCTCCTGAGATCCATGGTAAACAGTGGAGAAACCCCAGGTTATTTATTCCCCCCTAAAAAAAAAAATAGCAGCCACTTAAGCTCCTGCCTGCACCCCAGGATTTGGGGTTGGAAGAGGATAGTTTAGCCCTGAGCTGTGAGGGCAACGCATGTCTCTACCCCTCCTTCCCTACAGCAGCTCCCCCAGCAAAGGCAGAGCCACCTCCACTCATCCACACTCCCCAGAAGAGTGAAAATCCCAAAGTGTGCTCTAAACCCACCAATGGAATCAGGTAGGGGAGAAAACTCCTCCTTGTCCTGCTTGGAGTGAGGTTCAGCTCCGCTCAACCCTATTAGACAGCAGAGAATCCACACAGCAATGCTTGTGAAACACCTGGTGGGTTAGGAGGGATGGGGTGGGATTTCAGCAACCTGGCTGCTCAGGGCTCAGATGGGCTGACAGGGTTGTGAACAAGCTCAACCCAGGTGGTGGCCAGTCATGGGTGGTGTCCCCAGGGCTGGGTACTGGGACCAGTTAGATCTTTGTCAGTGGGCTGGATGAGGAGGGTGAGGGCACCCCCCTGAAAGTTTTCAGAGGACACCAAGTTGTGTGCTAAATCTCTGCCCTGAGGGAAGTGTGAGGAGCCCCATGGCTGGTGTGCAGGGATGACAGGGTGGGAGGCGTGCTGCGTCACGGTGACAACACGACGTGGAACCCATCTTCTGGCAACAGGAAGTGGAAGAGAGAAGAAATTGCTAGAAAACCCTGGTTTCCTCTCATGGAGAGAGCAGTTGTGAGCCAAGAAGTGACTCAAAAAAGCCTTTGCATTTGGTGTATCTGGCTAGGGCAGTGCTGCATCTGGGGTGTGATGGGAGAGGCCCCAGCAATGGGCATTAGATGCTCCAGACCTGAAGTTCTCGCCTTGGGCACCTTCCCCCTGGGCAGCAATGCCCATCCTCCCTTCTATGGAATAACTTTTAACGATGATTTTGGTAATGCTGTTCCTGTCAGGACTGTTCAGATACCCAGGTGATGCCCCAAGGGCAGGTGAAATTACAGCTCCAGGCTGGGCAGAGAATGGATGGAGAGCAGCCCTGCAGAGAAGGACTTGGGGGTGCTGGTGAATCGGAAGCTTGACATGAGCTGACAATGCACACTCACAGCCCAGAAAGCCAACCATGTCCTGGGCTGCATCACAAGGAGCGTGGCCAGCAGGTCCAGGGAGGGGATTCTGCCCCTCTGCTCCCCGCTCCTGAGACCCCACCTGCAGTGCTGTGTCTCTGGAGTCCCCAGCATAGGAGGGACATGGAGCTGTTGGAACGGGTGCAGAGGAGGCCATGAAGATGATGAGAGGGCTGGAGCAGCTCTCCTCTGAAGCCAGGCTGAGGGAGTTGGGCTGGTTCAGCCTGGAGCAGAGAAGGCTCCAGGGAGATCTTACAGCACCTTCCAGTCCCTGAAGGGGCTACAGGAAAGCTGGGGAGGGACTTGTTAGAAGGGCCTGGAGTGACAGGATGAGGGGAAATGGTTTTAAATTGGAAGGGGGGAGATTTGGATTGGATATTGGGAAGAAAATCTTCACTCTGAGGGTGGTGAGGCCCTGGCACAGGGTGCCCAGGGGGTGGTGGCTGCCCCCTCCCTGGAGGTGTTCCAGGCTGGGTTGGGTGGGGCCTTGATCAGCCTGGTCTGGTGAGAGGTGTCCCTGCCCATGGCAGGGGGTGGGACTAGATGATCGTTGAGGTCCCTTCCAACCCAAACCAGTCTGGGATTCCGTGATTCTATGAAACAGACTGCTGCACCAGCCTAGAACAAGGGTTTGGGTTATTCCTTGCACAGCTGCAGTGCAGCACCAGCCGTGCCTCAGGTAACAGCATCTTCCAGATGAGCATCCCACAGTTTTGGAGTCAGTGAGTATTTTTTTTCCTTCCTGTGGGGACATTCTGAGTATCACCACTGGAAAGCTGAGCGAGCAGCAAGTGGCACATTTACCTCTTGAGGGTGACGTGTGATGGAAAACACCAATATGGGAAATTACTGTTGCAAGAGGGAACCTCACTCCAAAAAAGTGTGTGAAAAGGGGGAGTTAAGCATCATACCCCCATTTCTACGTGTTTTCTGGGTTGGGGGTGGAGAGGGTGGTGGAGCAGGGATGTTGCTCAAGGTCAGAGCTTTCTGCTTTGCTTTCATTAGAGCAAATCCCTTTGATAACCAAACTCACAGCCCATGTTAGCAGGGCTTTGCCAGGCCACATCAAAAGCATTTTATCCCTTTGCACCAAGACCTTTCAGACAGGAGCAAAGCAGCCTAGGAGAGCCAAGCTCTCCCTGGTCCTCTCCAACACCATTAACTCCCCCTCCAAAAAGAAATCCATCATTTTCCTTATCCCTGCAGCAAAGCTGACAGCATTGGAGGCACAGCAGCACCGTGTGCCCCAGCACTTCCCTGATCGACAAGTAAAGTGGGGGGAAAAAAAAGCAAGAGAAGGACTTGGAGATCGTTAAGAGCACTATTAAGCATGACATAAACCAGGAAAATTAACATCAAGCTTTTATTCCCTCTGTTTATTTGACTCTGCAATAAAACCTAACAAGCTTCAGACAACTCTCTTACTTTCACAAGATGTTCCTGAGCGTTTACTCCTACACCAGGGCACAAAGGAATAAATAATTAAATTTAAATCTGCTTGTCAAATAAGCAGGATCATGGTTGGAAATCCAGCTGCTGGTGTGGCAGATACAGGGTATTAATTATTTTTATAGGGGGGTGGGTGATGGGGGAGTGGGGTTTTTTAGGGGCTGCTAAAGCTGAAACATTCCCAAGAGCCTCTGCTGGGGTTTGGTGTGATTTAGTCATCTCCTGTGTCAAAATGATAAAAATAAGTCCCCAAAAATGGCATTTAGGGATGTGGAAGAGGGACGTCACTGCTCATGGGTGGAGAATGAGGAATGGTGGCGTGCAGGCTGGGATGGGGGGTGACCTGAGGGAGGGGGATGCTATGGAGGGACCCCTGCGCACCCCAGGGTGTGGGGGTGGGGTAATTCACAGAATCATAGGGGTTGGAAGGAACCTCCAGAGCCCATGGGGTCCAACCCCCTGCCAAAGCAGGGTCCCCAGGACAGGTCACACAGGTCAGCGTCCAGATGGGGCTGGAATCTCTCTAGAGATGTAAACTCCACACCTCCCTGGGCAGCCTGTCCCAGGGCTCCCTCACCCTCACTGTGGAAAAGTTCTTCCCCATGTTGCTGCAGAACTTCCTCTGCTCCAACTTGAGGCCATCGCCCCTTGTCCTGTCCCCACAGACCCTGAGAAGAGGCTGCCCATGTTCCCCTGTGTCCCACCCTTCAGATACTGATACTCATTGATCAGATCACATCTCAGTCTTTTCTCCAGGCTGAACAGTCCCAGCTCACTCAGCCTTTCCTCACAGGGGAGATGCTGTAGGCCCTTCAGCATCTCTGTAGTCTCCATTGGGCTCTCTCCAGGAGATCCCTTGGCTTTTTTGTACCTGGGAGCCCAGAACTGGACAGGAAGGGGGAGCCCATAGGGATCTGGCACGCTGGGAAGGGTGAACCCACATTAAGCACCCTGACACATGGGGGACCCTCACCCGTGGGGATGAGGGGACACTCAGGAGCTCTCCTGAGCCACGAGAAGCAGAACCCTCCTGATCACCGTGTACAGGGAGAGGGAAGGGAGACACCCACCCCCCCCGCCCCTCCCCCCCCCCCCCCCCGAGCCACAGGAAGGCAGACCTCAACAACGCCCCGCAGCTGGGGAGGGGGGCCTCAGAAGCCCCCAGACCCGGGAAGAAGGAGGACACCCCTCCGTGCCCTGCACACCGGGCTAGCAGGCACCCCACAAACCCCCGGACACATGGGGGAACCCTGCCCACGGGAAGGGGGCGCTGATACGGCCGGTGCCTTTGAAAAGGGGAACCTCCCGCCCCATAGGTGGGAGGTTGGGGCCCGCCCGCCCCCGGTACACACGGCGGGACCATAAGGCGCCGCGGCCCCTTTAAGAGCCGAGAGGCGGGCCGGGGGGCGCGTCCTTCCGTGACGTATTCCCCCTCTCGCTCCGCGTCCCCGTCCCGCGCAGCGTCGTGACGTTACGGGGCCGCCTCGTCCCGCGCGCTCCGCCGCCGGTGCAGCCCCGCCCCCGCGGGCCGCCCCTTCCCCCCTCTTCCCCCCCCCCTTTCCCTCCCCCGGCCCCGCCGGGCGCGATGCCGCGGGTCTACATCGGCCGCCTCAGCTACCAGGCGCGGGAGCGGGACGTGGAACGGTTCTTCAAAGGCTACGGCAAGATCCTGGAGGTGGATCTCAAGAACGGGTGAGCGCGGCGCGGCCCGGCCCCTCCTGCCGCCCGCCGGCGTTACGCGGCCCGGCCCGGCCCCGGGTGGCGGAGGCCTTGAGGGGCGGGCGGGAGGCCCGAGGCCTCCGGGGGTGGGAGGTAGGCGGGACGCCGGGGTCCCCGCCGGGCCCCCGAGTCCCCTTGGGGAAGGGCGGGGCGCCCGCGGGTGGGTGGTGATGGCGGGGGAACGCGCCTGGGCTCCCCGGGGGAAGGACGCCTGGGTTGCCGTGGCGACGGGGGCAGAGGGGGGAGCGGGCCGCTTGGGCCTCTGCTAGGGGGACGGGAGGCCTGGGCCCTGGGGAGAAGGGCGGACGCCGGGGTTGCCGTGGCAGTGGGGGCGCAGGCCGTGGGGGTCCCTGCTTCAGTTACTGGAGGGTGGGGGAGGGTCAGCCGTGTCCCTCTTTGAGGAGGAGATGTCCCCTAAGGGCTTCCCCTGTGCCCCCGGGCCCCTCCACGCTCTCAGGTGAGCCCCCCAGGGGTAAGCCTGGCCGTACCCTGGGGCAACACTCCCTCCCCCCAAAAAAAACCCCTATTTGGGGGGGCGTGGTGGGCAGAGACACCTCCTCCCCCTTCCCCCTTTGCAGGCACGGTGGCAGCAGCAGAGGTCTGTTCTCAGAGCCCCCGAGCTGCCCCCACCCCAGGCTGCCATCAGCCTCCCAGCCCTGCCCCGGATCCAGGGTTTGGATCTTGCTCCACCGGCGCTCGCCCAGGACTTTGAAGTGGGGATTCTCCCAGACGAATCTGGACTGGTTTTGGTGGGGTTTAATGCTCTGAAGACCGCTGCTGTCTTTGCTTCTTCCAAGAAACCTAAAACTAAGAGCCTGGCTTAGGGAAGCTGAGCAGAGTATGGGTTTTACTGTGGTTAGCCAGGAGAGTCAATCATCATTTCTGCTTTAGAAGTTGAGGTGAGCAACGTCCAGTAAAAGTTAGTCCTTGAGCATTAAAACCACAAAGCTCATTGTGGTTCCACACTGGAGGTACTGGTAGGTGGGTGTATAGCAGTTCTGTAAGATGAATAAAAGCCATTAACAAAGCAAACAAGTGTGCACGTGTCAGTGTGTTCCCCTTCCAGCTTCAGGCAGAACTGGAGATTGTCCATAATTGAAATGCTTGAGCACTGTGTTTTCTTCCAGTCCCACTGCATACCCTTGGAAGTGTTTTTGGGGAGGGATCCATTTTCCTGTTGCTATTTAAAGCCCCCAGATTAAATATTTTTGTTTCATAGACAAGATGTTGGGGTGGGGGGGAACTAAACCCCAGAACTTTCCTGGCCAATGTAGAACTCCCCAGTTAGATGGCTAATGGACTCGTCTTCTTGCTTTATTGAAAACCATCTACCAAGGATCAGCCCTATGATCCCAGCTCAGCGTTTAGAAACCATCTGCAGGGAGGTGGTGCAGGTGCAGGAGTCGACTTAAGGGTTGCTTGAGCTGCCCAAACCTGTGGCATCTTAATTACGAATGGTAATGGGTACAGAGGGGAAGGGATGCAGCCCACCCCCGTGTGAAATTCAGGTGCTCTCTACACCATGCGCTTCGTTCCAGAGCTGACGTGAGTTTTGCAACTTCACTTGGGGGAGACAGAGTTCCAAAGTTGCAGGTTAACAGATGAACTCCGGGAAACTCGGATGTGATTGAGGTGTCTTGGCTTTGGCTGTAGCGGATTGCTCCAGCTGTGGGTTAGCTAGAGCTGGGTTTGTATTTCTGGGGTGAACTCAACAGTTTTCATTCATTTTTCAGGTGTGTATTTTGAAGTTCTTTCACCAGGCTACTCTTGCTTTGTAGTTAAATTCCCCTTTGACAAAAAATTTGACTTAAGCCATCAGATTTTGTGTGCATCTACTTGGGGGAGCCTTGCGCTGCGCTCTGGCTGGGGTGCTCTGCTTTTGTTCACTCTCTGATCCCTCCTCTGCGACTTATTTTTAGTAGTGCTTAGCAAACGATTAAAAATTACAGCATGGGGGGGATTTAACTTGAGAGATTCTTTCAGTTTCTTCTGGAAATTCGCGGGCTATCTGCGGTGCTCAGCTGGCAGGAGATTAGCCCTTCGGTGTTCTAGCAGTTAAGCTGAAATGCTTCAGCAAGAGAATGAAGCTGCAGTGTGATACAGCAAGAGTCCTAAAAGCTTAGCTGGGTCTGGCTTGCTGCTAATTGTAATTTAAGCTTGCAATTCACGATCTTAAAGCAGTGCTTACCTGAGAGAAGGATGGGAAAAGCAAAGCCAGCTCCTGCAGGATTCGCTGTTCCAAGTTGTGATTTCTAATTGTACACTTAGAGTTTTCATCTTCTTTTCTCCTACTCAGAACTGCACCGACACCTGGAGCTGTGCTGTACTGAGTATGTGCTGTGTGTTTACTAAGTGACCAGAAAATCAGACTTTTCAGCTTGCTTTTTTATCTTCTAAAGCTCCACTAAAAGCTGACTGTAATAACCCTAAGAGCTGGAAGGCTTTCATTGATGGGGAAACCAACCTGTGATCTCACTGGGTTAAAAATTAGTTCTACCTGTGTGCTCACCTTCCCTGCACCACCCTCACTGGCTTCATCCTCATGAAGTCTCTGTGAGACAGAGATATGTAATTTCTACAGATTGAGGAACACGGGTGAAAACTAGAAGCTTCAAACTTCTTTCATCTAGCTAGGTTCAAAGCCTGAACCAAAGAGAAGTGATTTGATTTCTTTGTACTGCCCCCAGGAAAATGTTTAACGCCCGTTAACTTCAATTGGAGTGATTGGTATTTCATTAAGAAATGAATCAACTTGGTGTCACAGCATAGCCAGTACACCTAGGTGACAATAAGGTGATCTCCTGACAAATCGGGTTTTAATTCCACTGGATTTGTGGATAATTTTTTTCCATTAATTAATATTAAGATCAATAAGGTGAGATTTTAATTTCTTTTTGTTTCAGGGTGTTCAGTTGTGCTCAAAGACCAGGGATCCTCAGCGACCTTTGTCTTTAGTACAGAAACCACCACCCAATCTTAATTAGTTTAATTAAACTTAGATTTCAGTTGAAATTCAAGTATTTTTTGAGGCTGTAACTTCAGTGACTCATTTAATAGTTTTGTTTCAAGCCTCGAGATGTTTTTCCCTGACAATGCCCTGCTCCTGCCTACAGCCTCATTTGGAGCAGGACTGGCAGGCAGAGCATGACCTGCGGCTCTGCTGTTCCCCTCTATGGCTACGGTGCAGGCAAGCGTATGGATGGAGTGAGCAGCCTGAGTGGATCACAAGCTGTGTACAAGTTAATTTTCAGGACTGTTTTTTAGGGCTGGACACATTCCATTCTTCATTCCAAATGAAGCTGAAGCCAGGAATCCGTTTTCACTCTGCAGAGCTGCATGTGTTGATGTCTGCTTGTCCCACCTTGCTCATTCCAGAGATGCAGGAGGAACGGTGGAGATGGTTGAGCTCAGTTGCAGCACATCTGTCCAGATGAAGTGGTTGTGTAACACAACATTCAAACACTGATCAACTCTTCATTTCATTAGTTGAGAGCGGGACGAGAGCTGAGCTGGTCTGCCTTTGTTGGGAACTTGCAAAGCGGCTGCAGAATGGATCACAGAATCCCAGACTGGTCTGGGTTGGAAGGGACCCCAAGGATCACAGAGCTCCAACCCCCTGCCACAGGCAGGGCCACCAACCTCCAGGCCTGGAGCTACACAAGGTTGCTCAAGGCCCCATCCAACCTGGCCTTGAATCTGTAGGTTGAGCCACTTACCTGGACTTCAGGGATTTCTAGTCTGGAATGGGACAGCAACTTCAAGGCCCTTCTTAGCACAGGGTGGGGAGTCATGCTTTGGGGCTCCAGCACACCTCCAGCACCAGCCTTTGATGGCTAGTGGGGGAAAAATTGGCATGTGGGGACCGGATTTGGGCTGGGGTGACCCAGCAATGCAGGTGGGGGAACAGCTGAAAGGAGGAGGAAGATGAGAGCCTACCTATTCAGGCTTTAAAGCAATTTTTTTTCCTAAAATAGCTTTTCTTCCCCTCCTTTTTCACTTGGGAATTAAAATAACCAACCCCTGGCACTTTTTAGGAGGCTCAGTCTATCAGAATTGCCTGGGACAAGGACACACTCCTGTAGCTTCTTCCCTTTTTGGTAGATGAACAGAAAATGGGGTAGCTTCTTGTTAGCTGAAGTAAATTGCGCTGACGTTTTTAGTAAGCAGTTTTATACCACACATGAAGTAGTAACAGTAGACAGTCAAAAGAAGATTTACTTGCACTGCTGTCATACCACAGCAGGTTCAGATTGCTGTAGTTAAGGCTGTGTCAGCAGTTGCAGCTTTTCTGTGGTGTAAAACTGTGCTTCTGAAGGCTTTTAATTCATTTTTTGGATGATGTGGTGCAATATTATACATACCTGACAGGTGGGTTGGTATTATCTTCCTTTATGAGCGATACGGGGAAGGACTTTTAGTATTCTGTAAATGCAAGTCATCTCAAGGCTTGTGTGAGCTTGCTCCTTTGACTTCAGAAGAGAAAAGAGAAGTTTCTGCTTGGACCTTTTCCCCTCGCCCCCCCCCCCCCCCATCGGAGTAGTGTCTCCCTCTAGGGCTGAGTATCTTACTCATGGTACAGCCAGACCAAGTCCTCTCAATGTAGGACCTTCTCAGGAGTGCTTTGAGGCAAACTCTTGTGGAAGGCCAGCTGGGGGAACTGGTGTCAGCCCACTGGTGCTGGGTGCTGTATTGTGTCTTGTGCCATAGGGGTGACTGAGTTTCCCCCCAACCCCAGGCAACTTCAAGGAAAAAACAAGTTCAATATGCTGCTCTGATTAAATCCAGATATTCCTCCCTTATTCCAGCTTCAAATGTCTGTGCATTTATTGTCTTGAAAGTGCTGGTGGTAGCAGGCACTTCACCTTGTAAGTAATTGCTTTTAGGGTGAGATCTCCTTTAAACGCTTGGCTTGCTCTATTTTTGGAATTGAAGGGAAGAAAGTTCCAATTTGAATGGTTTTAAAATGACTGTGATTGTTTCAATTGTTATAAATCAGTCACGCTTGTTTCTTCCATGAAACTACAGCACTCGCATGAGAAAGCAGCTCCCTTAGTTGTGGTTTGGAGTAGCTCTGAAGTGTTTTGTTAATACCAGGGCAGGGAAAGCAGTGAGAAAGGTTGAAAATGAAGTGACCCAAAGAGGAGGCCAGTATTTTTGTATAAGGGGTTTGTTCTTCTGGATTATTTAAAACACCAGCACGCACAAAATACTCCCCACCACCACCTTGGCTTGCTCAGGCACGACTTCAGGATTATGTATTTGGCTACAGCAGCCAAAAAAAGAGGGTCTGGCTGTGTGGGGGGCTACAGCATCCTCGGCTAGGGGACCTTGGGGCCTGGATCTGCTCTCGGCAAGTTGCTGAAGGAGAAGCAATTCTAACTGCAGGTCGACTCTGAACCCTGATAAACAGCCCTTGGATGCTTTCTGTCATCTTCCCCTGACCCTTTGGGATAATGGGCATTTACACAATGTTGGGTTTTAAACAGATGTTTCATTCTTGCCAGGTTAGAAATTGGCAGCTTGAGTTTTGCTTCAGTGCTGCTGTGAATTTGCTCTGCAACCATAAGTCAGTCACCAGCTTGTCCCTGAGCACCAGCTGTAAGAAATTATTTAAAAGCCCTACGGTTGCTCTTTGGGATCTCTGGCCAACAAGGATTTGGGGCTTGCAGCAGTCTGATGTTGGTGCTGATGCCTGTGGCACCTCTGAAGATTAAACTAAAAACCCTGGCTTTAACTTCTCAGGCAAGCAGCGGACTACAAGCTTTTGTCTTGTGTTCTGTTTCTGTGGCAGGAAACCAATGCCACAATGTTCATTTGAATGGTGAAAGTGAGGGGGTTTTGATGGGTTGTTTGGGGTTTTATTTCCAATTTTTATCCACCCACTTGTGCTGGATCTGCTTGTGATTTCCAAGTCTTGAGCAAGAGTAGTGTAACGCATGTCTTCAAACACAAAACCTCTCCAGACCCACATCCAGTGCTGCCTTTGAAGGCCTCTTGGCTGCAAGAGACTCTTTGCGCAGGAAATTCATTCTTGGGTGCTGTTGTTGCATTTTCTTAAGTCCTTTAACAAGGTTTGCACTCACCATGCTCTCCTGAATGTTAGGATCTTGGAAATGTAGTGGGCATCAACCATGTGTTCTGTGGTACGTGGGAAGCCACAGGTATCTGGACAGGCGTGAGGCCTGTCCTCAGCTTTTCTTACCCAAACCCCCAGCACTGCCCGCAGTCAAGAGTAAAATGAGTCTAATCAAAACAAAAAATGTATCTCTTGTTGGATCTTTGTGCTGGGTGTATAGACAACTTGTGTTTGGAGAGATGAATGAGTATTTCACAGAACCATAGGGGTTGGAAGGGACCTCCAGAGCTCATCGGGTCCAACCCCCTGCCAAAGCAGGGCCCCTAGGACAGGGCACACAGGTCAGTGTCCAGATGGGTCTGGAATATCTCCAGAGAAGGAGACTCTACACTGCGCTGGACAGTCTGTCTCACTGCTATTTCTATTTGAAATAGGGATTAAAGTAGCTTCCTAACAGGACCAGGAATAAAACCAAGGCACTTCAAATCCTAAATCCTAATCCACAGAACATACATATTTCAGTATCTGTCTGGTGCCGTTTCAACCCGAGAGCTGTCGAGCAAACGGATAGAGCAGAGCAGCACAGCGCCGTGTTTTGGGTTTGTGGGGTGGTCCTCATGGCCTTGAACCCTCACCCAGCCTTCAGGAGGCTGCAGGCATTGCTCATCTGAAGGACTGCACGCGGAAAAGCACGCTCCTCAGGCTGGTTTTGAGCACAGATCCATCAGGTTTGCTTCCTTTCAGAATGATTCATTCATTATTTTTCTCTCCCTCTCTCTAGATACGGCTTTGTTGAGTTTGATGATCTGCGTGATGCAGATGATGCTGTTTATGAGCTAAATGGTAAAGATCTTTGTGGGGAGAGAGTGATCGTTGAGCATGCCAGAGGCCCTCGTCGTGACAGCAGTTACGGTTCTGGACGCAGTAAGCACTACCATGCATTTGTATCCGTGACTTATTTTAAATAAAACATATTTTTTTGCTCATTTAAAAAAGAAAAAAAAGTAATTTTAAAAGAAAATGATTTGAAGTTGTGAATAGTGTTCTGTAATTGTAAATGTAACTGTTGATCTGAATATTTTTTAACTTGTTTGTTGTATTAAACTATTTTAATTGATGATAAATTAATAAACACAATTTCTTGTACCATTTTTTACTATTATCATTTCGTTTTAACTCTTTGAATGGTTTTTATTTGCGATGTGCTGTTTAACATAGATTTAACAAAGACCTCAATGTTTTAATTAAAAGAGTCCTTTGAGGCTAAGATGACTGCCCGTTCCATTTGCTGACCTTGGGTTCCCTTTCCATGAGTGGCTTCTTTGACCTTTGTGGCCCTTGGCTGACCAAAAAGGAAGCCATGTGACGACCGCAACCTTTTCCCATTAGACCTGGGTGGTGAGGATCCCAAGGGTTAGGAGAGAGATGAGATTAATCTCAAATAGGTGCCTGAAAAGCTTTATTCAGGTCAGATATTCAGAAAACTTTTGAGCAATGTAAGTAACATTAGTAAACTGGCTTTAATTCGGTTTCTTCTTTCAAACTGTTTTAAGACTAATTTAAATGTAACTGCATGTTTACTTATAATTATCATTATGTGCATTGTTTTAATCATGTGCTCGTAGTAAAATTTTTCTTTTTCTTTTTATTTTTGACTGCTTTGGAACTTTCTAGTGTTCTATACAAGGAGGGAGGGGGTGGGGGGTTGAATTTAGACTAGTGGGTGGGTGAATGTATTTGCGAACGTACGGGGCAGAACAGTGTTTGTCCGGGATGCTGAGCAAGTGCTCCACTGCCCTAGTTGAAGTACTGCTGTCTGCTTGTCACCTCCTAAAGGTGGATATGGTTATAGAAGAAGCGGAAGAGATAAGTACGGTCCTCCTACCCGTACAGAATACAGATTGATTGTGGAAAATTTGTCAAGCCGCTGCAGTTGGCAAGACCTTAAGGTATGGGGCCCCTTTCTTTACCCTCTCTATTAAAGAGCACAAAGGGTAAAAAAAAAATTAGCTTTGGTTTCAACAAGAACTGGTATATGTACACCTGTGTACTTGACTCCAACCTGGTGGTAAGTCTGTGTGCTCCTATGCACGGTTTTGGGAAGAAAGAGGCATGTTAGGACAGTATGGAAGAGGGTTTGCATATATGAACTCATTAACGTGACACTGGGAATTGCACCTGCAGACTTGGTGTCAGTCACTGCAAGAGTAACCTTTGTTTTTCCTTAGCACGTGCCAACATCATGTGCAGATGTGGTTTATCTTATCTTTAAGCCCTGTCAAAACAGGCTTTAATCAGGCCAGTGGTAGGATTCACTGGAGATGGAGGAGTTCTCCCTTGTCACTTTGGGTTTTACTCATCAACTTGGTGTTAGAGCTATATGGAAACCATAGCATTGTCCTTACAGGGTCTCTGTTAAGCATTTCCACATCATGTTAAGCTGTTTTAAGGAGAGCTTCATGGAAAGGATGCTTCCAGACTGAGCAATCATGCAAAGCCTCTGCCAAAATCTAGTATCTTCTTAAATTCAAGTGAGTAGAAGGTGATTCTCAGCAGTGGAAGCATCCAGTAACACTGTGTAGCCCCCAGTTGAGTACGCTGGAGGTGAAGCATTGACTCCAAATTATCTGCATCGTGGATGAGGGGGGCAGCAGGACAGGGAGCAGAAATTCAACAGCAGGTGCAAAAAAGTATTTCCTTTCCCAATTTAGCAGCAATGGTTAAAACCCCTTGTTCTTACAGGAACGCTTTCTTTTATGGTTCTCTTTTAAGGATGTGTAAAATATGTTCTAAACAAACTTTGACGTAGTAGAAACTGCTCTGTAATTGAATGTGTAACACTAGTTCAGGTACGTACTGAGATTCTTCAAATGTCTTTTGTTGTTAATGCTTCACACCATCAATAGCTTGTCTTTTGCTTCTGGTATTAAAAATTGTAAGTAGAGCATGGCATGATTAATCCTCTACTGGACGCATTGCTTTCTTTGAATAGCTGTCCTTTCAGTGTACTTAAAATGGGAGTAGCTGGGTTGAAACCAGACTGAAAACGGAGTTTTGTGCCCTGTTTCCATTGTAGCCAAAGTCTGCAGTGGCTGAAAGATGCACCTGTGTGGTAGCTTGCTCAAAGCCAGGCCAGAATGATCCTCCCTGATAAACAGAGGCGGTTTGTGATTGAAACAGCAAAGCCAGGAAGCATGAAGTGGGAAAACAGATTGAGCTTTTAGTGGTGGTGGGGCTTTCTTCCAGCAGAGTATGTTACCTAGGTGGAGAACAAAGGGAAGTCTGCTTGCCTGTAGTCTTCTTGCCTCTTCGTATTCAACTTTGAAGTTTATCGCTTTTCCCAAGTTGAAAACATGACTTAAAGAACAAGCTTTTTCTTTAATTGCTTTTTGTAATTTGAAGCTTATCACAGCCCAGAGCGTACTTGATATTAGACTCTGGGTGACCTTAAATTTATCGTTTGGCTCAAAACTCTCCGCACCGCCTTGGTTCTAATCACACAAACTCCATGAGACTGCAGTGGGTTGTTTGGCTTGCTCAGGAACCTTGGCGTTAGCACTGCAACTGCTGTTTGGTTAAAAACCCTTGCTGATATCTGTGTGGATACAAGAGGCTGAGTGAGCATCGTTGCGGAAACGAACGGGGTCAGCCTGGGAGCCTGACTCTGGATTCGAGGCAATGGTTATTCTGTCCTCTTCCTCTAGGATTATATGCGTCAGGCAGGGGAAGTGACATATGCAGATGCACACAAAGGAAGGAAAAATGAAGGTGTGATTGAGTTCAAATCCTATTCTGACATGAAAAGAGCCCTTGAAAAGCTGGACGGGACAGAAGTAAATGGCAGAAAGATTAGATTAGTGGAAGACAGACCTGGATCGAGACGGCGCCGCTCTTATTCCAGAAGCCGAAGCCATTCGAGGTATGTCTTTCCGTCGTGTAGCTCAGGGTGGATCTAGCTGCACTTACATGAATACACAGCAGGTTGCAGAACACCTTGGTGGTGGTCAGAGTTCTCAGTAAATCTCATTTTTGAGAATGTATTAGTTACCTGCAAGTAACCAAGGGAAATGAGGCCTCTGTTCGGAGGGGTCTCACACAGTGAGCGTGTGTACCTGCTACCAAACACCCGATGGCGTGCTGCTGTTCTTCACCTACTCCATCAAGTCCATAGTCCTTGCTGTCTTGCAGGCGCAGGCTGCGTGGCAGGTGTAGCTGTGCATCGAAGTGAAACAGAAGGTGCTTCTAACACTTTGGCTCTGAACATTGTGTTCTGCTGTAAGCACCAGGACTAACAGTTCTTTCTCAGCTTGGAAACCCACACTCCTTCCCTGTTTCCTAGAGATCTGCTGCTTTCATTGTGTGATCGAGAGAGCTACTTCAGCAGGAACACCAAGTATTGTCCCCTTTCTGTTCTGGGGTAGAACTTGTCATGAGAAAACTCAGGCAAACTTCTACTGATGGTAGAGCAGGTTGCTTTTGAAACCAAAGCCTGAAGTCAAGGCTTTATCCCAGTGTCTTACTCAACTTGACTGGGAAAGTGAGTCTTGCTTCCTTATCTTAAATATAAGGTTGAGTATTTTCTTCCAGGTTAGCGCCCCTGCTCACTTCCAGACATGGCAGCGGAGGATGAGCAGTAGGGAGAAGGGTACTCTGTTTGTAACGTTCTTGTGAGATGCTTTTGCCATTCAGCTGCTTAAAAAGTGCCTTAATGCTATGGGGCTGTACCCAGAGGGGACCAGGGGATCACAGCTCTCCATGGGCACATGCTAATGTTTGCTGATTGATTTTTGTTCCAGGTCACGCTCTCGAAGCAGACATTCACATAAGAGCAGGAGCCGCAGTGCCAGTAGTAGTCGCTCCAAGAGTAGATCAAGATCCAGGTAAGTGTCTGTGTTGGAAGCAATGGGGGCTACCCACTTACATGAGAAGCATCATCCTAAATTTGTAGTACGAACACTATTTGTTTTTCTTTCCTGTGCTGTATTCTGCACGCTACTTAAGTGCCAGTCAAATCCAAGCTGTGCTAAAGTGATGCTGTCTGTTGCTTTTGTGCTTTCAGGTCTGTGTCCCGTTCCAGAAGCAAGAGCCGTAGTCGAAGCAAGAGCCGTAGCAGAGGCCAAAAAGAGAAAAGCAGGACTCCAAGTAAAGAGGATAAAAGTAGGAGCCGCAGCAGGAGTGCAGAGAAATCCCGAAACAAAAGTAAAGATAAATCTGAGGGTGCTCTTCATAACAGTGATGAGAAAGCGAAGAGCAGGAGCTGCAGCAAGGAGAAGAGTAGAAGCAGGAGTGGGAGTAAGGACAGGGGAGAGACAAGGGAGAGCATGAGGAGTAGGAGCAAGGAGAAGAGTAGAAGCAAAGACAGGGAGAAGAGCATTAGCAAAGCTAGAAGCAGGAGCAAGAGCAGGGATGAGAGTAGGAGCAGGAGCCACAGTAAGGACAAAAGGAAAAGTAGGAAGAGGAGCAGGGATGACAGCAGAAGTAGGAGCAGAAGCCGCAGCAAGAGTGAGAAAAGTAAGAAGCGCAGCAAGCGAGACAGCAAACCAAGTAGCAAGAAGAAAAGGAAGGATAGCCGTGAGCGGTCCAGGTCAGGCTCCAAAGAAAAGGAGCATCTAAAATCGGATTCTGAGAAAAAGGAGGCAAAAGGTGAGGGTGAGGATGCAGCTGCACGTCGGGCGTCTCGCTCCAGGTCTAGGTCAATTTCTAAGTCAAAACCAAATGTCAAATCAGATTCTCGTTCCAGGTCTAAATCTGTTTCAAAGCCTAGGTCCCGGTCCAAGTCCAGATCTAGGTCTGCCTCTAGGTCACACTCCCGATCACGGTCAAGGTCTCGCTCCAGATCCTAACCTTGCTGCAACCACACTCGGAATGGTCAGAGAAGTCTTTTGTACATGTTTAGTAGTCGTAGCGCAAGTGATTGAAGTAGAAAACATGTCGATGCTGTATATTTTTAACAACTCTGATGGTATGTCTGTCATTGTTAACTGCAGTGCTCCCTCCCTGCAACGCTCTCCGGTACAAGGCTCTTCAGCTCATTTTCTATCCCATAGAAAGGTTCTCTTTAAATATAACTCTTCCTAGAGCACCTAAATTGCCCTGTTTTCCAGGAAGAGCCTTGCAGAGAACGAGCACTGCACCTTGGTGGGTTTATGAGATTGCAGTGATGACTGATAGGTAGGTATGATGGCTTCAACAGTCTTTGCCCTTGAATCGATGCCCTTTGATGTATGCCATTTAGTGGAAGTGCTAAGTCTTAAGTTTCATACTACTTTTGTTTCATATTTTTTGGATTTACAAAGTTGTGAATAGCACAGTCAAAAGGAAAAAAAAAATAGGTACTTGCAGTAATCCATAGGGAGAAGTATAGTTCCATATTCTGGTATTGTGACAATATCCTTGTTTTATATTAAATTTTTTTATTTTATTTTTTTCCCTGTCTTGCAAAGTACAGTGACTCCTGTTTCCATGAAATTTGAATAAAGACTATTTTTGCTTGATGACATTTGGTGGTGGTTACATCAAGTTGTGTTGTGATTGTCGCCAGTTTATATTCCACTGGGCTGAGCCTGGATTTGCAGAAGAGTTACTTGCAGAGAAATGGGTTCTTGGTTTAGAAAGCTACTTAATCTGAAACGTAGTCACGACTCTCCAATACAATCCAGGTAAAATAACTCATTTCTCTAGAAACGCTGCATTGTTTGGAGCTTTCACATTGCAGCAGGGAGAAGAAAACAGGACAACAAACCAGGACCAATAATGAAGGTGACTGGCCTGTTCTCACTGTATCAGTGACACTGCTGAGCTTCACCTTCTGTAACACAAGGTAGAAAATTCTTCACTGACTTAACTCACTCGACTCAAAGTCAACCAAAGTCCTTGTTTGCCCCACAACAAAGCATTGTACAGCTGATGCTGGAGGTGAGTGTGGCTGACACTCACTTTCTGCTCCACATTTTACTCTGCAGATAATCGGTGCAGTTGCTTCCTCCTTCACGCTGTTGGCCTTGCTTATGGTACCCTTGGGAGAAAGGAGGGGAAAGATGCACGATGCCTCTATGGTGGTGTTCTGTTCTAGCATGCTCAGCGGGAGGGCACAAAGCCGCCCCAGCTGTCTGCTGCTGGTTCTTCCTTGATTTCATGATCCCTGATTGCAAGTTTGGGATTTCAGTCATGAACCACAACTCTAAACAGGAATGTGTCAGTACATGGGATGAGGATGTCACAGGCTCTGACAGCATGAACCAGCCTTTGCTCTGGGCACTGTGCAGTAGCCAGGATTTAATTCAATGCCCTCCACCCCAAAACATGGAGGGAATTAGGGCTTTCCAATTGTGGATGCAAGGAGCAGATCGTGTGTGGCCCTTTCCTGGGAGGGAGCTGCTGCACAGATACACTGTCTGCTCTGACTTTGCGGTGTCTAGATGGGCTCTGCCATCAAACTGAAATTCTCTCGCCCTGGTTTTCTCAGCCCAGCTTCTCTAGGTACACCCATAGCAATTTGGAGTTGAGGCTGGAGCATCAGCTTGCCTTTTCTCAGCGTATTTTCCAGGAGCTTTTCCTCCCAATACAACATCTGTGCTTGGGGGAACCTCTATAAAAGGAAAAAACATACAGGACATGCTTCTGAGGAGCTCTGGGCGTGGATGCACCCAGAGTGGTGGGGGCTGCTTTGCCTACGTGTCCCCAGCAGCCCTGTGGACATGGGGAGGAAAGCAGGCAGCTTCTGGCAGCAGTTTGTGAAGAATATCCTGATTTGAGCCATTAGGAAATCACTCGAACTTCCCACAAATTCTTCCCTTGCACGAGTGGCTTGGAATGAAGAACTGACAGCCCCAGCACCTCGCTCTGCCTCCCAGCAATGTTCCCATAAATAAAAGGCAAAATGTGGTTTGGGAGTTCTTGCTTGTCTGGCAGGAAAAAAAAATATATATATATATGGCTTTATCAAAACCTTTCCTTCAGCAAATTTCAAACTGCTAACAGTACTTATTAACTGCAGTTCTTGCAGCAAGATGTTAACTTCATAGGTGCAAGTAATTCCATTTAATTTGATCATTTGAAACTTGCATTGCCATATTAAAAAGATGAAAGGGCGATAGATCAGGAGAGTTGCTTTCAACACACAATATTCCCGTAGAGTTTAAGAGGGGTCAGGGCTCGGCGAGTGGCTCAGACTTTATCAAATGTCATATTACTACAGTGGCATGAGAAAGCTCTGCAGAAGTGATATTCAATTCCTTTAGAAGGAAAAGCCTCTTTCAGCCATAGATATTTAGGGCTTGAACATCTTAGGCTCTCTTCACAACATTTCTAAACCCTTTTGCTGCTTAATCTTAGAACAGAAGCAAACCAGGCTAGGCAAGATGCTTGCTAATAGGGGATAATTAGTTAAAAAGTACCTTTAAGAAAATCTGCAAAGACTTAGCCTAGATAAAGTCTGGGCTAAGTCTTTAAAAAGTGCCTCTGGCTTTTGCTGTCTGACTGGAACCCTGCTCTGAACAAAGTGAGAGTTCAGTGAGCCCTTTGGGAGGGAAGTTTCTTCCCTAAATACCTGAAGACAGGACTTTGGAAATGGAGCTACACAGAAAAGTCTTGGCTGAGGTGTTCAATTTTCATGGTGTGCAGGAAGGGGAATTTCCTGCAACACAAAAATCCCTTTGAGGATGTGTGCCAGCGCACCTTGGGTGATGCTGAAAGCCTGGAGCCAGCACCAGCTTTAGGGGAGATTTCTGTGTGCGAACAGGGCATTAGTGCGGGGGTTGGTATGATTAATTGTGAGTTCCCTGCTTTTCTTCCTGCCATTTTCAAAGCAGGTGATTGATTGTTGTAAGCAAGCTAGCAAAGGGGTAGGAAAAAAACCTCAAGTTTTGATTTTAAAAAACGCAAACAGCACAACCTTTGAGGCCTGAGCAGCCTGAGATCAGTTCCTGTTTGCCCAAATCTTTGCTGCTGTATTGGGAGGCTTATGGGTATGGGGGCAGCTGCTAAGAAAATCACTGAAAGATTTAAAATGCACCTCAAGTGCCTATGTGGTAGCACTAGAATTTCAGTAAGTTTTAATTTCTGGATTTCAATAAGAATTTTGTCACCTATCAGACAGTGTCTTCTTCAAAGCCCAGGACTGCTAAACCACACCTCAGGCTCTCACCACAAACCTTGCACCAGGGCAGTGCTCCAGCTGGGTTTGTCCTGAACAAGAGTGGTGAACACCAGGGACTCCACTCCTGCTTGACATGAAACCTGTGCTTAAGCATTCACCATGATTCGGCTCTGCACCCTCCCATGCTTTGGTTTACCCTTACATGTGGGGGCTGCAGTGATGGAGCGACCCCAGCAGCACTGTTACCCCATCCCCAGAACAAGCTGCTTTCTCAGGCTGCAGAGTCCGGTTGTTTTGGCTGGCCTGAGGTTGCCCCATCTCTGGCTGCTCACGTGAAGTTACAAAGGAAACCAGGAACCCGGTTGCGCTATCACACACACACGTGATGTGGCTCCAGCTCAGGCCGGGTACCCGCTCAGAAAGGATGTGGTAGGAGCAACGGAGGGGAGAGTGACTTCCTGAAGAGATTTCATAAGCTGCAACCATCGGGAAGGTGAAAAATGAAACCTGTGCCTTAGCTCTGGGCTCTGGCTCTTCCTTGGGCACTGAATACCCCAATACCTTCGTGCAGGAAGGTCCCAGTGCTGGCAGCAGGACCAGAAAGGGGCTTGTTTGGGGCTGTGTCCCCACATGTCCTGCTCAGAGGCAATGCTCCCGTGGTGGGGAGGCGATAGCTAACCTGAAACACATCAAGCTGCTGAGCTAAGCAAGCTCCACCGCCCTCCCCCCACTCCTCAGCTGGGGCCTTCTTCCTCTGCCGTAAGGCTGGCGGGGAAAGCAAGGCAAGCTTTAGAGCAGCAATCTGTGCACAGAGGGGATTGCTGTCACTGCTTACAGAAGGCTGTATTAAAAAGAATAAAAGGCATCATTTCTTCACCTCCTGCCTCTGGGGGTGAGCAGCTCCAGCTGCTGATGGGTCCCTGTGGGTTCCTGCAGTCTCAGCTGCAGCCCACATTGCAGCCCACATCACAGCTCAGGGTCCCCAGCAGAAGGATGAGATGATGATGGTCGTTCCTTTAGCCTCTGCCTGTGGATGCTGGTGGGCTCTGTGGGCTGGTCTGGGGTTCCTCAGACCTCTCCTGGTCCCTCTGTCTCTGTCTTGGGTGTGATCCCAGCATTTCTGCTTCTTTTCCAGGACTGAGACACTCATACTACTCCCCAAATAACCCTAAATATCCCTGCAGGCTGCTGACAGCTGAGATGCTCCAGTGCCCAGGATGTTCCAGATCTCACCCCAGTGCTCCGATGTCCAGGATACTCCAGGTCTCATCCAAAGAGTGCAGCATTGCACCCACCACCTCTCCATCACCAACCTACTGTTTTCCCCTGCCCTGCCCTGGGAGAGGTGCTTCAGGCTGCAAAGCCCTTTAGGACATGCCCGGGGGTGGCACATCCACCGTTGTCCCCAAATCCCCAAAAATCAGCATTTTAAAAAGGCAAAACAGCAGCCCTGGAAAATCAAAAGGTTTCCTTGCCCCCACACCAGGCAAGGGGACACCAGGGTTCTCCACAGAGTTGGCTCCCATGGGAAAGAGTTGCCTGCTGTAACGCAGGGGAGAGGAGCCACTTTCCCAAGCCTTTTGGGTGCGGTATGCTAAATTCAGGAGCTGGCAACTGGCAGGATGGTGCTGGATAGGACCATGTCGGGAGTCTCTTTCTTTTCTTCTTTCTTAATTCCACTCTTGCTCAGTGTTTTGTCCAAGAAAAAAGGGAAACTATTTGAGTCATGTCTGGAAAGCAGTAAAAATAGGAATGCAGACATGGCACCTTCTCCTTTTGCTGCATAATACCAGGTGCCTCAGAGGGACAAGGACAACGCTAAGCCTCAGTCTGCTGCCTGCAGAATGTGCCTCAGTTTCTCTATCTGTAGGATGGAAATATTGACTCAGATCTGTCTGCTTTTGGGTGACGGTTATCACCCCTTCCCCACTGACCCTTTGCAGAAGCACTGCAATGCTTTAACTCCCCTATGTAGGGAAAGGCAACTGCTCTGTGAGTGTGTTCATCCTCCCCAGCGCAGACAACAATTTTCAGACCAGGTACTTTTTGCACCAGATGCTTGGCTTGGAGTGTCCAAGCAGGAATTTCCAGGGTAAGGACATTTTGCAGCATCATCTTCCCAATAATTAGGCTGAGGCATTAAGTGCCCCTCACAGCAAGGCAGTAATCTCACCAGGTCTCTGCAGGGCATGGGTCACCATGCCCAGCACACTGCTGTGACTCAGCCAGATCCCTGCTGTGTAATATAATGTTCATTTCTGTCCCAAGGGTGTCTGAACATCACTGAGTGTGTCTGCTCTCCTAATTTTGCCTAGAAGTGCAGGTTTTGCATCAAAACCTTCAGTTCATGTGGCTACTGATGTTGCACTTAGTGTTTCCCAGCCTGGAGCTGCTGCAAGTCATGGTGCTGTACCACAGGCTTGTGAAACTGCAGGGACTTCACTGGCAGCAGCGGTGAAGCCAGTGTAGTAGTACTACTACTACTAATAATAACAACAAAAATACTAATAACATTGTGTGGCGGGAGAGGAAGAATCAGTGGAATAGTTTGTGCCCACGGGGTAGGCTCTGTCCTGAAACAGCCAAAGCAGTGAGACAAAAAGGTGAGGAGCCCCATAACAGGGTTCTCCCAACAAAACTTATCTTCCTGCACTGAAAACGAAAATGTGAGTCTAAATAAACATGGTTGGGTTAGTTATTTATAATTCTTTGGGCTCCTCACCAGTTAAACCCCCAGCCAGGAGCATCTGTGGAATTTGGGTTGTAACTGGAACTTGCTGGCAGAGACGAAGTGAGGAATATATTTGTTTTCTGACTAATATTAAAGTCGTGTGTTTTATGTGGCTCACTCGAGGGGTGAAGAATATTATGATGTGTATTTCAAATGAGCCATTTCCAACCTCATTTATTATTTTCCTGCAATCCCATTCCATTTAAGTTGTCACAGCTTGGGGCCCGCTCCTGCTCCTTCCTTGCAAATTTAAAAAAAAAAAAAAAACCCAACCCTAAAGCGTCGTTAAAAAAAACCCCAACCTACCAGTGGTTCTTTTTATTGTGTCAAAATTCAAATACAAAGGAAAATAGCATTCTCAGATGAGAAGAAAAACAAGTTTAAGAAACACAGAGAAGAGGGGGGTTACATTTATCAGCGGTGAGGGAGGCAACGCGATGGAGCACTCTGTCACAGTCACGATCCACTGGTAATAGCGATTTTCATCTCCATTTCCCAAATCTCCCTGAATATGCCTTAAAGACCCCACAGACGTGAGTAGACTTCATTCCACCGGAAAGCGGCACCGGCCGTGGGGCTGTGCCCCCAAGCAATCCCCGCCTGCCTTGCTCCTCGTGTCCCTCACGAACCCAGCGCCCCAGTCCCAGTTCATCCCAGTTGCTAGTCCCAGATCTTCCCAGTTCATCCCTGTCCCGCCCTGCCCTCAGCGCCGCCTCAGCCGCGACCGGGACCGGCGGGGAACGGGACGGGCGCGCATGCGCTTTACTCTCCCGTGGGACAGCCGGGACGCTAATTGTTGCCGGAGTTAAAGAGAAAAAGAACCGGTACGCTAAAGAAGCACCGGGTGACCGGGTTAGGGTGAGTGAGGGCGGTTGGGGGGGAGGAGGGATCGGTAGGAGCCCGGGAAGCCGCCGGCCGCCATCTTGTGGCGGGGGGCGGCGGGGCCGAGACGGGCCGGGCTCCGCCACGGCGAAGCGGCACGGCCCGTCTCGGCCCCGGGGTCTGTGAGGGGAAATGGCGCCTCCGGGGTGAGGAGTTGCTTTGCGTCCCGTCACAACTCTACCCCCGGCGAGGACGAGCCCTTCTCTGGGGGTCTCCTCTCCGCTGGGTGCCGAGGAACCCCCCTCCAAGGGATTTCTTCAGTTTAAAGCTCCCAGTTAGGTTTAACGTTAAACCACTGTAAAGAGGAAAGTCCACTCCAAAGGGCACGTTTGGAAGTGACTTTTAAGTTGTTTGCAGGCTAAGGAACAAAATTACTAAAGTATTTACAGTTTCTGTGTAGTTTTACCCGTTTTTAATGGATGCACGAGAGATGGTTGAGAAAACAAGGGTTCATCAAGCACTTTTCTGCTCCAGTGGAAACTTCTCAAGAGTGTGAAAACTCAAAAATATTAAAAAAATACATAAACATAGTGCAAAAGAAGATCTTGGAGACTTACCAAAGACCATGAAGATTTACATTTGAAAATAGAGATTTATTACTTAAGGGGGAGAAAAACATCATCAAACTTTCTGACAGCAAAGTCAAGGACTAGAACTAATAATAGCAAGATTTTACCAACAGAGGGAAGGCCAGTGCCAGATAAATATGGGGATAAAAATAATACTTTAAAAGTATCGATGAGTGCTCTGGGTAAATGTTGGTATGGGACAATCTTAATGATGTTTGGTGTTAAGAAGAAAGGGATTAGGACAGTGTTATTGACGCTTGGTACCACGAGGAATTGGATTAGATATTTAATATGAAAACATTTACTCTAATTTATTCAAATAACACTCAGGTAAGTTGAAAAAGAAACAAATCCATACCCGTGTTGGTCTGTAATTGGGATTAAGGGATAAAGAGGTCTGATATTTTGTGCCAAATTGCATAAAACCTTTCTGGTATATGTCATTTTGTATAAGGCAGAAGTAAAAGAAGAGAGAACAGGTACTTGATGCTGCAAACTCTGCTTACTGTGTGGCAGTTAACAGCAGCTTGACAGGGTCTCGTTAGTGCCCGTGTTTTGCTTCCCCTTCTCCTCCTTGTCCCATTGATTTAGATCATATATTTTTTGAGGATGGTCTTTTCCTCACTATTTCAACTCAGCAGTGTAAGATATGTAATCATAATTAGCAAGAGTCCCCAGGGGAATTTGCTGGATTGTAGTTTTATAAAGTAATTACAGATGCAATTAAAACGGAGGACATTTTTGGCCTCTGTGCTCTAGTTTTGGCCTAAAATTGATTGCATCTTACATTGAAAATAATCCCATTAAGGCTGAACGCCTGTGAAATAATTTGTAATTCATCGTGAGTGCGGAGGTGGAAACAGAGCCCGGCTTCGAGCTGCTGAGTACAAGTGGGTACAGCTACTGGGCAGATTGTGCCGGGCTAGTTCCATTTTTCTTGGCCAGAATTAATTTACCTTGCCTGTGTGGTTTTTATTGCCGTAAGAAGTGAGTTGCAGTAGGGTGAGTGGTAGCAAACAGATGTGCTCGGCAGACGATTCCTGACCAACTGACTTCTCATGGCCCAAGGCTGTGTTTGCTTAGCCCTAGCCATGCTGTTTGTGTGTACGTTTCACCACCAATTCTTTATTTACCGGAATTCTAAGGCAACGGCAGGAATGTTGGCCTTTAGAGGAATTACTTACAGTAGCATCTAGAATGCATTCAAAACCACATCTGCTATTTTACTTTATAATGGTTGGTTTAAAATTACGGGGTTTTATCTTTAGAAGGTCTGTCTCTCCTTTACCTCTCCTTTAATCTTCATGCAAAGCTTTTAAACACTTCTAGATATAATGATCGATTCCATTGGCTTGGCCAGGGGAGAGTATGAATTTGAGGGTAAAGCGTTGGTTGTTTTCAATAATAATGTTGGCTGGTTTTTGAGAGGCAAGAAGTGTGGCAAGCCTGACATGGGGAGATAGGTAATGAGATCCAGTTCCCCCAGAGTGGTGATGGAGACTGTGATGGAGATGTGGCTGAAGGTGTGGGGTGTCATCTGTTCAGCCTGCCCGTGCCAGTCCATACCTCACCTCTGCACAGAAATGGGGTTTCATGGCCTAAATTTCATTATCAGAATGGCACAATTTGAAAATCAGGAAAATGTAGTTAAACTGGTTCAAAACGAGACTAGACCACAGCAGCAGTTACTCAGGACCTTTATAGTCCTCCTGTGGAATAACAAGGTGGCTCCTCAGATGCGACGTCAGTTCTTCTTCCCCAGACAAACACCAT
This sequence comes from Hypotaenidia okinawae, assembly GCA_027925045.1. Lineage (NCBI taxonomy): Eukaryota > Metazoa > Chordata > Aves > Gruiformes > Rallidae > Hypotaenidia > Hypotaenidia okinawae. The sequence continues at coordinate 4,246,399 of BSDF01000021.1, read as the reverse complement.
TCCCTCTACCCCATAGTTTATAGTTTTTAATCTATTTCAGCCTTTTCTCAAGGCCACTGGCATTGTGTTGTCTTGAGGGAGAAGAGAGACATGAATGTGCTGCAGTGGGTTGAAAAACTAGATCAGAAACTGGGTGAAAAAATGAACAAATGTTTATTGGTTAATGAAGGCTTGCAGCTGAATGCTCCAGAACGTGGAATCAATTAGCAGTCAAAGCAAACAGAGATCTGACCAAACCCCCTCCTTCCTAATTAGTAACCCTAACTGTGCTCCACAGGTGAGGTACATAAACAGATGTGCTTTGCTTTTAATTCCTGCTGCTCAGCGTCTTTGTGGGACTGGTTCTTTTCTCTTTGCCCACAGTTTGTTGAGTTGTTGTTTGGGTTTTTGTGACTGCTTCCTTGTATTTGGTCTCCACGATGCTACTTTATGGTGTCCTTAGAAACTGGGATGTGAATGGTGGGGATGCTGGAACCGGGTGAAAACAGCTGCAGTAAATTTACAGGGTGAGCTCCAGTAATTTCAGCCTTCATGTCCCTTGTGAATGCTAAGCTGCCATGCCCTTGTAGCTCTAAGGAGCTGCTTTCTTCCCCGTGCTGTGTTTGAGGATGTTTTTATGCCTTGAGAGGGATGGCAGTGTGGCGTGGGACACAGGAGCCTGAGCTCCATCCTGTGTGCCCTAGCCTGGGCTCTGGTTTCCCTGTGGGTGCTGGAGCTATGTCTGCTTCAGAGGAGGAACGTATGTAAGTTTGGCACGATGCAGCTTTTCAAATGAGATAGTATGAGACTGGATCACTGTAAAAATAAATATGTAGGGAAAAGGTCAGTCCTGTAAAGATGTATCTTAAAAAATTTATCTATTTCCAACAGTGCAAGGCTTTTCCCTGCTCAGCAGTCCTTGTTCTCATTCAGTTGCATAGAAGCCAGAGGCAAATTTCTGTGCTTGCAGCAGGTCACCCTTGGCTGTAGAAGGGGTATTGAGAAGTAACGGCCACTGAAATGCCCAGAGAAGGTCTACAGCTGGCCTTGCTCCCTCTGTTGAGAGAGCAGGCATGGCAAGGTAGGGGACAGTGGTGGGTTGTTGGAGTAAAAGAGTATCTCAGCTCTGGTTTGTAACCCCTGCTGTACCAGGGATATCAGAGCTCAAAGTTTCATTTGTTTATCCTGGTTTCACAATCACAAGATGTATATAAATCACATTTGGAAGATGTTGGTACTTCAGTGTGAATTGTGGGTGAGGCTTTTTTATCTTATTTTTGTTTGTTTTAAAGAGTTAGATGGAAATTTGGGGTTTAACTTTTCAAGGGCAAAAGTTGAGTGGTGCAGCTGAGTGTTTCTGAGCGCTTGCATAGATGCTTTCAGTGAAGTCCTGAAGCACACACAAAACCCTTGAGGAAATCAAACAGGACTAAGTATAGATGTGCATGAAACCAGCACGTTTCCTTTTCCCAGTCACCTTTCACAACTGCTATACCAATCCATCTGTACTTGCTGTAACAGCTGATGGGAAAGGAGGGATGGAGCATGGCTTCTGTATGTGTGCAAGCTGTGCTTTTTCATGTTATCTGAAACAGTACTTCTCTAGGTTTTTGCTTAATTAGTTCCTTCACTAAACATCTCACTTCTCAGACTCAGAAGATTTTCTAAGATTAATTTTTGACCTAACCCTTTCTGAGGCAGGGACAGCAGTATTTTTGCAATTTCTCGTTGTATTTAACACAAAGAAGGCATGTGATGCTTAATTGAAAGAAGTTTGGATGTTTTTATATGGCCATCTGTGCCAGATTTTACTTTAATTCCTTCATTCTGTAGTAATGCTAAATCTGCAGATAACAATTTGACTGCATACTCTACCAAGCTATTTAGAAAACAAATACCAGAAGAAAAATCTGTTTTGCAATTATTGTTACACAATTATGTACACAGAATATGGGCACTCTGGCTCATTCTGCCTCTTGACTTCAGCATCAAACAGAGCTGAAAGACAAGCCTACACTTACTTGGGGTTTTTTAAGCTTGCTTTGTGAATTCTGTGCCTTGAGTTTTTGATTTCTTTTGAAATACTTGACATGCACCGTTCGGTGTGGAACAATTGGTGTCAGCGTGCCACAGGAGAAACTTGTGGAGTAGGTTCTGGTACTTTTGGAGCCCAAGACCAGTCCCCTTAACACCAGTCACTTGGAATTTAGATAACCAACTGTAGTTATTCCCCAGGAAATCATGAGTATTCAGAAAAGTGCAACTTCATAAAGTGGCTTCAGGACTGAAGCAAACACAGGAACTATTACGGAGATGTGACATCCCTTTAATATGTCTACCTGGGAGCTGACACCCAACATGCAGCCATTCCAAGATGTCAGAAATGTTAGAGGACAACAGAATGTTGGGCTAATGGTAATTAACTGCTTCTATTTTAAGAGCATGGTTTATTGCAAAATTAATTTGTTGTGTCTCAGTTAAACATGTAAGTGGCTTGACTGAAGTTTTAACTTTTCCATTAGAAGAATCACTTTTTCCCCCCAGCACTGCAATTTTTATGTTGTCACAAAATTGACTTTTATCTTGAAACACAAATCTTACAGCTTCCTTACAGGTCATTAAGTTTGGAGTGAAAATAGTTTCGCTTACGAGTGATGGAAAGTATTTATATCTTGTGTCTATTGTTGCAGAAGTTGGATCAGATTTAGAAATAGAAGTTGCAGCATCTTGCAAGGGAGTGCTTTGGGTCGCTCCTGCAGAGCTGCTGCTTGAAGGTGACAGTTTTGATGGGGTATGATTTCTGTGTGGCCGCAGTGGTTGCAAGTGGTTCCCAGAGACTGGGACTAACGGTGTCACAGTCTCAGGCCTCACAGAGACGTTCCTGGGCCTCCTGGCTGAGCCCGTTGAGGGCTTTGTCTGCTGGGTGCCTTTTGCAGAGCCACTGTTGTTCGTGAGCAGGAGGAGATGAAGAGCTGGGGAAAAGAGCTCAGCACCAAACACTTTTAATGAGAGTTATAAAAAGGAAGGTAAGGTGCGCTGCTGTTCTTGCTTACAGTAAGTGAACAGAAAGCGTTAACTTTGTGGACATGAAAACAGTTTTTGTACCTTCTTTTGCATTCCTTCCCTTCTATTTGGAATGGGTGGTAATGCTCTCCAGCATAGTGCTGAGATCAGCTCCTGCAGCAGAGAGGACAGGAGAAAGGCTGCTTCCTTGCTGGCTTCACCTCACCTAACTAAAGCGACAGGTAGCAAAGCGAGTGTGATGGCAGACAGGGACAGTTAGACGGGCTGTGAGGCAGTGCCACCCCAGCCTTGCAACCAGCTGTGCTGCGAATGACTTGCCCAGCACTGGCTTTTCTGTGTGCAGGCTGGGGAAAGCTGGCTGGTGTGTCAGAGGGGCAGGGAACGGGTTTGTCTGAGAAACAGCTGCTCTGCAGAAAGTGCATGTTCCTGTAGCGAGCAGCCACTGCCTGTGCGGGTGCTTTCGTCTGGGCAGCTCAAATGTGTGTGTGTATTTTTGACACAGCTGTGTTGAGAAACCAAGAGATGGCAGTTTATGAACTACAGTGCTGGTTTGGGCTTAATATTAGGATCAGCTCACAATATTGCTGTCTGATCTTATAAATGGATTGAAGTCGCATTGCTATGGTGCCTGTTTATTTGTCTGCCAGCACAGCAACATCTAAGCATAAGCTGTACATTAATGTGTATTAGGGTAACCTTGGAAGGGCTGTGTTGTACAAATGATCGTGGCAAACTCCCGAAAACCAAAGTAGTTTATTTCAGCAGCCTTGTAGCAAAACTAAGACAAAAAGTGTTTGCTACTCCTCCATTCCAGCCAGTGCTGCAAGCCCAAGGCTTCCCTCTCCTCTCCTAGGCTATTTCTTGCCTCTAATATTTCAGAGCAGTATTTTCCTTGTTTTGTAGTTAAAACTTTTCTCTCTTTTCATGAGGAACAAAAATTAGTAGGAAGTGGGTAGAGCCTGGGATTCCTTAATTCTGAAACTTATCTTTTCTCCTCCCCTTCACTGACATGGTGAAAGCACTTAAGTCTTCTTCACACAGTTAAATACTTGCCAGTGGCTACTGACACTTTCTCTGGAGGCATTGGTACAGTTCCATTGCAGACTCTGAAAGTTCATTTCAGTCCCTGACTGATGAGGTTCCTGGAGTTGAGGCTGGGTTTTTTGGTAATGGTATTAGCTCAGCCTTGCAAAATATTACTTGCCCGAGGTGAGTAATAGGTTTTGAGGGTAAGTAAAGTATCATCAGTCATCATCATAGCAAAGGACAGCCAAATGATTTTTGTGTGTGAACTAGTAAGTGTTCAGGCAGCTCCTGAGACCAGATTAGCTGTGCCCTACAAGAAGTCATGATTATTTTGGTTTATTTCTTTTTAAATTGCAGTTCAGTTTTCTGCTAATGTTTGAGTGACTGGCAGATCTAACATGTTGGGTGTTAGACACTGGTGCTGAATGTTACAAGAAACTGGGAACGCACAGAGCCAACTCGCTGTGGGTGCATATATATTACACTGAATGAAATGACCAGCTTTCCTAGTTTTTTCCATTCTGTTTCAGGGAAGAAAGGTGATTTGTAAGTCAGTTATTCCCAGAACAGCACAGTATCAGATGGTTTTCTTGATGCCAGCTGCTTTTCAAATGGAATTTTGCCTCCTGGTACACAGAAGCTTAGCCAGAAGGGCTGCAAACTTCAGTGTTGTTACTTGATTTACAGCCTTTGGGTTTATTGCACCGTTGTGTTTCTCACATTTACCGTCATATAAAGACAGTGAAATCCTCATGTCACTGGAAATCAACCTGGCAGCATCTCAAATGGGATTTCTGTTGAAATGTTTCTCTTCCCATTAGATCTGATGGTGTGTAGAGAAATACCATGAACCCCCATCCACCCATTTAGCCTTCACACTTTTATTTGTTTGTATGAACTTGTGCTGTCTTTATTTTTGGGGTTTTGTCTCCTAAGTAAGGCAAGATGGATGTTAAAAGCCAAATCTTGTTTTCTACAGTAATGATGAAGCAGTTTCCCAAGGCTGCGTTGTTGTTCAGTGGCAGAAATGAGATCAAAACCTGAATACTTGTGGCTTCCTCTGCCTGTGGATTCCCTATCTAAAGATAAAGTGCAGAGGTCTGGGTGGTAGCATATTAATTATGAACCATTGTCTCTGCCAGCTTGGTAGTTATTTATCATTTCATAAATCTGAATCTGTGACTTGGGATGGAATGACTCATCTTAGTTTTGCTGTATCTTCTTTGGCGTTAATGTTTCTGAGTCTCAAAATGTTAAAGATGAAAAGCAATCACAAACAGGGACAAATGGGGAACATTTGTGCTTGACTATGGCTTTTCAAAGTGTTTCAAGCTAGTTTCTGCTGTCTTTTTAATTGCACAGTTTGCTTCCTTTTATTGGGCTATCTTGGTTTTACTGTAGATTTTACTGATAGGGAGCATTATAACAAAAGTAATTTCTTCATTATATTTTTCTAGGGGTTTTACTGGATTTATAAAAAATACAGAGATGAAAGAGGCTCATTATTGTATCAGGTCTTCTCTGGTTAGTACAAGATTATTTTCTACATTGTGATTTTTGACAGTTTTCCTGGCTCAGTTTTAAATAAATTCTACAACTTAATGACTTCTGCCCAAGTATCATCCAAACTCTTTATCCCAGAGGGATAAACTCAGTAAACAGTCTTGGTGTTTGAGCTTCTTTATTTTTAAAGCCTGAATGCCAAGAGTAACATCTAAAAAGAGATGGTTTTGCCCTTGCTGAAACTGGCATCAAAATGTTGGCTACAAACAAGTGTTTATAGATGTACAAGGCTACATCAAATATTAATGTATGGCCAGCGTCAGCTACAGCCATGCAATACCACTATACACAAGGCTTATTTAGTCTGATTCATAAATCTCCTTCCAACCACAGCACGTGGTGCTGATGTAGATCTGTTCCAAGGACACTGGCTGCCGATCTTCGCACCTGCGGTTCACTTAAAACCAGTGGAAGCTGAAGTGGCTGCTGCAGCTTGACTGCTGCTCTGCTTTGCTCCCATCCTTACCCTCCTGACTCATTCTGACAAGTCTATGTGCTGCCAGTTTTCACAATTATGCAGGATTGTAAGTAGCCTTTTACACTTTTGTGGGAAAAACAAAGAGAGGAGTAGCAACTCCTTCTGCAGGGATTAGATTGTGATACCCACAGATACTTGGCATTGCGGTTTACAAACATCTGTCCTGATTTTGACCCAATTAAGATAATCATAAAGAGTTGTGATGCCTGAATTAGAGCTGTGGGAATGCTCAAACATTATGTGTTATCCTACATCAGATCTGTGGAAGGCTTTACATCAGCAGTGGAGTTCGCCTGCCCTTATTTAAGTGGTCAGCAGTTAAAAACCTGCCCTGGCCATGTATCTTAAGGCACTTCAAGTGGTTAAGGAGAGAAACCATCTCCCAAAGGCAGATCAGACACATGGTCCTCGAATGATGGTCTAATAGGTCAGAGTGACCTTGGTGAACTCCAGCATTGGCACTCAGAGGGAAGAACCCCTGTTTTTACTCCATTCCCACAGGAATGCAGTTAGACCTGTCAGCTTTTTCAAAGTTAACATCAGTGGGTTTGCTGGAAAGATTACCAGAGCTGCCAGTTCAAGGGAAGATTGTGAATCATTATTAAAAAAAACCAAACAAAACTAAGCAAACAGTTACGTTCATAGATTGAAAATATTTGGGTTATGTTTAAAGGGCAGGGACGTACAGCTAATTTATGGTCAGTGTTTGTTTAGTATCTACTGCCAAAATAGTTGAGTAATTGGATATGGAGAAGCCCATATAGTACTACAGCTTTTAGTTGCATCTTCTAATTGAGCCCATTAGTTTATTTACTGGGACACAAAAGCAATATGTGGAGCTTAAGCATTTTAAGAGCTTTGTAGTGTTGCTAGGATAGAGCCTTGGCGTTAAAGGAGTATGGGGGACATCGCAGCAGCTGTTAGAGGCTACTGCTCCCCCCAGGTTACACACACCTGGCACTTGTATATGAGTTTGTGCGTGTACTTGTGTTCCTGTAATTTTGAATCCTGGTGCTCCTAATCCCAGGACCAAAGGTCCAGAGACCCCAGGATCTTACCAGTGAACCATAATTGGCAAAAAACATAATACAAATCAAGTCACTTTTAAAACTTATTCGTTTAGCCTTTTGTCCTCAAACTGCACATGTGCTTAGTGCTCTTAACTTTCTATTCATGTTTACTTAAGTGTCACAGGGAAAATTTAAGCTTGAAATTAGTATTGATCTGAAAACCCTTCATGAAATCTAAGCAACAGGCCCATTTATTCTGTGCCTCTTTTTTTGTTTTCTCTTGTTTTCATACCCTAGTTTTCTTTCTTAAAATTAAATAAATTTGAGCTCAAAGACTAAGCAGGAAGATGGAACAGAATGACTTCGATAGAAGCATCAGCATCCCAGCAGCAGATCGTGATATATTGAATGCCTTAGACTGGAAAGACGGCATTGGTACCTTGCCTGGTAGCAACATACAAGTAAGAAACTAAGGAACACAATACATGAGTGGTCACCACGCCTTTGGCAGTGGAGAGTATTTGCAATATATTCTGTAATTGGCACATAAAAGTTATGCAGAGAAAACACTTTGTTTTAAACAACTGGGTTGGCATTACCAAGGAGGTGATAGCATTTTAGTAAAGTTTCTGAAAGCCTGGTGATGCTCCCTCTCCCCTTCTAATTTCTTGCTCAATTGATTTCTAAAGGCAGGAAGTATTTTAAGTAATTGTTTTCTGCTGATAGAAGTTATGGGCCTGAGCTTCCTAATTCTCCATAACGTCCATACAACATTCTTAGGCAAGGAGTCCCATTAATTTCAGCCCAGCGTGAGAGAGACTTTTTCTCTCAAAGACACGTTGAGAAAATTTGTAGGGTTGAGGTGTTAGGTTCTTTTCACATCAGTGGTTCATTTTTGCAGCTTTTGACAGCTGTCTTTATCTTACATATTTGTGGTAGTGGTAAATATATCTCTCATGTCAATCAGAACCAAGATCTGATGGTCACAAGCATGGTGTACTATGTTAGAGGAGGGTGAGTGTCTGTTGACTGTTTCCCAAATTACCTTCAACTGTTATTTCAGTTCGATTGCACTTCTGATGGCTGAAAATGTATACCTAAAATTGCCCTCAAGGCTGCAAGGTCTGAATCTCAGGGAGGGGGAGAAATCAATTTCAAGTGAAATAAATTGGAGCTGAAAGGACTTGAGAGCCTTGAAAATCAGATTGTTGGTATCGCTTCAGGCATTCAGAATCAGGACCCCCACCTTCTGAAGTGTTGACAGTCTTCTCCTTCCTCCCCTTGTCTTCCTCCCTATGTGCAGAATAGTCTACAGGGGCTGTCAGTTCTCCCTTAGGGTACAGGGAAGAAGTTTCTGCGAGAACATGGATGAGCTTTGCATGCTTGGAGTGTTTTGACATGAGTGGTTTACGCTCCCATAAAACTGGTTCCACTGACTTCCTAGGAGGTCCTTTGGGTGATTATTTTGCAGTGGCCTGACATTTGCCCTGCATTTAATCAAAATCATTATTCTTCTCCTTCTTAGAAGAGCTTAGCAGTTTATCAGCACAGGTTTTCTCGTAACCAGCAGTAAAGTTCCTTTTCAGGAATAGCTTCACTTTTATTGATTCCTTGTGATAGTAGAGAACCAAAAAAGCTCCACATTAGTTATTAGACTGAAAGACACCAGATAATATTGTATTATTTTATATTAGATGATCAAGTATAAGAGCACTGAGTACCATGGTTAGTGAGTCTGGTAGAAGTGTGTACCTGGAACCTGATAACTAACTGCACAGGAAGCCACTTCATTCTTAAGATGCCAGACACTGGGTTTTTTTTGCCCTGCACAAATGCCAAACTCTTCTCTTTGCTTTTGCTGTTTAATCTTTCTGCTCTCCCTTCCTGCTGCATTTCAGTTCTGGCAGGCACAAGTTTTCCTTAATCACCTTTAAAATATTCTCAGGAAGGACAGATTGTTTCTGGAGGGTTTGTGTGGATTTCATATTAGCAAACATGCTATATCAAACCCCTTCGTGTAAAGGGAGGTACAGGCTTGCTACTAGCACAGTTATACATTTCCAGAGCTTAGGAATGAGGGATATTACCTTGAAGAGTCTCAGGATGAAACTGGAGGTTGCCTCCATGGATCAGCCAGTCCTCAGAATCAGATCAGAGACTGTTAATAAAGATCTTGTTGTTTTTCTGATGCAAGCTTACTGTTTCTGGGGCCTGGGCTGAGCTTCACCAGTTCACGTGGCTACAGCTACACCATCAAATTGTTAAAGGAGGAAATAACAGCCTGCTCTCTTCACTGGTTTGGGTTGAGTCAGGACTGTTCAAATTTGAATGCAGAAGCGTCTCTACCCCTGAGACTGATTTCCTAATACAAAATGCCACTGGCACCCTTCCCCACCTCCTGCTGTGAGCTCTGCTTTGTGGTTGCTCTGCTGCTTAATGGCACATAGAGCTCTGGAGATGCTCCTTCCACTGTCCTGCTCTCATGATGCTGAGCTGTCCTTACAAGCCATAGCAAGGAACTCCTGGGATCTGCTCCGTTGTGCTGCTGTTCTTCTGGTGTTTGAAGAGAGTGATAGGTGTCTTCTCTAAACTGGCTGGTCTCCTGCAGGAAACTTAGTCCTCTTCGAATTTTCACTTCTGTTAAATGGATTCTTTCTCTTTGTGCTGAAATAAAAATGATGCTTTGTCTCTTCAGGGCTGCAGAGGAGGAAGGGAGCTCTTTAGAAGCAAGTCCGGCATCTTTGAAGCTTTAGGAAATACAGGCTTCAGATAAAGAGGGAAGAAGGGGAAGAACATCTGGGATAAGGCTTTGATAGGGTGCTGGAGGCAGGATCCTGAGCCCAGGAAGCATGTGGAAGTAGAGGAAGAACGGTGCTTCTCAATGCAATGAGGAGCCCTGTTTCAGAGGTGAAGCAAGTGCTTTTAAACTGGGTTTAGCATGTTTGAATGAAGAGCAGACGGCTGAGAAAAGATCTCAAACTAATAGAGTGCTAGGAATAAAAGCTTTGGAGCAGAGCTTGCAAATGTAACCCACCTCTGACTTGTCTCTTTCATTCTGGAGTTCAGTAGCTCTGCACTGCAGGCAGTAAAGAAGATCAGGAAGTGAATAATATTTAGAATTATTTGCTCATCAGAAAGGTGATTTTGTAAATTTGTTTGGGTTTGGTTGGTTGGGGGTTCTTTTAGGTCAGTTGCCTTTGCAGAGGGAGACTAATCAAAGATGCAAATTGATGTTATTTAGCATATTTTAATACTTTTATGTGGAGCAATGAAGAGTTCCTTCATAGCCTAACAAATTTCTTAAGATTTAAAGGATGAGAATCTCTGAAGTCTGCCACATACCATGGAGGCAACCTCCAGTTTCATTTCAGGACTCTTTAAGGCAATGTCCTTCATTCCTTTTCCATAGCAAGCCCTTAGCATGAGCGTTTTGCTGTGTATGGAGGGGTTTTCTAGTCCTGCATCTGCATTTACTCTTGGCCTGCAGTAGGATGGGCAGCAAGTGTCCAGGGTTGGTGGGTAGGTGCAGTACTGAGGCAGAAGTTGTGTGTGCTAGCAGAATCTCTGGAACCCCAGCAGCTGATGGAGGGCTTCTTGGCAGTCAAAACTTGGGGCAGCTGAGACTGAGAGCTCAGCCACTGTGACTCCTGGACAGACTGGTACATCACCTACCTTCCTGCAGCTTCTGTTAGGCATAGTGCTAGCTCATTCAGAAACGGTTTGGACTTGGGTCTCTCCTCTCTTTTGTTGGGTCAGGGCCTCTCTGTGGCTTTCACTAATGAATGTACTCTATGAGGACAAGCTTATCAGTTGAAGAAGGCTTATTTATTTCTCAGTGTCTGCTTTTCCTTAGCAGTATTGCCTCTGCCTATCCCCATATTCCTCTGCTCCTCTGGGAAGTTCATTTCCCACCAGGCTGTCAACTGTCATTGAAGCAGGGTTGAGAACCGCTTGGCCTCTTGCAGCTCCAGATGCTTGCCATGTTTATGCTGTCCCAGCTGTCATTGTGCTCTGAGGTCTTTAAAGCCCAGCTAGCATCACCAGCTAGGGACTTACTGGACAAGTTCTCCACTGGAACATGACCTTTCTCTCAACAGCTGGGTGATTCCTGCTAGCACTGTAAATTTTAGGGAAGTTGCTGCATGTCATAACTGCAGTAAGTGTAATTGTGCTTTGTTGGATGAATTTGAACCATCAGATCAGAAGTTTTGGGTTACACTTCTTTTCTGAAGGTATTTATTCTGATGTGTCCATCAGAGGTCTGGGTTTTATAAAGGGAGCACATCCAAAGCATGTAGAATTGATGTTGCTTTCCTTCATTGACAACCAAATGCATTTTTGGGCTTTTTGTTGGGGCCTGTTGGTGGCATTTTGAGGAAGAGTTGTCTTGGGAGTTTTACACTTTTTTTTACTTATATTTAATGTATGTGCAGCCACTTCTTTTTGCTCCTCAGGGAATTCTATCCCTTCCTGTCCCACTTCCTAGCCCTTTTACCACTGCTTATTCACTTGCTTTCTTCTCTTACCTGCAGTTCTGTTTAAATGAGTTTGGACTGCTAGAAATCATTACTGAAGCAGAAGCCATAAAAACTCTTTCACCCTCAGCAGTAAATGCCAGCCCAGCCAGCTTTGCTCCTGCTGCTATCAACGCTTCCGCTGCCTCTAGTGCTGATTTGGAAGGTGAGCTTTTTGCTGTGGAAGAGAATATAGTTTCTGAAAAAGCTTCTAGAAACAGGTCTTGACTGATATACGTGTTTCAGTAGCATGGTGCTCCCTGGCACAGCGTGTGGAGTGAGTCACTGTCTTATTTCAAGTATTTTAGGAGTATTTAGAGGGAGTGTAATTACTGCATAGTCATAACAGTACCTGGCACATGCATTGTGCTCGTCTTTGTGGAAGGTAAGTGTGGTTATATAAACGATCTGGGCTAGATTTGTCCATGTAATCAAACATCCCTCTCATACTGAGCTTTAGCTTACATCCTGGGATCTTTTTAACTGGTGATTCTGGGAAGTTGGAGCTCCATCTTTCCAGTGTAATGGATCATCAGTGACGTCAGTGTTTCTTCTTAACACCAGTGATCTACTTGGCATGACAGCAGTGAAGTATGTGTCTGTATTAAACTTAACTTTCTGGTTTGGGGCTTTGAGACCACAATAGTCTGGTCATATTTTCTGTATTAAATACTTTCAGCCTCCAAAACAGAGAGGTTGCACCCCTGGGCAGTGTATCACCTCCATGCTGACTCCTGAACAATGCCTGGGAGTTGCTTGGTGCCCTAGGCCAGAAGTGCCCCAGGGCTGTCTTAAAGATGTGGCTGAGTTGCAGGACCTGGCACTGTTTGATTTACTCCTTTCCTAGGTGCTTTGCTGACTGTTTTGGGGGGAAATGGGACCTTCCAGAGTTACTCCTTTCTCTGGTTGCATGTGCTGTGCATTGTGGAGCAGCAGCGGATGGCACAGTGCTGTGCTAACCTGGTGCTCCTGGCTCAGGAAGAGTCCCTGGGAGTGTTACCTTTGCAGGAACATCCTTGAGAATTTCCTCTAACCTGACTCACACCAAGAGTTATGCTATTAGCCATAAAAGGTTTGAGGTTTCCAAGGTTAGGGTAATTGAAATTAGGGGAAAACTGAGTTTTAGGAGGATACCAGCATGTTTCTGGACACAGACATCAATGTAATGGACAGGAAACATCTCTCTTCATTGCAGACCTATTCTTACTCTGTTTATCTGGGAACTGGTAGCATAAAAAGGAGTATATATATGGTAACCTCTGAGCTGTTTCATTCCAGACCACTTGGTTAAGCTGGCCAGCCTCACTCATTTTGTTAAATCATGTTTCCTTTGATTAAATACCCACTGTAGAGCTCCCTCACAGATGTGCCTGTGTGTCTTCCTGAGTGCTGGTGGAGACCAGTGAGTGAATGGTGAAGAGCTCTCATCCCATGAGCACTGTTAGTTATCCAGCATAAGGTTGTATTTTAAAGATGCTCTTGATGACATGTGACAGCATAGTAGACCCTTGGTAGGTTTGTCTCATGCCTTGTACCAAAACTGATCTTCTTCTGAGGTGGTGGCAGGAGTCTTGAGAATTACCTTGGGACACAGAGGCACCACAGAACGGCAGCTGGAGCCTCTTCAGTGTTTCATTGTCTTTGACATCACCAGCACATCCTGGTGCAGTCAGTGGAAGGACATTAACTCTTTGTATGAGGTCTGTGTTAGTGATGCTGGATCCCTGGTCAAGGCAGGGCTGCATCACTGAAGTCCTACATCTCTGGAGGAGAGAACAATCTCTCCTCTTGTTGCCTTCCTGGACAAACATCTGCCAGTTGGCTTTCGCCAGGATTTCTTTTCAGGTAGGAAGATTTTGTACTTGTCTTCCCTGCTGGCTTCTCTCATCTCAAGTTTCATTGTGAGCTCTGCAGATTCACTCACACTTACAGGCATTTGCTTATGCTCCTGCTGATAGTGGGTCCTTCTCCTCTGCACCAGCTGAGGAGATGTCAATCCATCAGGTGAAGAAACAGCTCTTACACGGTCACCTCAACGCTAAGAATTTTTCACACCCTTTTAGTCCAAGTATTCCATAGATCAGTGTGACTTCTAATTGAGCAGAGCTCTACAGGCACTCCATTTTTTGTGAGTTTTCCCTGGTTTTTTCTTTTCCTTGTCTGAAATCATTGGTCCCTGATGGCACAGGGAGAGGCTTTAAGTGTGATGTAAGCAGGCGTGCGTGTGCTCTGTGTGTAGACAGCCTATCAGCCCAGTTCCAGCCAGGACCATCTGACATCCATATTGGGCTATAGGGAGCAATCAAATATAAATGAAAAATGTCAGTTGTCTTAGCAGAATGAGTACAAGTGCTGGTAAGGAGACTATGAAAATGTTTTTAAATAAAAAGCAAAGTGACTCATATCTCAGTGTTCTGGTCTCTGTGATGTGGTGTGGGTTTTGTTTTTTTTTACTTTGAAGTGTTTAATGGTGCATTAAAAAATGGCTTGATCAAACCAGTGTACACAAAAGGAGATGAAGTGATAGAGAGTGGCCTTGCAGCCTTGAGGAGAAGGACTTGGGGGTGCTGGTGAATCGGAAGCTTGACATGAGCTGACAATGCACACTCACAGCCCAGAAAGCCAACCGTGTCCTGGGCTGTATCACAAGGAGTGTGGCCAGCAGGTCCAGGGAGGGGATTCTGCCCCTCTGCTCCCCTCTCCTGAGACCCCACCTGCAGTGCTGTGTCTCTGGAGTCCCCAGCATAAGAGGGACATGGAGCTGTTGGAACGGGTCCAGAGGAGGCCATGAAGATGATGAGAGGGCTGGAGCAGCTCTCCTCTGAAGCCAGGCTGAGGGAGTTGGGCTGGTTCAGCCTGGAGCAGAGAAGGCTCCAGGGAGATCTTACAGCACCTTCCAGTCCCTGAAGGGGCTACAGGAAAGCTGGGGAGGGACTTGTTAGAAGGGCCTGGAGTGACAGGACGAGGGGGAATGGTTTTAAATTGGAAGGGGGGAGATTTAGATTGGATATTGGGAAGAAATTCTTCACTCTGAGGGTGGTGAGGCCCTGGCACAGGGTGCCCAGGGGGTGGTGGCTGCCCCCTCCCTGGAGGTGTTCCAGGCTGGGTTGGATGGGGCCTTGATCAGCCTGGTCTGGTGAGAGGTGTCCCTGCCCATGGCAGGGGGTGGGACTGGCTGATCTTTGAGGTCCCTTCCAGCCCAAACCAGTCTGGGATTCTATGAAATGGTGCCACAAAATGCAGAGTAGAAATGCTGTATGTGTAGGAGGCCCCATGCACGATTTGCACGTCAGGTTACTTGAGCAAAGTATGTGTGGGGATAGTGGAGATACCTGGTGATGAGGAGCACACAGTTATATTTTGTTAAAATATAAGCATAAATAGCACTAGGAACAACTCAAATCAAAGGAGAAAGTAAACAAATTATCTAGTAGAGTTATGTCTCTCATTTTCATGCTTTCTTCATTTGGATGAAAGACAAGTATATATCCCTCACTAGATACAGAAACAATTGTTCCTATTCTCACATCAATAACGTGCTGGTTTTGGAGGCTGCCTGGGAAGGTTTTCATACATACAAAGTACATAAAAAGGCTGAAGTTTTTAAACTTAACCAAGTGTATTAAAAGTATCCAAACAAGATGAACTTGTTTGACATTTGTCTTTCAAGTTAGAGGCTTAGCAGGGATAAAGAAATATAAAAACATTTGTAACTGTGTCCTGGTTGTAGCCTTGAGATTGTATCCTCCTTTATCACTTTTACAGGGGGCAGGGTTTCTCCAAAATTAAAATATTACAGATAAAAGAGATTCTTCTTTAATGAGGTGGTATACACGTTCTATGTGCCAGGGCAGAGATAATAATTACTTCCCTCACAAAGGGATACTAAGGGTCACATAATGTAAGTTTGTAAAGGACTTGGACAGAACTAATTGCATGAAAGGTGTTTAAAGATACAAAGTTTTAGAATTTTAATGTAATAGTTGTCTTTTTCTTTGCTTCTACAGTGCCCAGAGGTGACGTGCCCTGCTTTGATTTCCAAACCTGTGAGCAAATGGATTGCTTTGAGAATGGAAAGTTTAGCACTCAAGCAGGCTCGCAGCAGCACAGGGACAGGTAAAGAAGCCCCAGATTCTTCCTGTTCTGTGTTTAAAAACGTTCAAAGAGAATATTGTGTTAGAGAAAAGCATTGCTGTGAGTAGAATGAAATCCTCCAAGCAAGAGTTACCGTGGCTGGGCTGAGGCAGAGCCGCCTCCCAGCTCTGCACTGACCTTCCTGCTACCCCTGAGGCTCCCGCGCCCGACAGAGGAAAAGCTCTGTCCTCATTTCTCTTCCCGGCCTGCAGAAATGCTGGGTGTGTGCTTGATGCCTCAGTTCCCCATCCTATAGATAAGGATGATGATGTCTTAAATTCCTACAGAGTTGTAAAAAGGCAAAATTAAAAAGCCTCTTGAGCTGCTCTGGTGGTGAGAGCAGTGGTGGTACTTTGGAGTGCTTTAAAGGGTTTATACCTGGCAAATCCTGCAAACACCATTCACTTTAAGTTCACAGCCCAGGCATCCTCATTCTACAGTACAGAGACACTGGGAATACTGCAGGAGGATTGTTGCACTTTTAATTCGATTTTGTTTTCAATTTTGGATGTTTAGTAATACCAGAGACATTCCAGATGATTGCAGAAACAGGGGAAACAGTAGAAATCTTAATACCAGCAGTGGCTGTCAGGTGAATGAGGCTGACAGACCTGTCAAACGTCTCCGAAGGAAGAGAAGACTGCTTCTGGAGTCTGAGGATGATGAGGAAAATGCAGATGAGGATGAGGTAAATGAGGCTTAATGTCTTTCCTTTAAAGAGAACGGTGAAGAGTGGGGACTCTTCTGTCTCCAGTTTCACTGGACAATGCAAACTGAGCTGAGGGAGGTTGTTCTGTACCCACGAGAACGGTCTGGGTCTAATCCTGATGTACAGCAGCAATGAGAGTATCTAATCTGAGGAGTCAGGAGGGTGAATAGCTCTTGAGAAGCCAAAGTCAAGATTTCAGACTGTAACGTTATAGATGCAGTTATATCCCTGTGTACCAAGTGTATTTCACAGTGATAAAAACACATGTCTCCAAAAATACTTTATGGAACTACAGTCAGGTGCTGTTACTGATCCAGAAGGTTGGTGTCAATGCTCAGAATTTTGATCACTTTGTGTGAGGTACTTGCAGGTACAGTTGCTTCAGTCCTAGGAACCTGTATGAATGGCAGGTGAACAGAAGTACCTTAGTCCTGCCCTGCTTTTAAGTTTCATTAAGCATCTTACTCCCTTTAGGGGCCCTTAGTGCAAACCCACACTCTGCTACGTGTGCCTAGTGTCTCAGGCCCGAACCATTTTACTTCTGTTCACACAGTGCCCGTGCTTTTGCAGTGCAGAGATGCTGGGGTAGGTGTTTGTTGGTAATGCAAACTGAAACTTCTCATGTCACAAGCAGTTTATCTCATCTTGTTGCTCAGCTTTTCTCTGTGACGTGAATTAAGATGCTTGAAAGTATGTATGTTTTCAGAAGTCCTTGCATTCTGTCTCTTCCCCCTTCTCCTCTTTTGAAACTGCCCCTCTGTCTCTTCTGGGGCATGTTTGGCAGGCAGCTTTGCATTTCAGATTTTGCCCTTTTTGGTTTGCTTTGAGAAATGACAACCCTGGGTGAATTAACATGAGTCTGAAAACCACATAGAAGAAATGTGAATGGCAATCTGGCTCGGAGCGTGACGCAGGGAGACCACGTTCTCTGGGGTGTTCATCTACCACAGTAGTTATTTGAAGCTTCTGCTTCCTTCAGGGCTTCATAAATGATTTTTTTTTCCCCTGTATCCATTCCCTGGCATTCTCTGAAAGGAAAAGGAAAATGGAACATTACAGTAAAGGGTGCTGCTTACGTGAGCAGTAAACGCTGTGCATTGTAATGGAGATTTTGGGCCAGTGCAGCTCTTCAGCAGTCATATTTAAATGAACTTTAGTAGCATATTTTAAATAATTTGTAAAGAACTTTGGGATACTGCAGTATCAAAGTTATATATGTAACATACCCTACTAATGTTCTCACAGGGTTATTCAAAAGCAAATAATGCTAGCTGATAGTCCTGTTAGTTACGTGTTACGTCCTTACTGTACCTGCATTGTGAGATGATCAAAGAGGGAGGAAAAAACAATATTGCTAAACTTTTTTTTAACATATCTGTGTCTAGGAGAAGAATAAATCAAATAATATGAAAAGCCGCAGAAACACTAAACCAATAAAACAAGGTGAGCTAAGCTCATAGTCTCTTTTCTTTAATGTTTATAGATATTTTTATACTAGCTATTATAAAATGAATAATAGTAAACAGAAGAGGAAAGGACAGCAGAGCTCATTGCACATTCAGAATAGCTTATTAGGTACATAACCCTCTTACCACAGTCAGTCTTCTGAAGTGTATTAGCAGGAATATACTAGATTTGCCTGCATGATGGGCACAGTGTAGAGGATCTAGGAGGAGAAAACATGATCCAGAGCTCACTGAAGCCAGTAAGAATCCTTTCCCATTGACTTTGGAAAGCTTTATTATAGCCACAGACTAAAATATTAAATAGAAAATAAGCTGTAAACAACCTGTGATTCATTATAGATGATGGATTAAATTTATTATATGCCTTAAAGGAGTTGGCATATATAAACTGGGAGGAGATTTTTACTATGCATTTAAAGAGTGATGTTCTGTCTGTATGACCGTGGTCCTACTAGAATGAATCCAATCACCTGCCCAAGTTATTCTTTTCATCATCCATGTACTGGTAGCTGCCTCTCTAGTAGATGCATTGTGGTATTAGGTTATAAATATATTTGTGTATATATATGTGTATCAATCTATACATATATAAATCTTGTGAAATCAACAGAAATTCACTTGTTTTTTTCATTTGTTTTGTTTTAGGTTTATTTCAGCTGCAATTATAGGCCTCTTTGTGCTGTCATTTAGTTTATATCTAACCCCCTTACTCCCCTGTGAAATAATCAGGAGAAAGAATTATTTTCTACAATTTTAAGTTATTATATCTTGTCCAAACTTTATGGTGGCAACTTTCCACGGGCAGCTTGCCAGCAAACCGGGTGCCACAATTCATTTGACCTATGATATAATAAATTTCTTTTCAAATGGGAAATGAGCAGAGTTTTCCCACTACTGGAATTCATACCTTTCCTCAAAAGTTGGGTAACAGTGCCTCCTTTGGGGTACAACAGCAGAGCAGCGTTGGCGTGTACGTGGGAGGAGAAAGAAGAGAGGGCAGAGCGGGAGGCATCTATGAAAAAACATTCATTTTTCTCTTTGTTTTTGATTGCTTAGTTGTTCCTGGAAAGAAGAAGGTATGGAACTGGGTTTCCTACTTAGAAGAGGAACGGATGCCAGCTGCTCCCCTAAAACTGTTCAGAGAGGTTGGCAGCTTTTTCAACTCTCGTGGGATGTTTTTTTCAGGCAACATCACAGAACTACTAACTCAGTGGGGGTAGGATTAGAGACTACCCTCGAGCCAGCAGTCACATTTATGACATGTTTTGGTGCAAGCAAGCAGTAAAACCCCCACATGCTTGTTTCCACACTGCTTCAGGGCTGGAAACAAACATCTGCCCTGTGAGTCTCATCCCAAACCAGGGTGTAAAAAAACACTGGTTGAATCTCACTCAGAAATAAGCAATGACTGTCTTGAGCTGCTTTGGGTAGCGCTGGGTAACCGGGCTGTTAGGCAATCTCCAAGTAACGTTGGAGAAGAACAGCTTAATGTCATTTCTGTGTCCTGTGCCATGCCTGTGCTTGTACAACACTCCTTCCATCTTTCCTCTGTAGAAAACTGCAAGTCACTCAGCCCTGTGAATGTTGTAGATCATCTCAATGACAAGTGACTGTTAGGAGGAAGGGTGGGAGCTGTGTTCCTTCAGTCGGATGCATTGAAGGTGGGAGAGGCTGAGTTTGGCCTTGGTGAAGCTGCTTCTGCACTTGCAGCACACCACCCCACATGAAAAGTTTGGCTCCCAGGGAGCTCTTCAAAGCTTTTAACATCTCACAGAGTGAGAGGAGAGGGAAAGACAGGTAACTTCAGTGATGCAATAAGCCGTTTGCAGTTCCAGTTCGGATTTCTTTTAAGCCTTGACTATCCTTCAAATGTTTATTTTGGATTAAGAGTGCAAATAAATGAAAAACACCAATGTTTTGTGGAATGACTCTCTACGTGGGTGCTGGATCAAACATGCCTTGTCCTTTTTACCATTTGAAGATGAGAAGTTACCTTTTGGGAAGGTCTGGACTTGCTGACCTCACGCTGACACAAGCAGAGAGATTTTAATTTTCCTGGCTGTTTCTGCCAGCCCACCTACACTGGGCTGTGAAGGGGGTTGGTTTGTGTTTGAATAGAGCTCATTTCTGCATCTGCTGGAAGATTTGCTCATAGCTAATTGCAACTGGCTCATGGTTTACTGTTTTTGAGGGATTAATTAGAATAACAAGTAAATCTGAAATACGGTGATCATGGCATTATTGATCTCCCTACCTGCACCTGTTTATTAAAGCAGCAATCATTTAGTGATAGAATTTTCTTCTCTGAATTGAAAATTTAAAGCTTTAAGTGTATCTGATGACTGCTCTGTAATAGATTTTTGCCTTCAGGAATTAAAATCAAGCGTTTCCTTTCCCCCCTCTCACAGTATCAGTCGTTCCCACAAGGCCGAAATGGATTTAAGGTTGGAATGAAATTGGAAGGGCTGGATCCTGAACACCCCTCTCGATTCTGTGTTCTCACAGTGGCTGAGGTAGTTGCTCCTCCTGTCTTTGATTTTAAAAGTCCCATGTACATTTAGGATTTTTATTTCAATAAAAAGCAGAACTATAAGAACTTTAATTAATGGTTAGGAGGAGTTTGAGGTGACACAGAAGGAAGGAACAGTGCTGTGCAGTTAGGGATCTGTGTCTGAAATCCAACTTCTAGATTTTTGCAATTGTAACTCAGAAGAGCAAACCCATTCATTGCATGCAGTGAACAAATGGGAAAAGGAACAGTGCAATTAGACTCAGTAAACATAAGCAAGTAAAAATGCTTTTATGCTTCTTCAATTAAGTGAAATCTGTGTTGATCTGGTATAGATATAAAAGTTCTCAGGCTGCATCTGTACTCCAGATGTTGCTGCACAGGAATACTTGTGTGAGTATGGAATAGGAAGCCAGTGAAGTTACACTGGCAGATTTTATTTTCAGCTTTTTGAAGTAGGGAAAGAGGAGCATAGATGAGGAAAAATAGAACTAAACTTTTGAGACATAAATGAGATCTTAAATTTACTTTCATCTATGAATCCAGATATGGAAGGAGTGTTTGATTAGTGTTTTTCTTCAACTTCTTTATGACCCTTTATGATAATCAGAGCTCCCCTCATTATAGGTACAAGGGTACAGAATGAGGTTACACTTTGATGGTTATCCAGGGTGCTATGACTTCTGGGTTAATGCTGATTCCTCAGACATCCATCCCGTTGGCTGGTGTGAAAAAACAAGTCATAAGCTGCTCCCTCCTAAAGGTATGGAAAAAAAAAAATAGAATGGTGTACAAGAAACCATAAATTCCATGAAGAACCAGTTGTCCTGGCTCTGCATGTTTAATTTTTTAGTGTGATTTCATTGTGGAACTCAATCTGAGAAGCTTAAAGGGAAGGGTTGTAACTAGGATACAAAAAGGATCAAAACCAACAAAACCAGCTTCCTTTTGATATTCCCCAAGGTTGATGTTGTTAGTCAAATTAGAAACTCTTCACTGGATGAGTATGTAAAGCAGAGGGTCTCTTTGGGGTTTGGAACTTGCTTCTTTCCTGCATTTAATTTCCTAGAAACATCTGAAGGTTCAGATTAATGATTGGACATTATACTGAAAAAGAGAGAGATGTTTTAGCTGAAGTGCATAACCCCTGAAGATTGTAGAAGGGCAGTTATGCAAAGTTCATATTCTTCCCAGGTAATTTCCATTTCTGAAAAACCAATCTGAATGGAACAGGGCTGTGTAAAACAATCTTTTTATCTCTCTTTCTAGGTTTCAAGGAAGGAGAATTTAATTGGACTTCCTATTTGAAGAATTGCAAAGCTCAAGCAGCTCCAAAAAGCCTTTTTAAGACCCTGGGCACTGTAAGTGGTGATACTGAATACAAGATGTTTCAAATAGGTCTGATGCTAAGTGAGTTTTGACCAGAATATTTACGTGGTTTTAATATGCTCGTGTCAGAGGTACAACCGTGGTACAATTAGATGCAAGCTAATCCTGCTGTGATTTATTTTTAAGATGGGAAACTAGTTCAATTTTTCTTCCTTCCCCCAGTTACTGACTTTCCAGAGACAGAATTCTTATTTTCCTTCCTCCTTAATACCAGAGAAAAAGATTTACTCTACCATTTATGAAATATATTTCAACGGTCTGTTTTGCTGTGTCCCTACAGTCAAGATATTTGTGTCACTTTCCTCTAATTTAATCATTTCCAAAATAATTTCTAGTTTCCAGCAGCATACTCATGTGTGCCATGGGATTCATTATGAGGCTGTGAACCTTGAGCATTTTTCATCCTTCACCCACTGTTGCTTTCTTTTCAGTTGTTAGCATCAGCTCCTGTATAACGCTCGCTCCCGTTTTGGGTCACTCTGATGACACAAAGTCCACAGGTCTGGCAGATTTGACTCTGCAGATGGATGGAGCACAAACTTCAGTAGGGTCAGGGCCTAACTGTGTGGCTCTGCTCCCTTTCTGACTGAGCCACCTATTTTCCTTGAAGACTCTAACTTTTCCAGTAATTACACAGGACCTGCAGTGCTCACACTTGTCCTCAGCCATACTCATCACTACAAGGCGTGTGCACCTTACCTTTGGGTCTGTAGTGGTGGTGTGTGCCTGGAGATGTTGTTGCTTGAGTTGCATCAGCTCTTTTTTTTAGAATTAGTAACAATCATTGCCAGGACATGTAGAAATCTTGTCTGTAAACCTCTTGCCTAGTAACTGTAGTGTACTTTGGTTTGTCGTTTTTGGGGTTGCAACCTGCAACAAATGTCTTTACAAGGGTGATTTAAACAGCATGACCTAGAATATGGCTGATTTCCCTTTCCTGATGTCCTTTCCTCAGCCTGTCACACCCTCTGGTTTTCGTCTGGGAATGAAACTAGAGGCAGTGGACAAGAAGAATCCATCACTGATGTGTGTCGCCACTGTCACGGACATGGTGGATAACCGCCTGCTCATTCATTTCGATAACTGGGATGAGAGCTACGACTACTGGTAAAGAGATTCTGTTTCTAACATATATCTGCAAGGAGACTGGTTTATCTTACCCTTCCACTAAGGGTAATATCTAATATTTTAAGTATAATCACTGAAGTTGGGATCTTAAATCAGCTTTCAAGCATCTGAATGATTACTTTTGGGTGTTTACGAAGTGCCAGTGCTCAGTAGCTTCCCCTCTTCTTTGAGTGCTTGTCAGCTGGCTCTGTGCAAAACCAGTGGGCTTAGCTTGAACTGCCCGTGAAGCGTTGGAGGTAAGAAGTGTTCTGGTAATGCAGCTGGCTGACTTGGGTCAGGTCAGGGAACGTTTGCCTTTCCCATTCCTTTGGCAGAGCTGAACGAGGAGGAAGCTCCGCTAGTGCCACCTCCTGGAATTAGTAACATCCTGTCCTCCAGGACTAGGAGTGGATGTCATCATGTCTTCCTGTAAAACTGATATTTGGAAGCAGGCAGGACTGAAATCTGTAAAATTCTTTTCTATTTGCTTCAGCAGAGTTTGGCTAAAGCCCTTTGAAAACAAAAAGCCAACGTTTAGGCTTTTAAGTCCTGACCTGCACTGCAGTTGTTCTGGTTCTGCGAGTCTTGATCCTCTGCCCTCACACTGGGGCCAGGTAGAATATTAATCACAAAAATGCTTTCCTTTAATTGGCCCATATTTTCAAACCTGTGTGAATGGAGCAACTTCGAATTAATTTGTGAAAGAAACCTGAGGCACACGCTTGTCAAAATAGCGCTGATTCAATCAGAACATAATGTTCACTTCCCATCTCCTTTTATTTGGGGTTTTTTTCAGAAGAGGCACCTGTTTAGTGCCAAGTTAGTCTGTCTTTCTTTTCGTGCAGAGTTTTGTAACACCAACGTTTCCATCTGCAGGACTTTAGATCTTGTTCCTTTACCATTTCAGCCTGTGAAGCTTTCTTTCCTTGCCATGTTTTGTTTGGAATTTGAAAATTCTAATGGGAAACAAAAGCGAAAAAAGCTTCCAAGTACAGGTTGGCTCAAAACACACAGGTTTTTTCCCTAGATCTGAAAGACTATTTTGGTCCCTTTCTCGGGGGAGATGTGACAAAAGAGCCAGTCTCACATCAGCCTGTCACCTCCTTCAGGGATCAGAAGATCTAAGTGTGCAGTAAAATTGGGAACCAGGGAAACTACCCCAGGTTTCAGCTAGAATGAATGGATAGCAGGCAGTTGTTGGCAAAGACCTTACAAGTGATTTCTTCTTCCACAGTAATGCTGTTTCAGTCAGGGACGAGGGTTTAGGGTTTGTTTCTTTGCTTCCTTTGCACTGTAGCTGGGATGATCTGTGGCCAGGCTGAACTCTGGTTGGTATGGTCTGCGTGGGGGGAGCTTTTTGTAGGTTTGTTGAGGGTTTTTTTTAAGCACCAGACATCCTTCTTTGTAGTTCCCTGTCTTTTGGGGCATCTTGTACGGCTTGAAAACTTGGTGTTAAAAATTCTAATGAGGTAATACTTACACCATGATCACACCCACTGAAAGCATCTGCTAACCCAGCAAAGGCATACCAGGCAGCATTTGAAATTCTGTTTTTCTTTTTGCTTTAAAACTGACTGGTGCCAACTTTTCCCTCTTTGATTCAGGTGTGAAGCTAGCAGCCCATATATTCGTCCCGTTGGCTACTGCCAAGAAAGCGGAACCCCACTGACAACACCACCTGGTATGTTGAAAGTGAGACTTCTTTCCTGCCTCAGTCCAAATCCTGCAAGCTTTATCTTCCACATAATTACGTATTTGCAAGTCACAGGTTCCATTCAGTACTCTTTACTGACTGAACAGTATTACTGTTCATGCTTTTTACCACTGCATTTTATTTTGTTTCATAGCTCTTTCAAAAAATGGAACAGGGTTTGCTAATTCGTAATTGAATTTGATTTCAGAAGGGAAAGAACTTTGAAGTATTTGCAGTGTTTCCTTTAAGGCAAGCTGGAAGGGAGAGGAATCAGTATCTTGATGTCATAGATGATAAGATGGAATTTTTAGAAGGGAAGGAATTCAGCAAATGAAGAGGATGTTGGCAAATGAGAAAAGACAGCACCTACAGGAAAATCAATGTTGGTTTCAGGCCTTGGAAGTGCTCATACACCTTAAAATAACAAAAATTAAAAAATGATGCCTGCTGTTTGCTAGATTGACAGCCCTGGAGCAAGAATTTCTGTAATTACTGTGTATTGAGTTTAGTAGAGTGGGTGGTGCTACCAGATCCCTGTGCACTGGAGGAATTGGCCTCTGTGCCTTTGCTGCAGATGCAGACAGGGTTGTGAATGCTTTCTTTTCAGCAACGCCACGTCTGCTCCTGCTCCTGGAACGTACAGCAGCGCTGTCGCGTGCAGCTCCCCTACATATGTCACCATTGCCAGTGCCCCAGCAGAACCCACAGTCAATTCCCATTCTCTGCTGACAGATTTACATGCAGCAATTTGTAAACTGTCCTGAGCGTTTAGTCATTGCCTCCTCCTGCCAAAAGGCAACAATACTGAGGGTAAAAAATACTGAAATAGAAAGGGGGAGAACAAAAAGCAGAGCAGTTTCTTAAATGTAGCTGCCAGGGAGAGACATCCCATTGTTGTTTAGAGTAGCACACCCATGTAGGTGTCTGAGATTATGGTAATGGCAATGGAGCCTTTTTCCTCCAGGCTGCTAGTTTTACTCAACTGTGGGTGAGTAGGTAGCAGGAGATGTGAAGTTTCCACAATCTCACAGGCACTCACACACATAGAATAGTTAATAAAATAGGGAATTAATTCAGTGATGCCATTGCACATCACAGAATCCTCTGACTAGCTCTTAATTGGCAGCTTTCTCTAGAGAATAAGTATTGATGAAACTGTCCAGAAATGAACTCTTCAGGTTTATCAGATCAGGGTTAAAGCCCAGGGTAGAAGCTAAGGAAACTGGCAGTGCTGCTGTGTGTGCTCTGAGTGCTGTATGAGAACAAAGAGACCACGTTCCAGTGCTATCCCTTGTAAGTGCTAAATTAACACAATAGCTGTGTTTTACATAGCTGTTTTTCTGTTGTTTGTAACAATAAATGTTTTCTTAATTCTTTGGGTTTTTTTCAGGATACAAGGATCCCAAAGCCTTCTCATGGGAGAAGTACTTGGAAGAAACTAATTCCCAGGCAGCCCCGGCAAGAGCATTCAAACTGGTTGGTGAATCTTTTTGATAGTCCTAGATCAGGAGGGTTAGGGGAAACTGCTGTTACCCACCTTTTGGTGCTAGACACTTTATTTAATGGTGGTTCACCCATATCTGTGCCAAGAAAGGGAAACTGGGCTTTCCTTACTAAACTTTAGCTCCCCTTACTAAACTTTGTGATATGTTTAAAAACTTTCCTGTGCCATCATGACACTTGTCTTGATTCCTTCTGATGAAGTTGGCATTGCAGGTTAATACCTGCTGCCCTCCTGTATATTGTGTTGGCAAGCTCTTGGGGACTGAGGAGGAAAAGCAATCAGGGAGGCCTCAGATAAGGGAAGTAAAAATCCATCCGGACAAGTTTGATAATTGCAGGATTTCAGCAGGTGTCCATTTGAAGTTGTAGGTGGCAAGGTGGGTGTCAGGGAACAGGAAGAGGCTGGCTTTGCCTCTTTAGAGAGCTATAAGGCCACAGCTGGAATTATCTGCAGCACAGTTGAACTCTAGAACATCCCTTGAATTAAGGTTTCCCAGAGTTGGGCAGACAGCATCTTTGACTGTGCAGCTCAGCATGTGAAGCGCCTTGGAGCTGGTCTACAGGATAATGAGTGAAGCTTGTCAGGAGGACACATTTGTTGCCCCCAGGGTTGTCTCAGCCTTTTTCTGAGCCAGTCTCTAGAATCCCAACAGTGCTGGGAAATGGGAACCTTCAGAATACAAGAGTGAAAGAATGTAGCAGTTGGTATTCTACACAATAGAGGAACAATAGAAGTAGTTTTGTAGAGACAAATATTTTGGAAAGATAATCAAACTCTCCATGATACAGAAAGAAACGGTGGAGCGCGACCTACTTAAGGCTCCCAGTGTCCTCAGTAATCTCTAATTACAGCATTCTTTCCTCAGATTTTCAGAATATAAAATGGGATGATAAATGTTACCCAGAGATCACAGGGCTTTGTTCAGAGCCTTTTCAGTACCAAGTACTCCCATTCTTGGCCTCTTCCAAAGTGAAGTGTCTTCCTAAGGGGAATGCAGCTGCCTCCTCTGGCTCTTTTCCTGTTTTACCTACACTTCTACAGCCATTGTTTTGCTCCTTCAGGTATCTGGCTTTGAGAGAATAGTTGAAGGGCCAATTCTGGCTCTCATGAAACTCCAGAATATAAATTAGCATCTAAGACAAAAACGAGACAGGGAAAAAAGGCATTTGATATATCAACAGTTAATAGAACTCTTTCAAGATCAAACCTTGTTATTTTTCTGGCTTGCTTGATCTGAAGTGCAAATACATGGCACAGTTATCGATTTTTTTTTTATTATTATTATTATTCCAGCTAGCAATTACAGGAAATCAGTATATAAAAATATGGGGTGAGAGCCAGAACAGGCATTTCTCACTGAATTAGTTTTTAACAGTTTTCAAGGGCTATCTTATGTAGTCTGGAGACACAAATAGCAGATCTTCTGTCTGGGTTTCTGCCTTCTCCTCCACCCAGAAACACAGGAGGAGACAGCTTGTTTGTCAGCATTACTATTTCAGCCCATTGTCTTAAGCTGTCAATTAAAAAACATTGGTAAGCTATTACCCTTCAGCAAGGCTGAAACAAACAGCCCTGCTCATCTTCTGGGCAGGGGTTTCTTCCCTAGCACTCAGGTTCCTTCCTCAAGGAAGATGGACAAGGTTGGCTGGTGCATCTTAAAACTCAAAGCAATTTAGATTGTCTGGCTTCTGGTGTGTCGTGTGGCTGAAAGCTTGTGGATAAATGTCTGCTTCCAGGGGAAAAGACCAAAGAGGAACTTGAGGTTTGGAGTCTGTATTACCCTTAGCTCAGAAGTGGACCTTCTTCCTCCCCCTCCAGCTACTGGCAGTGAAAAGAATAAGGAAGCCTGTGAGGGAAATGAGAGTATAATCATCTTTTCATTAATCTGATCTTGTTCAAAGACAGCGATTTATCATCTCTTGCTAAAATCCTGACCTTTGTGTGCAGAAGTGAAGAAGGACGTGTTTTGAATGAGTATCCAGTGCTCCATAACCCCAGGCTGAGGAGGTCAGAGGAGGAATTTGCAGTCAGTCATTTAAAGATAAATGGAAAAATTGGTAAACGCTGTCTGTTACTTAGAGGTTTACATCTGTGTGTGCTGCAAAGGGCACACGGTGGGTCAAAGGATGTTCTGGAGTTCTCACAAAGTAGTTTGAGCACTGGAATTTGAGAAGGGTAAGTCAGCAACTGCAGATGGGAGACCGGTGCCTAGTGCTGCTCTCAAGTCCCAGCACTGCAGCTCTCAGCAGTTGTCATTAGAAGCAGATGCAGTTGACATCATAAGTAGGTGGTAACCTGCTTAATGAAGGGAGCTCTGTAATATCCGAATGCTGAGAAGGTTGTCACGTAGTGCAGTGGAGACATCACATGGTGGTATGTTTCAGGTGTAAGACAGTGGTGAACTGGCCACTGTCCTTGTCACACGTGGGACCATCCCTCTGCAGTGTTTGGGAGTTTTGTTGTCAAACTGCAGAGCCTGTATGTCCATGGAGCTTGTGAGGGTATCTGGCCTTTTTTTCTGTTTGGGGAAGTGCCACTTGCCTTGGCTGCAAAATGCTTCTCTGCACTGAGGAAGCTCAGACTTCCTGTCAAGTAGTTTTGGGCTGATGACAAGCAGACAGCTTAATCCTCTAGGAAACTCTAATTTTAACCTCTCAAGCAGTCTGCCGTGTAAGATCAGGGGCCAGAGCTGTAAAGGCATTTGAATGGTAGATGAAAACTTGAGCACATTTTATTCAGAGCAAGTGACTAGCTCTGACCGCCCAGGCTTGTTAGCATTCTGCTTCCAATCCTCTCTTACAGCGTCCTGCTCACGGATTCCAAGTTAATATGAAGTTAGAGGCTGTGGACAGAAGAAATCCCATCTTGATAAGAGTGGCAACAATAGTTGACAAAGACAACCATCGCATTAAGGTATGACCTTGCTTCAAAGTGCAGAGCCCTTGTGCTGAGGAACAGAGTGATTTCAGGTACAGAAAAAAATAGCCCCTTGGCATGAGGAGCTGCAAACAAAGGCCTTGCAGATGATGCAGCCTACGAGCCTGCTCGGCTGGAAATGATTTCTGTTGTTTTGTCCTGTTAAATCTGATGGAATTGCCTGGTATTGTTAGTTACTGTTTTAATGTAACTATTTTGAAATAACATTTGGCAGCATGATTTTCCATTCTCTTAGTGATTTCCATGTGATGTGTGCGAGTGCAGGCAGCATTAATGTTCTGCTGGTGGGAAGCTACCTGACAGTGGGGTTATTTCCTTGCATATTTACAGGAAAACCCAAAGCAAGCCAAACCCTGGCAATGTGTAGGAAGCAGCTTCATTCCCCAGTATGAATTTATTACATACATGCATTTTAACTAATTCTTTACACATCAATATATTGTCAGAAAAATCTGATGTGCTTTGGCTTCTGAGAGATGAACTATCAGCCAGCTAAACTGGAGGTTGCACTGAGGGAGGCTCCTTGGCCACAGGTCTCCTTCCCAAAGGATATGTGGGCAGGAGTAGAGTTCGCTCTCCATCACACATTCAATTCTCAATCTAATTGCTGTGATTGCTAGCAAAAGTCAAGTTCTGCTGATACATGGTAGCTTGATAGGCAATTCATCCATTTGTTTGAAACTTTGCCACATAAACAACCTGGTGCTCTTTAAAACTGTGGGGATCCTTGGTCTCTGTTAACTTGACCTGGATCTGAGCTAACTATTACTATTCTCTTCACCCAACAGAACATTCTAGCTAGTGGACTGCAAAACTCACCAAATTTTTTGGCTTTTGTTGTATTTTGAGATTCCCTGAAAATAAAACAATGAAGCAATTGCATTTGCATAGATTTAGTCTTTGAGTATAGAGTGTGCTGGAGCAACCCATGGCCCGTGCTTTCTTAGCAACCCTGGGATTTGACTGTGCCAGAACCTTCTTATTCTGTAAAACATCGATGCAGGGGTCAGGAAAGCAAATACTTCCACTGAGCACAAAGGATGATTGTGCTTGGCTGAAAGATTGAAAGAATCAGCCCCAAGGTGAAACAAAGGGGGAAGTTAAAATAAAAGCTGAGTCATGTCCTTAACCATATCCCTCACTGAGACTGTGTGCTTCTTTTAGATACATTTTGATGGCTGGGACCATAATTATGATTTCTGGGTCGATGCAGACAGCCCTGATGTTCATCCAGTGGGCTGGTGTGCAAAAACTGGACACGCTTTGCAAGTCCCTTTAGGTAAAGTAGATGACATCATATTGTTCTGTTAAATAATTTTCCAAAGTGCAGCCTGCTCTTCAGATGCAGAGAGCTTTTTACAGATCTGTTTCACTTTTTTCTTACTACCAGGTGCTGCTGATCGAGTGGGAACAGTGGGACAAGTGTGTCCTACACCGGGCTGCCACGGGATCGGCCACGTCAGGGGACCGCGATACGGGACGCATTACACGTGTGTATAGGAGATCTTCTTGTAAGGGTTCTGCTGTGAGAGCCTGACTGCTGTCTGTAATAATAATGCAGCAACAAGCACCTGCACTGCACTGAAATTATCGCAGGGTGTTTGTTCTGGAGCCAGTTATAACTGCAGTTGCAGCTCCCTCTTGTGTCTAAATGTGCTGTTTCATCATAATAAACCGGTATAATCATTACAACCCCAATGCAATCCAGCATAGATTAATTCACTCCAATTTCTATGCTCCAGCGTTACTGAAGGATTTTATTGTGTGTAAAATAATACCCCCAAGAACAGCATGCAAGCAGACAGTTCAAGAGGGAGGGAGTGTGGGTAGATATTAAAGTATAAGAGTGAGGAGAGCTAGTGCATGTTTTGTGCTCTGCCTTTTGATTTTGGTTTGGGGTTTTTTGGTTTTGGGATCTTTTTTTTTGGGGGGGGGGAAGAAGGTTTTTCTTAATTCAACTATCTTAAAGAGCAAGAAAACAGTGTCAGCAGGGAGGTGTGAAGATCTAATGGTATAGAATGTGGTAAAGGCTTTGAATTGTTCAGAGTGAAAGTTGCAGGACTCTCTTGTTTCACAAAATAGTGTTCCATCAAGCAGGTTACAGAGGAAGAGCTCTGAGGTGGCTCTTTAAAAACATGACTTTGGTTTCTAATTCTGCCATGTAGTCCCCTGCTTTCCTGCACCTAAAGCCTGGGTAACAACCTCCCTGTGTGTTTCTGGCCTTGCTTTTTCTGGGTTTGTTGGTGGAGATGTCTGAGACCGATAAGACTGTGTGACTTTAAAACATATGTCGTCATCTCTCTTTTATTTTTTGATTTTTTTCTTCTTTTTTCTTTACCACAGGTTAGTTGGCTGCCCATATTCTGATGTGAACCTCAACAGAGAAAACTTGTTACAGAACCGCCTGAGTGGGGAGAGACCTTCCCCTGGCAATAGCACACAGAAAGCCAAGAGGCTGGAGACTCCTGCCCCGTTTCTTTTGGGAGCCAGAGAGTCTTCTCAGGAAGACTCTCCACAATCCAGGTGAGCCAGACCTTGTTCTGGGGCAGGTACTGGGGAGAGAAAACATTTTACAAGGTTGAAAAACACAGGAGTTGGCAGAGAAGCAGCAGAGCATTGAGTTCATCCGCCTGTAATATTGACCCATGCCCCAGACACTCTTAACACAGAGCAGTGCTCTTTTATACCCTCATATGCCTTAATAGGTTTCTTGATTCCTTAATCCTGGTGCTCTGGTCACATTCCAACAAAGGAAATTGCATTCTGTCTCCATAAATTTTTCCTTGCTGTTTCAATTGAAAATATATTCTTTCCCTTCGTTTCCTGTCCTAAAACTGTCAGGCAAGGTTATTTTGCACTATTAAACTAACTGCAATCCACCCCAGAGTCAGATGCATTATGCTGGTAGGCATACTGCCTGTATGTGTATCACTTGGCAAACAAGCTGAGCTCCTTCAGATATTTTATATGAAAATGTTGGAATTGAGTAGCATTGAAGCAAGCTGTGTATTAGTTCTTGGGCTGGGGCAAACTCCAGCAATACTTTTGGGCTTTGTTGTGTATGAAGGGTTATGTATGATTTAAAGTTCATTTATTTGGTAAGATTTATAACATTTTCAAGATATATTTGGCCAGGAAAAAAAAAAAAGCCAGTGTGCAGCACATGCAGGTGTATCCCTTCCTTGGCATACATGGCTAAAGTTTGCCTCTTCCCATCCCAGAAATATATATGCAGGCATCTCCATTTCCTAATTTTAACCCCAGAGTAATTAATTTCAATGGCACCGTTACCATAAAGCTCTCTCAGGAGCTTTGGAATTCTCCTAGAATAAATGGCATTCAAAAATTGCTCTATATTTCTATTCTTCTAAGTATTTCATTCCCTGAGAGTGGGAGGTCTGAATTCAGTATGCAGATCTGCTCACACCCTGCTGCTTTTCCTTCCTTGGGCAACCGTGTAGCTCAGTTCACACATCGAGCTCTGGTCATGGAGACTCTTAAACATTATCCCAGAGGTATCAAGATTGAAAAAGCTTAAATCTCTTGATTTCACTGCAACACACGCTTCAGTGGGTTTCTTCTAGCTGCTGGGATCACAACTTCAGTCCTGGAGGGTGATTTATTTCACATAATCTCTCTCAATCCGGGCTGAAGAGTAAAAAAGCAGCACTGTGCTGGTGATGATGGTGGGGCAGAGGAAGGCTTCTGCCACTAGATGGTAGTTGTTGCTCTGCTTTGCAAGGAGAAGCCAGCTTTGCTCTCCTGCAGGAACAGGGAACAGAGGATGTCAGTTCAGGTACTATCTCTTGTCTTTCCAGAAGATCTGCACAAGGCAGTGAAAAGTCATGTCAAAGCAGCGTGCAGAGCCTGTCGGAACAGTCTGAGAACAATCAAGAGAGAGCCTGGGTAGAAGAGGATTCCTCTGCAGACATCAAAGCCAAACCAAAAAAGTAAATAAGATTTTTATGATGTATCTCCATGCATTAACAATTGTGTTTCTTGATGCTGCTGCTATTTCTAAAACACAGGTGTGATTCAAAACTCAGTGCAACTTGATCAGAGATTTGCAGCACAGGGTTTTAGAATGACAGGGTAAAACTCCTCCCTTGCTCCATTGTTTTGGGCCCTCTATGGCAGTAAACTCAAATCTGAGTTCTGGCCATGTGACAACACAGTCCTTAGTTCAGAGACAGAGGTCAGGGATAGAGCAAGAGGGAAAAGTTTTTGATTCCTAAAAGTCCTGTTACTCTCTGTGTAGAGAAGAAATTCTATTAATTTGTCTATCTTTTGAAATGTTTTGTGATTGATCCTTCCAGGCTTGGGTGCTCACGTGCCTATATAAAGTTCCAGCTGGTGAAACAGGAAAGCAATGAGAAAGGTTGGTTGATATATTTTTTTCTTTCTTTTTCTGTGTGTGTATATATATGCAGTGTTCAGCAGTCACAAGGAGTGTTTAAAACTTTACAGCTTTTTTGTCTTTGACTCTGCAGTCAAGAGAAAGCATGTGCTGGAGGTGATGCTAAGGGTAGTCTTTCTCCCTTTAAAATGAGGAGGAAGGCTAGTGTTATGTAGAAGTGAAATGTTTAATACTTGTAGAGCAAAACCTTGTATTTATTAACTGAGAATCATACAGAATCACAGATCATCAGGAGTTGGTAGGGACCTTGAAAGATCATCTAGTCTAACCCCCTGCCAGAGCAGGATCACCCAGACTAAATCCCCCAGGAATGCTTCCAGGTGGGGTTTGAATGTCTCCAGAGAAGGAGACTCCACAACCTCTCTGGGCAGCCTGTCCCAGGGCTCCAGCACCCTCACAGTGAAAAAGAGAAGACAGGCTTGTACCAAATCCTGTACCACTGCATGCTCTTCTGAAGTGGTGAGGGGTTTTTGTTCCCCAGGCAGTCAGTGACCATTCTGCTGACAGGGCCACAGAGGTGGCAACAGAGCCTTGGTCAAAACCTGGCACGTAGTTTAACTTCCATCTACTTCTTGCTTCAGACCCCACTGGGTAATCAGAAACAATTAGAGTAATAAATATAATAAAACAAAAAATTAAATGGACAAACAGTACCCTTTTTTTCTTTTTTTCTGGTACATGACAGGTTAAGTTTTAAGAGCAGCTTTCTGGTATCATTTTAGCAAACCATATGCTTAACTTTCAGATTTACTATAAAAAGCTATTTCAGAGAACTGAGCTGACCAGGCTTTTAGGATTTAACATGGTAATAAGCAGGCATGAATTGGGACAGGTGCCTAGCTTGCTTTCCTCCCTTTTTTTCTTTTTTTTTAAATATTCATTTTTACCTAGTGCTGACTTCTGCAGTCAGAGCTGGAGATGTCTGCCAGCCATGAGCTGCAGTTGCAGCTGGCAGGTAAAGCTGTCTGCTCTCCCTTTGCATTCACCTTAAACAGAATGATGGAGATCAGTAGAGGGAATTTCTGCAATAATCCACTGACCTGGAATTTCACAGTTACCCAGAGCTTTCATCCCAGCTCTGTGTAAACTATTAGAACACTGCTTCCTTCTCAGAGGGGAAGTCATTTGTTTAGATCATGGTTTGGGCTCTTTCCTCCAAGGATGTGGGCTTAGTGAAGTAAAGGAGATGGTCTGTGATAGAAGTGCCCTCCCAGCAGGGATGTAGCAGGTTGTAAAACCTTGGGTGCAAATGGGACCTCCAGCATGGAGGGAGGGGGCAAGGCCAGCTGCTGCCCCACCACACTGGAGGTGACAGCTGTCCCAGGAGCAGTGTCCCCTGTGTCTTATTGTCACCAGGGCCATCAGCTGCTGAACTGAACAGTTCTTACTCAGGCTTTTGGTTTTTAAATCTTCCCCCCTTTGGTCTCAGTGTTAGAAATAGAGAGGTGGGAGGTGGGACATAAGGTGACACAAGGGGACAGGGGAGTGACCTTTCACTACATCAGGCTCTATCTACCACCAGTCCTGCTTTCCCTTTGGCTCATGAGGAACCAGCAAATCATGGGAATGTGCTTTTTCTTTGTAATTTGTGCTTTCTGTGTACCAGCTGATGCACCCTGCATCTCCTTACACACCATCCTCCTAACAACCGTTTGTGTTAGCCCTGAGCAAACCCAGCAGAGACAAGTGGCAGCTGTACCTCCCTGGGCATGCCAAAGCTTTCCGAGGCTGGAAGCAACGGGAATTCGGTACAGTTGCCACGGGATGGCGCCAGGCAGCCTACACGCTCTGTGTACAGCCTGGCAGGGTGGGGGGACGAGGGGACAGTACACCGTAACCGCTGTAAACCAGAGGAATGTTTCTCATCTTGTTTCCATCCTCTGCTTTGCTTCCTGTTTTATAACCAGGCAAGTCCCTGTAGGACTCTGACTCTGCACTACTCAGTGATCTCATTAGGGAGGAGTGATTTCTTCCTTTTTTCTTTTTTTTTTTTTTTTTTGCCTTTTTTTTCTTTTTTTGCCTTGATTTTTAAAGCTTCTGTCACTTGACACATGAGGAGGGAGTTGATGTCTGGAGGTAACGTGCAGCACTCCAGGCCTGGGAGTCTCCAGGGGAGGCAGCGAGCCCAGGCCATGAGCTGGCACACACAGAGCTCCTCGCAGGCTGGCTACAGCTGTGACCTGGAACAATGCCATTCCTTTCCAGCCGAAGATGCTGTTACCAGAACTCCTCCACCTTGTCAATAAAACGCTGCAAACATCTTCTCTGTTAGCAGCATGATGTCATTTTCCAGGGAAGCAGCTAACGATGAAGCCTCCAGCCTGCCAGTCTTATCTTATCTTTTTTTTTCCTTTCTTCCTCTCAGGAGGATGGGAAGAACGCCGAGAGCTCAGCGTGCCATGCAGTAGTCATGCCTGGCCGTCTGCTCAGCTTGCCTTGCTTCTCCCTCCAGAGTGTGACCCTTCCTCCTGCTTTGTAGTAATTGCTCCTACTTGAAACCTCACTCTGACTTGTCTTGCTTCCTTTTCCAGACCCTGATTCAGATCTCCAGCAGGCCCTCCACCAGTCCATCTTCATGCCTTCCCTGGCCTCTAACCCGACCCACCGCCTCCATCTCTGCTGGGAGCAGCACTGCAAGCTCTTGCCAGAGGTCTCGGGCCTCACAGCCAAGCACGTGGCCAAATGGACTGTGGAAGAGGTGAGTTACCTGTTCTCTGCTCTCTTAGGATGCAGGAATGACAGCCCCCTCCTCTTCTGGAGCACTAATTGGAAGGCATCTTTATTTTTTTCCTTTCCTAGGCAGTGCTTTTCTGTTTGCTTCACATATGCTGTAGCTGACTCAGCTTGAAGTTATACCCAAGTTCCTTTATAAGGGAGGGGAAGGATCCCTGTTAACCCTCTGCTGTCCACAGCTTGTTTCCCTGAAGAGGATTCACTCCCTTTCTTTGTTTATTTACCCTTGATCTTTTAGTCCTCAGGCCTGAAACATGATTCTAACAGCAGATTCTGTCTCTCTCTGATCTCCCTCCCCCTCTCCTGTGACTTTGCTGCCGATTCACTTTTACACTGGAGGTAATTCCAACCTGTGCTGTACATTCCCACTTCTCCTGCCTCTCCCTGCACAATTCCCCTGGAACAAAACTGCCCGCAGCCTGACCTGATTTCTGACAGAGGTAGCTGTGCAGCTGGGGATGTGTCTCTGCAGTCCCAGCTCTTGAGATGTCTCCTGTAATTAGGTGGTGCATGAAAAAGCATGTGCTGAGTAGTTGGGTTTTGCCTTGATTCTTTGGGCATAAGTGATATTTGTATCACTGTTTGGGAAGTGGTGAGAATTTGGATCCTGGCACCTAATCACAGGTCATTTAATTCAAGAGAAATGTGCTGTGTTGTTGCCCTCATGAGGAAGGAGGTAATGTGCAAAGCAGGAAAAAGGTGTCATTCTTTATGATGCATAGAGGATCTTCAGAGTGCTTTTTCCCAAAGTGCCTCTTGCATCAGAAAAATCCAGTCTTGACTTTGCTTTCCATGCTGGTGGACTGCTGGGATTGTCTGGTGGGATTGCAGTGTGACAGGAGATGGGGAACAACAGCAGTTGTGAAGGGGGTAGAGCAATCAGTGTGGCTGTTTTAAACTTAGTCCTTCTTTTTGTTGTGAGTTGGTTTTTTTAAGTAATGAAATTGTGTTTGAATTCAATTCATAGCAAGGAGATAAAAAATGTCTGAAAGATTTGCTGTTTGTACCCTTCTTTTGAGAAAACTTCCAATGATTTTTCCAAAAAGTCTTTTAGAAAATCAATAGAAGCTGTTAATCCTCAGACATGAAAATCAGAATCTCTTCTCCTTTGGATAAAACATGGAAGCTGGTTCATGGAAGAAGAGAGTCAGGGCACAAACCAAATAAAATTTGTCCTTGGCAGTTGACCTTTAAAGCAACTGCAGGGTAAATTTAACTGGGGTATTTGTTTGATAATGGAT
Source organism: Hypotaenidia okinawae (assembly GCA_027925045.1). Taxonomy (NCBI): domain Eukaryota; kingdom Metazoa; phylum Chordata; class Aves; order Gruiformes; family Rallidae; genus Hypotaenidia; species Hypotaenidia okinawae. The sequence goes on along the minus strand of BSDF01000021.1, from coordinate 4,208,966 downwards.
GGATGGAAGCAGGGACCACAGGGCATGTATATGGGGTACTCTGGATATAGTGATTCAGACCTCAGAAGACACTGAGCTGTGCTCTGTGCTGCAGCCTGAAACAACTGATGAAGTTTTGGCTGCTGTTAGGAGTGTGAATCACACGTTAAAAAGATGGGTTGTGATGCTGCAATGGACTGGCTAAAGTCATTGCAGGTTTTGTCTTGAATTTCAGCAAAGTGGATCTGTTCTTGCAAATTCTGTTCATCACAAATTCTGTTCATCACAAATTCCCACAGGAATCCACTTGGCCTGTGTAGGAGCACTTGCAGGAGTAGCATGTGCAGTGAAATGTAGCTGCAGGTCTGGAAGATGAAAGCAGCAGGACTTTCTGTGTGCTAGTGAGTCCAAAGCAGATTTGATCTGTCAGCATTTGGGCTCCTAACATCTTCCTACAGGGCAAACATTTGCCTTTGGGTTGTGCTTTGAACTCTGCTGCACAAAGGAGGCCGTTCTGCTGATCTCAAACAGGAGCAATGGGGGTATAACATTCTCCTTTCGTTTCAGACTGAAGAGCTGGTTTTGTTTTAAGAAACCCACATTAAGGGAAAAAAATGTTGCTTTAATTCTCAGTTGGTTGAGAACAGCTGAAATGGGAGAGCAGCAGCAGTATTTAGGGGCCCTCAAGCTAAAAAACCCTTGGTAACACAGAATAGTCCAGAGTAGTTACTTGAATGCAGCTTTGTTAATTTATTGAAAGCTTCCTGTTGTGTTTCAGAGCACAGCTAGTGAAGGATAGTGAATCACAGGAGAACATTAATACATGCTAGAGTTGTATTCTTCCTTAGTTAATCTCACATCAGATGGTAATAGCTTGGGGTGCCTGTGCTTGTGCTAATTGCTAATGGGTTACTGAAACCCAGCTCCTCTCTGCACAGCTTCATTAGGTGTTGGTTGTCTCTTCTGGCATAGCCTGAAACAGGTGCTGTAGGAAGCTACCTTCCAGCTTGACCCAAAAGGTACAGCTGTACTGTGCTGATTTTGGTGTGTCACACACATCTGGGATAGCATCAGCACCTTCCACCTAGGTTGCATGTTGCTCCTAAGGCATCCTCAGAATGACATGAAGCTCTTTTCCAACCCCGTTTCCTTTAGTCCTGTGCAGCCCTAGTGTAAGATGCTTCTGCCAGATAGCTGTGTGAGCACTGAGCTTGTTACCAACAGGACAGACAGGTGGGCATTCACCTCCTCAGGGGAGAAGCCCTCATCCCACTGTGCTCCTAGCCTGTCTGACACCCTCTGGCCTCAGCCTTTCCCTTGGCTCAGGGCTTTACTGCCACTGTTGTGGGGCTGTGCTGGCTTCCTTTAGCCCATGGAGTCACAGTGATGGGCCGGGATGGTGACCATAGCTCACTCAAACCCAAGGCCTGGCTCACATCCTGGGGACCTACTTCCCTGTCTTCTCTTGCATCCTCCTTTCCTCTCTTTTCTCCATTTCTGGTAAACCCCAGGACTCCCCTGTGCTGCTCCAGTGGCACGGAGTGCTTGGTGTCCATACAGATGACTTCAGGGACAGATCAAAGGCCTGTCACTCAGTGTCCATGACAATAGCCAGCAGCACTACTGCAGGGAAGGACACAGGAGCAAGGCAAGCTCAGATCTTTCCCCAGAGGTTTCTACCAGCCTCTCAGTACCATATCATGAAAGGGTACTTCCTGACTTGCCCTCAGGGCTCCAATTCTGGAAGGTACCAGATCCTGCAGAAGGCTTTTCATTTGTGTTTTAATTTTAAGGGGGATTCAGAAGGAAAATCTTACTTTGGTATTTGTGTGTAACAGGAGTTAGCGCTTCTACAGAAGAAGATTCAGAGTCGCTGCCTGATGGAGATGTGGATTTTAGGGGTTCCCTTTAAAACTGAGCTCTCCTTACTAGCAAAAGATAAGGGCAAAACATGAGAGGGATGCTCTGCTTTCAGATTGCATAACAGAAACAACGGGAGCCAGAGCACTTCACCAAACATCAGCTTCTGCCAGGGTAGAGCAGAACCAGAGGGCATGCTGCCAGCTCTGTTCCTGTGTGTTCCAAACTGGGGAAAGGGAATGGGTTTTAGTGAAGTGGGCTCAGCTGGAGATGCAGTGACACTATGTAAGAGAGTCTGACAATCCTGATTTAAAGGGAAGCTTGCATTTGAGAGAAACCTCTGCTAACTGCGGGTCTGTGTGTGTTCATGGAAGAAATGTCACATCTGTAACAGCTCAAATGAGTATGTCTCATGAAACAGAGCTCTTCCTGCAAGGGAGCATCCAATTAGTGTGAAATGTTTGATCTGATTATGCTTCAATATACAAATCTTCTATGAACCAGTGAAGCTACAGCTGGAGAAGACAATGCATATTAAGTCATCCTCCACTGTGTTCAGGAGTGCTCCTCGCACTGCTTACTGTTACACAATGTGATCCAAGGGCTGCTTGCATTGTCTCTGGGGAGATCAGTCCAAAAGTTAGTGATTCCCTGCTTAGAAAGGTTTTCCCTAATGTGAAATGTAAAATTAACTTTTACTCATTTCATCCTGTTGGTTTCTCAGATCCTGTGCACCCACCATGGATTAAATAAAACAAAACCTCCTTTCCTTCCCAGCTCTTCTGCCTTCTGTATGTCAGTAAACCAGCCCTACTCATTCAGTTGGTTTATCTTGTCTCTTAAAGGCCTGTCATCACTACCTAAATCCTTCTTTCTTTTTTTATTTTACTTCCCAGCAGTGCTGTAAGAAAAGTGAGCTTGTGGATGGGTTTGAAATAGTAGAGTTATATGTGGCTTTTAATCTGTAAAAACATTGTTGATATTTTATAAAGATGCTTTTGAGCAATGGAGGAACTGGACTTTTACAGAAAGACTGGTGGCCAAAAGGCACTACAGGAAATGTTATAGTTAACCACAGTATGCTTTGGGGAGTGTTGCAGCAACAAGCCAGTGATGTTTTCAGTCAGTGGGTGCCCCGTCCCTGAGGGTGTTCAGGACCAGGTTGGATGGGGCCCTGGGCAACCGTGTGTAGCTCCAGGCCTGGAGGCTGGTGGCCCTGCCTGTGGCAGGGGGTTGGAGCTCTGAGACCCTGGGGTCCCTTCTAACCCAGACCAGTCTGGGATTCTATGTTTTTCATACGTACCCTTCATTAATGGGAGAGCTTTAAGCATTAAAGATCTCAAACTTTTTGCATATACAACTCATGTACAGAATTGGGATCTTTTTGCTTGATGATGCCCTGTTTTAATTGTGTGTATTTCTCTTTTCCCAAATGTCATTCCAGGTGGTAAGCTTCGTTCAGCGTTTACCTGGTTGCAAAGAACAAGCATCTGTTTTCAGGGAAGAGGTAAGTCAAGACTGTCCTAATCCTGTGCTGTGCCACTGGTGGGTCTGATGGCAGCCAGGTGGTTTTGTGCCCTGTTACTCTGGAGTTACCATACAGAGAGCACAACCATGCTCAGGCTTGTCATGAAAAAGCCTGTGGCATTCAAGAAGCAGCTTCAGCACTGAGCTGAGTTCCAGCATGGCTGATTGCATTCTGCTGCTTTACATTCCCCCTGCAGTTGGAATCCTTGAGCTTATGCTTAACGTCCTGTCTTGGACTGTTGTGCAGTGGGTTTGGCATCATTATAGCACTGTCCAGTTGGAACAGCGTAAGAAAGATCCCATCTGCTCCCTCTGAGTGCATATGCCTGTGTCTCTTGGAGAGCCTGGCAGTGGTCAGGCCTCCCAGGAGTCACTGGTTTCCCCCATGGGCTGAGGTGAGAGCAGGAGGGGAACCTTTCCTTGAACAAGCAGCTCCTGTATACGGTGTGGCCTGTCATCCCTGCTGCGTGCGGGCTGGCCTCTGTTCCCCGGTTGGGGTGGGCTCATTCTGCCTTCAGAGGAAGCTCTGCAGGCACAGGATACAGCTCTCCTGGTTTTTAGTGCACTTCTTTGTGTGGATCAGTCTGCTGAGTGTGTCAGCTTTCAGTTGCATTGCAGGTATGACTTAGAGGTTCTTTATGAGCCCCTGATGAATTTGCAGAGACCTACCTCCCCTTCTACCATCACAGCTCTACTGCTCTAATGGAAAGAGCCCAAGGGAAGGGCCTGTTACCTTCTCTGTTCTGTGTGGTGCTGAGCACACCCTCTGGACTGAGGAGAAGCATTGCACATTGTAGTGACTGTAAGGGGCAGGTTTTTAATAGATGACTGCTCCCCAGAGCTGGCTGATGAATCAGGCTGTAATGCATGTTAGGGGATTTAGGTATCTCTGTTTTGTGTTTCCTTATTTAAAAAAAAACAACACATGCACACATGAAATAAAGAGCAAAAGGAATGGAGGCTTGCAAAAGGCACTCACAGTGTAACAGTGGAGTGGGCTGCTGGTTAATTGAACATAGTAGAAATAATGATATATATTTGAATGAACTGATCTTTCAGTGTAGATGAGCCTTAAAAAGTGCATCCTGATTTCTAGTGGAGATGTATCCACAAGTGGGAGTTTGGTAGGTATGATGTAACTAGAAAATCTTCTAATGAACCAAACCATTCATGATGTATTTTATTTCTTCTAGCAATAACTGAAAACAGGTCCTGAACTGAGTATCTGCTTTCTGGTTCAGAGAGCCATGGCCACACAGCTCTGTTTTAATGCCTTAACTTTCTGCAGCCTCAGAGTATGATGGCCCATGCCATATGAGAGGGGCTTGGGTTGTTTTTTTCAGGTTTGTGCTCAAACCAAATAGTCAGTTTGAAATGAAAACCCTTTTAGCAGTTTGGCTTTGGCCAGAATTCAGGTGTGAGTGACAGGACTGCTCAATTCCATCCGTGTTGTCCATTAGCTGTAATCAGGCCTTTGAGTGCTCTCTGGTTTGGATAAATAAATCCCTTGCAGACTTCTCTTGGCAGGGGGAGAGGCATAAGTTGCAGCTTACATCAGGAAAGAAGAGAACAAATTGTGCACAGAATTTTAAAATACATCCAAATAAGATGGAACAAAGAAATTAATAATAAAGCACAAGCACTGATACTCTGCTTTTTTCTATGCCTGGTTCAGGAAGGTCTGTTTAAAATAAGCATCTTCCAGGCAACATAGTGGAAGTGAAGCAGGGTAATAATACTGCACTCAAAAACATTTTGAAATGTAGGACTCTTTTCCAGCAGTTTTCTGCAGCTCTTGACTATATTATTCAATTCAAACAGCAGTCCATTTGTTTCAAGCTATTTTAACGTGTTCATTGCAGTAGTGTAGACTCTAGGCAGCTTGCAAATGAGATTCTGGGATGTTTTGTGGCCATCTGCAGCCTGGGAACACTGCTGTCATTTCCAGTGTACGTACTGGGAGGTGAAGTGACTTCCTAATGGTCTCTTGTGGGGTTAGAGAAGGGGAAACCAAATCCTGGCACCCAGCTCTTGGCTTTAATTGTGCATTTGCCCAAGTTTATTCAGTGTATCTTCTTCCACCAGTCACTGATGTCCAAAATGTTCTAGTTGGGAAGACTACAGAAATAGAATACTTGTTATTCTGGATGAGTTGAGTGTCTAGTGTTGTCTGCTGCACTGGGGAGCATTAGGTGATGAGAGGATGAGATACTCTCAGTCCCTCTAAATGCACTTTAATGGAATAACTTAGGGAGACACACATTGTTTGTCTGTGGCCATTAATCTTTAGCTTCTTCCCTGCAGCATTTGGGGTTTATATTAACTGTACCTGTGTCATCTCTGTGGACATTCTTGTAAATCCAAGTAAATTTTTAACCTTTTCTTAAAAGAAGTTGTTATAATTTCACTTGCTGCTACCTAGAGCATCCTGAATTTCCACAAGGTAGTTATGTTTTTCACTTGCTTACTTTGAATCTAATCAAATATCTCCTTGCTGATGGATGTGTATGTAAATCCAGACAGATTACATGTCTTTACCATGCCTTGTTTTATATAGTGTGTGATCTCTTTGACCATGTGCTAAGCAAGCTCATTGAGTGTCACTGAAAACAATTTCATGATAGCCTCATGTTTCTCCCTTGAACAGAGACCTGCTGGCTACAGACACAGTTCATACTAGTGAGAGCAGCCAGATGTTCACACAGATTTTTCTCATCTGTAAGGCTTTCAGCAGAACTGACCAGAAAAAAAGCAGAAAAAAAGGGTGTTTGGCATTAAATTTTACCCTGAATAGGTCTCCACAATGATAGTATGTAATGAGTGCAGTAGGAAATGGTGATTTTATATTTCTAATCATTGTTCTTGGATAGCTGCCTTCTGAAGACTTGCATTCTGGATTTCCTGATCTAATGTCTGGCCACAGATTGTGAACAGGCTGTCAGACTCCTGACAGTTGTTGGCTTTTTATAGCAATTACAGCGTATCTAAAGTCTCATGAAGCAGCACCCTCCTCATGGTCTCTCCATAAGCCTTGCACACACTTGGGAGTCTCTTATTTCTAGAAAAAGGGCTGCTGGATGAGGTCTGAGACCCTTGGAAAGGGTGGCATGCTTGGGAACCTCACAGAGGGAGCAGTGCTGGATCTAGAGGTTTCCACCTTCAGACCTGTGATCATTGCTCAGTTTGAAGTACGTTGTTTAACTGAACAACCAGAAGTGAGAACCCTGCCTATGTCTTGAAAGTAATCTTTGTCTTATGTTGTGTTTCCAACCTCTAGCAGATAGATGGGGAGGCTTTCCTGCTCCTGAACCAGAATGACATAGTTAAAATACTCAGTATCAAGCTGGGTCCTGCCCTGAAGATCTACAATGCCATTCTCATGTTCAAGTCTGCAGAAGACAACTGAGACAACTGTCCCTTTGGCAGAGCCCACGAGGAACTGACAGGGAACAGATCTTCAACAAAGAGCATTACAGGCTTGTGCTGAACAGGCAAATTGGGACTCCAATGTGTTTTAAGTAGAACTTCAAAAAAAATATTTTGAGGACATAAAAATCCTGCCACAGTCTGGAATATGGGGCAGCTTCACTTCCAAGAAGAGGATATTATTATATTTTGTTACTGAGTTTGGTTTTGATATATCAATCTCTTTTTGAGATCTAGAAGCAACCTCCAGTTATAAGGGGAATCCAGGGTAACATTGGTGGAGCTGCAATAGCTGGAAGAAAGCTGTGAGTGAGATGACTGGCATGTCCAGTGATAGTGCCTGAAAGAGAGACTGAGTTATCACCAGCATGTTTAATGTGTTCTGTAGGTATTAAACCTCTTAAGAGAGTAAGAAAATAGGAAGAAAGATGCACTTCAGAGCAACTCACCTGTATCCTTCAGACTGAAGAAAGCTGAGCTGACCTTTTCAGGACTGATTTGTAAACTCCAGTTTCTCCTCCTGATCTTAGTTGTTGTTCTCATACCCTTGGTTCCGGGGCTGCTTACACCACAGCAGGAAGGTACTGTGGGCAAAGGGATTCTGTTGGAGATGGCTTGCATCACTTCTGGTAACAAGCAGAATGTTCTCATGCATGTCACCAGAGAGTGGGAAGCAAGCCCTGTGTAGGGAGGCTTTGGGTGGGCAGAGAGCTCTCCTAAAGATACCTCCTCCAGGAGACAAAGATAAATATTCCAGCTGTAATTCTCCCATCAGAGGTTTTCTGCAACTGCTTGTCTGGATCAGGAACATCTTATGGCAGAGTGGCACAGTCAGAAGCACTTGGGAATTTGATGGGTTTGTTCTTGTCCTTGTGGCTGTCAGCCAAATGCTAGGAATAAGAGTTGGACACCCAGCAGTGGCCAGCATGTGTGTGTGGCTGCAAACAGCTTCCTAGAAACAATTTGCTTTTATTTTTTTAATAACTGAACCTTAGTGCTTTACCCTTTTCAGCCTCCCAGTGGGCTTTGATCCACAGAAGAGTTGGCATGCTGCAGCAGCAGGGCACTGGCTCCTTATCCTCTCTAGTGCCCAGGCAGGTAGAGCACAGAATGAGTCGGGATTTGAACAGGCAGCAGGACAAGGTGAGAGTTACTTCCCAGAAGAGTCCTGATCTGCAGCAGGGAGGAGGCAGAGCTTGTCCCTGCACTGCAGTGCATGCAGCCTGCCCTTCCTGGCAGTAGAGGAAACTCGACTGTTTCCTGCTCTGCTGGAAGTCAGAGTGTGGTTTTATGAACATGGCAGGTGGGACGGCGGTGTAACCAGGGACAGTGTTACTTGCAGAGCTGTCCTCTCAGGATGGAAGGCCTGGGGAAAGCGGGGAGCCCTGCTGGGGCTCTGCTCAGTGTTTCCTTTTGTGTCTGGTAGCACTCTAGCTTCTGACTCTTCCTCTGGCCACCCTCCCTCTCAGCTGGAACCATCTTAGCTGGGGAAGCCTTGAAAGCTGCCAGGCTGAATGCTGTGTGTGTGAACCCCTCTGGGTGTGTGCGATGCTGCTGCAGGTAGATGGACCATCGGCCTCTGCCCAGGGTTGCATGGATTGCTCAGGGCACTGCATGATGACATGATGACATGACCCATCCATAAGCACCTCAGACTCCCTCCTGTACTTGTTAATTTTGTCACTGGTGTTGCTGCCTTGGTCCCAGCCCTGCAGTTTCCCCAAGAGCCACAGGGAACTGAGAATGAACACGCTGTCTGTGACCTTGGTGACACAAGGACCTGGTCTTCCTTCCCTAATAGCTCTGTGTCCTCAGTCCAGCCTTCCAGCTGAAGGTCCCTGTGACTTGCCTAATGTCGTTAAGTTCCTTAAAATTGTAAATAGAGCAGAATCCCCACTGCTGAAGCCATCCCACCCTGGATTAATATATAGAGAATTTGTCTCCATACTTTCTATTTTTGTATCAGATGTTAAGGAGTTTAAGCCTTCCACAGAGAAGACACAGGGGTGGTGGGATATTTAATAACCAAAACATTAAATATCTGCCAGGCAACTGCAGGAGAGCAGCTTAATGCAGTGTTAAGGACTGAAAAAGATCTGGATTTAATTTATTGAAATACATTTTTAGTGTCATAACTGGGATATTCACCAAAGAGTCACATTCCTGTATCCCACTCTGCACACCCAGTGTCACTGTCAAGACTGGAATTGCAAGTGGCATGTCCTGGATGCTGACACAACTCGCCTGCTAGGCAAAGCAAAACTGTCTCCTGACAACTGGAGCAGAGGATCTGCAGCCAGACTGTGTTGTCCTGGCTCTCTGCTGACTTCTTAAATAACCCTGAGCATTCCTTTGCTCCAGTTTCCTCCCTCTGCCACCCAGCCAGGTGGGGGGACTGCAATTCTGCCTTGTTCTTGTTTTCAGCAAGCGAGTCCTGAGGGAATTTCTGTTTTACCTCCGTCCTTTGGGAAACTCAGTTGGGGGACAGCAGATTGCCTCCAGCACTAAAACCAAATGTAGTATTATTTAATCTCTTTTACTCTCTATAGAGGGTGAAGAGAGTCAGTGAAACAAGCAGTGAGACTCTAGTCAGTGAAATTATTCAAACAGAAGAGAAATGTTTAATCCCAGGGGCTTCCAAGCCAGCTGGATCAAAGATGAAAATGCTTACTTGGAGTTTGTTCAGTGACTGCAAGAGTAGTGCTTTCAGCAGGGAGGAAGGAGGAACTCTTTTAGGGATAGAAGGAGGAGGAATGTGCTTCTTGTGCCTTTTTTTGCAGTCCAGTAGTTGTCTTTGCAGAGCAAGCAAGAACGTGCACACATCCATTGCTGACTCCTGTTCCAAATACAGCGATATCCTAATAAAATCAAGCAACTTCACAACAACAGGAGGGCAAAAAGATTTCCAGTGTCTTCACCAGACACATGCAGAATTCCCTAATATTTACCAGGCAGAAAACTCATCTTTTAGCCCCATAATTTAGGAATTTAGTTGCTGATCCTGTTTCACTTGCGTCAGGGAGCGCTGTTCGTGTGTGGCTCGGTGGTTCTGCTGCCAGACTCAGCTCTGCTTTTCCCCAGCCCTGATCGAGGCCTGTGTCCAGGTGAGGGGTCTGCAGGTGCCTTTAACTGATGCCTTGTTTAACTTGAAACATGCACTTTGAAAGGAGAAAGCCAAAAGTTGTCGCTCTGTGGTGAACAAAGCTGAAACTGGTTACTGCTGGTTAATGTTTGGGAGGGTTGGGTTGTCTGCTGTGCCAGCAGAAACCCACTGTTGGCCCAAGCAAACCCCAAGGTCCTGTAGAAATACAAATCCATTCCTGTGACAGCTTCCTGTGGGCCAGCAGTGGGACTGGGAAGTCTCAGTGCTCAATGAAAAATTCATCTTATTCCTGGAGATGGGTTTGTTCCTCTATCCCTGTTTTTGAAATCCAAAGCAATTGCATCTTCCTCTTTTTCTCCTCAGTAAAGAGTCCTGTTAAATCTTCCTGTGCCATCAACACTGATCATCCCTGTAGTCCAGCAGCAGCACATTTCTGCTCTGGGTAATGAATCCCATTCGAGTTGGACAGAAACATTCCACAACACCCAGAGCAAAACTCTACAACCAAAGGGAAAGAAATGAAAGCAACATTCAGCCCAGGGGATAATAAGCTGGTTCAGCTGTAGATTTCCTGCCTGCTACTTTCATGCCCTGCTGTAGGATTTAAACCACAGAAAGCTTTAAAGTTTCTGACCTCCCCTCTGTCATGCAATGAGCCAGCTTGTTTCTGAAATTCCTGTTACTTGAACTGGAAACATGCAGGGGAAGGGAGTGTGTCCCTGTTGTCTCGGTTCAGCCTCTGAAATGTTTGTCTCTCTTAAACCAAACAAATACTTGAGCTTTTTTGACACTAGCTGTGATGTTGCACTCCACTGATGCTTTCTTCTGGAAATGTGAATAAAATTTAATATAAGTTCAGACCTGACTCCTTTCTGTGTTTGGGGGGAAGCTGGGCTGGCTCCCTGCCCCGATGGGCCGGCACCATTCTGGTTTTGACCCCTCTTTTCCTCCTCCCAAACCTGGCAGTGGAAACGCAGGCAGCTCTTTTATCTCTTCAGCTCTCCCTGGTTTGTGCACCAGACAGCATCAGCCTCGACCAGCACTGTGCGCTGAGGCCGTGCCTGATGCCCCGGATCCTTGCTGACTGCCACTGCTGGGAGAACGCTTCAGTCCTTCGTGGTTGTTCCCAATTGCAGACTGTCCCCCGACTCTCACAACTTCCTAGAACAGCTTCCACATCTGAGTGTTGAACTAAATCAGGTAAGAACATTTATCAGTATGAATCAGTGCTGAAATCCTGCATTCAGGGTCTGAGTCTGTTTTACCTTAACACCCTATTCGGCTTCGTCACTGTCTAATGAAACAATTGTAATTAACTCTCCTGGGTGGTTTTTCCTGTTCCAATTGTAAGTGATAAATTACGGAACACTGCCATGTGCTGTCAGTTGGTTTTCCCCCAAAATTGGGTGGCAGAGGCTTGGTCCTGATCTGGGTGACGGTGTCTGATGGAGCCCAGGGGCTGAGGCGGCACCTGCAGCGCCTGGCGCAGCCAAGGGCAGGAGGGACGGGGGCACAGCTTCCCCGCTGTGATGAGCACTCCTTTCCAAACTGGAAACACTGGACCAGCCATCAATTCCTGAACTATCCCATCATCGGGGTAAACACTCGCTCTCTTTGGCTTTTCCCTTCCGAGGCTTTTTGCTTCTATTTAAACCCCGGCTGGTTTGATGTTGTTACTGTGACCAGATCCCCAGTCTGGTTACCCTGGGTGCTTGTTGCACCCTTGGTAACATCACATTTTGCTTTCCCTTGCTCTGTTCGGTCCCTCGGGGCTCTGCTGGGCTTGTGTGTGTCCGTGTGTCTGTGTCCGTGTGTCTGTGTCTGTGTGTCTGCACTTGTGACAGCTGAACTCCTCCGCAGGCAGGATCTCTTCATTACCCACAGAGAAGCCGCCTTAACGGAGCAGAGCGCGTTAATCTGAGTATATTTCCAGATTATTCTGCTCGGGCAGACAGGGAGCCTTTTGTCCCGACTCACATTTCTCCTCAGACAGGAAAAACCCGCACTTTATTTTCCCTGTTTGAAGGGCAGTGAGAGGGACCCGGCCCCGGGCGCTGCAGGGCGCCGCCGCGCCTGTGCTACCTCGGCGGTAAGATGGCCGCCGGGCGACTTTTGGCCATAGAGACGTCGTTTGGGTCATAGAGTTTTGCACTCGGCTTGCCTGGAGGGCCGCTGATCACAGAGCCCGCGCAGGGCTGCTGGGTCCTGGCAGGGGTGTAGTGATTCACGGCTGGGCGGGACCGAGCGTTCGCTTTCCTTGCGGTGCCGGGGGTTCCCGTAGGGAGCGCGCTGGCACCGAGAGCTTCCTCCGGGTGTCCCGGGGCGGCGGCAGCGGGTTCCGTCCCTTGGCCCTTCCCGGGAGCGCCCCGGCTCCGCGCTGGGGGGGGGGGGGGGGCGGCCGGTCCCGCGGGTCCGTCTCACGCCCAGCGCCGGCGAGTCGGGGCTCCCGGGCCGGGGCCGGGCTGATGCCGCACACGGCGCCGCTGCGAGGGGCCCCAGATCCCGGGAGCGCCCGTCCCGCCTCACTCCCAGCCCCGGCGCGGGAGGAGCCGGGGATGGTGTGACTCCCTCGGTGCAGCACCCCAGCCCCGCGCCCCCCAGCGCGCCCCAGGGGACCCGTGCGGGGCGGGCAGCGGGCGGGGGAGTTCTACGAGGCTTTCCCGTTACTGAAGAACGGGAAGAGAAACCGCTCGGGCAACCGCTGGCCTCGCTCGGCCGGGGGCTGGGAACGGTGGGGTCGCAGCGGGGCAGAGCTGCCCTCACCCACCCGCGGGGTCCCGCCGGCTCCTTCCAGAGGCCGCCACGTCCCCACGCTGGGGGAGCGACACACGGCAAAGCCCCGCTCAGCTCGGGGGACACAGCCCGGAGGATGGTCAAGACCGCGGTGAGACCTGTTAGACCCTGTCTCTGCCACAGCCGGTCATGTCGCCTTGATCTGAACCAGCTGGACAGCCGGAGGGGGACAGCAGGACAGGAAGGATAGGAGGACACACAGAACAGGAGGGTATGAAGGACAGGAGGACACAGAGGCAGGTCCTTCACAAGGGCACTGTACGGCTGCGGAGGAAAGACGCAAGAGCAGCTGCGTTACTGGCAGAGAAGCCAGAGCCGTCCTGCTGAGCACACCCACCGGCTCCAGGCAGGCGTCAAGCAGAAGGCCGGCACTGCTGAGAGGCAGGTCTGGTAAGGAGAAGCTGCAGCGAGGTTTCCAAACCAGCAGAGGTCTCCCAAAAGAGCGAGAGAGTCTTGAGAGGAGGAGAAATGCCCCGAGCTCCGTGCCAGCGGCCCCACAACCCCCCAGCACAAGAGGGGCCTTCAGGCCACAGGGACCCTCCAGCTGCAGCAGCGGTTGGGAAATGCTCTTCTGGGAAAGCAGAGGAGGAGAGGAGGGAATGCAGCAGCCCTGGCACAGCCGCACCAGAGGGCCTGTGGGCATCCAGTGCTGCGGAAGAGCCCAGTCAGCAGCACCGTCCTGGTGCTGGTCCGTGACTTGGCTTGAGTGGGAAGCAGTGGAGCAGGCACAGGGTTGATCCTCCTGGAGCCCCAGCTCTGTGGACGCCTCCAAGGCCACCTGCTTGGTGACAAGGGTGATGCCAGGATGATGCCGAGACACCCGGGCAGAGGAGCTCAGGTGGATCCTCCCCCCTCACACAACTGCTCCCTGCGCTTGTGCCAAAACACGTGGGAATGAGACCTTTGGATTAACTGTTTAATACACTTGTGCACATGTGCGTATAGCAAAGAGGCAACTGTGAATCATAAGGCTACTGAGACATCGGCAGGTTCTGGGAAGAGCAAAGGTGCCACGGGAGGCCTGGGTGAACCGGGCACCCCCTGCTGCTCCGCTTCTTTCTGTGTCCATTGGGATACATGAAACCCACAGGGAGGAGGAGGAGGGGAAACGGCCTCTTTTGCCCTCATTTGCTCAGCTCCCACAGGAGAACTGAGAGCCAGGGCAGGAGGAAACAAGAGCGAGTCCAGGAGCTCCCTCCTGCCTGACACGGAGGGAGGGAGGGAGAATCCAGCACTGGGAAAAACTCCAGTTCTCCCCTGCTCAGCTCGCTTTGCTTTCGCTCAGTGCCAGTCGCTGTGAAGGTGGAGGCAGCAACGCATCCAGCTGTCCCAGGGCTGCATGCCGGGGAGGATCCACGTGCTGGCTTTCCTGAGCTGTGCTAGATGTCAGGGGAGCTGCAGCCTGCCAATGACAAGGTCTTTTAGTGAAAGGGACGAGCGATCGAGTCTCCAGACATTAGTCCCACACACGCAGGGAGCTGGGGCACTCTGGTTTTTGTGTATATCCATATATAAAGCATACGTTGCCCTGCACATATTTTATATATTATATATATATATACACACACACACATATATATATATATATATAATTTTTAAAGCCCTCCAAAGAGCCAGGCTAAGAGATCTCAAAGCCCCAGGAGGGCCATCCTCTCACACCCATCCAAGGACCAGGAGAGGGGCAACAGGTTGAGCCTATGGAAACGCTCCCATCACCCTACCTCTGCCTACCGCACCACGGGCTCAGTCGGTGCCCCGAGGGCCTTCCTCAGTCCCACTCTGCCCCAGAGCTCCTATGCTCAGTTCTCCCGGGCTCTCGGCAGGATCCGTGCTGTGTGTCGGCTTTCCTGAGTGAAGACAATCCTCAGCCAGACGCTGCTCTGCTGGAACCTCTCCAACAGACCCCTCGGAGCTGTCCCGGGCTGGATCCTTTAAAGGCTCCAACAGGTCCGTGTCTGCCCGGGGCGTGTGGGCACACAGGTCCTGCACCTTCTTGTTGAGGTCGTTGCGCTCTGTTTGCAGGGCTCGGCAGAGTTTCTCCAAGCGTTGGATTTTCACCTGGAGCCCCTCTAACTCTTTGTCCCGAAGGGTTTTCTGCAAGTAGAGAGGCAGTTCAGACTCTTACCAGACAGGCAGAAAGGGAAAGAGAGGAAACCACGGGGAGAAACTCAAGGGAAAAGCACTTGTGAGCAAGCAAACATCTGGCAATCAAAGAACATGATGCTTCTTTCTCCCTTCCCCCTCCCACCCAGAAGCTGAGCGCTGCTGAGACTGGCTTCTCCCAGCACCTCTGCACTAACCACCCACTTCTACCACTCCAACCACCAGACCCAGAGAAGGAAACCAAGCCGAAGGGAAGAACACAACCCCCCAAACCCAGCTAAGATAGAAGCTGTCCTGCTATCCCTCAGCTCCGGCCCAACGCCCCGCGACACATCACCACACTGCCCCAGCTGCCTCCACAGGGAGTGGCTGGAGCCTCCTCACCTCTTCAGCCATTTCCAAGAGTGCCTTGTTGCTGCTCTCCCAGCGGGAGCGGTACATCGTGGTCTCTTTCTCCAGCTTCTTGATTTTCTTAGTCATCTACAGAATCAGAGAGCGACAGAAAGGGAACACAGGTGAGCCACAGGCAGAGCGCTGCAGTGACATCTCACGTGTCCTCAAACAGGCACTTGCTTTCCCAGCAGAAACAGCAAGACTCTGCTCTCCTGGGAAGCTTCAGCTTCACCAGAAATGCAGACCAGGGAAGAACAACACAGGGCAGCACTGCTCGTTGTGACACGGGGGGACACAGGAAGCCACTGTGCAAGGACAGCACCGATGCTCCCTGAGCAGCCAGCTCAAGCCTGACTTTAATACGAGCTGTGGCTTTTCCAGCTCGTGGCAGCAGGAAGGAGGGAGACGGGCAGCGCCGGCAGCCCACGCGCTCTGCCGGGCAGCAGATGCGGCACCCACCTTCTCCATCTCCTGTTTAAACGTCGTGAACACTTCACTGCTCTTGGAAAGGGTGTTCTGGAATTCTTCAAACTTCTCTGTGTACAGAGCCAGCTGCAGAGAGAGAGAGGGTTACAGATCCTCACTGTGGCACCTCCAAGAGCCTTCCCCAAGTGATGTCAGCCAAGAACTGAGCTAGTTGTCTTGTGACCAGACTTTAGGACAAACAGAGCTGCGGTGTGGAGCTGCTGACAACATCAGGCACCACAGAACGTGGAGAGCTCTTTGTTTGGGAAACAATCTCAGAGGCAGATGTGTTCTGCAAACAGCTCCAGCCTGGGCAGGAGGCACTTGCTGGGTCTGACTCAGTGAGGTACAATCACATGACTGCTCCCACCACTGGAAACATGCTGGTAAAAAGCAAAGGCCCCTTTTCTCCCAGAAGGCAGGACTGCTGAAGGAAGTGGCAGCTCACATTGTGCTGACACAGGCTCACCAATACCAAACTCGGGAACATCTCTGTCCTGGTGTTTTCCAGGTTAAGAAATTCCAGGTTGTTCCCTGCTTATGGAGGAAGGAAAACAAAAAAACCCAAATAGCCACCCTGGGTAACTCACCTGCTGCTTGAGATGGGTCTCCTGCTGCTTCATCAGCTCACACATCCTCTGCGACTCCACAGCTTCCTTCAGCAGCTAAGGAAGAGCAAAGGCAGTTACCTGGTGCCACCAGGGAAGGTTCTCGGCATCCCCCTGCATGGCTGGGGTTTGGCTTGGAGATGGGGAGAAACATGAGGAGCAGAGCAGAGCTCCAGCCTTGCTCCTGAAGCTGTAGGGAGAATGGTCAAGCCCAGACATGCTGGAGGTGTGGAACAGCCTGATCCAATTTGGGCTTCACACTGAGGGACCTGACAGTAACAAGCTGCCACAAAGGGACAAGGTAAAAAGCAAAGCTCTTGGAACCATCAGAGAGCTGCTGAAAGACTTACAAAGTCCTTCTCCCTCTGGTGTCTCTCCTCTGCCTCCTTCAGCATCTCCTGTGCCTGCTGGAGCTTGGCATCCACCAGCTGCTGCTGCAGGTCCTTGTGTTTGAACACCTTGTCGATGTGCTGCCGAGGGAAACACCAACATCACTGACATGTTCAGCCAGACCCTCGCTGCCCAGGCAAATCACAGAGCCCAGAGGTCCCTTCTTCCCTCCACCAGTAGAAATACGCTTCACTGTGCAGAAGGAATGACCCTACACTGGGTCTCCTGCCCTGACCCACCTCCTCCCGCAGCTCATACTGCTCGATGAGCTTCTTGAGCCGCTCCGCCAGCTCCATGTTCTCCTGGCGCAGCTTGGAGTTCCTCTCGTTGTGCTGCTCCATCTGGAGCTGGATGTCGTTGAGCGTCACCTGGAAGTGGGATGTCACCTCCTTCCGCTTCTCCTCTTCCTCCCGCGCACGCTGGACACCTTCTTCCTGTGTGAGGAAGGCAAAGACAGCAGGGACGTGTCAGTCGCTGCGCTGGGGCAGGGAGGTGAGCAAACTGCCCCAACCACGACGCTCTGAACCCACCCAGCATCCCACTTGTTGCTTCCTCAGGAAGAGACTTTGGGCCTTTCTCCTCCTTTTCTCCAGAAAATCCACCCCAAAATAACCCTCAGGCGCGGCAGGTAACGATGGCTTAACAGCCAAATTCAAGGCCTGGGCAGCAGAAGGTGGGCAACCATGGGTGAAGGCACCTTTGCCACAACAGCTTGCAGCCCCACAGCTCAGGGTGAAGCAGCTCCTGGAACAGCTCCCAGGAGACACTTGCCTTGAGGGTGCGGTTGTGTCTCTGGAGCTCGCGGCACAGGCTCTCCAGCTTGCTGCGGGCCAGGATGGCCTTGCTGTGCTCGCTCTGCAGATGGTCCTTCTCCTGCACCAGCTGCGTCTGCTTCTTCTGCAAGATCTTCATCTGCTTCTGGGAGTTGCGGTGCTCTTCCAGCTAGGAGGAGGGAGCAAAGGGCACAGGCAGCAAGGCAGACTGGGGCAACGGGACAGAACTGTGGAATCATAGGATGCTTTGGACTGGAAGGGACCTTAAAGATCAGCCAGTCACACCCCCTGCTCAGGCTGCTCAAGGCCCCATCCAACCCAGCCTTGAACACCTTCAGGGAGGGGGCAGCCACCACCCCCTGGGCACCCTGTGCCAGGGCCTCACCACCCTCAGAGTGAAGAATTTCTTCCCAATATCCAATCTAAATCTATCCCCTTCCAATTTAAAACCATTCCCCCTCGTCCTGTCACTCCAGGCCCTTCTAACAAGTCCCTCCCCAGCTTTCCTGTAGCCCCTTCAGGGACTGGAAGGTGCTGTAAGATCTCCCTGGAGCCTTCTCTGCTCCAGGATGTGCCCAATGACACTCTCTGTGCTGTGCAAAGAAGAGCTTTGCAGCATCAAAAATGCCACTTGTGAGCAGAGCAGGGCTGACACAGAGCCCCAGGAGCCCTGAGCAGGGCCCTTCTCCTCCCTGAATTCCTGTCCTGCTGGAATCTGAAAGACACATTCATCCAGCACCTCCCACACGTGTTGCTCAAAGGGAGCAGAGCTCTGGGCCCAGGGAAACCCCCAACACATTCACCTGAGACGCACAGGGACAGTCCCACACCTCTCCTCAGCACCGGATCCACACACAGAACTAGACCTGTGCCTAGAACCAGGTCCAGTTAAACGTGGCATCAGGCTGAGCCTGTGCAGGCAGCAGCAGGGCGGCTGTGCCAAACACCCATCACTTGCTCGGGAATCATCAACAGGAACGTTATCGACTGAGCAGCGGGGGCAGAGACGGATCCCTGTGACCCTGTGTGGCAGCCGGGCCCGCAGCTCGCAGCACAGCCCCCTCTGCAGGCACCTCGGGACACGCAGGATCAACCAAACGGACCTGGCCACTGCCGGGACAGGATGAGGCTTCCACGTTCAGAGGAGCAAACGGATCTGAAGCCCTCTCACGCAGAGATTGGGTAAAAAGAGCTCCTGTCCAGGCTCACGCTTCTGCAAACCACAGCGCCTGGCTGGACCAACATCTGTCCTCTGATGTTTGGATCTCCAGCACCATGGAGATTCCAGAACATCACTGTGAATCTACACGTGTGTTCCTGGACCATCCCTCTTGATATTGAGAAGAAAAAAAAGCCATGTTCTGCCTCCTCAGGCAGCTCTCACACTCACTGCTGGGGTGTCCTGCCCCCAGCCCCAGGAAGGAAGAAGGATGCACTCACCAGCTCAGCATATTTCTTGCACAAAGCCGCCAGCTTCTCCTCTGGTGTGCTCAGGGTGTTCAGAGTCTGCATCAGCAAAGTGATTTCTTTGCCTGGAATGAGACATAGAATTAAAAAGAAATAAATGCACTGAAATCACTGGGAGTTCTGGCTCATAAGGGGGCAAAGACAGGAGAGACAAACCAGGGTTCACAAGCCATGCCTGGGCTAGAGCCATCGTCTCCTCCCCAGGGGCTATCATCTCTCTGCCCCACAGATTTCCCCGCATACAGTGGGTGAACAGTTGAAGTGGCTGCAGAGAGAGCTGGTGTTCAGAGTGGGAAACCTCCACTGAGCTGACTAGAGAGAACTGCATCCAGCAGAAGAGAAATCCACAGAATTTGGAGGCTGCAGCATCACCCAGGAACAGCCGTGGCCTTTGCATCACTTGGTTCATCTCCTTGTACAGCCCACACCACGAGGCTGTACCGTTCCCAATCGCTGGTGCCCATCCCACACCCAAGGTGCTGGTCTCACCCAGGGCAATTAGCACAGTGTGTAATCAGTACGGGTCCCCGAGTTCTGAGGCTGGCCATGCAGCCAGAGCAGGGATCCTCTTACCTAGGCCCTTGGCTTTCTTCTTTTCCTGAGCCTTCTTCTGATCCCGCTCCCCACACTCCTCGCTGGGTCGGAACTCTTCAGTCCCCTTGGTGCTGTCCTTCTCCCCGTTCATCTCGGGGCCACCAGTCTCCTGGTCACCGTTCCTCGGGGATTCGCTGCGACACTTCTCAGCTTCCTCTGGCTCGGGGGCTCGCTCTGCCCACCGTCCTCACCTGGCCCCTCCTGGCTGGCATCCACACAGTACGTGTTCAAGATGTCCTCGAGCTGCCTGCTGAGCTCTTCGGAGACGTCCCGCACGGCAGGCCGGGAGGACTTGGTGTCCTCCTGCGCAAGAGGAGCTGTGGGAGAAGGGAAGACCAAAGTGTTAGGACTTTCCCCACACCCTCTATTCTCTGGTCTCTATAAACATGTGGCAAAGGGAAGGTTTCCTGAGCACTCCACTGCACCAGGGCTGGTTAAACGTCCAGCAACATAAGCTGCTTTGTTCTGGCTTTTTTGTCTCCAGCCAGCTGCCCCCACAATGGAGGTGCATTCCCAACAGCCTCCCTTTTGATCCCCAGAGCACCACCAAGCCCCTGACATCTGGCAAGAGCAAAAATCCATCCCCACTTCCCTCCCATCCTTTACCACAAGCAGGTCTTTCCTGAGCTTTCCCCCAGATACCATCCCCAGAGCCAGGCTCTTTTACATGACAATAGACTTCTAAACCTGGGTCAGCCTCTCCAACAAGAGCAGCCATACCGTCTGTGATCAAACCCATCTCATCCCTAAGAGCAGACGCTCAGGGGAACGAGCAGGCAGCACATCCTTTGCTTCCAAAGTTTCTCCAAATACAAGACTTCCAGCAGTTGGTTATTAAATTAACTCTACTCAAGGTGTGTACAGCCCATGTTTACCAGGCACTGGAATACAAGGCAGGGTTAATTTTAACCAAACACCTACTTGATTAGACCCGGTTTTCATCCTAATTGTTTTATGATGTGCCAGTAATAGGGCAGGCTGCTCAGTGCTGCCCCAAGCAAAGAGGTGTCTGATGTCTGCTGAACAGGACTCTAAATGTCTAAGCACTGATAAACAGCCCAGGATTTTCAGGTGAGAATCAACTCTCTGCTTTGGTCACTACTTCAGAACCGTACGCACACAGATGTAGGAAGGAACCAGGATTCCCTGCCCCAGAAATCACAAGTGAAAAGAGCTGGATGCAGCAGCCCACTCGTACAGGGACACCACCAGCCTGGTTCTTTCCAGGCTCCAAACCCACCTTTTCAGGCCCCAAACCCACCCACCCTCACGTGTTTCCTGCGCCTCACTGCTCAGGCTGACAGCGCTGCCATCAGCCATGGGCAGGGAGCAGCACACCCCAGCCCCTGGGGACTCCCCACCTTCCAGGGGTGCTGCAGCCTCCGACGAGTCACCTTCCTCCAGTGCCAGACTGCTGCTCATTTTGGAAGAGCTAGCAGGCCGTGGGGCTGCTTTGGTCTCCCCTCCTTGGTTCTTCATCACGATCTTTGTCCACACTCAGTCCCAATAAGCCCTACAGAAAGGGAAAGAGCAACTACACTTCATTTTGAGAAGTAACAGTCTGGAGGGGATTAGAAGTTGATAACCTTGACTAGGAAGGGACTTGTTCTCAGCAGAGGCTCTGTACTGAGGACAGCATCATTTTGTCCTTGATTTGCCCCTTATCAGAAAGGTCTCACATTCACAGAATGGTAGAGGTTGGAAAGGACCTCCCAAGATCACTGAGTCCAACCCCCTGCCAAATCAGGGTCCCTAGGACAGGGCACACAGGTCGGCGTCCAGACGGGTCTTGAATCTCTCCAGAGAAGGAGACTCCACATCCCCCTGGGCAGCCTGTCCCAGGGCTCCATCACCCTCACCTCCTTATGAGGATAATTCCACTTCCAACTGAGGAGTTCTGGAGCAGCACAGCGTCTCTCAACTCACAGACAGTGTGCGGTTCTCCTAATCCACCAGGCACAGCCCTCTCAGCCCCGGTTCTCCTTCCCCCTCCCCCCACTGTATTTTAACCTTAGATTTCAAAACTTGGAGCAGTCTGTGCACGCTGACAGAGAAATCCCCCAATTTCTGCAGCTGGGGACCCAGAGACCAGAACCTCAACAGTAGAAAATCGTATCATAGAATTGTGGGGGTTGGAAGGGACCTCGAGAGATCATCGGGTCCAACCCCCTGCCAAAGCAGCTCCCTAGGACATTTCACTCAGGTAGGTGTCCAGATGGGTCTTGAGTATCTCCAGAGAAGTAGACTCCACCACCTCCCTGGGCAGCCTGTCCCAGGGCTCCCTCACCCTCACTGGGAAAAAGTTCTTCCCCAGGTTGGTGTGGAACTCCCTGTGCTCCAACTTGCAGCCATTGCCCCTTGTCCTGTCCCCACAGACACTGAAAAGGGGCTGGCTGATTCCCCCTGAATCCCCTGCTTAAGATAATTACAAACATTAATTAGGTCCCCCCTTAGTCTTCTCTTCTCAAGGCTGAACAGTCCCAATTTTCTCAGCCTTTCCTCACAGGGGAGATGCTCCAGGCCCTTAATCATCTTTGTAGCCCTTCTTTGGACTCTCTCCAGGAGATCCCTGTAAGGGAAAGGTCTAAACCTGACTAAAACCATGTACCTGGCTGAGGAAAGCCTGCAGCTCTCTGGTGCTTGGCACCAGAAAGATGTAACCAGCATCGCCATGCACTGATGCTAAGAGCCGGAGCCCAAACCCCAGCTCCTCTCTCCTCACCCTCTCACCCTCCGCAGGGTATGTTTGTTCTCACCCTTCCCACCCACACCCTCTGCTCTAGCCCTGACGCTGATCACAGAGAGGAGGCAGCGGGTGCTCCTAGGCTAGAGGTGAGGGAACGTTCCAGGAGCAGCAGGAAACAGCAGCTTCGTAGTGTTTCAAGGCTGTTACGCAGAGACCTTGGTTTTCCCTCAGAGAACAGCCTGAGATCATAGAATCACAGAATCACAGGGGTTGGGAGGGACCTGGAGAGCTCATGGGGTCCAACCCCCTGCCAAAGCAGCTCCCCAGCTCATATGGCACAGGTCGGTGTCCAGATGGGGCTGGAATCTCTCCAGAGAAGGAGACTCCACACCCCCTGGGCAGCCTGGCCCAGGGCTCCCTCACCCTCACTGGGGAAAAGTTCTTCCCCAGCTTGGGGTGGAACTTCTTGTGCTCCAACTTGCAGCCACTGCCCCTTGTCCTGTCCCCACAGACACTGAGAAGGGGCTGGCTGATTCCCCTGCATCCCCTGCTTAAGATAATTATCAACATTAATCAGGTCCCCCCTTAGTCTTCTCTTCTCAAGACTAAACAGCCCCAGCTCCCTCAGCCTTTCCTCACAGGGGAGATGCTCCAGGCCCTTCAGCATCTCCATAGCCTCCTCTGGACTCTCTCCAGGAGATCCCTGTCCCTTTTATCCCAGGGAGCCCAGCACTGGACACAACACTCCAGGTGGGGCCTGACGAGGGCAGAGCAGAGGGGGAGGATCCCCTCCTGTGACCTGCTGCCCACACTCCTCCTGATGCCCCCCAGGATCCCACTGGCTCTCTCAGCCCCCAGGACACACTGCTGGCTCGCAGTATGCGAAGGAAAAAGGCAGGGGAAAACCGGCAGCGGCCCAGCCCGTGTGCCACCCAGCCCAGTGTGGGCTGCAGGCCTCCCACGCAGGCCGGGCAGCACGGCTTCGCACGCTCGCAGCCTCGGGCGCTCTTTTCCCTCCGCTGCTGTAACGGCGCAGCTCCCGTGCGCGCCCCGAGGCTCGGGCAGGCAATAACCGTTCCCGCGGCACCCCCTGGGCCGCCTGCGCCCCACCACGCTGCCCTACTGCCCTCCTGCCTCCCGGCCCGACCCATTGCGGCCCGGGCAACCCCTGCCCTTGCCCACCCCCTCCGCTCCCGTTAACATCCCTGTCCCGTCCCCAGGCCGTGCCCCGGGCACCGGGCACCGCGCCCCGGGCCAGCTCGGAGCCGTTAGAGCCCAGGCGCCGTCCCGCCCCGGTTAGAGCCCCGGCCCGCACCGCCGTACGGCGCCCCGGTAAGTTTCAAAGCAGATACGCGTCTGCCCTCGCCCCCCGCCCCGGTCCAGCGCCGCAGTGACGTCATGCACGCACCCCCGTGGCGTCAGCTCCAGCGGTCTGACGTAGGGCTCCCCTCTCTCCTTCAGCCAATCAGCGCGCGGGAGCCGGCGGCACCCCGGTACTTCGGAGGAAAGGGAGAGGGGAGGGAGGTCGAAGCGGCCCCCTCCCCGTGCGGCGCGGCCTCGCCGGTCCTGGTGGACGCCGCACCCCGCCCGGCTCCCCGCGGCCGCCGCCGGCCTCCGCGCTGAGGGAAGCGGCTCCGGCCCGGGCCTCACAGCGGGCACGCACCGCGCATGCGCCAGGCCGCGCCGCTGGCCAATCAGCGACGGGGCGTCGCGAGGCATGCCGGGAAAGACCGGGAGAAGCGGCACTCGCGGCGGGATTGGCTGGTGGACTACAACTCCCAGCATGCCCGGCGCAGGCAGGGGTGGGGAGCTAGCACGCGCTGCCTTGTGGACTACAACTCCCGGCATGGCCGGTGTAGGTACCCCCGCCGGTACCGGCCCGGCCCCGCTTCGTGCTCCCGCCCGAAGGAGCCTCACTCTAAGCACCAAGAGCTCCCCCGCAGCCCGAGGAGGCGGGAGTCAGGGTGGAGCGAGCCCCGAGAGGCTCCCGCCTGCACCCGTGAGGAGCAGCAGGCGCGGCCCGGCCTAGCGGTTCGTTCGTTTCACAGTAACGGACTGGGCCGGGCAACACCGGGCCTCGCTCCTCAGCCCTGGGCACGGGGCTGACCGGCCCACCCCCGCCCCCCTTCGGCCCCCAGCACGGCTGCTTGCTTTCCGCAGGCGGAGGGGCTCTGAGAAGTGAGGAGAGAGAGAGGAAAAGAAGCAGGACGACCACTGCATGAGGTGGGGCTGTCGTTTCCAGGTGTGCCTGCCTCACAGGGCTTTATTTACATAATTACAGGAATTCCATATATATTTTTTTTCTCCGAAGCCAAATTAGACTAATAGCTACCTACATATAATATAAAAAATACAGAGATTTGACTTTTGGAAGTAAAATGTACATGATCCAGCTGTGAGCAGGAGGTAAACCTGAAAACTCTGGCCTGTTGCTACTGAAGTTAACACCGCACACAACACCCCTGGCAGGTGTAGCTACATCCTCTTCCTCCAACCTGTACAGCAATCCACCACAACCCAAGGCAGGAAGAGAAGAAAAACAACACCCCAGAGCTCAAACCATGAAAAAAAAAATAATTAAAAAGAAAATAGAAAATAAATGTTTCAAGTAAAAGATAAAGATGGGTTTTCACCACGGCAAGTTCTGTGACTTCAGTCAGTAGCAACACAAATGCAGCCTGTGCAACAGCAGCTGTGCTTCCAATTTCAAAAACCACCCTCTTCATAGTTCCCAGCTTTAGGGTCTTGTTGCCTTTTTTCCCCTCCTTGTAAATACCACTAGCAGTTCTTCAAGAAAAAACAACCCCCCCCCAAAAAAAATCTAGACAGAGGAAAGAAGCTTTATCCCCCCTCTCCCCCCCAAAAAAAAAAAAGTATCATCTTCCCAGGAGTGGGAAAACTTCCCATTTCTCTGTCCATCTGAGTATTTCATGGGAACTTGGCCCATGTTTGAGGGGACTGTCCACTGAAGGAGGGTCGCAGAAAGGCCAGGGCTAAAACATTGCTCTTGGCAAATTAGAGTCTTTAATAAAGAGTAACATGTGCAAAAAAATTAAATAGCTCAACCCAGGTTTCCAGAATTATTGTTGTCAGAATTGCTTCCTTTCTATTTGTGTTCCTAACCCAACCCAACTCTGAAATCTCAATTTTAAAGTACCCGAGGTAAGAAGTGACATTTGGGAAGAGATCACCACAAAAAAAAAAAAAAAAAAACCCAACAAACCAACCAAAAACAAACCCCAAGAGGTGCAATGTGTTACCTCAGTGTCCTTCCTCCACCCAGATGCCTGCTTTAAAGACACATATGCAGCAGCAAAAAGAAAAAGTGGGAGGATATCCCCTTCTCTCCACGAGGACAAAGCACTGTTGGGAGTTGTTTGAAGACTTGTTTCCTACAAGTGGAGCGGGTGTTGGGCCTTCCATTTGTGAAGAGGGGATGAGACAATCAGCTGCTCCCAGTTGTTTTTTTCTGGCAAGTTTGTGGTGGTCTTTTTTTTGCCCCCCCTCCCACCCTCTGACATATTATAGCTGGAAGCCTTCCATCGGGGCTTCAGGTTGCTGGAAGATGAATTGCTGCTGGTTCTCATCTACTTGGGGAGCTAGGCTAGAGTCATCTTCTACTCCAAAGTAGTGCTCAATCAGGTCAAAGGCCTTCTGGTAGATCTCCTGGTTCTCATGACTCTGGAGGAACTCTATCTTATCCAAGCCTTGGAGGGGGAGAAAGAAAAGAAAAAGCAGCATGTGATGAAATGAAGAGATCCTGATGTTTACAGTGCCCCACATCCATCCTCAGCCCCTATGCACTGCTAGACCATTGTCTCTGTTACATTTTGTGAGCAGCACTAACATCTCAGAGGAACCATTCCAGAGCTGCTTGCAGATTTCAGCTGCATTGGGCAGCTTTTTCAACAGCAGGTTTAGCTGACACCAGTAAAGCAGACTGGCTCCCAGCTCTTGGCTGGGGACTAAACCAGGTTTCACCAAAATTAAAACATCTGGTTGCAAACACTTCATTAGCTGCAAGTAGTAGGGAGGGGAAGGAAGCAGGGTCTGCCCAGCAGAAGGGCAGCAACAGGTTTAGCTGTCCTAATGAAATCCAGCACTGAACAGAAAGCATCTAAGCATGGTATCTTCTCAAGAATTTCAGTAACTGTTCTTACTGGGAGAATCAGGACATGTGAGAGGGCAAGTCAGATGCTGGCAGCATACAGGGAGCTCCAGACCAAATTAAGAATTGCTCCCCAGAACATCAAGAGGAGAAAAACACCTGCCAAATTAAGTCATCTCAGGGAACAGCTGAGACACTCTGGATTTCCACTGTACACCTTCAGCACATGAAGTGGGCACAGGTAAAGCAGTCAGGCCCAGAAGTGTTGCTTTTACTTGCTCAGCTATTTTCAATCAACACTTCCAACTGATAGAAGCCACAGTTACCAGCTCAGCCTCCAGGTTTAGGAAACTCAGATAAGAAGTCTGATAGTTTTTTTACTTTTAAGTATTTTGACCTATGCCAAATCATAAAGAGTCCAAAGCCAAACTGCTGGAACAATCATCAGCTAGTTTGGAGCCTACTAAATCCTTCAACACAGCAGAAGAGCAACCAACCAAACTAGCAGAAACCTCTCTGATACATCCTGTGGTGTTCAAGGCTACAGCACCAAGGCCACCAGCCCCAACCTACCATAGGCCTCCTCAATCAGGCTGCAGTATGGGTTGATGCCTGTCCCGCTCTGGTTGGCTTCCTGCTCTCCAAGCCTCAGGATGTTCTCCAAGCCATTCAACGCCACCTGAACAATCTTGGAGTCCATGACTGTCAGCAGGTCACAAAGAGGCTTGATACAACCCAAGTTTACTAAGTATCTGAGGAGAGAAGACCAACAAACACTTGTTCAGGATCTAGCAAGCATCACATTTGCTTAGAGCAAGGGAAATCAGTCAAACTAAACCACAAAGTTACCTTAAAATACATTTTTTACTGTTCTGCAAGATTAATTTTTATCTGCTGATTTGCATGCATATACACATACACCCCTCCCCCCTTTAAGAACCCTGCTGACACCCTTTGAAATCCAGGTGCTACTCAAATTAAGCCCCCACTGGAATTTAATCTGTCAAGTTTATTTGCCTACTCTAAGCTATCTAAGAATGAGGGGGAGAAAGCAGTTGGATCAGCTTATCCCTATTCCAAAGGAGGCTCCCATTTAGGGCAGTTCCCAATCCAGCCATAGCTTTGCCTAGGTCTCAGCTACTCTCTCAAAGGTTCCCCAAATTACTCAGAATCACCAGGTTGGAAAAGACCTTTAAAAATCATCAAGTCCAACCATTCCCATCCTAAGCTAAACCAGATCCCTAAGTACCTCATCTACCCCTTTTTTAAACACATCCAGGGAAGGTGAATCAGCCCCTCCCTGGGCAGCCTGTGCCAGGCCCTGACAACTCTTTTAGTAAAAAATTGTTTTCTAATATCTGATCTAAACCTGCCCTGGCACAGCTTGAAGCCATTTCCCCTTGTCCTATCTCCTGTCACCTGGCTGAAGAGACCATCACCCACCTCTCTGCACCCTCCTGGCAGGTAGTTGTAGGTGGTGATAAGGTCTCCTCTCAGCCTCCTCTTCTCCAGGCTCAACACCCCCAGCTCCCTCAGCTGCTCCTCACAGGATTTGCCCTCCAGCCCCTTCCCCAGCCTGGTTGCCCTTCTCTGGACTCGCTCCAGGACCTTCATGTCCTTCTAATGGTGAGGAGCCCAGAACTGGACCCAGTACTCGAGGTGCAGCCTCACCAGTGCCCAGTCCAGGGGCACAATCCCCTTCCCAGACCTGCTGGCCATTCTGACACAAGCCAGGATGCCCTTGGCCTTCCTGGCCCCCTGGGCACACTGCTGGCTCATGTTCAGCCTGTGATCAACCAACACCCCCAGGTCCTTCTCTGCCTGACTCCCTCACCACTTGCCTTGCAGTTCCCATAAAGACAAAGACACCAGGTGTGCAGACAAGATTTCCCCTAAGAGGAGCCACAGGAGTACCTGATCTGCTCAGGAGTTCCTCCTGACGTTGCGTTTGTGATGGCCCACGCTGCCTCTTTCCTCGTGCGGAACTCTGCTTTCTGCAGGATTTCTATCAGCACTGGGAAAATATTTGCATCTATGACTGCCTGGGGAGAGAGAGCAGCAAGAGGAGTTTGAACTGGCAACAGAGTATCCCAAAGGCTGGTGTGTACCTGAAAGAAACCTCTAGGCTCCATTTTCCAGTATGGAAGAACCTACCAAGCTATATCCCTTCAGCAATCCCTCCCTTTTATTCCTTGGTGAAACCCTATTAATACAAGATTGAATTCTCCAAGCAGCACAGCAGACAATCCCCATCACTGCAGTGTTACTGTAGAAATGCTTTCATCCCTTAACTGCCTCTGTATGTAGGTCATTAAAAGGATAATTAAAACTCAACAAGCTCCAAGCTTTTCAAAGGTGTATCTCTAATTGAGCATGGAGAAACAGGGGCTGTGTCTCTTCAGTACAGCCAGTGAGGCTCATTTCAGCCCAGCCTTTGTTAGCACAATTAACAAGCTTTTTTAAAACTCTCATCTGGCTGGGAGCAGCAAATTACTGCAGAGCAAGAGGCTGGGTTTGTTCACATCTCTAAGTGTCAGATAAGAAAAAAGTTGCAAATCCTTAATGCTGAGCTTGTGTTGTGGGTTTGTGTGGTGGGGTTCTGGCTGAGGAGGGGAGCTGGGACCTTCGGTGCTAGAAGCTTCCCCTAGGTCTGACAGAGTAAACACCAGCCAGGCTTAAGGCCAGACCTGTCGCTGACCAAGGCCGAGCCCATCAGTGACAGTCACAGTGCCTCTGTGATAACACACTTAGGAGGAAAGAGGGAGTGAGGTGATGTGAGAAGCTCTGCAGCCACCAAGGCCAGGGAAGAAGAGGTGCCCCAGGTGCTGGAGAGAAAGATGCCCCTGCAGCCCATGGAGAAACCCATGGAGCAGTGTCCTCCTGCAGCCCATCAAAGAGGACAGGGAGCAGAGACCCCACCTGCAGCCCGTGGAGAGGCCCCACACTGGAGCAGGGGGAGACATACAAAAGACACCGTGACCCATGTTGGTGGCAGCACAGCTTGCACCACAGCTTGGCATCTAAGATCATTCCAGGTGGGCTGGAGAAAGAAAAACCTACCTGTATTTGTGCTCTGTTTCCTGCTGTGATGTTAGATATAGTCCAGCAGGCTTCTTTCCTGATTGACTCCTTGGGACTACTTAACAAATGAAGGAGACAAGGCAAGGCTGAACAGTTCAGAATGACCTTTTGGAAAGAAAGCAGATATAAGCTCACCAGTATCTCACCAGTGCAGAGCTAAGTATTTTCACACAGGGAACATGCTATATGCTTGCATTTCCCTGCCAGACAGTCATCTTTCCTTCCCTCACCTGGGTCTGGATGTCATCCCCTGTCACGATATTGCCAACTGCTCGTAAAGCTGGAGAGGCCACTTTGTAGTCGTTGTGCCTGCAGGAAAAACGATGCAAGGACAAAACCAGATCTAATCAGATCACATTTGGATGCTCAGGACATTTTTCTCCCAGTATTTCATCTGCATTACTTAGCACTCCCACCCCTGGCACATAGAAACATGCACTAAGTCGACCCTATTGCCACTGGATAAGCTGAGAGTGGGGACAAACTTGCACAGACACATTTTCATTCTTAATATCTTAATGCCACTGCCTTCAGTTTAATTACAGACCTCACACTTTTGTACCACCTTCCTGAACAAAGATGATGTTAACCCAATGAGAACAGCCACAATTTGTCAGGATCATTTTAGAAGGGTCTTGCAGTTCTACCATGTCAGAGGCCTGTTCAAACTGCAGCCAGCAACGTTTTTGTGTGAGTTTCCACACAGATACCAGAGAACCAAAGCCAAGCTGACTGTTGCTAGATGCTACTTTTGCCATCTTTGATTTGCATTGTAACTAGGCTTCTGTAAGTACATTTGAGAGCACAAAACGTGCAGCAGTCCCCTCTCAGGCCAGAGGTATCAGTTCAATCTCTTTAATAGTTCTTCCTAACCTACAATATCAATTGGCATTCCAACACTAGAAGATACTCAGCTTCTCTGAGCAAGAGCCAGTAAACTACAGCTCTCAACTTGCTTCAGACCCTCCTACATAGCTGCTCCAAAGTCAGCTAAGGTGCCCATTAACCAGATCCTGTGCTCACAAGAGGTAGAAAGAACCTTCTGACAGGTTTTAATATGAACTCATGCTCAGCCACCCACTTCCCAGCCTCACTGGGCTGCAGCAGGGAGACAAGACACTTACATTAAGAGCTCCACCAGCCGCCGACACACTCCTGAGTCAATGACTGCTTGGATTTTCTCATTGGGACCATCTGATAAGTAGGAAAGAGCCCAGCATGCATCTGCCAGCAGGTCGGAGTCACTGTTGAATAACAACCGGGACAACACTGGCAGGCAGGGAGATACCTACAACAACAGCCCCCACCCCAGAAGATTAGTCACGTTCTGTCAAGGACCACCACATCTGCATGCAAACACCACGTGGCTATGCTGACTAGCAAGATAATGTCTGGAATGTCCACAGTTTCCTTCCCCAAGTCAGCAGGTTCCTTGCTGGTTCACATTAACTTTAGACATGGATCATGGGTATCTCAACAGCTTTCTTGCTAAACTAAAATTACATCACTTCCTCTTGGAGCAAGCATAGACTCCTGAGACAAGTGCTGTTGTGCTACTATTTGGAGGCTCCTTACATTTCTTACTCTTCATAACCCTAAATAACTTAGTATTCAGGGCAGCAGCCAACTCAATGCAGATTTCACCCCTCCCCACAGGCTCCCCAGCTTTGAGAAGCGAGCTGTTATTTTAAAAAAGTGAACTACATTGGTAGAACAAAAATGGTTTAAGATCAAAGAAGGACAAGACACCTGAAAGGCCAGCAGAACCTTTTGTTAGTGCCAGCAGCACAGCAGGAAAAGGAAAGAAGAAAGCTACCACAGCTCCCATGTAGATACAGGAGTCCTGTTTTGTAGCATTTAGATGTCTTGGAATTGAGTTTTTAGTCACAATTTGAGTGAAGTCTCAAAGTTCCAGAGCTCATAGCAGTGTTCAAAGTCAGCCTGGGCTTGCCCCTTGAGGGGTCCAGCTGATGGGCTGAAAGACTGGCAGAAAATTATACAAGCACTCAAACATCTGCTGAAGAGCAAGTTCAACCTCAGCAGGAAGAACCTCACCCTGTTCCCTCCCAGAATGACTTACAGAAGTCCAACAGCCAAAACCAATTTAGACAAACATCTTAACTGGGTGTCTCCCCATCACCTGTCTGCCAACAAGGCATTTATTCTCACCTTATCAAATTCAGGTGGTGGACTCTTTCCTCTGCACAAGTTTGACAAGGCCCAGACAGCATTTCGTGTCATTGTCAGCCTGGTGGACTTCGTAAGGAGCCTAAGGAGATAATTACCAGGAATTATAATCCTTGATGTGGAAGCCAGAAAAGGAATCACAAGAAGGAAAACTAGAATGACTTTAAGGAAGTCAAACCACTATTCCACTTGCAGTAGCTTGAGCCATGCTGCTTGTCACTTGAGCCTCTCACTAAGCAAGAAGAGAAGTGACATGCAAGTACTTCTCAGGATAAAGAGCTATTATTCCTAACAAAGTCAAGTTACGTGGGTCAGGAAGGCGAGTTCCACATTAGACAAGTTGCAGAAAGAAGGGTAAGTTAGTCAACTGCAGTTCCAAGTTCAAGTTCAGCCCAGGCACACACTCGCTGTCCTCTCTGAAGTCAGGTGGGCCTCACTAGAGGCCAACTGATAGAACATGCTGTGTCTCAACTCCACTGTCAGCCCTCAGTCCCACGGGCTGAGCACTTCAGTCAGCCATCGCCGGGGACAGGCAGCAAGTGTGACAATCCAAGTCACCTGTGATAAAGCAACAGTTTGCCATGGAGAGGATAGAGTAACAATGAATTCCTTGCACAGCAGCAGAGAGCACTCGGGAGCACACTCCTGACAAGAGATGACTACGGAGGGTCCCCACCAAGCTCCAGAGCTGCAGAAGCAAGGTGGCATACAGAGACCTGCTCCTTCTCCTTAGTCCTAGAGGAGCCCAGTCAGACAAGTACCTCAAATCCACAGCATAAGCACAAAGAGGAGGCATCTGGAGGGACACAGAGTGAAACAGCAAGCCCTGTGCCTTCAGAAGGACAGCACACTGCAGCAGCACCCACTCCAGATTCAAAGCAGTGTAAAGGTTTGTGAGAAGGCATGTTATCTACCAAGTCCCACTACTGATCAGATACTTGTCTGAACTGACAATTTATTGATACCAAATGGTTTGATTCCCAGCAAACATCACCACAGGCTGCTGGGGAATCTCTTCACCCAGTTCAAGCACTGCTCTGCTCTAGCACAATGAGACTTGAGAACTGTATTGGCAAGTATTCATGGCTACTCACATTAATAAGGGAGGAAGAATAGCGCAGTTAAGGACATAATCTCTACACACAGAGCTGTCTCCAGCAATGTTCCCCAATGCCCAGACAGCCTGAAAGGAAACAGCAACAGTTTTAGCATTCACACAGTTTTTCTGAACGGAGGAAGAAAAAGGTAGTGTGCTAAGAAAGGCTTTTCCTGTAGTCCCAGGCAAACAACATTTCAATTTGTGGTCTGAAGCCAGTTGTTACACACTGTTCACTCATTTTACACACTGCATTTTGTGTGGTCATCTCCCTAATCCCAAAGAAAGACATGAACCTTACCTGTTCTTGAACATCCTCAAAGTCAGAATTTAATAGCTCTATAAATATAGGAACTGCCCCAGCCTCAATTACTATTTTTGTTTGTTGGGAAGTTCCTGATGCAATATTCGTCAGTGCCCACGCTGCTTCAAACTGCAACAAGCAAATAAATGAGCAATGTATGAATAAAGTAATCCAAATTGTGTATTTGTCATTCAACTTTAGCTATAGTTCTTTCAGCTTCTACTAAAAAGGTTGAGAGATAAAGCCTATCGCGACAGAGCACCTCAAGACTCAAAGGAAAGGGTTTTATTTTATCTGCTAAATGCCTTCTCAGAGGCTACAGCTTCTCAAAGGATTAGTAAGGGAAAGCATCACTGTTAGTCATGCCACATCACCCACACAACTGCCTTCCAGTAAGAAAAGTATAGACACATACTGGAATACATGTGGATTAAGAAGGTTTTTTATCTAGTGCAGACCAGCCAGTTCTGGCCCACCCTCTTCTCTGGCTAGCACCACAAAGATGTCCTGAGTTCAAGCAAAGCTGAACAGCAAATTCTCTGCTTTGGTCACTCTTTCTTTGGTTTAAAACCAGATTCCCATTCAGTTCTGGAAAGTAAGGCCCCTGTGATACATGGCTTTGGGCCAGAGGGCAGGAAGAAAGATGAAGGCAATCATCAACTCCGATCCAATTCCATGTATGGAAGTATCTTTAACCCCTACAGAGTAACCCTAGGTATTACCAAGCTAGAAGGAATCTCAAGAAGCCACCTAGTCCATCCCTCTGCCCCACAGCAGGATCAGCACCACCTAAGCCATTTCTAACAGGCAGCCTGTACTTAAAAGCTCCAATAATGGAGGGTTTTCTACATATTTATTCTGTGGTTCCCCTAGCTCCCAGCAGAAAGTCAGACCCAGAAAGGGCAGCTTCTCTTCTGCTGCAGCTGGACTATGTTACTTGCCAGCATTCTTCTTCCAATAGAGTAATCTATAATCCCTCCTTATAAGTATTACAGGCTGCCTTTTTCTCTTCCTATCCATCATAGAATTTGCATTTTTCAGGTTCAAGACATCACTTCTCCCCAAGAGCATTTGTGGGTTGAAGTTCCTACACCACAAAGGTTAAAGAGCTACATGAAGAATTCATAACAGCCTCCTTTACCTGTAGCGTACAATTTTCACTTCTTTTCAGGAATTCAACAAATCTATCCACCACTCCCTGAGTGTTTATCACTTCATCTATTGGAGGATTTGGTTCTGAAATAGCAGAGCAGTGTCAAAACAGTGTGTAAGTCAACACAGGGGAATAACAAGCATAAACTATTACTGAATAATCTCAAGCTGCCCTGAACTTGGCAGGCCAACTCTCTGGAATCACTCTCTCTACAACTATAAATCACTGCAGAATACTCTATTATCAAGTTTCTAGATTATAACTTTCTTTCCCACAGCTCAAAGCTGCTGTACAGTAATACATGTGCATGAATGCTTGCAAAAGAAAGGCCATATCAGATCCTACAGCATGGACATGATGAGTTATTTTTACCTTTGGAAAGTAACTTCCTGAATTTCTGAGTGGTTGCTAGCTGTAGGTCAGGGTCATCTGAGAAAAGCATTTCTACCATCTCTCTTGTGATCACCCCATCCTGAAAAGATGCAAAGGAGACAGAGCAATGGCTTCATTTCTCACTAAGATTATTTAATGCACCACAGTCATGACAGCCTACCACAATTTTGTGCTTAGCCAGAGATCCAAAGATTCACAATTTCAGATTCCAGCATGCTATTACTTCCTGGCAGACTTTCCCAGGTCACTATAGTAACACTTGCCACATTCTCAAAAGTGAGAAAGCCAAACCACTGAGGTTTGTCTCCTCTACACAGGTCACAGCATTAAATCTACCCAAAGGCACAACTGCCAAGAAGAAAAGACACCTTACCCCACATGTTGTGGAACTAACAAAGGAATCCACAAGGAGACTATCAAACATGGAGGCATCTTCATTGATCAATTCCACATTTCTTCTTTTAAAGAGCTGGTAGAGAACAAAAATGCAGGAGTCATTATTAGAAAGCAATGATGAACAGTCTTCATAACTAGATGTTCTTGTTCTTCAAATAAGATACCATCAGCTAGACTAAACACAACCTGAATAGAAAAGTAGTCATTAATAAGAGCTCTGCACTCTGAAGACTAGTTTGGCACACAAACCCCAATAATAAGACATGCTAAGTCTTGCCCTCAGATATGCAAATGCCCAAGTCACTGAGGCACTGGTACAGGCAAGTGCAGCATTTTCCCAAACTTGTTAGGGAAACTGGGGAGAAGGCAGCTTGTAGGTGATGTGCTAATACAGCAAACATTTCATCTGAGCCACACACATCACCCAGGAATCACCTCTTACTGTCACAGACCTCCAAGTAAAAAAAAAGCCAGCTCAGAGTTAAGAAATATGTGCAGCCCAAACTTTCACTTGCTCTTCTGCTGCTTGAGGAAATAACCCCATTCACTAAGGAATAATAAAAAAAGAACCCATACAACTTAAAACCAAGGATCTGTGAACAAAAACCTCCAGTACCCAAAAGGACAAAGGGTTTGGAGAGCTCTTGATGTGAGCTACAAAGAGAAAAGAGAAAAGCAAGATCTCAGTTAGAACAGGGGAAAAAAAATAAGAGGACTGCCAACGAACCTTAATGCACAGATCCTTGAAGATTCCACTTTGGCAGCAGCACAATCCTGGTTGTGTTAAGGCTGTACACAAGCTACTCAAGATGACAGTTACCTGTTGCTCTCGTTTCTGTTTGCGCAGTTGAATTCCTTCCTCTTCTCTTCTCCGACGCATTTCCTCGGGGTTTAGGGCTTTGTTCTTGTAACTCTTCATTCGATAGTTATCCTTTCCAGGGCTCGCCATTGTTTCTGTGAAGAGGAGAAAGAAACAGCTGCCTCAGGTTTCTTGTCATTCTGCTTTATCACCAATACATCCCTTCCAACAGGGAAGCCCGTTCACACGGAGGATCCGGATTAAATGGATTTATTTGCAAGAGCTCGTCTCAAACACTGAAGCAGAAGCTTCAACTTCAACTTAGAAAGGGATCCTAACCTTAGCTCATGGGATATGCTCTTAAGGCTAGAGGGTTACCAAGTTTCTAGGAGCATAAGAGCAGATTTACTGTTCTGAAAGGAACCTGGACCCAGCTGCACAATATCCAACACACGACCTGTGTGAAAGGCTTCAAACAGCTTCACTGTCTTCAGGAGGTGCATAACCAAATTTTGCTTTGGTTTTCAGCAGAAATTATTCCCCTTTATCATCACAGCATAAATCAGACCTTTGATTGTTTCCCAACCCCTCTCCAGATCAGGAGATTCACTGTGCACACACAGCAAAAGTCCAAGAGGACCCATAGCAAAGCAGGGCCCGGACTGCAGAACAGCACTGAACAGCCTTGCAGAATGCAGGGCTGTACGTAACATACAGGCTGTGTTTGTCCTGCCAGGGTGCTGCAGTCGTTCAGTACCTGACCTACTTATTCTGCTGCTTCATATCTGACTAATGCAGCACTTCCAACTTGATTATTTGTGTATTTGCCTTCTAGTGAGGGAAGTGACACTCCATTGTTTGGCACGGGTAAAGGCAGCCAGGGCCAAGCAGTAACCTGAGTGCAGGAGGGTATCAATCCCTTAGCTCCAATCCACTGCTCTGCCTATCTCCACTCCTTTTTGCATTTTCCCAAACCCTCCTTCTCTCCTATTTATGATCTAGACTATTTGCTTAACAGCTGTGCTTTCTCAGGACAGGGAGGAAGCAATCACAATACACAGCAACAGAATGCCAGTTAACCCTGAGACCAACTTACTCTTCTCCAGGAGTCTGATGGACACAGATTAGCTTTGTTGTCTTCCAACTAAGGGCAGGTGAAAGAAGTGTCCTGTGGAAGTCTGCAGCCTTATCTCCTTTGCACTCCTCTTCTCAAACTTTAAGCATTCCACAGCCACGCTGCTTACAGAAAGTTTCAGTCTGACTTATCAACTGCCTCCAGCCACCCTGGAGCCCTTCCAAGATCAGCTGGAGAAGTTTCAGACCTCACTGCTCTCCTAGCAGGAGAGCCCACAGCCAAACCCAGGAGAGATACACGCAGCGTACAAACACCCAGCACTTCATTGCTATGGAGGAATTCACATGTTGACCAGAGAGGAACCAGAAGACTTTCAGTTCTAGAATTTCCCCAAAATCACTAAAAAGACACCAAGCACGGTGAAAGAGTCTGACCCCATTTCACAGCACCTGCACTCTAAGAGGGCACTCTCATCCCTAGCTAAAACTTCAAGGAGACATTCTTCTGAAAAGATAAAGAAAAAACCCAAATTCCTCTGGCCATTTACACTGTGAGAGAGATGCAATATCCCATTAGTATTTCCCTGAGCTCATACCTCACAAGAACTAGCTGGCCTGTTTCTGACAGCACTTTCCTCCTTCTACAAGACCATTTACACAGCAAAGAAAAGCAGAGATGAAAGACCACAGGACCTATGCAACAGCTCACTTGTCCACCCCTCCTCCCAGCAGCACTGTATCCCAAGAACAGAGGGAAGAATTTTATTATTTTTAAATGAAAAGCCAACTAATTCAGAATACAGAAGACTTTAAAAAAAAAATCTGCAGGCTTTAGGGATTTCTATGTGATCTTACAGTAGCAAGGTGTATTGTTTACATACAGCATTTGATTCAGGAGATGTATTTAACTGCCACTGCCTTGCCAGTGTATCCATATTACTATCCCAACACTAACAGTTAATACAGCCACACAAGAGTGAGAGTCACTAGCTAAATCCTGAAGATGACAAAAGAGTCCCTAACGAATTTGTTACAGCCCTTTGGAAGGCAAAGTCACCAACTAAAAAGTAGTTTTAAAGAACAGGAGGAGGAAAAATTAAGTGACTTAACACTATATGCAGGGTTATCACCCAGTCACATAAATAGCTAGGTGCCATGACAGTTCAGCTGCCTCCAAACCTGCACAAACCCAGAGCCAGGCACAGCCTGGACCCTGCTATGGGAGTCTGGAAGCCAGCCAGAGACACCAGCCCACACTGCAAGGTCTCAGAGCATGCCCAGCACCTTGTACCTGAAGCCTTTGTGCTTCCAGAGCATCAAGAACACTGCTGCAGGGAAACCCCAAAGATGCGACTGTCCCTGCAGAGTGACTTTCACATCAGCTTTCACAGTGTGTCATTGTGCAAGTCTCTCTGGCACTTGATTTTCTCACGCACATTTCTCTCTTCAGATGAGCTGATTGCCTTTTTCTAGTCTATCATCTGGGTCAATACTTTAATGATATCAGAATGCTGGTTTGTTAGATCACCCTCTCATTTCCATGGCAATGGATGAATGTCACATGCAAGGTTCTGACTTCACTGTGAGCTCAGCAGATGCTGTAGGCACCACAGACTGCAGCAAGCCCAAACACATGGAACAAAACAGAGGGGGGGATGCTAGGCATGTCCAAGTTCTTCACTAGCTCATTCTGAGTATCTGCCAGTCAGGCTTTGTCATTAACTATTAACTCAAATTCTGTCAGTGTGAGTAACTGCACAACTATCCCACTAAATCAGACTGGTGGAGTATCCCAGACTGCCAGACTAGGGAAAGCAACCACCTGCTCACAGGCCAGCCATGCACAGAAGATACTCAAGCCACAAACCTTGTTATTGTATCTTAACATTGCTGCTCTGAGGAGTTCTGCTCTTACAGAAAGGCTCTCAACCATAAAGCAGCAATGGGCACTTAACTAGAGCAAATTTTTTCAACTGCTCTGAAGTTTTAGCTGCTGCACTTAGGCACCATAACCTTCTCCCAGGTCCCACCAGCACAGCACATCCCCTAAGAAAGGTTTTTCTTCTCTCAGAACTAGCTAAGCCCTGCCTTACACAAAGATGCTATCAGCTCAC
Organism: Hypotaenidia okinawae; assembly: GCA_027925045.1. Taxonomy (NCBI): domain Eukaryota; kingdom Metazoa; phylum Chordata; class Aves; order Gruiformes; family Rallidae; genus Hypotaenidia; species Hypotaenidia okinawae. The sequence continues at coordinate 4,170,094 of BSDF01000021.1, read as the reverse complement.
ACCCTAGAACTACAGGATTGTTCCGATGTTCCAGCCACAACTCCAGGGAAGCCAGGCAATAAGGCTTCTTGCTTCTATACTGCAACAGCTCAGCAAAGCACTTTGGGCAGCCTGCAGCTGCACCAGGTAGCCCCTTTTTCCTGAGACCACACCAAACAGACTGCACACCAGATAAACTGTTCTGGCACTGCCTGCAGCCTCCTGGTCACTTATCTCTCCCCAGAAGCCACCCCTCAACCATCCTCCTGGCACAACAGGTACCCATTCACCCGATGGGGAAAGGCCAGTAGCACCCAAACACAGGTGCCTGGGGCACAGTGCTGCAAGCCCATCTAACAATTTGCTGCATCACAGCATTGCCTTGGTTGGAAGGGTCCCCTTAGAGCCTTAAGTCAAACCATCACTCTGACCTGCCAGACACCACTAACCCACATCCTACAGCACCACATCTACCTGGCTTTTCAGTGCCTCCAGGGATGGAGGCTCCATCACTTCCTTGGACAATCTGTTCAATGCCTCACAGCCCTGTCTGGGAAGAATTTATTCCTAACATCCAGTCTAAACCACCCCAGCACAACCTGACACCCTTTCCTCTTGTCCTGACTTGTCACTAGGGAAGAGAGGTCAGCCCCTGCCTCTCCACACCCCCTTTCAGGTAGCTGCAGAGAGTTATTAGCTCTCCCCTCAACCTCCTCTAGACCAACCCACCCCCAGTCCCTCAGCCACTCCTCATGCCATTTACTCCCCGGTCCCCTCACCAGTCTTTCCCTGCACACATTCCAGCACCTCCGTGTTCTTTTTGTAGTGAGGGGCCCAAACCTGAATGCAGGACTCAAGGTGGGGCCTCACCTGCACTGAGTACAGGGGGACAATTCCTTCCCCATCCCACACACCACACTATTCCTGATTACAGACCAGGATCTGTCAGCCTCTTGCTCCCCCAGGCACACGGCCGGTTCAGGTTCAGCTGTCAGCCAACACCCCCAGGTCCTTCTCTGCCAGGCAGCTCTCCAGTCCCAACCCTGTAGCACTGCTTGGGGTCATCACAGAATATACTGAGTTGGAAGGAACCCATAAGAGTCATCAAGTCCAATTCCTTGGTTATGACAACCCAAATGCAAGCCACAACACTCAGCTTTGCAGAACCTCACACCATTGGGCTTGGCCCATTGATCCAGCCCATCCAGACCCTTCTGTCAGGCCTTCCTACCCTTGAGCAGGACAACACTCCCACCCAACTTAGTGTCATCTGCAAACTTACCAAGTCTGCACTCGATCCCCTCATCCAGGTCATTAATAAAGATATTAAAGAGAACCAGCCCCAGCACTGAGCCCTGGGGAACACCCCTGGTGACTGGCCACCAGTGGGATTTAATTCCATAAGAAAGCAGATAGGCTTACTGCCCACCTTCCAAATATCTTGTACACACCAATGCAAGAGGGATATGCAGGCATAAAACTCTGCTTTTCACCCCCCTGAGCTGCAGAGGCAAGGAGCTAAAGCTCAACCCTGTCTGCAGAAGTATGTGTGTGTGGGAGCAGGGCTGTTAGGCAAAGGCCAGAGCTTGCCTTGTTCTACCAGAACATCAGTGCAGCATGAATGTGCTGTCAGAAAAGAAAGTAAAAAGAGAAGAATTAGGACAGAATTAGAATGAGGCACCTCTTCCAACAGTGGAAACAGTAACATAGCTTTTTCAAAACCAGCAAAAGCCAGTTCAGCTGCTTCTGTTTCAGGCCCTTGCTTACACCTCATTCCTACTGCAGCAAGACACAGCCTAGGGGTTTTAAGGAACCTGGTTGCCACCAAGTCCAGCCTCCTTTGGATTACCCCCAAACAGTACAATCTCTGCCTTTTCCACTGACCAGTTACAACTGACTGCTTGAGTCTCTCTGAGGTGCCTGTGCTTCCTCAGTAGGATATAACCAGAGGACAGGAATGGAAACACGGGCTCAGCGTGCATCACCTCAACCTCTTCAGTCCGATTCACCTTCCAAGGGCAGAATTCAAAGCTGCAGAGGTAAAAGCTTGTACTGAGGGTTTAAAAAAGAATGTGCAGAGTTTTCAGCCCATCTCTTCTCAGGGCCTCTGCAGACCAAACAGTTCCACAAAGCTACAAGCTTTAACACTGTTTCCAAACATGAGCCTGCACCAAAACCTCCCAGTTCCCCCAAGAAAATAGCAGACTTGGCCTTGCAAGACTGACTCCATTTCAAACAGCCTTATGACCCAGGTTGGACAGACTGTCACTTCTGCTCTAGGAAACCCCAACCTCACACAGTTCCCCAAGTCAGTGCCTTTTGTAGTCAAGTACCTCATGAACTCGATTCATAGCAGCTCCACTGGGAAAAAAAATGTGACAGGATTTGCATTTGAATAGTTCTCCTATTGAGCATCAAGCTCTGCACCTCCAGTCAGATCTGCCAGCTATCAGCCCCAAGAGCAGAATCAGACATTGAATTCAGTGCTAATGTGACACATTAAATAGATCTTGGGATTAGCAACCTGAATATATAAAGATTTATTTCCCTAACATCAGGTAGCCCTGGCTCTGCAGGACAAACACTGGAATCTGTTTGCAGGCATTTGATGACTTGCTGTAATAGAGCAGAGCTACACAAAGCTTTGCTCACACACCTCAGGGACCAGGCAGAGATAAAGCTCACTAAGAAGCAAAACACTTAGTCCTGGCTCAGAGGGACTCCTCTGTCCTGTGGAAAACAGCAGCAACTGCAGAACTTGGCAGAAAGACCAAAAGGGAACACATACTACATGCCAGAAGCATTACCTTTTATCTCGTGGCTACGCAAGGTGACATGCTCAAGGGAAGTCTTTAACTTCAGTTTAGGCTGAGCAGATGAAGCCACTCCCTGACCAGGTACAAGCAAGGACTTGGACACAAAAACCAACATGAATTTAGATGCATTGCCACCATCCTGAGCCAGAGAGAGGTAAGGTCAACACCAGCTTAGTAACTGTGCTCAGTATTAGCCAGGCATGAGTGAGTTGCTGCAGTGATCTGCTAAGGCCACTTCAGAGAATGAAGCCATCACCTGCCTTCCCATGTAAGCCCACTGCAGACACCTGCCAGGACTGCAAAGCATCAGTTAAAACACAGTTTTATAACTTCCTTTCTGAAGATAGTTTGCCCACATCCCCAAATCTCACACTACTAGAAGTCCACATGAAACCAGTCGACTTCATTAGTCTTCTCTTGTCCCTCCAGAGAGGCAAACAGCCTAAGTGGGATTTCAAAGCCAATATGAGATCATGCCTCCCAGCATATAGATTTTTGGCATAAACACTAAAATGTCCCCATGCCAACAATTTCTGGAGGGTAACACCTTTGGAATAACATTATTAATAAAAATTGGTCCATTAAAACCAAAGCAAGGCTTTATTAAGCTAATAATTCACACTGGGAACTACTTCAGGTGTTCTGTGAGCTGAGAATCCTCTAACAAGAGCTAGAAGAGCAGTCAAACTTAGGGATGAAGCTTAACTGAACGATACCTTTTCAATTCCTTGTGCAAAGGAAACTCCCTCCAGGGATGAAGGGATTTGCCTCCTGCAAAGCCTGTTGGCACAGGTTTTTCCTGAGGGGAAAAAACCTCCAGTTTTCATGTAAACAAAAGAATTACTAGAACAGGTTGCCAAATTCATCCTTATAAATTGGATGAGATGGTAAAAAACAGTGTGGAAGTTTGACTTTGCAGGCTCAGCAGAGCACTCAAATCCTGTTGGCATCTGCCAACAGCAGTTTAAGCAGAAAGCTGCAGTTCCAGGGTCGTTCCTGCCACCAAGATTAAAACAGCTTAATGGTACTGGATCAGAAACCCAGCCTTGCTTCTTCCCATTTCTCTGCATCACAGAAAGCATTTGCTTCAAACATTAGTTTTGTTTTTCAGCTGCTGATTAAAGCCTCCAAAGCTGAGTCACTGCACGGGCTCACATGCCTAAATCAGGACTTGTGCTGCTGAGTCAGGCCAAAGCCAGAGTGGAGAAACAGTTATGCTGACAAATCTGACAAGGCCTTTTTAAAGCCAAAACACCCTTTCAGCTAAGGCAGCCTTTGTGAGATATCTACTAGAGTTCTGTTACTGGGCATTAGACACTTACCTAAGGCAAAGCCTGGACAGCCAGGTAGCCTGACAGCTGCATGTTTGGAGTAGGGGAATTACACATGTTGAATACACTTAAACTCCATCAGCACTGATCTGCCAATTAATGCCTGTTGGGTCCATTTCAAAGCTGCCCAGTTCTGAGCAAGCATTGGGCCAGATGACCTCAAAAGCCTCTTCCAACTTCAGTTTTCCCTGCAATAGTATCAACTCTATCACTTGGAATTCACAGAATAACTAGGTTGGAAAAGACCTTTAAGACCATCAGGTCCAACCATTCCCATCCTAAGCTAAACCATATTCCTAAGTACCTCATCTACCCTTTTTTTAAACACACCCAGGGAAGGTGATTCAGCCCCTCCCTGGGCAGCCCCAGCAACTCTTTCTTTTATTTAAAAAAAAAAAAAAAAAGTTTTTTTAATATCTAATCTGACCCTGCCCTGGCACAGCTTGAGGCCATTTCCCCTGTCACCTGGCTGAAGAGACCATCACCCACCTCTCTACAACCTCCCTTCAGGTAGTTGTAGGTGGTGATAAGGTCTCTCCTCAGCCTCCTCTTCTCCTTAAATCTGACAAGCAATAGCAAAATGAAGTCAATGAACCACTAAGTTTCACATGATAAACCTTGCTGGCTGTATTCTTTGGGTTTCTCCTACCTGGCAGAAAGTTTCTCTGTTTCATTAGTTACTCAAAAGCCCAGAGGAACCTCCCAGCTTCTCCAGCCTCCATTGTCACCCAGGTTCTGGGCTAAACATGTATTCCTACAGCATCACGTTCCTGCTCCAAGAAAAATCAACTGGCAGCACAGGAATGGTTACTGCTCTTTGCTGCCCTCAGTCTCCTCATTTTCTCAGACTGACCAAGCTGCTGGGAGATAGAAATAAAACACAAATTCATATAAATCACTACCCCACTATGGGGTGCTGAGGAGGTTCAGATGCTGATTGGGGTGTCTCTGCAGCAGTCACCAGGACAGTAGGCTGGGACAGGATCTGTGCTCCCTCCAGAAACAGAAGAGTTCAAGCAAACCGATTTGGTAGTAGCAGACAGAGGAGTTCAGATCACACAAAGAAAATGAAATTTTAGGTCTGGCAGTGCTAAATTAGAGGTTTAAGGCTCTGGTTGCCTTCTCTGATGGTGTTAAAAGCCACAAGTAATATTTAAGCTACCCAATTACAGTTACTGAGGCATTTATTCAAAAAATAATCAACCCATCTGTGATAGTCTTGGCTCTGGGAAGGATGGACCTGTAAGAATATGCCAATCATCTTCTGAGGCTGCACACACAAGTCAAAGTGGGCAGTGAACATCAGGCTGACTACACACCACTGCTTCAACACCCTGCATTTCTCCAGGAAGGTCAGTGGTGAACATTTGGGACTCAAAAACTTGTGATTTTAGCAGTCAGCTACTCAATACAGCTCAGGAGAACAGACAGTGAAACCCTGGAAACTTGATTCAGTGTTTAGGTACAGCATGTCTGGTATCAACATAATTTATTGCCATCTCCTTACAAGCAAAAAGAAAACCTCTGGCCAGTTCTACATTCATCTTCTTGTTGACTCTTACTTTGTCAAATCATTACCAAAGCTGCTGTTTCACATTCAATGTAAGAGACAACAAAACAGTGTTAGGCACTTGTGAAGTGGTTCAGAATCTGAAGCCTGTCTCCATCATGTCTACATATAGTGTCATTCATCACTGGTTTCCTCATACATGTAGTGTCCCTTCACAGTTAGCAGTCCTCATGTGAGGTTTGTTCCTTCTATCTCCCATCTGTGAACGAGTTACTTAACTTTTAGAACAGAAACATTCTTCTGAAGCTCAGGCAGGTAATGCATTTATAGCACTATACTTCTTAAAAGTTTAAGCATTCACTTTACAACACAGAGTAAAGGCTCTTCCTAAGAGGATCCTCCTCTAGAAAAAGTATGTCCAGAAGAACTTCATGATTTCAGAGAAGAGATGCCTAAGTAATCTCTACTAAAATACTAATTAAGTTGGTTATGGCTATCTAAAAGTCACTGAATTACCTGTACAGAGACAGCTCTGAACTGCCACCAGAGATCAGCCAAAACCAATTATATTGAACCTGGCACTTGAATGAGGAAACTAAACAGTTGTGTTCACAGGGGAAGAACAACTACACAAGTCCTGCCAAACAAGCAGCAACTCAAGGCTTTTCCTCCACCGCCCTGGAATTACCCCAGCTGCTGTTAAACCCTGGATAAGTGGCCAGGTTCTGTCACCCTGTCACTCCTGCAGGTTTGTTGTGCATGTTTGCTGTGCTGCCCATGTGTTCCCACACAGGCTATTCGACCACTTACTACAAATAAGCACATGTAGAGTCAGTTTACTTCCAGAATAAGTCTTAAAGCCAGCCTGCCACTGTCCCCTGGCTGGGAGCTTCACACACTGAGCTAGTAAAATGCTTATCCATGCAGCTATTTGGCTGTCTGGTGCAGCAGCCACCGTTGGCTCACTCCCTTCTGGTTTAGCTACCAGGAGCCAGCGATGTGATACCGCTGCTGGAATGTGCAACAGCTTCACTGATGGAGCTGGCTGCAGAGGGGGAAGGGAAAAGCAGAAATTCCCTTTGGGGAAAATTAAGAGTCCTACAGCAAACTTGTCCTTGACTAGAATCAGTCTGAGATCAGGGTTCCTTTTTGACTATCTGCACCAGGATGTAGAACATGCCCACCTATTCCTCAGTCCAGTTCTCAATACACGAGTTTCAACTTGATCTCCTCCCTGATCTTTTCACCCCAAAAAAGCCTGAGGTTTGGAGGCTTTAAATCCTCTTCAACTCAATTTACATGTACTTGATCCCTCAGCTTTTAAGGAAACCTGAATGTCTTGGAACAGTCTGCTACCTGGGCTCAGAGTTCTTAAAACAGGGATTGACTCTTCAACTACATCAACTCAAACTTGACCCCCAAGAGTTATAGAAGGTCAAAACCAACCAGAAATAGTCAGAGACAATTAGAGGGCCATAAAATTCAAGCAAGCTCATCCTTCCCAACAAGTGTTTTGCTCCAGAAACAAACAGGACTGCCTAATTTGCTAAGCAAATCAGAGTTTACCTGGACCTCACTAGCACAACAGCTTAAGGCTGAAGGAATTAGTACTTTCACTACTGCAGTGTTTTAACGATCAGGCTCCCCTTTACAAAGTTCATGTTTACTCTCCTAAACACAAGACAACAAAGCAAAGTAGCCAAAGAACTAGTTAAATTCATCAGCCACACAAGTTCTATGAAGAATCAAGCATGACATACTGCTCCACAGGCTAAAGAGCACTATAAAGGCATTAAGACGTGTCATTTGCGTAGCAAAAGAGAACTTAGGAGCATTTCTAATAACACAGGTAAAAGCAACATCACCACTGCTCACAAACACCATGGCACCCTCAACCTGCACCAAACAAGACAGGGTAATAAGCTTATGCTGCCACCACTTAGTCCCATTAACCTAAGCCAACAAAAGTCTCAACTTATTTAAAAAAGTGAAGGAAAAGTAACACAAAGATAATTCAAATGAGGAGAATATTAAACTCTTGCTGTCACAAAAATGTCTACTTCAAACCCTGAGAAGAAACAGAGAGGAAGCAGTGGGGAAGGCTGGGAAGCTCCTTCACAGGACCCTCCTCAGCTCCAGGTAACACAGGAGTTTTCAGGCATTCACCAACAGGCCTGAGGACATTTTTTTCAACTCAAGGTTGCCAGTCAAGGTTTTACATCTCAAGCTATAAATTAAGTTTTCAAAGCTGTTCTGGAGCAGGAGGTGCTGCAGCCATGGCATACACAGACCCACGGCCACTAACTTTTTCTGGGACATCATAGTAGGGTATGAAGATGACAGGAGAGTTTCTGCTCAAACAGCATCCCATCCCATGGGGCATTTTTTCTGACAGCAAGTCTGGTTAAAAAACAGTATTGCAGGTGAAAATTGGTAAGACCTTAATCTTTAATTACCAGAGGATCTCAACTCTGCTTTACAGAGAACACACTTGCTACAGGCTTGGCTTTTCCCCCTCCCCTCATCCATCCAAACCCTACCTTACTACCTGAAGCCTCAAGCAAGATACCTCTCCTCCTCGAGTAGGGACCTTCAATTTCAGGCTGCATCATACGTGACAAAACAGTCTGCTGTCATTTAAGAACTTTTTGAAGGGCAATACTCAGTTATGACTGATTTGTAGGTAACAGAAAGGTACCTGCTACCACTCTGAAGTACATTTAAGTACATTTGGTGACAGTGGTTATGCCTGTGCACACAAACTCCTCCTCTGCACGGTGCCAGGAGTATTTGCTCTGACTGTCCACAGCGACACACTGCCCAGGGACAGCCCTGGTGGGCTTACGCTGCTGAAGTTCTATTTTACAAGAGCTACAACGGCCGAGGCCCGGCTGGGTTACCAGAGAGTTCAGCACGATCTCACCTGAGCTCGGTTCTAAAACTCTCACAAGTTTCGGGACTGAAGTGAACCAGAGTCCAGAGATCTGACAGCGTCAGGCACGGACGCGGCTTTAACCGCGGCAGTTCCCTTCCGCCGCCGCCTCTCAAAGCTTTCGCCTCGGTGACTGCGGCCGAAGCGATCCCCGACCCCCAGAGTTACAGTGTTACCCCCTCCGCCACTCCCCTGCCTGTCCCCGGAGCTGTCGGAGACCGAGCTGCGGTTCACCGAGCCCGCGTTAGCGCTGGTCAGAGCGGGGAACGACACCACCAGCAACACCCCCGTCCCAGCGGCCCGGCTGCGCTGCGGGGGCAGAGCCCGGCCCCTGTCCCGGGAAACCCCCGCTGCAAGAGGCACCCACCCCCCGCCGCCGGGTCCCCGCCGAGGGCCGCCCCGAGCCCCGGCTCCGCTGCCGGGCCGCACACGGCGGGCTGCGAGGGGTCCTGCTCGGGCAAGGCCCCGCCGTGCCGGCGGCGGGATGACTCAGCGGCGGCGGCCGGGCCCACAGCCCCCCGCCCCGCCAGGCCGGCCCGCTGCCGCTGAGGGGAGGCGCCCGGAGCCCCGGTGAGAGGCGCGGGCAGCGCCAGGCCAGGCTGTACCCCCTCGCCCAGCCCGCCGGGCGGCTTGGCTTCCCTTTCCCCCTCTCCCCCTGCCCTCCGCGCGCTCCCCCCGCCGGGACACCCCGGCCGGCAGGACCGCACCCGCCCTCACCCATCGCGGCTCCTCAGGCGGCGGCTCCCGAGCTGCGGCGGCCACAATATGGCGGCCCGGGGAGAGGGAGGGCGCCGGGAGCGGACGGCAGCCAGGCCGGGACAAACCTCCTCCGGGCCGGGGGCGCCCCGCCCCGTAAAGTGGTTGGGGCGGGGCCACGCGCTCCCTCGGGGCTCTGTGGACGCTCGGGCGCCCCCAGCGCGCGGGGGGGACAGGGCCCAGGCCTGGAGTCACCCGGCCCTGTCACTCCTCGTGTGCCCCACCGTGTCCTGCCACTTGTGTGCCAGCACTGGTGTCCCGCCACTCATGTCCCATCACTCATGTGCCATCACTGAGTCCTGTCATTTATGTCCTGTCACTCATGGCCCATCACTCGTGTCCTGTCCCTCACAACCCATCCCTTCATGGCCCATCACTTGATTCCTCTTCTGTCACTCATGTCCCATCCCCTCGTGACATATAACTTGTCTCCCATCCCCTCATATCCCATTACTCATGTCCTGTCACTCCTGTCCCATCCCCTTGTGTCCTGTCATTCCTGTCCCAACCCCTTGTGTCCCACCATTTGTGTCCTGTCACTTGTGTCCCACCATTCATGTCCCATTACTGTGTCCCATCTCCTCATGTCCCATCCCCTTGTGTTCCATCACTCGTGTCCTGTCAGTCCTCTCCTGTCACTCACATCCCATCATCTCATAGCCTGCCCCCCTCCCCACTGTCCCTTGTGCCCCTGCCCCTGTCCCCTCCTTTCACAGCCTGTCCCCTTGTGTACCCTCTCACTTCATGACCCCCATGGCTGACACACCACGCACAGGTTTCGAGCGCAGAAAGGGTCTAAGTCGACTTTTTATTATAAAGTCTGCAGCCGCCAGACGCACGGCGCTGGAGTGGGGGCCATCAGGTGGCGCGAGGCCTGACACTGCCTCCCATAGCAATGAACACATCGATGGGGATGTTGGGCAGTGTCAGGCGGTGGCTGCCAGGGCATCGCCGCAGCTGCCTGTGGGGAGAGAGCCGGGTGAGACCAGCGTTAGGGCATGGCATAGCACAAGATGCTGCCCACCCCGATAAAACCTGCCAGTAGCCACAGGCAGGGAGCCAGCCTCTCCAGTCCCCAGGCAAGGCGGTGTTCAGCCATCAGACGAGGCTTTCAGGAGTACAACGAGCTGCATTTGTCAGAGCAGGGTGCTGCTTGGTGCAACCAGGACACAGCATGGCTGCACTGGGGCCAGACCTTGTACCCCACAGGTGTCCTGGCCCCCTCCTTACCTTCCCACGGATCTCTCAGCGCCTACTGGCTCCTGTGATTCAGAAGGTATGGCCGAGCTGGGACAGTCGCCTGCCTCGATGGGGAACCTCCGAGCCTGTGATGTCCGCCTGGAGCTCATGTCTGAGCCCTGGATGTGTCTGACCAGAGAGGAGCAGGTGTGTGAGCTAGGCAGGTGAGCACAAGTCCCCCAGCAATGGTGAAATCACAGGGGGAACATGTGGGAGGACCACGGCCAGCCCTGTTATGTCCGCACTGCCCACCCCTAGAGCCCCGAGTCACAAAGATGTTCCAGCCTGTTCCCCGCCTCACCACCCAACTGACGCAGCGGTGGCTACATCACAATGGCACCCTCAGGTATTAAAAGGTTTCTCCCTGGAATCCCCAGGGTGACGTGGGCGTGCCAGGGCGCTGGGATGTTGTTTTGGAGTCACTGTAGGAGGAACTGAGAGAGTAAAAGGACCTAGCCAGTCCCAGGATATGGAAGCGCTTTTGCTTGCCAATGGCTACAAGCTGGGCAGGACCATTGGGGAGGGGACGTACTCCAAAGTGAAGGAGGCTTTTTCTCAAAAGCACCGGAAGAAAGTGGCAATTAAAATAATTGATAAGAAGGAAAGCCCAGCAGGTAAGAACTGACCCTGAAAGGGCTCCAGGCTGAGGCACTCTCCCTTTCCACCAGGACAGGCTGCCCAGGGGGGTGTGGAGTCTCCTTCTCTGGAGATATTCCAGACCTGTCTGGACGCCGACCTGTGCGACCTGTCCTAGGGAACCTGCTTTGGCAGGGGGTTGGACTCCATGATCTCTGGAGGTCCCTTCCAACCCCTATGGTTCTGTGAATCCCTGGAGGCTTTTAATCCCCAGCAGAAAACTAGTTTCCCAAGCTCATCACCTGAGAGCAGGCAGGGGGTTGTGGAGGTGCTGGGGAGCATCCAGCAGAACAGCCCAGGTACGACAGCCTGAGGATTAGGACACATTCAGGTGGCCACTCCTCTGCCCACAAGGATGGCAAAATGCTGGCAAGAGCCCAGCATCCACCCTTGACCAGCATTCCCCAGGGAACAGTGCCCGGTGGTAAGGAACCAGGCGCCCTTGGCACGACCTTCCCTCCCTTTGCCAAGTCCCAGAGGGGTCCCAGAAGGGTCCTACAGCTCAGGGACATCCCAGTGAGCAAACCCACCTCCTCTCTTGGCAGAGTTTATTGAGAAATTCCTGCCCGGGGAGCTCCAGATTGTCATGCGCTTGGACCACCAGAACATCATCCACGTGCATGAGATGCTGGAGTCTGCAGAGGGGAAGATCTGCCTCGTGATGGAGCTGGCAGAAGATGGGGATATCTTTGACTACGTGGTCCGAGAGGGTCCTCTGCCTGAGCCCCATGCCAAGGAGCTCTTCTGCCAGCTGGTTGAGGCCATCCGGTACTGCCACAGCTGCGGGGTGGCCCACCGTGACCTCAAATGTGAGAACACCCTGCTGCAGGGCCACACCTTGAAGCTGACAGATTTTGGCTTTGCCAAGCTGCTGCCCAGGGGCCGTAGGGAGCTGAGCTGGACCTTCTGCGGCAGCACAGCCTACGCAGCACCAGAGGTGCTTCAGGGCATGCCTCACGACAGCCAGAAGGGCGATGTCTGGAGCATCGGCGTCATCCTCTACATCCTGCTCTGTGCCCGCATGCCCTTCGATGACACCGACATCCCCAAGATGCTGCACCAGCAACAGAAAGGCATCTCCATCCCCAGGCACCTGGGGATCTCCAGGGAGTGCCAGAACCTCCTGAAAATGCTGTTGGAACCAGACATGATCCTGAGACCCACTATCGAGGTGGTCAGCAGACACCCATGGCTGACTAACCCCTGAGAGGGACCCATCCCACTCTTCCCCAACAGAACAATTATTTCTAAAATGATGATCAATTTGGAGGTCGGCATTTCCAGTGTACTGTAGCCTTGTAGTTGGTGTGCCAGGCCTCTGGCTGGCAGACACAGTCTGGGGCACTTTTATCATCTCACTCAAAGCCCCCACAGCAGCAAGGGGTTGGGAACAGGGCAGGCTGGAGCTCTGAGCAGCCCAGGGCAGTGTGGATCCAGCTTCCCGAGTTCAGCAAACCTGCCCTGAGGCAGGAGGGAGAAAGGGGAATTCAAAGCAGCTGAAGCACAGCCCCTCTCATGGAAGCCATCTCTATCCCAAAGCCATCCCCATCCTGCAGGCGAAGGAAGTGAGGACACTCAAGACAGGCAGCAGAGTCTGTAGAATTCCTTTAATTGCTGTTAACTGCAAGTCTGTAAAAGGTTTGGAGAAAGTCATCATTACAAAACTACCAGCTGTTAGAATTGCTCCCGGTTTTCACCCCAGCTAGAAAAGGCTCAGGGAGATGCAGAGTAGTTCAGAACAGAGAATATTGCACAGACAACCCAACGGTTAATTTATGACTAAAGTAGAGAGAGGGAAAAGAAAAAGGGATACAGAGTGACACAGATGAGAGCACTGCACCCCCAGAGCTGTGCTGCAGCCCAGGGATCCAGCCACCACTCACACTACCAAACCCCAAGGGAATGGGAACCCCACTGCCCTGACACCCCAGTGGTGTCACCTACCCACAACAGAGTTTTTTTCCCCCTGCTACAGCTAAATTAGAGCCCAGGACAGGGTGAGGCTGCACCACGCTGCCAAGCTCGGTGTGCAGCGAGCAGGAGGCGAGCTGTAGCACAGCCCCCAGCCATCACGGCTGTTGCAGGAATGATGTGCTCTCCTGTAAATGCCCAATGTCACCGCTGCCACCAATGCACCCCCATGGGCAGCTGTAGTTGGGAATTGCCCCAAAGCAAGTGGAGGGGGGTTAGAAATAATCCCCTCAAACCCCAACTATTCCAAGTGCACCCGGCTTAGCGCTATCCAAATCAGAAGGAAACCCACAGCTCCACTGAAGCAGCCCCAGAAGGAGCAGGAGGACAAAGGCAGCCAGTATAAAACCACCACCTGAAAGGCCAGAGACAGCAGCGAGGGCTCTGTCCCACTGGGGTAACTGGGTATTAATTAGCAACATCAACTGAGGAGCATCTTGTGATACTAGAAGGGAAGTGCCCCAAAAAGAGAGGCCATGGGTCTGAAGGAAGCACTGCACACAGTGCTGGGGGGCCTAAGTGAAGGAACCCAAGTGAGCACAGCGAGATATGTGACACTGGTGGCTGTGGGGCCTGGCATGGGTGGGACAGGAGGTGGGACAGACAAGGGGACACACACAGCCTCAGCCATCGGGTACTGCTCACACTTGGGTGCTTCTGCCTCCCCCAGGGCTGGGAGAGGGGAGGGCTGAGCCTGGGTGCCAAGGCGGAGGGTTAAAGCAGGCAGCGGGCCAGACTGGGGCTTTGCAAGGGCTGAGCAGGGCACCACGCAGAGGAGTGCTGCTCCCTGGGCACCCCAAACCACCACCTGCCCAGAAGAGCTCGAGTGAGAGCAAGCTGCAAGCACTCTGCTTGTGAAATTTAACTAGAAGTACACAAAACCCAGTAGAGGAAGGCGGTGCAGCTGCAAAAGGGGAAGCAGCAGGCCTCGGCTCTTCGAGGAGCTGTTGCTCTTGCAGCAGGAAATGGGAGTTTCCATTAAAGAAAAGCTTCCAAGGCAAAAAGGCAGGCAGAAGCTTGGGGTTTGGCAAGGAGTTTGGCTCCTTCCAGCAAAGCCATGAGCCAACCGCCCACCTTTGCAGCAGTGGCAGAGCGGAAGGGGCTTCTACTGCAGCATCTCCAGCTCCTGGCCGCTCCCTGCACAAGGGTTCTCCAGGGATGGCCTGGCCAGCAGCATGGAGCAGCGAGGCAGCAGGCACAGCTTGCATCCAAGAGCCTTGGAACTGCCGTACTGTAGATTACATGTGCAGACAACAAGCAAACAATGAGCCAGCTGGCAGTCTGGTGGCACCAAATGATCCTGCCAGGTGTCCAAGTGCTCAGCTCGCCCCAGGGACCCCTCACTGTATCGCATCTTGCCTCTAACCCAGCACTTTCAGGGAGGTCTGTTTTGGCTTGGCCAGTCTCTTAGGACCTTCTGAGAAGATGGGCTCCCTAGCAGTTAAGTGTACGAGTGAACTCCTGCTTCCTCCTCCACGGCTGAAGGGGTCACTTGAGCTGCCCACAGGATTTAGCAGGAACGGAACTCCTCCAGCCCGGAGCTGCAATCCCCAGCACAGTTACACACAAAGGAACAGCCGGTCCGTGATTTAATTCACATTCGATGGTAGAAATGAGCCTGTGACACACACTGGAAGCAGTTGCTCTATTCCCAGTCTTCCCACTCTTCATCTTCCAGCTGCAAACAAGAGTAACACCCCCTGGGTTGGTTCTGTAATGGATCTCCCTGCCCCAGGGCAACCGAGTCAGCCCAAATCCTGAACCATCCCTGCGCTCCCACACCCTCACAACAGGGATTTGCTTTGGGGAACTCCCACACTTTAAATACACCCAAAGAGCCCCCTCTGCTCCCTCTAACACCCCCGACTCCCATGGTGAGACCCCGAGCTAAGCCTCCATCCTCCAAGAGCAAATCACACCTCTGAGAAGCCCCCTGCGAGCTACTTGAGGCAGGCAGCAGAACCTTCCAGGCCAGCAGCAGCCACATCTTCCCAAAACATTGGGCACAGCCTTGGCTCCAGCACAGGGGCTGGAAGAGGAGCTCAAGCATTTATGCTCTTGCTCCAAGGCACCACACAGCCTCTCTCCTCTCCTCCTCCCAGGGGAAGCACACACCCAGCAACAACAGAGCTCGCACAGCATCAACCCAACGTGTCACTGATGGTTTCTGGGAGCAACCATCCCTTTCCTGTTCCAGGGATTGCCTCCCCCTGACTCACCTCCCCAGACACTTCCACCTTTGAGAGCGCCAGCTGCACCTCCTCTTCAGTCATGTCCAAATCAAAGTCCTTCTCCCAGTCCTCGCTGATATCAGTGCTGGAGCCTGGAACCACAAGCATCATGATTGAGCCATCAGGGCCACACGTGCTCTCCAGATACTCTGGCCAAAGCACACAGCTGCCCAAGCAGGCCCACAAAGCCCTGGCATCATGAGATGTACTGCAGCCTGCCCGAGGAGAGACAAACCTCCCCTCTGTTCCCAAGAGCAGGCTGTGAGCTCACGACAGGCTGATCTGCATTTCCCTCACACTCAGAGCTGGCTGACAGCAAGTGGGAGAGGTGACAGAGACTTTCCCCCTCTGTCCTGGGGGAGCGAAGATGTGTCATGCTTCACTCACAGAGGAAATGCAGCGGATTAGGAATAACAGGACTGGGTTAGATCTGGAAATGTTCCTAGTCTCCAACAGAAAGAACAACCTCCTGGGGCAGAGGAGGAGTAGCAACTCTCCTAAGGGTGGCACAGCCTCGCCCTGACACCCAGCAGGCCAGGGAGCAAAGCTCAATCCTGTTCAGCTGACAGACTTTTGATTTCCCATCTAATTTGATTATGCACACAAGCCCAGTTCACAATACTCAGTCACCTGGCTGGAGCTTTGGTTGCTTCCAACAGCTTTATAACCCTACAACCAATGTAACCATCACTCTGGGAGACCTGCAGCAGGTTCTGCCTAAGCCCAAATCTGCTACAAGGGAAGGTTTGTAACCAGCATCACATCCCTCCTCAGAGTCCTGCAGGAGTCACCCTCCATTCTCCTGAGGGCACAGCAGGAACGGGGCTCAGAAGCCTGAGGCCAGAGCCAGCCACAGCAGACTGTCACCATCTGATGTGACCAACTTGACCCTGCCCTACAGCATAAGAATTTACTTCCACTTCAGTTTTGGCTGCTGGACTGTCTTTAGATCTAACCTTCCTGGGTGATTTTGGCAAACCCCATTTTGTCCTCCCCCATCAGCACAAAATCAGAGCCCTCTCCCCAAAAGCTGCCACCCCCAGCAGGTTTCCAGGCCCTGTGCCCACCCCACCCACATACACACACCTTTCTTGCCATTGTTGGAGGGAGTGGATTTCCCACTGTCTGAATTCAGCTCAAAAACTCGTAGATCCGTCGGTCCTTCCTCTTTCAGAGTCTCTGTCCTGCCCTGGGCTTTGCTCTCCCCCTCTCTGAGCTCTGTAGCAGCCGATTGCTCTGAGGATGCTGCCGATTCCCGAGGAGGTGCAGAAGGGCGAGCAGGTTCTGGGGGTTTTGGCAGGGAGCTCTGCTCTTCTGAGGTGGCCTCCAGTAGCCTCTGGGAGAGATCTCCAGCCCCAGCTGGTTGTGCTCCAGTCTGTAGCTGTGCAGCAGGCACAGAGGCAGGGTTTGCAATCTGAGTCACAAGGGAGACGCTCTCACTGCTCTCAGAGGGGCTCCTCTCTGCTGGGGCCGGCTCCGGGGGAGGACAGCCCAGCTTTCCTCTGAGGGTCCCTTGTGAGCAGTGGGGTGGCTTCCCTCTGGGGCTGTGGGGACAGATTCTTTCTCTGCTGCTTCTGGAAATTTCACGTTTGCACAAGGCAGGGGTGACATCCCCAAGAACTCCTCTGTAGGAAGGCAGAAGAGAAGCAAGAGATGTTTCAGTGGGTACCGCAGCAGCTGACAGTGCACCAGGGTTGGCTGCAGCTGGGTTGGGAACTGAAATTTGTGGGAGCAAGGAGGAGCCACCAACGTCTCTAACTGAGACCCACCAAGGTCTGCAAGAGCCCTCCCACAGATCCCAAACCATCTGACCTACCTTCATCCTCTTCCCAGCCCGGCTCCTCTTGGTGAATGCTCTGCTCCGCTCGCTGCTTGAGAGCCTCCCTTCGGGCTTCATCCTGCAGGGAACTCAACATCAGCAGCTGCTCACCTCCCCAGTCCCTTCTTCCCCCAGGCACTTCAGCCTCAGTGACAAGAAGGACACAGACAGGGCAGCACAGAGCCCTGCTTTTTCAGGAAAAGGATCTTCTTCCTCTTTGGCCTGCATTAGAGAGCTCCCCCCACCCCTGGGGGACACCCAGCTCCTGACCTACCTGCTCCAGGCGATGCACCTTATAGAAGTAGCGCTGCCAGAACTCAGAATGGGAAACAGCCGCCGGGACCTGGCAGTGACACAGGAAACACCACGAGTCACTTCAGTGGAAAGAGGGCTGCGGTTGCTGCCCTGCTCCTCTCTCCTCCCAGCTACCCTCACAACCTGTGCAAGGAGCCTGCGTTTTCAGGTGTGCACACTCAGGGCCAAGCCCCAGCTACACACAAGCAGCTCAGACACACATCAGGCAGTTGCAGAGGAACTTGTTGTTCCAGGTCCACGACAAACAAGCAGAGGAGAAGAATATAAAACACCACCTGCTTTCCCTGCACAACCACAATCCTTTCCAACATCAGCTCCAGGGCCCACACAGCTCAGGGCTTCTTTGCGCCACACCCCAAGTCAGAACTTGCCCGCTACAGGAGCCAGGAAGGGCCTCACCATCTTAGTGTAGAGAGCCCGGATGGAAGGGCTGGTTGCCAGCAGCTCTGCGATCTCCCCTTTCTTCTCCTCCAAGTTAAACTGGGAGAGCCAGGCCTCAAGGAGCTCAGCGGGACCTGGAGAGGACAAGCAGAGAGGTAATAGTCCTCAGCACAAACAAGGCAGGAACACTTTGGGGAAGTCTCACTGAAAGAATGCTACAGACCAGACCAGCTGGAGTGAACAAGGGGCACAGGAGGAGGGACACGTGGCTCTCTGAGCCCACCCCATGTCGTGGGCCCTCTGCCAGCACAAGGCCACATAGCAACAGCTGTAGCAGCACTTAAACTGGCCCAGCAAACTCTCAGTCTAAGTGAGTCCCCACTGCACCAGACAGATCTGCTCTCCATCAGTGGTGAGCCATTGACAACCAAGCCAGAAGGACGGCTGGCAAAAGGCTCTGGGCAATTCAGGATGCCCACAGAGCCCCCACAAGGCCCAACTTTGCATGACAGCACCACCAAACCCCAGCCCGTACCATCAGGTTCGTTGCAGTAGGTGGCTGGGTCTGACTGGAGGCTGTAGAGGCGAGCCTGGAGGAGAAGGCACATGGGGCAGAGCCGTCATTGCAGGGGCAGGGGAAGAGCCCCAGGAGCAAAGGACCTGGGACTCTGCATCCGAAAGAGAAGGTCCAGAACGGGGCACTCACCTTGGCGCTGTCATAGGGCTCTGTGGTACCTGTGGGTGTTGCCATCAATGTTATGACATCGCAGTCAATGGTCTTATCTGGCGAGGGAGCAAACGTGTCCGAGATGACACCCAGGAAGTCAGAGAGCCCTTTCCTCACCTTTTCTGTCGCACCTGAGGAGCCTTCTGTCCTCTGAAAGACAAGGAGCACAGTGTAATGCACCTGCAGCAGCAGGACAAGTACCAGTCTTCTCTGATCGGTTCCTTTGAGGAAGGAAAAAGCACTAAGGAGGCGACTGCGTGGCCAGGGCTGGACCAGAAGGGTGTGGGGACAGGCACTAGCCTCAGATGGTCATGAGGGAAGGACACAGCCAGCTACAGGGTCTGGCTGGTCTGGGAGCTGGACTGTCAGAGCCCTCATACAGGGCTGACAGGCTGTGTGGAGATCCAGTGTCATACTACAGTGACACCACCAGTATTCCACCTACACGGTGCACAGAGAGAGGGAAAGCACAGGGAAACTTTCTCCATTCCTCTCTAGAGGTTCCTCAGCACTACAGCAAGGAAAGCTCACACAGCGCTCGGCACCAGACCTGCACCAGGGAGAGTCTGAAACCTGAACAGTAATACATTGGGATTTGCTCAGAGGATCATGTCCCCAGGGGCAGAGACATCTTATTCACCCCCTGCTTTGCTTCCAGCAGCAAGAATCCCAGCTCTCTCATTCCTACAAGAGAGTGGGAGAGGAGCTGGTCACCAGGGAGTGCACTAACAGGACAAGCGGTGATGCCTTCAAGCTGAAAGAGGTTAGATGTTGGGAATAAATTTTTTACTCTGAGGGTGGTGAGGCCCTGGCACAGGGTCCCCAGAGGGGCTGTGGAAGCCCCATCCCTGGAGGTGTTCAAGGCCACACTGGATGGGACTTTGGGCACCCTGGGCTAGTGAGGGTGTCCCTGCCTATGGCAGGGGGTGGGACTAGATGATCTTTGAGGTCCTTTCCAGCCTGAACCAGTCTCGGATTCTATACTCACTGACAGCTTGTCCTTGACCACACTGGCTGTAGCAGCGATAGTGCAGGCTGTGTCATGCTGCACTACTTGAGTGAATTCAGCCAGGTCCCGTTTCATGAATTCCAAAGCTTCTGTGGACTGTAAGAAGATGACAGATAGATTGCAAAGCCTTTTTGCTCTCTAACAAAGCCACAGTCACTCTGGGAACACCTGGCACATCACCAAGATCAAAGCACAAGAGCTTCCAACCCAGCTCAGCCCTTACCCCAACCCACACCACAGATAAGACTGCAATAACCAGAAAACCAAACAGAAACATCTATGCCCATGTTACAGAGGGAGTTTAAGCTAAGGTTGGAAAAATACATGTTAGGAAAAGCTTTGTTCTGAGTGTTATAATTAACAACGCTGTCCCAGGCAGGAAATTACGCATCAGAAAGCGATGCTGCAAGCAGGAGCACTCCCCACTCAGGCAGCTCCACACAGCAGTGCTGCTCCCCTGGGCTGTAAGGTCCCTGGGTAACCATCAGTACCTGGCTCCCTGAGCCCCAACAAACACACCCCAATTCCCCCTGTCCCCAGGGCCAGGAGAAGCCACACACCCGGGCTGGGAGTCGCAGCCACTCAAGACAGGCTCAGAACGGAGCGGAGCCGTTGCTGACAAAGCCGCTGGCACGGTCACAGCCCAGCCAGCGCCACAACCCGCCGGGAGCGCGACGCGACGCTGGCGGGAAGCCGGACTCCCTCAGCCCGCCGTCCCCCGGGCAGCGGTACCGGGGCCGCCCCGGTTCGGTTGGGATTGGTTCCTCCTACCTTCTCCTTGACGGCTTGGTAGCTCTGCTGCAGCCAGCTCCGCCACCAGCCCGCGTCCTCCCTGCCACGGAACAGGCGCGTCAGCCGGGCCTGACCCCGGTGCTGAGCACCGAGACCCGGCCCGGCCGTGCGCGCCCCCGGCCCGGCCCCACACCCAGCCCAGCCCAGCCCAGCCCGGCCCTGCCCGCCCCCTGCCAGCCTCCGGCCCGCTCCCGCCCGCGGCTCACCCCCGTCCCGGCCTCACCCCCCCACCCCCTGCTCTTGCCCCCGGCCTCACCCCGCTCTTGGCCCCGGCCCTCTCCCACCGCCCCTCCGCAGCGCCGAACTCACCCATCCGCCATCTTGGCGGCCTGACGTCACCAATATTTACCGACCCCTCACCCCGCGGACCCGCCTCCGGCAGCCGTGACTCTCCGCCGGCGTCACTTCCTCCTCCTCCTCCCGGGAGGACGGCCCGCGGCACGGCGGCCGGGCGGGAGCGAGCAGCAGAGGAGGAGGAGGAGGAGGAGGCGGCGGCGGAGGCAGCGGCAGCGGTGGCGGTGAGGGGCGATCTGCTCTTGGGGCGGGGGTGCGTCCCGGGGGACACCCGGCCCTGGGAGGGAAGGACCGCGGCGGTGCCGCCCCGGGCTGGGGAGGGCGGTGTCGGCGGAGAAGGGGCTGTTCTGCGCGGCGGGGAGGTGGCCTGTCCCCTCCAGACCCCTGACCCCCCGGATCCCGGCCCCTCGCTGCTCCGGGGAGAGGCTGTCAGGAGGCGGCGGGTTCCCGGGAGCGCTCTGGCTTAACGGCGCCTTCTCGTTGACTCTCTGGCAGAGGCGGAGCGATGGAGATGCAGTCGTACTACACCAAGCTCTTGGGAGAGCTCAACGAGCAGCGCAAGAGAGACTTCTTCTGCGACTGCAGCATTATCGTGGAGGGGAGGATCTTCAAAGCCCACAAAAACATCTTGTTCGCCAACAGCGGCTATTTCCGAGCCCTGCTGATCCACTACATCCAAGACAGCGGACGCCACAGCACTGCCTCTCTGGACATTGTCACCTCGGAGGCTTTCTCTGTCATCTTGGATTTCCTTTATTCCGGGAAGCTCGATCTCTGTGGGGAGAACGTTATCGAGGTGATGTCTGCTGCTAGCTATTTGCAGATGACCGATGTGGTCAACTTCTGCAAAACGTATATAAGGTCATCGCTAGATATCTGCAGGAAAATAGAGAGAGAAGCCGCTTTCTATCAGGCCGATAGCGGGAGCACCAGCTCCGCGCGAGAGGGCACCTCGTACAGCTCAAAGAGCCAGTGCTCAGCCTCTGTCTCTTCCCTGCAGGAAAAGGAAAGGATTTCGGACTGCCAGAGAGACCCTCCCTGTGGCGAGTGCAGCAGCTGCCATCCCCTGGAGCTTGTGGTCAGAGACCCTGTAAGCAGCGACTCTCCAGACGACGTTAATTCTTCGCTGCCCAAGGGAGTGGAACCCAAAGTAGAGTTTGACTCAGATGAAGTGGAGGTAGAAGTGGGTGAACGGCTTCCACAGTATCCAACCGCCTTGTCCCTCGAGCAGATGGAAGAGGGCTTGCACAGCGGGCAGGCGATGGACCTGGCCTGCAATAACTATCACATGAAACAATTCCTCGAGGCCCTTTTGCGCAACAGCTCGGCTCAGAGAAAGGATGATGTGGTTCATCACTTTGTCCGGGGCTTTGAGGGTAGGCCAGAGGATGGAGGGGTAGCCATGAGTTCCATGATGGACATTCACAGCGACTGGTATGGTGAGGACGCAGGTGAGAGGACTCCGGGGGATGTAGTCTGTATAATTGAGGAGGAAACCACTTAGTTGTGCGACTTCTTTGTTACTCTCATTCTTGTTCAGGAGTATATTGCTGAATATTATACCATAGCAAAATAAACTATTGTTCTGGACTTCAAAAGAAAGCTGTACTCATTTATTCAGTGCAGCACTGGGCAGGTAAGTATTTCTAATGGTGTTTACAGTCTCTGTGAAACAGATCTTGGAGCTTGGTGTTGGTGATGCTGCTTTAATAAACAATCTCATTTGGGACCTTCTTGAATGGCAGGCGAATTTTTAAAATGAGTCTTCCTCTCGTAAGGTTAGTGGTTAGTGTTCTAAAGAGGAATCGGAGCAATAACTCGAGCTGCCACAAGAGGGATCTGCTGTAGAACCCGACAGTAGCTTATTCAGCTGGAGCTCCTGCCAGCTCATCGGTCGCAGGAGGATTGTCTTATCTGCTGTCTGAACTTCAAAAGGGCAGGAATCAGTTTTATGCAGTAACAACCAATCCCTTGAAAATTTTTAAGCACCAAAAGCTTTAAATTCTGTGGTATTGCAGAAAAAACAAGACTTAACTTTTACCTTTAGAGGCAGACTTGCTGGTCACCTGGGGTTCTGCTGCTTTCCCAAGCCCAGCACCCGGTGGGATGTCTCACACTGGCAGGAATGTCTCCTAGCAGCAGTGTCAGGGACCTGGAGAAGAAGCTCTTTCTATATACGCTTTTCCTGCAGTGGACAATAAGGATTTGGGCCTTTTATCTGCTCACAATAATGCTGGCACACAACTTTTCCTCATCCAGACTGCCTCATGAAGACGGGAGGTGACTGACAAACCAAGAGCCATCGCTCAGGACGTGACAGATGGAGTAATGGTGTGGGCACAGAGAGGAAATCTTGCACTGAATATTCCGCTCTAGGTAGTGAGCTGACACTCACAGCACCGTGGCTCAAGCATGTGTGATCTTAAAGCAAATAAATCCAGTGGTATCTCTCCCTGCTTTAAAAGGAGGAGCCTGCTAAAGTCACAAATCCAGTCTTATAGTCAATGAGGGACTCTGAACAGAGTGCTGGCACCAGATCGTGCCTCTGGGTTTTGACATGTAGCAAGGGGAGAGCATCTAACACACAAACAACTTGTTTTCCTTCCACTTAAAATCCTCAGGTTGTTGCTGAGCCATTTGCTTCTAGAATTTGATAGAGATTCCAACAGCGTGTTAGAAATGTTAGCAGTAGGTGTGCTTTAAAGGGGAGCGGGGAAAATACCCCAACCCCTGCATTCAGTTATGTTCCTCTGCTAAAACTGGTCAGTGGGAGCGCTTAGTAGAACGAGAGTGTCTCTTCCCAGCTTGTAGTGCTCCTGCTGCATTAGGAATTTTCACCAAACACCAGGAATGAGAAGTGCAAAGTCCTGATAAAACAATGGTGCTCTGGCTGTTTCAGGCAGACGGTAGAGAGAAATACCACCTGATTTCAAGTGTCCCCATCTGTTCCAGTCATCCTTGTCCCATTCCCAGGTGATGGAGTGGTAAATGGGCACTTGTAGAGAGCCTACAAGCAAGGCAGGGCTAAGAACTGCTTTTCTGTTTTCAAATTGAGCTCTAAAGGTCCAGGGGGAATTATTCATCCTTGGGAAGGTCCAAAATTAGGTGAGATTAATTTCCTTTGGTAGCCACACATTGGTAGTAGGCACTCGGGGGTTTTTGAGACCGGGATGGACAGCCCTTACTACAAGGACTGTTCTACAGCTCCCCCTACTTCAGTGTAACCATTAATACAAACACTTCCCAGAATGAGTACTCAAAAGAGCAAAAAACCAGTCTGTTAGTACAAAGAACATCTCTGTGCTGGAAAGGAAGATTTTACCTGGGCTGACACTGAAAAAAACTTGGCATCACATCGTTTATGTGAAATGGGATCTTTACATCCTAAACTCTCTTTGTGCACCTGACTTCATAAATTCCATATCATGTGTATACAGGAAAAGTAAAATACAACCAGCAAACATATTCAAGCCCTTCATCTTGTTATTCCCAACACAAAGACTGGCAGCAGAAAGAAGCATCTGTATTTTCTTTATGAGTTCCCCAAGTCTAAATCTGTGCAGGTTGTAAAAGCAGATGGGAAACTTTGCACTACTGCTGCCTGGTTTGTGGTAAAGATTTTAGTTTCTAATGCTGTTTTATGCTAATGGTGTCCTTAAAAAAAAATAAAAATGAGACTTTCAATGGGTACAGAGACCCCACGAAAGGAAAAGCACATTTTTGGCCCTCATTTAAAGCTGCTTAAAATTAAATGAGTTGGGTTTTTTGTTCTAAGCCAGCTCCCTTTGAGTATGGACTCTGTAAGTACAGAGGAGCTGATGCTGCGGCTGCGTGAATGCCTGCTGAAAGGGCACAGGAATTCCAGGTGAGCCAGGCACAGAGAGGGGAAAGTCAGGAATCTCACCTGGGGTTTTGCAGCAAGGAGGAGAAGCCAAGATAGCTCACGCTGCTGAGCGGCCTGATCTAACGCGCTGTGTTCTCTCCCCAAAGGTGACGTGTTAGTCGTGCCAATCAAGCTGCACAAATGCCCCTTCTGTCCCTACACGGCTAAGCAGAAAGGAATCCTGAAGAGGCACATTCGCTCTCACACAGGGGAGAGGCCCTATCCCTGTGAGACCTGTGGGAAGCGTTTCACGCGGCAGGAGCACCTCCGGAGCCATGCTTTAAGTGTAAGTTGGAAAGATTATCGGTGACTTTTTCATTTGATGCTTCCTGGTTGAGGTTTTTTTCCCCCAAAATGCATTGGACAAAATGATTTTTATTTTTTTTTCCCAAGAATAAATTTAGGTCGTGGATGTATGGGTTATGGTGTAGCCCCAGATGTTTGTTGGTGGATGTGTGATGGGATCATCTGAAGAGGGGTGGTTGCGGGGACAGGGAGGGGATTGTCCCTCTCTGCTCTGCCCTCCTGAGGCCCCAGCTGGAGTCCTGTGTCCAGAGCTGGGGCCCCCAATACAATAAAGATGTGGAACTGTTGGAGAGGGGTCAGAGGAGCCACGGAGATGATCAGAGGGCTGGAGCAGCTCCCCTATGAAGAGAGGCTGAGGGAGCTGGGCTGGGTCAGCCTGGAGAAGAGAAGGCTGTGGGGGGACCTCATTGCAGCCTGCCAGTCCCTGAAGGGAGCAGAGGAACAGGAGGGGAATCTGCTTGTTCAAAGGGCAGAGACTGGCAGGACAAGGGGGAATGGATTAAAACTAAAGGAGGGAAGGTTTAAATTGGATATTAGGGGGAAGTTATTTCCAGAGAGAGTGGTGAGGGGCTGGAACAAGCTGCCCAGAGAGGGGGTGGGTGCCCCATCCTTGGGGGTGTTCAAGGCCAGGTTGGATGGGGCCATGGGCAACCTTGTGTAGCTCCAGGCCTGGAGGTTGGTGTCCCTGCCTGTGGCAGGGGGTTGGAGCTCTGTGATCCTTGGGATCCCTTCCAACCCAGACCATTTTACGACCCTATGATCTGCCATTCAGCTGGAGCGTAGGTGGGTTTTCTACACAAAGCAGTGCCCCAGAAGGAGCTAAAGCAAGAAGGCAGATTGCCTTTTTTTACCATAATTTCCTCTTTTTAACTTCAGGTGCATCGATCAAACAAGCCCATTATCTGCAAAGGTTGCAGGAGAACGTTCACCAGTAGCCTGTCCCAAGGGTTACGCCGCTTCGGCTTGTGCGACAGCTGCACTTGTGTGACCACCACCCACGAGGACTCGATGCCCATTAACCTCAGCCTAATGGAGGCTTCAGCAGAAGGCCAAGAGAAGGGCGATGCGGATAACGACTGGCCCATATACGTGGAGTCTGGAGAGGAGAACGATCCCGCTGATGAGGATGCTGATGGTGATGACAAGCAGGAAATCCACAGGAGCTTATCAGACCGAGAAACACTTATGTAGCAGTGGGAGGATTTAAAGTGTCTCCCTGACTGTGGTCGTTCTGCAATGGCAAACTGTGTATTTGCCCAATTAGTGAGACTCTGCTGGTTTTTATTATTCTGTTTTTTATTAGATGAGTAGGGAGAATCAGAATTTTTAATACTTTCAAGTTTTCAGTGCTGTGCACCAGGAATCTGTGAAGAATCTTCTGTCCAGGCTTCACAGAGGTTACACTTGAGCAATTTCCAGTTGTGTCTCTGCCTCCTAGGTTTGATTTTGCAGGTGGAACACCTCTGTTTTGTTCTGGTAGCAGGTTTCTTCCAGTAATGCTGTGATGGTCCTTAATGGTCCTTAATCCCTGATCTGAAAGAGGCACCATCTTCTCTCCGAAGAGAATGTTAAAAGAAGTTTTCATTTGTTACCTTGGGACTTTTCTAAACTTAGTTGTGATCCTTCTGTATTAGGATTATCTAAATCATAAACCTTAAATGTTTGCTTAGACTGGGTTTGACCTGGAAACCAGGACAGACAAACCAGGATAGCAAAAATACACTGCTGCTGAAAGCATAGACAGTAGGGATTAATGTATTTTGTGTGTCCTTAATTGCAGGTATCTGGAGAACAAGCTTCTCCTCCTGAATCGTTTTTATTGCATCTTCCTCTCTCAAGAGCTCAGACTACACATCTTCAGATGTATCTTTAATGTCGTGCTAATGACGTTAGTAGTCTTGGCTTAAGAAATACTAAGCACATGTTAATGTCCAGTGTCCTGGTCTCTTGGTTTAGACTAAGCAAACCACCCAATTTTCTTCAGCTTTTGACAGGAGAAGTCGAAAGCTGTCACTCAGGTCATTTGGGAATCCTGGTTTTAGAAGATCTGACCAGATTCACAGCTGATGTAGCTGAGGAGCAGTTAAATACCCACCCTGAGCTATGCATACCAAACGGCTTGGAATACCATTTTGGAAGCAACTGGGGAGGAAATCTCAGAAATTTTTACCAGCCTCTTTTAATTCAAACCCTTTTCTTTCTCTTTTACTGTATTTTCTTTCAGTCTTTGGTGATCCTTCTCACAGTTTATATTGTTATGTGAATTTATCCAAGTACTGTTTTGTTTTTTTAAATCCCCCTTCACTGGGGACCTCCTCTTTCTTTGCTGGGACAAGGGTTGGCTTTCCAAGGAGGTGAGATTTATTCTTGTTTTATACCTTTCCAGTAAAGTGTTGATATAAGCTATCAAAAAAATCAAGCTGGGAAGCTTTAAAAAACACACCACCAACAGAAAGCCCACTTATGGGTAACCTACTGTTGCCTAAAGAAGAGACAAAGCTGGAATATACTGTGAAATAGGACTGTTAATGCTTCTTTACTATGTTGTTCTGAGTGTTCAGTGAAAAGGCAAATTTTAGGAGCCTGTCTAGCTGGAGTAAGCACTAGATCAGAAGCCTGTAACAGGTGGGGCTGATGAGGAATGAGTGGTTCCTCCCCCTTAAGACAGAGTTTTTTTGTGTAAAGACTTTACACTTGCCAAACATTAGATGGAACCTAAAAACCAGAGAGCCCTCTGATTTAACCAGTTGGGTTTTCTGTGTACCTTGTGCTTTTTATTTTGCATACTGAAAACAATCCAGCTCCTCTGCTTCATCCTACCGTTGTCCTCTAGTGATGCCACAGTTTACTTGAGAGCTGATGCTGATATCACCACCATCATAGTTATGAGTTCACTGCCAGATCAAGTAGGATGAGGAAAGAAGAAACAAGTTTCTTTTTAAACAAGTGAGGTTTTTTTCCTTCTGCTGCTTTCATGAATTGCTACTAAAGAGACTTGTTTCAGAATAGTCTTAAGTTCTCAATGAGTGCCACCTTCTCAAGGAGATGCTGACATCACCTGCTACGTGTATTTTCTGTAACTTTCATAAGCTTTCAGTGGTTCCTATTCCAGGTCATCTGTAAATTTGAGTTTGTAGTAGCTGAACAGTATGACAGTGACACACATGATGGAAAAATCTCAGTGGGACAAGATCTTTAAAAAACACAGGGCTTTACAGCCCCTAGTTTAGTCATCTAGATTAAGGCCATCAAAAAAGACAACTCTTGGAGATGCTGGATTTGGAGCTCAGCTCCGCTGAAAATCCTGCTGTGGGTCCTTAGCACTTTTGGGTCCTTAGCACTTTTGAAAATCTGAGCAAAATGTGGGCTTATGTATCATGCCAGCCTGTTTGAAAATGCCACCACCAGCCTGCCAAGGCGAGTTCTTTGCACTACTACTCAAGTTTTATTGTCATTGTTTTGTTGAGTCCACCCAAGATCAGAGGGTTGGTGGGGTTTTTGTTTTGGTTTGGGTTTTTTTTTCATCTGCTTAGCTGCTAAAGGAAGAACTTCTGTGTGTGAGTCACTGGTATCTGTGTTTGTTAGGAGATGGACTTGGAGTAAGAATGTAGATAGGAATCCAAAATGATGTTTAGTGACCAGGCATCCCGATTTCTGGTTGTTTTAGCAT
The DNA here is from genome assembly GCA_027925045.1 of Hypotaenidia okinawae. Lineage (NCBI taxonomy): Eukaryota > Metazoa > Chordata > Aves > Gruiformes > Rallidae > Hypotaenidia > Hypotaenidia okinawae. The sequence goes on along the minus strand of BSDF01000021.1, from coordinate 4,141,497 downwards.
GAAAATGCCACCTCGTTGTAAATATTGGTAGAGGCCACTAGATGTGGAAGATCAGCTGAGTGTGGTTCAGATCAGAGTGCCACAAGGAACCTGCCAGGAGCCTGGGCTTTTCCCATGGCTGAGTCACACAGAGGGGAGGGTTAGTAACTCTGAAGCCACACAGACATTCAGAGTGGGGAAAATCCACCCCTTGGGAAAGCTGGTGTGTAATACGAGCTGCAGGAATGACTGCAGAGACCTTCAGCGATTTGACTTCAACCTTTCTTTGGTCTTAGAGATTGTTCTTGTGTGTCTTGTGCATAGAGAATGGAGCTGTGTTAAGGTTTGTGTAACACTGGGTAAGGGGTGTGGGTGGGGGGTTACACCGGTCCCGTTCCAGGTTGAAAGTGACCACCCAAATTGATGTTCCCTGTTGATCTGTCATATTGTGCTGGTTTGTTTGCAATGGAGTCTTTCAACCTTTGTATTTAGAAGAGGATGTAGTTCATCCACGTTCTTGTGACCAGATGTTCATGTAAACCTGTTTGCTGTGCTTTCCACTTAGTTTTTTGGCTGTTTTTTCCTGAAATCTTCCATTGTAGATCCAGCCTCTACGAGTTTTGAGAAAATGATGTAGCTGTTTTAAAATATTCATATGGTGCTTAATGAATCAAAACTACTGTTTTTAGGAAAGATTTCTAATATAATCTCTTTCTTAAAGTGTTTTAAAGGCCATGCAGACTACATATCTTCAAGTCTTAGCTCTATGTAATTGAATTTGTTTAGGAGTATAGGTTTTAATGTACTTTTGCACATAATTATGCTGTATTTCACTACAGGAATACATGCTGCACTGGTACTTGTAGTGCATTTAACCTCTTGGTGCAAGACCTTGTAATTCTTCCAAATGTGGTTATTTAATTTACTGATGTTTTGTAAGGCAGTTTCATAACTGAAGTCCTTTAGTCTAGTTTAAATGACAAATTCTTATAAGCCAAACCTTATTTGTAGAAGTGACTTAAGTCTATTTGTGGATCTTGGAGCATTCTGGAGCTTTTTGATTGTCTAGAAAATAAAACTCTCTGAGAGGGTTGCTTTGATTATTCATTTTTACAATTCAGTAGTTGACTGAGCAAACCTGAGAGCAGCTAGATTAATGCTCACACTTCAATTTCTGGGAATGAAAAATTAATCATAGAATCCCAGACTGGTTTGGGCTGGAAGGGACCTCAAAGATCAGCCAGTCCCACCCCCTGCCATGGGCAGGGACACCTCTCACCAGACCAGGCTGATCAAGGCCCCATCCAACCCAGCCTGGAACACCTCCAGGGAGGGGGCAGCCACCACCCCCCTGGGCACCCTGTGCCAGGGCCTCACCACCCTCAGAACGAAGAGTATCTTCCCAATATCCAATCCAAATCTCCCCCTTCCAATTTAAAACCATTCCCCCTCATCCTGTCACTCCAGGCCCTTCCCTTCAACAAGTCCCTCCCCAGCTTTCCTGTAGCCCCTTCAGGGACTGGAAGGTGCTGTAAGATCTCCCTGGAGCCTTCTCTGCTCCAGGCTGAACCAGCCCAACTCCCTCAGCCTGGCTTCAGAGCAGAGCTGCTCCAGCCCTCTCATCATCTTCATGGCCTCCTCTGCACCCGTTCCAACAGCTCCATGTCCCTCTTATGCTGGGGACTCCAGAGACACAGCACTGCAGGTGGGGTCTCAGGAGAGGGGAGCAGAGGGGCAGAATCCCCTCCCTGGACCTGCTGGCCACGCTCCTTGTGATGCAGCCCAGGACACAGTTGGCTTTCTGGGCTGTGAGTGTGCATTGTCAGCTCACGTTGAGCTTCTGATCCCCCAGCACCCCCAAGTCCCTGTCTGCAGGACTGGAGTTGGGATTGTGCTGACCCCCATGCAGGACCTTGCACTTGGCCTTGTTGAACTCCATGCTGTTCACATCAGCCCATCTCTCCAGCCTGTCGAATCCCTCTGGATGGCATCTCTTCCCTCCAGCCTGTCAACGTCACCATGCAGCTTGGTGTTGTCAGCAAATATACATTATATGGATATAAAATATATCCATTCCTGGTGACAGACACTCAGCACGCAAGAAAGAATCAGATTCTTGGTAGGAAAGGATTTAAGGATGCTGCCAACTTAAAACCCAGACAGCTGGGGATTATTTTTATTTTTTTTAGAAAATCTTCTATACTATTAACATTTGGCTTTGTTTCCTTGCTAGTTTTGTAGGTTTATAATCATCTTAACTTTTAAAACTTTTTCTAAAGCTTTTCTCTTTCCATGCTGGGTGAGGGAAATCCATGCAACTGGGAAGCAGCCACTGGTCCTTGCTACAAGATGCTGTCAAGTGCCAACAGTAAAATGTGGGTGGGGAAACAGACTCTCAATACCCTTCCTAGATAATTTTGAATTATGTTGGGTATTTCACAAACAGGCTGCTTTACACCCGCTTTTACAGACTATGATATTTAAAACCATGTTTTACCTGTTGATTTAGAATATCCCATATCAACAAAAAAAATGTAATAACCCCTAAATAACCTTTATTTTCACTGGCTTTATTCACACAGTGAGATCTGTTGGGTTTTACTGCAATCTTTAGGCTTCTACATGTTTGATTCAGAAAGTGCCTGGGAATTAACTCGTATTTCAAAAGTTTTAGAAAACAATAATTAACATTTCCTTTTAGTATTGAAGATTTTTGGATCCCACTTAAGCTGACCTTTAACACACACACACACACACACACACACATAGAAATTGCATTTCTTCTCTCAAAGGCTTCTGTTAATGTGTCAGCCAAGTCACTGGAGACAGTTTGGGTTTGGCCTTTTGTTGGGTTGTTTGAAATGCTGATGTTCTACATGATGGGAAATATTCATGATAGGTATGAGAATCTAAAGGCTGTGAAGCTGTTAAGCCTTCACCAGCAGCTCCTGTTACACACACATGTGTGGTGTGTAGTTACAGCTAAGGTGTCATCATCTCTGCCATGTAGGTGAGTGGAGGACTTGTAGTGAAGCAAAACCAGTGTGTGTATCAACTTTTTGGGGGGGTTATTAAATGGTCATAGGCAGATGTCTGAGCAGGAGTAAATTTAAAAGAAAATAAACCAAAACCCAAAACCCAACACACCACCAACCAACCAAAGCCCAGAACATACCCCACCCCTCCAACCCCCAAAACCCCCTGTCCCTCTCAAACCAGTGTGCCATATGCAAGAATTTTAAGTGCCACCCCCAACTACCCAAAGGTCTATAATTCCATGAGAAAGACTCTGGCTTTGAGAGAAGGAAAGTGGGAGAGCAGGGCAAGCAAGGGAGAGGAGACATCAAGAAACTTGCTAATGATGTGGAGAGAATTAATTTTTGGATCAAGGTCTAATTCATCACCATAGATGAGCTGACTGCAAATACATTGCTCACACTTTTAGGTCTTAAGGGAAGCTGCACTGCAGGTAAGAATGCATCTAACCAGTATTCAATTCTATTGGTACAGGATTAGGATTTTGGGTTCCTAGCATAGATCATAGAATCATAGAATCATAGAATTGTAGGGGTTGGAAGGGACCTCGAGAGATCATCGGGTCCAACCCCCTGCCGAAGCAGCTCCCTAGGACATTTCACTGAGATAGGCATCCAGACGGGTCTTGAATATCTCCAGAGAAGGAGACTCCACCACCTCCCTGGGCAGCCTATTCCAGGGCTCCCTCACCCTCACTGGGAAAAAGTTCTTCCCCATGTTGGTGTGGAACTTCCTGGGCTCCAACTTGCAGCCATTGCCCCTTGTCCTGTCTCCACAGACACTGAAAAGGGGCTGGCTGATTCCCCCTGAGGGGCTGGCTGATTCCCCCTGAGATGAAGATGAAGCTACTGAGATAGTTCTGCTGAGATGGTTGTGCAGCTGCTGCCTGTTGACACTGCCATCGCATCTCGGTGTTCTCTTCAGGAGATGGCCAGCTCGGCTGCTGCAGATGGAAGATCCCTCCCTGTACTCACATTTTAAGGACAGTGTATTACAATCTCCTTCTACTTTTGAAAAGCAAAGTGATCTTCTGGTGAGCTGGAGGCTGAGCCAGCATTTGTATTGGTACTAGAAGGCAATGAAGGTGCAGGTCAGGTCTTTGTGAAGACAACTGAACTGTGGAAGTCATGGGTGAGCTACTGGCTTCGCCACAGGTAAAGATGATGTCAGTACAGATGATGCTGAGGCAAATGAACTAAAGCTCAAGACAAGCTGGCAGTGTATTAAATGAAAACTGTAAACTCATTCTTAAGTCATCTCTGGTGCCTTGCTTGTTCCCTATCCCCAGGCCACATCTGTGCAACTTGAAAAGCTCCTTCACCACTCGGGATACGCTCTTATCTTGCATACTTTGTATTCCTCAGGGCATTAGGTCTTGCAACCCTGGCAAGTTTCCTGACAGAACAGTTGCATCTTACCAATGAGCTACTAAAAAACATGATTTTCCTGTCACACAGAGTTTCCCAAAAGCTTTTAAACAAACAAAATATTCTCAGAAAATGACTTTTCCTTTAAGAGGCGTAACACTGTTTTTAAAGTAACACTTTTTTTTTTTGCAAGCACATGGATTAAAATTCCTGCTGTTCACATTTCCTCACTAACTCCATTTTTAGATCCATCCCCAAAAAAAAGAAAAGAAAAAAAGAATTAAAAAAAAAGAGCAACTAATTAATTCTCCAAGAACAGTTCGTTTCTGATCTGGTGAAAGAACTGCAGCTATTTCTTCAGTGGTAGAAAAAGGAAAGAAATTGTTTTGCTTTAGCCCAAGGTTATATGCAATTTTATTTGTATTTTCAAACTGAAAAGCCAAACTAAAGCAATTTGGGAAATGCACATTACTTTCCTTGTGCATCTGGTGAAAATCCATTGCGACTCCAAGAAACTAATCTTGTCAATCAACGCTCATCACTCTTTGAACCGCAGCACTTTGGGTCTTCTAGGATACACTAGGGGTTTTTTTGGGGGAGAAATGTCACTCTCTAATAATAAAGTCAGAAAATGAGCTGTACCTGAAGCCCATGATTTTCCAGAAACATTTATTTTAAAGGAAAACTGAAATCTTTTAACTGGTTTTACTGTTAATTCTATCTGGTTATCCAAATAAGAAAATGCAAAATTTATGTTACTATTTTTATGTTAATATACTAGGAATGTAATTTTTTTAAAGTCATTTGTACACTACTCTCAGACAAGGAGGCTGTTAGTCCTGCTTTGCAGCACTGCTTGCTGCTGTTGCTGTAAGCAGCACCTCCTCCACGGAGCTGCCAAGTTTATTCCCGTTGGATAAACTCTCCAAACAGTATCTCAACTTTGAGTGGAACTTTCTTGGCTCGAAATGGTGACTCTGAAATTCAGAAATGACAAAGGAAACACATTTCTAGAATCAGTGGATTGTTTGGGAGGGATTTCCAGTCCCTGAGAGGTGCCTGTAAGAAAGCTGGGGAAGAACTGTTCCCAAGGGCATGGAGCAATAGGACGAGGGGTGATGGGTTTAAATGAGAAAAGGAGAGATTTAGATTGGGTTTTAGGAAAAAGTTCTTCAATATGAGGGTGATAGATCACTGGCACAGGTTGCCCAGAGAGGAGGTGGAGGCCCCATCCCTGGAGACATTCAAGGTCAGGCTTGATGGAGCTCTGAGCAACCTGATGTAGTGAAGGCAACCCTGCTCACTGCAGGGGTGGGACTAAATGGCCTCTGAAGGTCCCTTCCCACCTAACACATCGTATGATTCTATGATTCTATTTATTGTGCAAAACAGGACAAAATCCATCCCTGTGCATGAGAAACCTGAAGTCTGTTCCATGGCCATTCCTAGCAGCAACGAGCAGACTCCTGGCTATTCTGAAGTACACTTCCAACATCTTTAAAAGCTCTAATTAAGCTCCTTTAGATACCACTGCATTTTTCCCCCTACTTTTAAAATTCTGCTGCCTGTTCCCAGCAGACAGAGAACCCTCGAGGTCCCTTTAACATTGACACGAAGCAGCACAGGCTCCTGCACACACCTCAAAGTGCCAATTACTTGAAAAGCCAGCTAAGGCAAACAGAGGAAATATCAGCAAAGAATTCTTTTCCAAAGGAAGTTTCCAGCAGACAAAACAATTGGGGTGCAGATTTGGAAAACTATGTAGAATGTTGTATAAAAAGAGGTGCTATTTTGGTGAATTCACAGGCAAAATCAAACGTGAGAGGAATGAATTCAAGTTATTGGATTAAAGCCTGAGACTGCAAATAGATTTGCTGGTTTATATTAAACAATCTAAGTGATTGTTTCTTTGTCTTCCTTATTTCTCAATATCAGAATTAGTATCTGAATGTTTATGGCAGTTGACAATAATCTGAAATCTATGTGATTTCCCCACTTGAGACTTTTGAATCGAAGCAGTTCTCTATGGAAGAGCACCACAAGCACTGTTTTTACCCAAAGACTCTTCCAGTCCCCTGAAATTTGTGACTTGGGGGACTTCTGAAGGCATGGGGCATTTCTACATGTACCCCTCATGACTCTCATGACTGTGTCTGGTGTAGCCCTGTTACACTCACAAACCTCTCACATCCCCAACAGCCCATGACATACAGTTCCAGAGCCTAACTACACGTTACACACAGGACCACATCCTCATGTTTGCTCTCACCCTGCCACCTGCTAGCGACATCTGCCCTCACTCACCTTCCTCTTGTGCTGCAATAAGCAGTGGCCAATCAGTCCTTATTGATCCTTGCATGATTTTATAGAATCATAGGATGTTTTGGGTTGGAAGGGACCCTCAGAGGCCATCAAAGCCAATCCCCTGCAGTGAGCAGGGACATCTTCACTACATCAGATGGCTCAAAGCCCCATCAAGCCTGACCTTGAACATCTCCAGGGATGGGGCCTCCACCACCTCCCTGGGCACCCTGTGCCAGGTCTTCACCACCCTCAGAGTGAAGACACTGGAACAGGACATGCCTGGAAAGGGCCAGCCAGTTGTAGGCCCAGAACATGGAAGTGTTCACAGTTGATAATTAACATCATTGCCCAGTGGACTGAAAAGATGCAAAATACCACGTCAATTCCAGTCCCTTTCAGGTCAAGAATGATTAATTCAAGCTGGTCAGGTGCAGAGGGGAGTCTTGAGAAAGCAGAATGGGCCTTTTAATGTTAAAAATGTGGCCTGCATTTGAAAGGAGGGGGAATCTTACAAAACTATGGATGTTTATTAAAAGGAGGCATTCAGATGGTGAAAAATATTGTTAGAATATAAATAGGTATAAACTCAATAGGAATAAATGGATGTAGTGGACTGGGAGAGAGTTTCCATCAAACTGGTTGGGAAAGACCTTTAAGATCACCGAGTCCAACTGTACCTGTCCTCTGCTAACCCACATCCCTGAGCACCTCATCTGCTCACCTGTTAAACACACCCAGGCTGAGTCAGTGACTCAGCCCCCTCCCTGGGCAGCCTGTGCCAGTGCCCCAGAACCCTTTTGGGGAAGAACTTTCCCCTCACATCTGCTCTGACCCTGCCCTGGCACAGCTTGAGCCCATCCCCCTCGTCCCATCACCTGTCACTTGGGCAGAGACCAACCCCCACCTTCCTGTCAGGTTATTCATGTCTTCCCCATGTTGCTGCATCAGGCTAAGGAAACTAAACTGTTTCATGATGGGATGTCTTCAGTGTACAGGAGGGAAGGCTGAAAGGGACACACAGAATTTGGCTCTGGCAGCACGGCTTCCATGGGAAAGCAAACATCTGTGAGAAATAACTGAGGCGTCAACAACATCGCAAAGACCCTGGTGGCAAGAGGAGGGAGGAGAAAGACACCAAACTTCGGGTGAGAGGCGAGAGGTTCAGGTACTGGCGTTTCAGACGTATTTTTTTTGCAGAAGGTGACCGAGAGAAATGGAAAAAAATGTTCCACCTCCTTTTGAGGAAGCTGCAGGCGCGTTAAAGAGGGATTTGGGTCATCAAATACGCTGTGCGTAAAAGTCTAAGAAAGAGGCATCTGGGGCATGACATCCCCTCCCGTCCGGCTTGTGTGTGTGGGAAGAGGCGAGCAGCCCGGCCGCGGGGCGATCAGGCAAAGGAAGCCGCTGGGCTGCGCCTGCAATCGGTGCGTTGCCCCTTTAATTGTGTCCCCAGCCCTCGGGCGTCTCTGTCCAACGCCCACGTCAGCAAATACCTTTTGTTTCTCTCACGTTCGGGCTTCCAGGGCTCGGGGCTGCGGGACCAGCGCGTCGCCTTCAGCCACCGCCAGCCCCGACGCGGGGCCGGGGAACCAACCCCGCATCCAACCGCCCGCTCCCCTCGGCTCAGCGGCAGCCGCCCGCAGGACCCGGCCGGTGAGTGGCGGCTCCAGCACGCCGGCAGGCCAGACGGGGCGTCGGGAACGAGGGGCGGAAACGGCCCCGGAGAGAGCCCCGCTGCGAGGGGCGGCGAGGGAGGGCCCCGGGCTCCGCAGCCTCGGCGGGCGCCGGCCCCGCTGGCAGCCGCCCCGCGGAGCCGATCGTTACCGGGGCTGCACAGCGTCCTCGGCGGGCGCCATTTGCAGCCCCGGGCGCGGCAACAAAGGGCTGCGCGGGAGTAGGAGCGGGCGGCGGGTGCGCGGCCACGGGGGCCGCCAAGGGGGCGGCTGGGGCGCTGCCAGCGCGGGGAGGCTGCGGGCAGCTGGGGCGGGAGCGGCGCGGGTCACGCCGGGCGGGCGGCGGCAGCGGCGGCGTGTTGGGGAACTGCCACGGAGCCGGCGGAGCGGCGGCCGGGGCTCCGCTAACGCGGGCGGCAGCGGGCTGTGTGCCCGGCCCGCCCCTGATCGCCCGGGCCCGGCGGCAGGGACCGCGCAGCCGGCCGGAGCGCTGTGGCGGGCACTGGTGCCACGGGCCCGGCGGCGGGAGCGGGGGCGGCAGCAGCAGCCCACGGAGCCGGGAGGCGCCTCGGCGCTTTGGCGGGCGGGTCCGGTACCGTCGGGCGTTCCGGGCTCCACACGGCCGAGCGGCCAATTCGGACGGGCGTGCGGGTGAGTGACGGCCGCCTCCGCCAATGCCGGGGAGCCCGGGCCCCCAGGGCTGCGGCCGCTGGGGCTCTGCCGCCGAGTCCTATTTCTGGTCCTTCGGCGCCGAGGGTTCGAGCCCGGCCCGGCCGGGGCGATGTGGTCACGTCGGCTCATGGAGAATATCCGAAGGCTGCGCAGCTGCCAGCGGGTTGCACACACCCCATCGGCATCGCTCGGAAGGAGATGTTCCTCGCTGTAGCACACGCATCGCTGCCAAGTGACATGTACCAGGGTTGGCCCCTTCATCAGTCTTCTTGAAGAAGAATGTGTGGTTGTGCATATTGCAATTTAAATGTATTTATAGATTTAAATACATAAGGCAAAGACACCGGACATCTGCAGCTGGGTTGTACAATGCTGAAGTCAAAAAATTAATTCTTTTCTTTATTACTTTAGAGCGACGCTTCGCTTCATCTGCTCTGGAATGGAGATTTCTTCTCACCAGTTTCACCTCTTGCAACAACTAAATGAGCAGCGCAGGCAAGACCTGTTCTGTGACTGCAACATCCTGGTTGAGGGAAAGGTCTTTAAAGCCCATCGCAATGTGCTCTTTGCCAGTAGCGGCTATTTCAAGATGCTCCTTTCGCAGAGCTCGAAGGAGACGACTCAGCCAACCACAGCCACTTTCCAGGCGTTTTCTCCTGACACGTTTACAGTTATTCTAGATTTTGTGTATTCAGGCAAGCTGTCACTCACGGGTCAGAATGTCATCGAGGTCATGTCGGCTGCTAGCTATCTGCAGATGACCGATGTTATCAGCGTGTGTAAAACATTCATTAAGTCGTCGCTGGACATCAGTGAGAAGGAGAAGGATCGCTACTTCAGTCTGTCAGACAAAGATGTGAATTCCAACGGCGTGGACCGATCCTGCTTGTACAGCGGAGGCTGGAGGGCAGAAAGCAGCCCCCCACATTCGCACTTAAGTCCAGATCAAGGGACATGTATGATGGGTGGAAACGCTTGGAGTAATTTCAGCTACTACCCAACTTCTCAAAGAAATGCCCAGCAGCAGCTGTCCAAACACGAGCAAAGGCAGGATGCCGTAAAAAATCCCGGCACCTGGGACTGCAGCAACCTTCTGACATCCCTCACTATAAATCAAGCAAACTGGAGGACAGGGCTGCCGAGCCGGGGGGCCACATCGCCCAGTCTGAGGAGCAAGTTCAGATTGAGCCAGAAGTTGAATCTCCTCACGTGGGATACCAGTACGGCCAAGGGTCTGATGTGATACCGAGGAGCTTGGCTGTGTCACAGCAGGAGCATGAATCACCCCGTTCTTCTAGTAAATCCAAGTCTTCAAAAGCAGATGAGCAGTACACAAGCATGCCCTCCATTCTGGGTGTCATGGGCAGCTGGGCTGAAGGTAAGAGTTCGTTTTAAGGTGCACAGTCATCTGTTAATGCTCTGCTCTGTCCATGAGAAAATGGGATGTACTGAAGGAGCATACAACCAAAACTCTTGTGTGGCACAGAAATGTCACTTTGGAAAGTTTAACTCTTCTTTTTTAATAATTGCAAATGATTGAAGCATTGGGTTTATTAAAATTAGTCTTTCAAATGCATAATCTTCAGTGTCTGTACAGCTCCATCATGCAGGTTTAAGTTGTGACCTTCTGAAATACTTTTAAACTTATTTTAACATAGCTGATGGTTTGCTCCTTTTCCTTTGCTGGACTCCTGTGTAATTTACAGGAAAACACAAGATCATAGAATCATAGAATGTGTTGGGTTGGAAGGGATCTTCAGAGGCTATCAAGGCCACCCCCTTCAGTGAGCAGGGATGCCTTCACTAGATCAGGTCACTCAGAGCTCCATCAAGCCCCTGACCTTGAATGTCTCCAGGGATGGGGCCTCCACCCCTTCTCTGGGCCATCTGTGCCAGCAATCCACCACCCTCAGAGTGAAGAACTTCTTCCTAATACCCAACCTAAATCTCCCCTTTTCTAGTTTAAACCATCACTCCTTGTCCTATCGCTCCATCCCTTGGGAACAGTTGTTCTCCAGCTTTCTTACAGACACCTCTCGGGGACTGGAAGGTGCTGTAAGATCTCCCTGGAGCCTTCTCTGCTCCAGGCTGAACCAGCCCAACTCCCTCAGCCTGGCTTCAGAGGAGAGCTGCTCCAGCCCTCTCATCATCTTCATGGCCTCCTCTGCACCCGTTCCAACAGCTCCATGTCCCTCTTATGCTGGGGACTCCAGAGACACAGCACTGCAGGTGGGGTCTCAGGAGAGCAGAGGGACAGAATCCCCTCTCTCAATCTGCTGGCCACGCTCCTTGTGATGCAGCCCAGGACACGGTTGGCTTTCTGGGCTGTGAGATGCACACTGGTGGTGTGCAACTGCCCAAGATCTTTGTGTTTGAAAAGACCTATGACAGTATTCTTCTAAATAAAAGCAGTTTCCTATCCTGCACATAGCATGCCCCTTCCTTAGAGCATTATGTGCCCAGATAACGTTACGACTGTCTGCCTTTATATTTTAATCACCATTTTTTTACATTCCTAACAGATGATCTGCCCAGGATGAGGTTCAAGTGCCCGTTCTGCACTCATGTGGTGAAAAGAAAAGCGGACCTAAAGCGTCACCTTCGCTGCCATACGGGAGAGCGCCCTTACCCTTGTGAGGCATGTGGGAAAAGGTTTAGCAGGCTAGATCACCTAAGTAGCCATTTTCGAACAGTATGTATTTTTAGTAACTGCATGATTTGTTTAATGGGTAATTAGACCGAGAGAGAGATTTAAACGCGGTGCAAGTGCATCTGCTTGATATATAGGCTCCCATAAAGAAGAGGTAATAGAAAATTAATCTGGTTTTGTTGGAAGTTAATTTGAAGCATCATTTGCATGAAAGAGGATGAATTTCTTTGTTAATTGGTGGCTTGCAAAGGTACTGCTCCATGTAAGTCCTGTAATAGACCTTAAGTGGGCAATTACAGTGCCCATGATTGTTTCATTCTGAACATTTGATGACTCTTTCTCCAAACGAGCTAACACTACTGATCTGACACTACTCCAGCCCTTTTTTGTCACCTTAAAAAAAAACCCTTCTTTGTGGCTACGTTATCAAAATAATTCATTTCAATTTTCCCAGATTCATCAGGCTTGTAAGCCCATCTGCAGGAAGTGTAAGCGCCACGTGACTGAGCTAACAGGACAAGTGGTCCAAGAGGGGACGAGACGTTACAGACTCTGTAACGAGTGTTTGGCTGAAGCTGGCATAGACAGTATTCGCATTGACTTGGAGGCTGAAGCACCCCTTGAATTCCCACAGGATGGGGAGAAGGATTCCAGGTGGCACTACGGGGAGGACAACAGATCTGATGTGGAGATTGTGGAGGATGGGTCAACCGACTTGGTCATTCAGCAAGTTGATGACAGCGAGGATGAAGCAGATGAAAAGGAAGTAAAACCAAATATTAGGTAGTTGCAAGAGAAGAATTAGGAATTCCACATAAGAGGGAGAATGTACTGTCTCAACTGTAAGCCCTCCACCGGCCTGTTGTTAATTGTAGAGACATCTTGGGTTTCTCTTCAACAGGCCCAGACTTGCATGTATTTATGGACGTGCCATTTGAGTTCATTCTGAGTTTTGTTATCAGAATACCCATTCTTTGCTTCATTAGAAATAATCTATCCTTAAATGAAATAATGGATGAACAAGGAAACTGAAGTACGACGTGGATAACTTTTTCTAGTAGGCAATGGATCACTTCTTAAAACCTCTGTTAAGGGAGTGAGGTCTAAATACTTAAAAGAAGAGTCACACAGCACTGTAAATTGCCCACTTTTTAATCTTGTAGAGATGTGGGGTTTATATGTAACATCATCTGGCAATAACCAAGGTGTAAATACCCACACACCAGAACGTAAAGAAAAACGCTCTTCAGTACTCAGAAATGAAGATAATCTTCCAGGAAATTCCATGAAGTCTTCATAATATGATAAGCAAAAAAGGCAGCTATTTAAGAAAAAAAGTATAAAAATGTTTTAGCACATTCACCTGGAAAAGCACTTTCTTGTAAAATTTATTAGAGTAAGGATAATGTTTAGCAGATCATATATTCAAGACCTATTTCTTTACAAGAAAATAAACACATGAATGCTAGTCCTAGGCAACACATCAGAGAGGAAATTATTATAAATACAGATCATTAATTGATGCCCTTAAATGTTTTATTCATTCTGAAAACTCAGACCTCAGACTGGGCTGTGTTTTAATAAGCACTAGTAAAATACTCTTTGGTTGTTTTCTTTTCCTTAAACCTCAAAAGTGCCAGACTGACGTGAGTGGTAGCCCTGCATCACAGTGTTGCTGATGGCAATGTCAGCTTCTCCCTGCCAACCTGAAGGAAATAATCCCTACAAGGTTCCTTCAGCTTTTGTTTTCTCCTTGTCCCCTGTTTTCTTTGTCAATAGCAGTGGCAGAACAGTTTGTACAGTATGTGTATGGTATAAGAGGAAATGGAACCGATGAGATTTTCCATTTGAAACCAGTGACTACTCGCTCATATTGACCTGTACTCAGTTTAAGCTGATGAGTTTTGATAGAATCATTATCAATTTATGTATTTCCAAAGTTGTTCTGTCGCTGAGAGAACATACTTTAGTGTTTTTCAGTCTGTACTGTATGCCAACGAGAACAAGATCTGCTGGAAGTTCTAGACATCATATTTATGTAATTTTACTGACTAGAAGAGATGAGTAATGGTGGAGAAAGTTTACTTCTATAAGAAAATAAGCCACTTTGTTTTGTTACTCAGTGAGTTTATCCTAACCAGGACTGTAATCAGGAGAGGAGTGGAAGTATGTCCTTGGGGTGCTTTTGCTCTGTGTTTTCTTGGACAGTCCTGGGCATTAGTACACTCTTCATTCTGGGAGCAATGAACTCAGTGGGTATAGTCGTAGAAAACTTTTTTTTTCTCCTTTTTTACAACTTTGTAAGCATGTTTGGCTGGAACCTGGGATTAATTACAGAACAATCCCATATATATACATATATATACATATATATATGTGTATATATATATACACAGAACAGCCCCATATCTATGGGATTGTTTCATATATATTGTTTCATATATATTCATTGTTTCATATATCTGGGATTGTTCTGTAATTAATTACATGTCTATATATACACACCCCCCGTAATTCTGTAATTAGTTAAGTGTATGTATATACACAATATATAATCTCTTTCCCAGGAGCAGCTTAAAAGTCACTATTTTATTTTTATTTGTGTAAAAACTGTGTAGCCTTATTAGTATTATCATTACCAGAGAGGGCAGCATTTTTGTTCCAGGCTGCAGATGGCCAGCCTACAAATCTGAAGTGACGGCTCGAGTGTTTCCTACCAGTCCTGCTACTCCTCTGTTCACAGTGTAGGCATTACGTGCCCTTCCCCTCTAATGTGCAGGGCTCAGGAGAGGCAGCCTGCTCCTATGTTCTAAGGAGATGATGAACTGGTATTTTATTGCTCCTACAAAAATGATTGTCCATCGGTTTAGACTTGGGATGGGGAGCAGAAGAGGAGAACTTAAAACTTTCTGATGGCCTGAGATATGAGAACATCTTCTCAAACAAGACTTACACTTGCCTTGATTTTTATGTTCCACTTTGGTCAGCAGTCCACAAAATGGACTTGATGTGAAAACAGCTGGTTAATTGCTTGGAGTTTATTACTCCAAAAATGCATCTTCTTAAATGGCTAAGAAATATTCCTGAGCAACCTTAACTAAATCAAATCAAGAACAAATATATATTGAAAAAATGTGGAATGACATTGGTCAAATTTCAGGAGAAAATGCTTGCTGAAATGCACAATAAATTCTAGGTATTGGTGCCTGCTGTCCCAGAAGACAAAGTGGCTGGGATTAGTCTGTGTGTGTGTGTGTTTGGGGATGGATTAAGGGGAGGGGAAGATAAAAGAAGTGTCACTCTAGGCCTGAAATCTTAACTGCCAACAGTAAAGGTGAGGCTATTAAGTATTTCTGTACACTGGGGGGTGTTTTTAGAAGCAAAGGGATTTTTGGATCAATATTCAATCTAATTAGATACCATAAATGTAAGAATACTGAGGACCAGATGCTTCAGAAATAGATGTGAAGTGACTCTAATGGGCAAATGGAACAATCTATCCATATTACGACATTTGCTTCTAAAATATAGGCAGATTGTTGATTTGCCTGGTAAACAAAGGTTTTTACAGTTTTTGTATATTATTGTTATTCTCAGTAGCATGGCTAGATATCTGTAGTAATATTTGAAGTATCTTAAGCTTGGAATTTTAGCTCAAGACTGCGATTCCCAGGGGTCAATTATGTTTTATGTTTTAAAATGGTTACCATTTTTACATTTGTTGCCTTAATTTCAGTTGTTGTTCCCTTATTTTTGTATTACAAGACAAGATAAATGTTAAGTGCCTTATATTTTCCACGTCCTTCATTTTACATAGCCAGTCATATATTTTGCTTGTTTTTCTCTACATGAAAGTAACCCTCTTTGTTTTCTTCTCATCTCCTTGCATTGCCTCTGGTGACTCTTGTCTTCCTACTCCTCTTAGGATCACATACTGGTCATTAGCAGAATTAACATTTTCCTTCTTTTCAAGGAAGAAAGCAAAGACCCCATTGGGTTGTTCCCACATAATTTAATTGACCTGACAATAAGTGATTTGAATTAGTTTTGAAGTTTTCCCAACCTTGCCAAGTCACAAGCAGGATGCCCAACTTTATCTTTAAATGCTAGAGGGGGCTGTACAGAGCTGTACTGAACTCTGCTTGTACTGATCCATTTGGATAGTTTCTGTCTTGCCTCTCTACATCCAAATCACCATCTGAGAGGTTTAAATTGTTCAGGATTGGAAAGCGCTCTTCAGAAAGCAGCCTCAGAGGTGGTTGTACAGGTTTTCAAGACATTGTTCTCTTGTCCCTTGTTTGTACACTCCCCATTTCATCTGAGTAACACTGCAGGGGTGTCCACTTCAAGACACGTTCCTTTCTTGTACCTCTGTTCGCTGTGCAGTCCTAGTGTCTTTGTCCTGTTCTCTCCCATCTGTCCTTTGTCACTGAAAGCCTGCCTCGTTTCGCTTGGCTTGTGTTCATCGCTCTGTTCACAAAGCCACGGTCAAGGGTGAAGACACAGATTGCTCATCCTCTGTTTAGTGCCTCACCTTTTACTATCCTTATTTTCTGGCTTCTACATTGTTACCCTTCCAAGGGCTGACACACTGAATAAAAACCCCAAAACATTTCTCTTTCCCCCTATTTAGGTATTACAGAATTCTACCTGACATGTAAACCCATGACTTGTATGATACTTGATTAGATTTTCTCCTTCATATCATATCCCATTCTTTTGTTTTCCATTAAATTAGGCAAACATCTATATTTGCTATCCCAAAAAACAACACTTGTCTTTATCTTAAAGATTCAGCAGGTTTGAGGAGGGGGGAAGGTTTGATGTGGGGTTTTTTCTGAAATTAATACATAAAATCCCACAGACCACAAAACACAACTTCAGGGTGCTTCTTCCTTTCCAACCTTTTAGTATATATTCTATTCCAGTTCTAAAGAACTGAAATTTAAAAAAAAAATAGCAAAAAAACCTGATTTATTGTGAGCTTTGAAAATATCCATAAGCCCACAGATCTCTAGTGGAGGACTGGCACTGATGTTCAGGAGAAATACTTGACCTCCTCTCAGTTTTTCAATAAGTTTGAAAAAAATATATCCTTGGATACAAAATTTTTATGGAATATACTGCATTTCTTCCCTGAAGCAACTGGTCACTGCCAGAGCCATGCCAATGTCTATCTTTCCTCATATTTTGGTCTCTTAGTCTGCAGAAATACTTGGCTTCGAACTTCGGATAGATAGGGGTTAACAGAACTGTATCTTTAGCCCCATTTATTATTTAAATGGACCTTGATTTAGCTGAAAAATGCCCAACCCACCATCTGGCTTCAGCTGAGTCACTGGCTGTGCCCAGACCCCAGGATCCCTCTCTGACAACCAGTGTCTATCAGCATAACAACGTTATACAGTGGAATGTCTATCTATAACATTACCTGGTGGGCTAGCAAAGTTGAGATTTGTGTTAAATAAGGATTGCAGTTAAACTAAACTTGTTCAGTTGAAATTATCCTTAAATAGTGGCTTATTAAAATTGTGTTTTAATTGAAGCCTTGAGGCTAAAGATGGCAGCGGTCAGACTGGAATAAGCACCTGTAGGGTTTATTTAATGAGTTTAGAGGTTGGTAAGGAACTATTTCAGTGGGCTGCTGAGGCCAGTATCTCTGCAATTAGTTAGGGCAAGCTGGCACTGGGGGCTTCTAGCCATGTGCAAGGTGGGGAACTGCAAATGATAATCCCCCAAAGAGTCCAAATGGTTACTGCTGTAATGTTCCTTTTATTGTTTCTACATGAACACAGCAGAATGGTGAGAGTAGTCCAGTATTCACTATTGGGGTTTGGACTCGATGATCTCTTGAGGTCCCCTCCAACCCCTACAATTGTGTGATTGTGATCCTAGTACAGGCACTCCAATACTCACTGATTTTTCTGGAATGTCTCAGGGGAAGTCAGAAATCAACCAGAAGGTTACTATTAGTTGGAAGGCAATATATACGAGGTAGAAACAGAAGAATATGTCTCTAATTCTACCCAAAAAGGTTGAATTTTGAAGAAAAGGATCTTGATCACCCAGTCCTTGCCTCCAGACTTTTCAGTGTACTTTTCCCATTAGGTATAAATCTGTACCAACAGTCCGTATGTGTGCTGAGGGGTGTAATTTCATAAACTACCAAGAAAAGCTTATAACACCATTTAGTTAAATATTTTCCATACTGTTTAAAAAAAAAAAAAAACAAACCAACCACACAGCTTGGAGTTAGCATAACCTTTCATCACATTTAACTCTTGAAATGCAGAGAAGCATCTTATTTGGTGTATCAAGAATTTTAAATGTAGTAGCAACACAGAAGAAGAAAAAAAAAGGTAAGGAAAAACTGGAACAAGTGTCAGGGAAAAGATTTCCTATCTTGGCTGAGCTGTTGTACTAAATTAAATGCTACTGAAGTTGTCTGCCAGACTCCAACCTCACACTTCACTGTGCAAATGGGAACCGTTCTTTTTCCATGTTTTAATTGCTTTAAGGGGGGGCCTGTACCTGCAGGGTTCCTTCTCAAAGTTATTGAATGATCTCAAGATTGGAAGCATCTCATCTGATAGGTAACAGACTGGAAGTATCTTGCTTTCTAACAGGCACCCCGATTTGATTTGCTTTTTCTGCAAAGAAGGGAAAAATGGACAACGTATCATAGTACACCCTGACTTCCAGTACTTTGGTTTTGGATTGTCTCCACTGTTTGAACACAAAACTTCCCTGTTATAAAAATGCTGCTATACTGTCTAATGTAATAAAAGCCTACGCTACAGAACCACGGAGTTTTCCCGTTCAGGTGGTGCCTTCCTCCCACATAGAGAGGTGTCCAGGCTGCCTTTAACAGCAGCAATGCATTGTCTGCGGTGCGGTTGTGGCCCTCCAGTCCGGCTTGTGTGTGTGGGAAGAGGCGAGCAGCCCGGCCGCGGGGCGATCAGGCAAAGGAAGCCGCTGGGCTGCGCCTGCAATCGGTGCGTTGCCCCTTTAATTGTGTCCCCAGCCCTCGGGCGTCTCTGTCCAACGCCCACGTCAGCAAATACCTTTTGTTTCTCTCACGTTCGGGCTTCCAGGGCTCGGGGCTGCGGGACCAGCGCGTCGCCTTCAGCCACCGCCAGCCCCGACGCGGGGCCGGGGAACCAACCCCGCATCCAACCGCCCGCTCCCCTCGGCTCAGCGGCAGCCGCCCGCAGGACCCGGCCGGTGAGTGGCGGGTGTGCTGTACACCGACAGGTCGGAACGGGCGTCGGGGCTGAAGGCGGCCCCGGAGCGGGCTGCAGCGAGGACGGCGCCGGGGTCTCGGCGGGCGCCGGCCCCGCTGGCAGCCGCCCCGCGGAGCCGATCGTTACCGGGGCTGCACAGCGTCCTCGGCGGGCGCCATTTGCAGCCCCGGGCGCGGCAACAAAGGGCTGCGCGGGAGTAGGAGCGGGCGGCGGGTGCGCGGCCACGGGGGCCGCCAAGGGGGCGGCTGGGGCGCTGCCAGCGCGGGGAGGCTGCGGGCAGCTGGGGCGGGAGCGGCGCGGGTCACGCCGGGCGGGCGGGCGGCGGCAGCGGCGGCGTGTTGGGGAACTTCCACGGAGCCGGCGGAGCAGCGGCCGGGGCTCCGCTAACGCGGGCGGCAGCGGGCGACGCGCCCGGTCCGGTCGGGCCCGGTCCGGTCCGGCTCAGCTCGGCCCGCCCCTGGTCGCCCCGGCCCGGCGGCGGGGATCGCGCAGCCGGCCGGAGCGCTGTGGCGGGCACTGGTGCCACGGTCCCGGCGGCGGGAGCGGCAGCCCACACAGGCGGGAGGCGCCTCGGCGCTTTGGCGGGCGGGTCCGGTACCGTCGGGTGTCCCACGCCCCCCATGTCTGAGCGACCAATTCGGACGGGTATACGGGTGAGTGACGGCCGCCTCCGCCAATGACAGGGGAGCCCGGGCCGGGTGGATGCTGATGCGCTAGCCCGGGCTGTGCCCTCAGCGAACGCGTGAGAGGCTCGGACTCTCCCGGGGAAAAGGGCTACGTTCTTGTTCTCAGCCTGTGAAGGGTTCACGTCAACGTCGGTGTGATATCACTTCTTCTAGGATATACAGTAATCCACCCAGGGCATCTTTTCACCTCTTTTCGAGTTGTTAAGCCTTTTCTCACTTGGGATTGTGTGGGATAGAGGCTGCAGGGAGGTTGGAGATAGTGCTGGCAATGTGACAATGATGTGCACCGTTGTCATGTTTTTAACTGCAGAGCTCCTCTCTTTAATATAGGATTCAACAACCCTCGTTTAGATTATCACGATTATAATTGCTTTTTACTTTAGAGCAAGACTCCAGGTCACTCTCCGAGGGGCATGGAGATTTCCTCCCATCAGTTTCACCTCCTGGAGCAGCTCAACGAGCAACGGAAGCAAGACCTGTTCTGTGACTGCAACATCCTGGTTGAGGGAAAGGTCTTTAAAGCCCATCGCAATGTGCTCTTTGCCAGTAGCGGCTATTTCAAGATGCTCCTTTCGCAGAGCTCGAAGGAGACGACTCAGCCAACGACAGCCACTTTTGAGGTGTTCTCTCCAGAGACATTTATGGTTATCCTGGACTTTGTGTATTCCGGCGTGTTGTCTCTAACTGGTCAAAATGTGATTGAAGTGATGTCAGCTGCTAGCTACCTGCAGATGACAGATATTCTTAATGTCTGTAAGACGTTTATTAAGTCCTCACTGGATATTAATGAGAAGGAGAAGGACCATTACCTCAGCCTTTCGGCCAAAAGTACAAACAGTGAACCTGCCCATCCATCTCTCTATCGGTCAAGAAGGAAAGCGAAGAGCAACCCAAAGCGTTCAATCCCGGATGAAAAGGCTGATACGGCGAATGAAAATTCCTGGAGTAGCTACAGCACCTATCTGTCCTCACAGATTCTTCAGCGGGCGGAAACACAGCTAGCAAAAAGAGGCAGAAAGCAGGGCTCCACGAGGAAGCGCCGAAAGCACCTCGGACTGTCACAGCCCCGTGAGTTCGCGCAGTGTAAATCGAACAAAGCCGAGCGGCCCAACGGAGGTTGCAGTGTGTCCGATT
Source organism: Hypotaenidia okinawae (assembly GCA_027925045.1). NCBI lineage: Eukaryota > Metazoa > Chordata > Aves > Gruiformes > Rallidae > Hypotaenidia > Hypotaenidia okinawae. Next base: position 4,120,752 of record BSDF01000021.1, on the reverse strand, counting down.
CCAGCCACATCTCCCAGGTTGGAGAGGAAGCTGAGTTCGACACAGAGAATGACGTTGTGCACGACGATTACGGATATAGTCAGGAATCAGAAGTGATGCCGAAGAGGTGGTCTGTTGCTCAGTTAGAACAAGAACTTTCCAGAACTCCCGAGTTCATGGAATTAAAAGCAGAAGAACTGGACACCTCAATGCCCACAATTTTAGGTGTAATGGGTAGTTGGAACAAAGGTAAAAAATGGTTTTGCAGAGTTTGTCTTTAGAAGAATTCAGGTGGTTTTTAGAGACAATTTGTATGGCTGCTTGAAAACCAAAATGATGCCTGGAGTTGCACATATTTTCTTGATCTACTCTATTATAATGCCAAACAGAATGAGAGACTTTGAGGCTAAAACAGGGCATGAGAATTAGAATCAGAGAGCTTAAGTTGGCTATTTTGTAAGTTAAAGCAATACATGCCAGATCATTTGAACTCAGATGGAGTTTACTGAAGCCTCGAGAGCTGTAAATAACTTGGGGACCCAAAGGACTGAATTTCTTTTGCAGTACCTGACAGTGACAGAGGCATTCCACATAAATCCAGCCTAAGTCCTTCGCAAGGGAAGGTCCTGTTGTTGGTGGGACACCGCATTTCCCTTAAGGTCCAAACCAGCCCAAACTTCATGAGTCTTGGCCACACCACATAAAGCATCTTAAGCTCTTGATGGACTGACTACGTGTGCCTGAGATGGTGGAATAAAGTTGGCAGGTGTATTCTTACGTGCATTGCTTTAGAAACTCATGTACCTATATTTTATTATAATTGCCTATTTTTAAGACTTTGGGCATCCTAGGGTATTACAGAGATTATCAATGTGACAGCTATAACTATTAGCTGATGGCAGATACAATGACCTATATATATATATTATACCTATATATTTATGATCACATGCATGTCAAAAAAATACCCTGAGTAGCAAAGAATCCACCATGAAATGCTCATTTAGCGCATTCAATAAGAAATACTGTGTTTGGGGGAATCACATTGTGGGATTTTTCTTATTTACTGACAGACCAGAGGAAAAATGAACTGCTGCTTGTTTAAGCTGAAAAATTAACCAAATTACTACATGAAGACTGCTGCTCTTTGACGTTTTACCTGTATTTCTCTGTAACAGATGACCTACCTCGGATGCGGTTCAAATGCCCCTTCTGTACCCACACAGTGAAACGCCGAGCAGACCTGAAGCGACATCTTCGGTGTCACACCGGGGAGCGGCCGTACCCGTGCGAAGCGTGTGGGAAAAGGTTCACCCGGCTCGAGCATTTACGTAACCACTTCCAAACGGTACGCCATTTCGATCAGAGATTCAGCCTAGAAAAACCCCACAACACTTCACTGGTACCAGCTGTTCAGTCATTTCCAAAGCTAATGCTAGAAAAGCTTCCTAGCAGCTTTAATTATTTGTTATTGAAATTAGCGAATTATATTTTTCATTTTGATTTTTTTTGGTTTTTTTAGAATGATTCAGTGAATTTTCTTTTTCTAAATAAAAATAAATAAGCCTGCTTTTGGATGAACACTGACATTTTGAAGTTTTAAATCTTTCTAGATACATCAAGCCGGCAAACTGATCTGCAGAAAATGCAAGTGTCACGTAACTGACCTAACAGGATGCGTTGTTCAGCAAGGAACAAGACGCTACAGACTGTGCCATAAGTGTCTAGCAGAAGCTAATTTTGACAGCATTCCCAGCGATTTAGATGCAGAACACTCTCCTGTCTCCTCCACGGGAAGCAAACATTCCAAAAGGGCTTTGGAGGAGGAACAGAAATCAGATGAAGAGACGATGGAGGAGGAACCGTATAATTTGGTCGTCCGACACGTTAATGATGATATTCCAGAGGAGGGAGATGAAAAGATGAAATCAAATCTTAGGTAGATTTGTTCGTGTGTTTGTTACTGTATTCAAGATTAAATTACTTGTGTCCTACCACCTAATGCTGGTTTATTACTTTCATTAAAATTAAATACTGCTAAAATTATATTGTGAGAAGCAAAATACGGACGACAAACAAACTGGTTTGTACTTACAGACAAGCAACAGTGTAACTACTCCTAAGTACCATCTAGAAAATACTTATTATCTGGAAACTATGCAGAAGAATTGGTTTGTATTTCAAAGACTGACTCAGAGCTCCTGTTCATAATGAGAGTGTGAATCATGTTACCATTTTACAAAGATGCTATAAAATTTAGATTTTTGAAAAACTGTGTGTTTATTATCTGCTTAAAGAAAGTCTTACTAAGGTAAGCAGCTAAGAAATGTAAACCACATTTTTGTTGACACTGTAATTAACGTGTATATACACTTCAGAAACTTCATGAGAGGAACAAAGAAAACAAGTGGAATTCTTCCTGCTGAAGAACCGATTTAGGAGAGCTTTGTTTTCTGAGTGAGCTTTCTGCTTCTTATAGTTTAGGAAAAAAGCATGATTAGGTTTAAACAATACCCACAGCCATATGGAGTAGAGTAATAAACGGAGCATCTGTAGTACACTTGGATAGCATGAGTTTGCCTTTTCAGGTACGCACTGGTTTTGTACTGTGACATAAACAAAGACACACTCAACACGGTTCAAAGGAAATAAAAGTGCAATCACTGGAAGTACAGTTGTCAGGTTTTTTCCATTTTTCTTTCCCAGGACTGGTGCAAGATTTGTTTAAACTCCTGTTTATCTTACTCTAAGGTAATAAAGAGGGCAAGTCCCTTTAATTTCAGTGGAACACTTGTGACTTAAGTCACAGAGCTACTTTAGGACCCATTCCTGTTTATATAAATTTAGGGTGTTTATGGCTGCTCGACAGGATGAAAACATTTGTTTATAAGGACAATTTCCTTTAGAGTTTAGGCAGCCTTTGTAATTCAGGAGTCTCCAGCTTTTTTAACATATTTTTTGTCATTTGGGTCAGAATCTTAGTTTTCTAGAGAAACAGAAAACACTTATTACTACAGTGATTTTAAAAAGAAAAATGTATAGCACATTCTAAGTAAAAGCAGAAAATGGCATTCACAGTAGGTACTCCTAATAAAAAAGAGCCATGGACTCAACGTCTCACGTTACGCTGTGTTTCCTTTCATGTTAGCAGCATCTGCAGCATGAGGTTGCCGCCAAGCAAGCCTAAACTGGTTGGAGATGATGCGAGGACAGCCATACTGATTCACATGTAGGTTCTCAGTCTCCAAGTGTTGCCTTTAACAGATACAGAGAAAAAGCAAGAGCAGGGCAAGCTCTGTGGGCAACTGACAGCAACAAAAGAAGGGTTTGCAGTTTTTTAATTAACCCCTTTCAGGTTAGCTGTCTCAGAGACCGCAGCCAGCAGTGGGCTCCTGTAAAACAGTGGGAGAACAGGACTTCTTCCAGAAAACCTTGAGCTCCCACAGCTCTGGAAATGGAACAAGGTGAATTTTACAGATTCACAGAATTGTAGGGGTTGGAAGGGACCTCCAGAGATCATTGAGTCCAACCCCCTGCCAAAGCAGGGTCCTTAGGACAGGTTGCACAGGTCAGCATCCAGACAGGTCTTCAGTATCTCCAGAGGTGACTCCACACCCCCTGGGCAGCCTGTCCCAGGGCTCCATCACCCTCACCAGGAACAAGTTCTCCAGCATATTGCTGTAGAACCTCCTGCGCTCCAACCTGAGGCCATCACCCCTTGTCCTGTCCCCACAGACATTGAGAAGAGGCTGGCCATTTCCCTCTGTGTCCCACACTTCAGATATTGATACCCATTGATCAGATCCCCTCTCTGTCTTCTCCAGGCTGAACAGCCTCAGGTCACTCAGCCTTTCTTTGTAGGGGAGATGCTCCAGGCCTTTATCGTATTTGCAGCACTCTGCTGGACTCTTTCCAAGAGATCCCTCTCTTTTTTGTACCAGAATTTAAGGCCTGTTTTATAACAAGTACTTAATAAATCCTGGTGGAGGGAAGTAATGAGTAACAATTCTAAATTGCCTTTCTAGCAAGTTCCTATCCCCAGTTCTAAAAGCAGAGCACTTTACTGTGTTAGCAATAGTATACAGAGAGTACCTCAGCACTTCTACAAAGTTAAATTTTAACTCCTGAAGTTTCTTTTTACTATTTTGGAGGGCCAGGCAGAGGGAAACGACTCCCCTCCGCCTCAGGCTCCGCGGAGAACAAAGCCGCCTCAACTCGACGCCCGATTGGCTGGTCTCAGTCGGCTGACCCAAGCAGCCAATGAGGTGTCGAAGTGGCCGCCGCGGGACGGCAGCCGCGCACTTGGCGGGCTGAGGGGGCGGTGCACCGCCCGCCATGGTGCTGACTAGCCGCCCGCTATGGCGCGCAGCTTCCCTAAGCGTCGGTCTTCCTCCGCAGCGCCGCCGAGTCCAGCCTGTCGCCGTAGCGGGCGTGTGCCGGAGCCCTGGGGCTGCTCCTGAGGGAGGGAAGCACACCCGGTGTGTGAAACATACTGGTTTTTGTGGCACAAAGTAAGTGTATGGTCCTGCGTACACAAAAAGCCCTGCTCACCTTAGAAGAGAACAGAGCACAAACATAATGCCTTGGCGTTAAAAATCCACCGGCCAAATTACTCACACACAAACCTACTGGTTCTTTCAGTCTTAAGTTTTATTTCAGCACTGAAGATTTCTCCCAAAAAACTAAAAGGGATTTTATCCTTCAGGCTTCACAATATGGAAATAAAATCCTATCGATTCAAGATGACTTTACAACAAAGTAAGGGTTAAGAACACTTCCAGAGGTGAGGCACTTGTAGATTTTACAGTACTGCAAGGTCAGGCCAGTACCAACCACCCCTTACCGTGCCTGACATTTAAAATGTAACACACACTTTGCATTATTTTTTGATTGGTTTTGATTCATTGACCTGAAACCTGTAATCCTTTGAAATTAAAGGCCCATCCACACTGTCCTTTCACAAAGGAGATGGAAGCTGATTCGAACAGTCTGCTTTTTAAAAGAAGAGAAGACACTTTCACCAGAAGTCGCTGGGACCAACCCTGCAGTTGGGTAGATCCCCTTCTTAGTGGGAGAACAGGTACCACTGGGTTTCCACATACATGGCCACATAGTTTAAGATTTCATGTGTAAATTTATTTCCTGCAACTCAGCACCACCTGCTGGCATGACTTCTTTTTTAAATAGTTTGGAACGTGTGGTGGTTTCAGTTTTTTAATTGGTATCCTTTCTCAGGTGTCCTTTGAACAGTCCAAATTTTTTCTATGTTAAAATTAAGTCTCACCCACTGCAGATATTTTGGACCCTTTATATCATATGGAGGAGGGATGTCACCTCTGAATTAAATGAGTATTTAAATTTGCAAATTAAATCATAATTATTATTATTTCCTGCCAGCATACAGCAAAGGTATTTCAGCTAGCAGCTCCACTAATTCCTCTGTTTGGTTCATATAGCACCCAACACACATATCAGCCTTAAAAGCCAACTAATAGCATTTCTGAGAGACTTCCATCTGCCACAACACTCTTGATCTTAATACCCTTTAAACTCCAACTAGTTAATTTTGTTTCTTTGTCTCCTTAATCTGTAGGAATTGGTTTGGCTCACCATCCTCAAGTCAAAACAGAGGCTGACATTCCCCACAATTACTGCCTCCAATTTCAATTTGCCAATTCCTGAGTTACTTCCACAGGGATTGCACTTTTGAAGGGACTTCTGCCAACCGATGACAAGTATCGACTTGACCACACTTTTCTTGCTTTAAATATCAATGATGACAAAGACTTCTGGCTTTTCATCTTCACAGATCTGCATTGCTGAGTAAGTTATGGCTTTCACCTCTGTGCCCTAGAAAGAAAAGTCACGAAAGCGTCACAAAAGCACAGATTTTCTAAGTGACATCCCTTGTAGCAGCTCACACACACAGGTAACACACAGTATTTATCACCTTCTACAAATGTTTAATACTTTTTTCTCCAGTTTAATACTTTTTTCTCCCCAAAAAGCTCTAACTGTATTTGTTCCAACGAAGAAAAAGGTTGTTATACTAACCGAAAAGACTTGGCCAAATGATGAGTAACTCTTCCCTTGTTTTATTGCCTTTTGAATACTACAAATTCTTCCTCTTACCTCTGACAGAGCATCAACATTTGCTATGCTAATACTGACAACGGTGAAAGAGCTGTCAGGGAGATAAGGATTTGCCTCTAGTAATTCATGGTGGGGGGCATGTGTTGAATAACACAGCAACTGACTAAGCAAAAAGGGTTGATAATACTGTGAAAACCACACAGATGTACACATTCTGAATATAGACTGGTTTACTATGTGATCAACATCATGTAAAGGAATTCAGCTGTAGAGGTTTGCTAGCGTTAAGGAAGTATCAGATGCTCAGGTCAACGAGGCTCAGGAATATATTCATACACAAAAAAAAACCAGGCCAAAAAATGAGATCTTTAGATCCCATGATACCATTTAGATGTGCTTATATTTGGAAATCTTGAGAAGTTTGAGGTCTGATTTAAAAGACACCACCCTTCCCCATCCTACCCCTCAAATGTAAAAGGGTTACAGATGAATGACTGCATACCTGAGGGTGTTTGGATAAAGAGAACTCTTCTCCCCACCTTGAAAGGCAAAAACAAGAGCAGTGGTTGGAATTTTGGGTATTTTTTAGCAAATGTTACAATTAGTTTCACTGACGAACATAGGACAGTGCAATTTTCATTTAAAGCGTCAAAGGAAGGGGAGAAAACAAAAAAAAGCAGCCCACAATCCACTTTTTAGAAAGGATGAGAGAACCCCAGTATTGCAGAGCAATGATTCTGATGCATTTTGTGCATTTTCAGTAAAGATATTCATTACTCAAGTGATCATTTAAGCTCACCCAATCGATCTTATTTTGAATTGTATTCGGTCAATGTAAAGCACTTTCACCTCCTGCAGAGAAAACAAGAGGAGAAATACATCAGTAACATCTTCTTTCTTCCAGCAGAAAGGCTCAATAAATCCTATCTGCAAGGGTTGTATTCAAACAGAATCTAAAACAAGAGAATCTGAGCAGCCTCAGAGATACACTGCAGCTTGGTACAGGCAGGCATTGGAGATGCCCCCACTGGTAGCTAATTAAAATCATAGAATCACAAAGTGGGTTGGGTTGGAAGGGACCTCAAAGATCATCCAGTCCCACCCCCTGCCATGGGCAGGGACACCTCTCACCAGACCAGGCTGATCAAGGCCCCATCCAACCCAGCCTGGAACACCTCCAGGGAGGGGGCAGCCACCACCCCCTGGGCACCCTGTGCCAGGGCCTCACCACCCTCAGAGTGAAGAATTTCTTCCCAATATCCAATCCAAATCTCCCCCTTCCAATTTAAAACCATTCCCCCTCGTCCTGTCACTCCAGGCCCTTCTAACAAGTCCCTCCCCAGCTTTCCTGTAGCCCCTTCAGGGACTGGAAGGTGCTGTAAGATCTCCCTGGAGCCTTCTCTGCTCCAGGCTGAACCAGCCCAACTCCCTCAGCCTGGCTTCAGAGGAGAGCTGCTCCAACCCTCTCATCATCTTCGTGGCCTCCTCTGGACCCGTTCCAACAGCTCCATGTCCCTCTTATGCTGGGGACTCCAGAGACACAGCACTGCAGGTGGGGTCTCAGGAGAGCAGAGGGGCAGAATCCCCTCCCTGGACCTGCTGGCCACGCTCCTTGTGATGCAGCCCAGGACACGGTTGGCTTTCTGGGCTGTGAGTGTGCATTGTCAGCTCATGTCGAGCTTCTGATCCCCCAGCACCCCCAAGTCCCTCTCTGCAGGACTGCTCCCTATCACATCATCTCCCAGCCTGGACTGATCACGTGATTGCTGGTTTCTGTGCTAACAAATCTTAACAATTTGTTTCTCCACCCTGGTATTTTCAGTTCTCCATGTGCTTCGCTGAAGTCATGTCCCTTTTTTTCCCTGAAGTACCATTGCTTTCAGAGCTGGTATTATCAGAGAATAGCCTCATCTCCAAATGAAAAGGAATGAAACAGCACACTTACCCTGGGTATAAAGAATTCATTGGCACTGAATTTATACAGCCACTCATCCAAGAAGTGGAAGAGAAGAGACAACATGTCATGTCCTGTAGGGTTGAAGCACAGAAGGCAAGTCAGTCCCAGCAAGAACACACAAATGTTTTTTAAGAGTATGTCATATTTACACTATTATTGGATTCAGATTAGAGATGCTTAATTACAATCTAATTAGCTACAACAAAGCTACATCAAGATTCTAAGCTTTGGTATCCTTCCCCAGGGTTCATACAGTTGCAATATAAGAAGTCAACACAACCATACCTTCTGCCTCTACCTCTACTGTATCCACAGGTTCCACAGTCCCTGTGTCAGTCATGTAGCCAAACATGGCCATAGCACACTGCTCAAATGCTTCTTCCAAAGTGTCTCCCCAGGCATGTAGCCTAGAAAAGACATGGGATAATTTACCAGACTGTAACAAACAAGGAGTATCCTGTATGTGAGAAATCAGCACATGAGAATTAATGCAGAAGTGAATGAACAAAAATGCTTACTTTTCTATACCTAAAGAACACAGAGATTTTCATTCTCACAGTTTGTGAGAAAATTTTTTTTGGCAGAACATAGGGAAAAATGTTTTACCAGACAACAGAAAAGTTCCTTCTCTATGTGTGTCCATAAAACATGGGACTACTCTGAAGAAATTTCATTTAAGGGGAAAGAGAGTAAAATATTTCAAAAGACATTCCCAAATAACAGAGGCTTAATCAGAATGAGATAGGAGTATTAGATTAGAAAAGAAAGTAAATACACAATTCTGGTCTCTCCCAAGAGAGACAAAGCAGACAAACAAAAACACCCAGTGTATGACAGTTCATAGCTCCATAAGGTATACATGTGCAACCAGAGTTCAAGAGGTATTCTGGATTTACAGCAGTGTAAGAAATAATCCATTTGTCATACTGCAAAATCCCAGCTGCTCATACTTACTGCACATCTGCTGTGTGATCCAAATCTGGGGGGGAAGGAAAAAGAAAAGGCATGACATCACCAAATGTATTTTAAACATCAGGATTAAAAAAATAAAAAATCATAGAATCCCAGACTGGTTTGGGTGGGAAGGGACCTCAAAGATCAGCCAGTCCCACCCCCTGCCATGGGCAGGGACACCTCTCACCAGACCAGGCTGATCAAGGCCCCATCCAACCCAGCCTGGAACACCTCCAGGGAGGGGGCAGCCACCACCCCCTGGGCACCCTGTGCCAGGGCCTCACCACCCTCAGAGTGAAGAATTTCTTCCCAATATCCAATCCAAATCTCCCCCTTCCAATTTAAAACCATTCCCCCTCATCCTGTCACTCCAGGCCCTTCTAACAAGTCCCTCCCCAGCTTTCCTGTAGCCCCTTCAGGGACTGGAAGGTGCTGTAAGATCTCCCTGGAGCCTTCTCTGCTCCAGGCTGAACCAGCCCAACTCCCTCAGCCTGGCTTCAGAGCAGAGCTGCTCCAGCCCTCTCATCATCTTCATGGCCTCCTCTGGACCCGTTCCAACAGCTCCATGTCCTTCTTGTGCTGGGGACTCCAGAGCTGGACACAGCACTGCAGGTGGGGTCTCAGGAGAACAGAGTAGATACTGTTGTTATAACTAGAACTTTTTGCATTCATTTTCCAATGTGAAACAGTGATAATCTATTTTCTAGTCTATTGGAAAAAAGTCAGTGCAAGGTAGAATCTTACATTATTTCTGCCAAGCAGAAAAACAGCTTTTAATATAATTATGTCAGCACCCTGTGCATACAGCACTGTGCACAAGGTATGGCTGCTGTAACACAACAGGTTTCTACAAGTTAACTGCAATAAAAAGAACCTTTAACCGTGAGCAAAGTTTTTGCTGAAGTCTGCAGGACTGAAAAGTATTCATGCACAGGATGAGATTTGCAAATATTTCCAGCTCAGTGAAGAAATATACCCATCCACACCCAAAACCACCCACTGAAAACAAGTATGGCATACAAAAAAGAAACCCTTAGGATGACTCAAGTTCTACATGAACGTGATTTATATTCATTTAGATAAGCAGAGCTAGCTTGGGATAGAAAATAAATCCTATGGTGGAAAGACTGTTTTGATGCCTTTTAGGTTGTTCACACGTTACTAATGGGTTCTCAACAACAGTCTCTAAAGCAAACAAATTCCAGTGGATGTAAAAGAAGACTACAACATCCTCCAGTTACGGAACTAGCGTGGCTATTGTGGTATGTCAGCGTATTTCTGCACTGCTATCAAATAAAAGATCTGAACTCATCCTGAAAATATATATATTCTAACAGAGAGATAGACAGCATGTTTCCAGACAGACCTGGCTCAAACAGAAAGGAGTGAGGCGCTGAGTGACACCCTGTGGGCACCTTAAGCTAGTCCTTGGGCTGCCACCCACTCGCTTGAACATTCTCAGAAGACATTCCAGAGGTGGGGAGGGAGACTGATCTTTTAGTAGGGCATGGAAGGGAAAAGACACCACACACAAGACCAACACGTTCTCAAACGTCTCTTCTTATAGAAGAGAGGTAGAAAAAGGTACAGCCTTGCTATGAAATAGCCTGAAAGGAGAAGGTTTTCAAGGTGAGACTTAATTAATTTATTTCTATTGGGATTTATTTAGCACTGGTAACAAGAAAGGCATTTATCTGTGATACACTGTTGATAGCTAGTCTATTAATTTAACTACAGATGCATCCCACAGTCTAAACACACTCGATACTGGCATATTAAGAAACCATGTGTCCCTAAAAAAGCATATCCTTCCCCTCCCTACCCTTCCCAATTGCAGTGCTGCACACATGCCATATCAGGTTTAGCATTAAAAATAACTCACATTCATACTTCTTATTGAGCAGTGGGTATTTGGCTTTGATTGCCTTCTGCTCCTCCGTCAGGTTGTAGTCCCTCTCATTGTCTGCCATAGCTGCTGGGCTGGAGCGATACTCACTTGCTTCCCAATGGTAGGAAACAAGGCTAACTCCACAGGTTTCAACCCTGCCAGGCTTCCTCTAGGATGCTGTGCTAGAAAAGGGAGAATCACTTCTCAGTACCGGTTTACACTCAATAGTGGTTTGCTAACAGCTGTAGACAGGCTCGGGGATCCAAAACCAGACACTACATACATGTCACTCAAGTTTGTGATCAAACTGTCACAGGGAGGCGGAGGGAAGGTCAGAGTTCGATCCTTCACCATTTGTCTCATTAACCAGTAAGAATTACACTCAGGCAGTGAAGCCAGGGATTACAGTAGAAAGTGTGGGCGTTGGCCTTTGCTGGCAAGAATTATGCTGCTTCCTCCTTCTTAGGAACCCGGAACATTTAATTCACCTTCAAGTAACAGAATACTATAATAATGAAAAATAATGAGCCTATTGGTACATTACACAGCAAGCTGAAATTTGCACTACCTCCAAAGCCCAAGACATGACAGAAAGGAAGAGTTGTCTCCTTACATGCTGGGCAAAAAAAGCCCAGTTTTCTCTTAGGACAGTTACTGCATTATGGCTTCAACCATGGAAACACACACATGGCAGCCTGACCTGTGACACACTCAGGGGTTGTCCTGTGTCTCTTTTCATGTAAAATGTCTTCTTATTATATTTTTTTAAGCAGGAACTGTACCAAACCCCTATTTTTAAGTCTAAATCTAAGACACGATCTTAGTCGTTGCTCGGTTTCCTAACAGACACAAATTGCAGATCCTGTTTAATTCAGGCTAATTCATTTCCCACAGCCTAGAACTCCCCAGATTTCCAGATATAACCATTCTCATTCTTTCTTCATATTGTTGCACAATAAAATATTTATCTGCAGCTGAGGCCAAGGCTTCCATTTTAAAAATGGCAACGATGGATGCCTGTAACACCATCAAGACTTGTTTTAAACACGAGTGGTTCTTACTCCAAGGCTTGAGATATAAGACCACACAGGATTTCCAGCTTCTCTTTTCAGATAAGGGCCTGGTGATGTTGGGAAGAGAAGCCTGAAATGGAGAAGCCAATGCTCCTCCAAGGGAATAAACCCAGAGGAACGCACACATGGATTTTTAACCTGTGAAACCTTGACTGCAGATGGTCAGATCCACGGCTGATCACACCAGGTTACCCACAGCAGGCCGGACAGACCCAGCAGGGATCAACGCTGCGCTGAACTGGGGGAAAAAGGGAAGTTATTAGCAATGATTGACCAATAGCAGTAACCCAAGAGCAAGCTGAGGATGCTCCAGAGGTCTCTGGGCAGCCCTGTGAGGAGGGAGCGCCGCGAGGGCCAGGTCTCGCCCCACCACACACACACGCACGCACGCACCAGTCCGGCCCCGACACTGCCCGCGGCTGCGACCGTGGCTTCCTCCGGTCTTCCCGCTCCCAACCCGCGGCCTCACTAAGGAAAGGAAACCGGCGCTGGAACCGAAGCCCTAACCTCCCCTCGGCGCGGGGCGCTGCCGCTTTAAGAGCTGAGTGAGGGGCTCCCGCTGCCCGCCCCTTCCCCTCCGGAAAATGGCGGCTCCCAGGGGAGCTTCAGCAGCGCCTTCCTCCTCTCTCCCCTCCCCACCGCCTTCTTCCCGACCGCTCTCCCACGTGACAGCCGAGCGCGCTCGCCTGCCCGTGTCCCCGCCCCTTGCCTCTCCCCGATTGGCGGTTGCGGCCCGGCGGCGGGTGACGATTGGTCGGCGTTGGCGCGCGAAGGGGTGCGCGGCGTCGGAGCGGCACGCAGCGGGGGCAGGAAACAATAGAGCTGCGGCCGGAGGGGTCCGAGCAGTGAGCGGAGGAATCGGCCGCCTGCCTCGCCCAGCCCAACCTAGCCCCGACCCGCCCCGCAGCCGCCCCGCTTCCCCCCTCCGCCCCGTCATGGCGGACAAGGAAGGTATGGTTCGCGGCGCGGCCTCCTCCGCTCGGGGCTCCGTGAGGCGCGGGGTAGGCCTTTCCCCTCCCGCTGGGTCTGAGGGGAGTGGGGGCAGCTCCGCCAGGGGGCGCGCCAGGGGGGGCGGCCCGCCGCTCCCCACCCCCTTGCGGCCCCGGGCCGCGCTGCCGCCGGTGCCCGCGGCATGGCCCGCCGTGCCACGCGGCCGTCGCCTCCCCTCCGGGCTCCGCGGGGGTGTGTGCGGTGCCCCGGGGTGTAGCAGGCCGGGCCCTGATCCCTTCTCCCCCCCAGAGGCCGCTGTGCCGGGAACCGGGTGGGCCGCAGCGCCGCCGGGTCCTGCGAGGGCCGCGGGCAGCTGCGTTTGCAGACAAAGAAGGGATGTCACCGGCCGCGCAGCCACGTTCCGTGGGGCTTGCTCCGGGGCTCTGCCTGCATTCGGGTGCTTCCCATCGCCAAAATGGGGGTGAAAGCATGTGGGAGGAGCCGGGCGGCAGAAGGAGCCTCGGGAAACCGGATTTGGGGAACTGGTAGTTCAGGACTGCGCCCAGGCCGCGCTGTTTAACAGCAGCTCTTGGACCTCCAGCCTTTAAACACCTTCACGATTCCGGTTTTTGCCTCCTCAGTATCCTGTGTTGCCGAGCTTGAGAGGGTTATTACGCTGCTTCCGTTGTGGTGATGAAACTTGTCGTAGTTAACATTTATCACGAGCGTTTACACGCAGAAGAGAGGATTAGCATGGGCCACAGAGGATTTTTAATTATCTGGCAACTGCTGTAATAGAGGAGCCATAACAGAAGAGCAGGGTGTGATGTAGTTGACTCTTTCTTCAAGTCCTGTTCACAGTGTTGCACATATGTTGTAAATAAAGGCTAATTTTATGCTTTTTTAAAAAAACCCCAAACTTTAGCAGCCTTTGATGATGCAGTGGAAGAACGTGTGATCAATGAAGAGTATAAAATATGGAAAAAGAATACCCCCTTCCTGTACGATTTGGTGATGACCCACGCTCTGGAATGGCCCAGCTTGACTGCTCAGTGGCTTCCTGATGTAACAAGGTAAACTGATCCTCTACCTTTTTTTTTTTCTTCTTTCTTTTTTTTTTTCTTGAGCAGAATAAATAAAAAATTTAGAGTCACTTCTTTATTGAAGTGAGACAGTATGTGATTCCTTTCTGTCTTAATCAGAATAAATAAAAAATTTAGAGTCACTTCTTTATTGAAGTGAGTCAGTATGTGATTCCTTTCTGTCTTAATCACTTTTTGTACCCTTGCCTTGCCAACAGCAAGTTGAGGACTCTGAATACCAGAGATAACCAGTACAGGCATTTTTACTTAGGTGAAATGTCTTCTATTACCAAGGAAATAGAGCTCCATGTTTTTCTTCTTCCAGCTTCACCTTTCCATTTTAGAAGGCAAAAACCTACTTGCCAATAGAACTAGAGATATAATTTCTGTGTGACCACTCTTTGTCCTAAGCTTTCAGCAGGAGTAGGGAAATGATCCTTCCCCTGTGCTCAGCATTGGTGAGGCTGCACCTGGAGTACTGTGTTCAGGTTCAGACCCCTCACTACAAGAAGGACATGGAGATGCTTGAGTGTGTCCAGAGAAGGGTGACAAAGCTGGTGAAGGGTTTAGAAGACAAGTCTTACAAGGAGCGGCTGAGGGAGCTGGGATTGTTTAGCCTGGAGAAAAGGAGACTGAGGGGAGACCTCATCACTCTACAGCTACCTAAAACAGTCGGTAGTAGTGAGGTGGGGGTCAGTCTCTTCTCCCTGGTAGCCAGTGACAGGACAAGGGGAGATGGTCTGAAGTTGCATCAGGGTAAGTTCAGGTTGGATAGTAGGAAAAATTTCTTTACTGAAAGGGTTGTCAGATGTTGGAACAGGCTGCCCAGGGGGGTGGTTGAGTCACCATCCCTGAAGGTGTTTAAAAGAAGAGTAGATGTTGTACTTGGTGACATGGTTTAGTGTGCACCTAGTAGGGCTGGATAGACAGTTGGAGTCAGTGATCTTGAAGGTCTTTTCAAACCGAAACCGTTCTGTGATTCATAACAGGATTCTGCTCACAGTGAATGTTGCTGCCCCTGGGGAGGAGCTGCTAAGGCCTTTTAAAAGAGGGCACAGGAAGAGTGGTCTGTTGGTGTTGTGCTGTGAGAATTTTAGGTTGAAATCCTGAGTTCCTCCTCTGCAGGAAGCAAGTTTGGTGTCAGAGCAGAAGAGCAACTTCAAAGAGCACAATTAGCGTTTGAGGCTGACATCAGAAGGAAGCAATCAGCTCAGTATTGTGTAAGCCCCATCTTTTGTTTCTCATGTAACTCTTTTTCCCTTGCAGACCTGAAGGCAAAGACTTCAGCATTCACCGGTTAGTCCTGGGCACCCACACTTCAGATGAACAAAACCATCTCGTGATAGCGAGTGTGCAGCTGCCGAACGACGACGCGCAGTTCGATGCTTCACACTATGATAGTGAGAAAGGAGGTAAGGGACCAATGATAAGGACTGGGGGGAGTTGAAACTCATTTATTTCTTTCCCTTCTCAGCAGAATATTTGTCTTTCCTTAAAGTTCAAGCAGCAAAGTTCAGATATTGCTTCTAAACTAATCAATTTATTTCAAAGTGGCACCCTTACTTCATAGACAAATACTGTGCTTTGTGAGTGTATGTAATTTAATAACACAACAATGAAAAAAGAAGATTGGGGAGGGGGAGAGCCTCACTCTTCCCTATTTCTCATCAGGAACTGGCATTAAATTTCATGAAGTTCTGCTTGCTGGCACTTTTATTACAACTTTTGCAGCATACAAACTTACAGTGACAAAGTCACTCGTGTAAAAAAACTGTGTTCCAGAGGAGTGTAACATTTCAGATGTTCTTCTCATGTCTGGATTCTGCTGCCTGATAGTTGTGCCAGCTCCTCTTGGAGAAAAAGATTGCTGTGTTTTGTTCAGTGTATCAGTCTTGAACTCAGTGCTTTCTGTAATCCTAGCTGGCTGTTGGCTTTGCTACAAGTCAGACCTTTCTCATGTTTGCTTGGTTGAATCAGTCTACCTGTTAAAAGTCCTTAATAATCCAATATTTGCTCTTCTTTTTGCTGCAAGTCTGGATTGTGTGATTAATATTTTGATCTTTGGGCTTCTTGGAGTTATTCATGAACACCATGTTGTCTAATAAACACTTTGCTTCTACTCTGTTTTAGTATTTCTTAAAAACATACCACTGCAATTTAACAAAAAACCCCAACTCTTTCTGCCAGAATTATGCTGTGCAATTTTGTCAAACACTTAAGTTTCCATGACTTCACTTGCTGAAGCTGCATTATCTTCTAAAGTAATGTTAACAGTTCTGTGTCTTAAACACAGCGATTTGGTTTTACCAGAACTTTCTCTGTTCTGCAGTGCTGGGCTTTGTTACATTTGAAAGCACAGGTACAGCCCATCTGTTTGAAATGTACAGTAGATTTTCATTACAGATAGGAACTTAAAATACATAAATTTGGGGCTTGTGTTGATAATTTGATATAGTAAAAAAAATTCAGGAAGAAATAGTCTTTAATTTTGCCAGTCCTTTAATTTTGCAGATCAAGATGTTTAAAAAAACATGCTTCTTGAAAACTGGATTCCTCCCATGCTCTTGTGGCTGTTGTCTCAAAATAAGTGCTTGGTAGTGACCAAGTCTGGATCTTTGTGTCTTGATCTGAACCTGGCATATTATTGACAACTCCTACTTCTTATTTCCAGAGTTTGGAGGCTTTGGGTCCGTTAGTGGAAAAATTGAAATTGAAATCAAGATAAATCATGAGGGAGAAGTGAACAGAGCACGTTACATGCCACAGAACCCCTGTATCATCGCTACGAAGACTCCATCCAGCGATGTTCTTGTCTTTGATTACACCAAACACCCTTCAAAACCAGGTACTTGCTGCTTTCTTATGGATGTGCTTCAGAAATACCCATCCCTTAGGAAGTGGTTGATGTAGTGAAAAAGAAGCTAAAAGGTTTTGTGAATTGTCTGTCATTTGTGATTTTAGGGGCAAGTAGGAGTTCAGGTGTGTAAGGTGGTTGTATATGAGGCTTAGAGATGTGTATTCAATAGATATCACTGAGATTTGGGGTTTTTTTTCCTTTTGCTCTTGTTGCCCTGTGTTGGGATTCAGGTTTTTGATTTGCTGGGTAGCCAAACTGCTGTCCTGGAAGGATATTAACAGTCATTTACTGATGAAGTCATGAAGATCATAGTGAGTAACTAGTTCTGCCCCTTGGCAGGGAGGATCAGAAGTGCCTTTCTTGCCTTCAGAGTGCAGTTTGAGATGATGAGACAAATTAAAATACCACAAGTGCTATAGTGCTAACTCAGAATGGATTACTGCTAGGCCTTCCAGCCAACAAAAATAAATGGAAGCTTGGAGAAATCTGCAGTGTGCTTTATCCAGCTCAGAAGACAAACTGCTCTGTGTTGTCACAGTGCATTCTGTTTTCATGAGGTGATTCTTGAGCTGGGGAGAATGCTCTGAGGGACAGGGAGGGATCCTGCTGCTAATGTCAAAGTGAGCTTTGGGAAAGCAGTAAAACTTAATGCCAGGTATTCCAGGATGTTCTGGAAATCACACTAGGCCCTGGAGTTCTTACACTGCCTCTTTACAGACCCTTCTGGAGAGTGTAACCCTGATCTGCGCCTTCGTGGACACCAGAAGGAAGGTTATGGGCTGTCATGGAACCCAAACCTGAGTGGACATTTGCTCAGTGCTTCTGATGATCACGTGAGTGCTTCCCATCTCACTGGGGTACAGCCTGTGCTGTGTGTCCCTGGGGGAAGGGGGTGGTTGGTGGGTTTTTGTGTTGGCTGTTCATTTTTTATGAGGTAGAGGAGGTAGGGGAAGTGAAGTGTTTGTACAGATGCAATTCTAAAAAAAACCCAAATAATTGTTTTTTTAAAGACCATTTGCTTGTGGGATATTAGTGCTGTTCCAAAAGAAGGCAAAGTGGTGGATGCAAAGACCATCTTCACAGGGCATACAGCAGTAGTGGAAGATGTATCTTGGCACCTGCTCCACGAATCTCTCTTTGGATCTGTTGCTGATGATCAGAAGCTCATGATGTAAGTGGGGTGATATCTTCAGAAACCCAGTCCCTCTTCTTTTCCCTTCTGCTCCTTAGTCCCTCAGTAAAAAAGGGATGTAAACCTTTGTTTGATTCCCTCTTATCCCCTCTTACAGTTGGGATACTCGGTCAAACAACACCTCCAAGCCCAGCCATTCCGTGGATGCTCACACAGCTGAAGTCAACTGCCTCTCCTTCAATCCCTACAGTGAGTTTATTCTGGCTACAGGGTCAGCTGATAAGGTAGGTCTGCCTTAAACCTGCAACATACTTGTTTAGTTTCTAATACATAAATGAGGATGTATATCTTGGTTACTTCAAGGAAAAATTCAATTTCTTTGTTTGTTTTACTAGACTGTTGCTTTATGGGACTTGAGGAACCTAAAACTGAAGTTGCACTCCTTTGAATCACATAAAGATGAAATATTTCAGGTATAACAAAATGTCTTTATATTGTATTACACTTAGGCTTAGATACACTTAGCTGTCTGGAGAGGAAAAAAAAAAACACATTATTTTCCAACTTTATGTTTTTATTAAATGTGCTTGCACTTAAAAACTCAGCTTCTTTTCTCTCATCTGCTTAAAAACTCAGCTTCTTTTCTCTCATCTGCTTAAAAACTCAGCTTCTTTTCTCTCATCTGCTTAAAAACTCAGCTTCTTTTCTCTCATCTGCTTGTAACTTTTCTGGCTGCTGCTTGTGGACCTGCATAGTGCTCTGTGTGGGGTAGAGCTCTGGTACAGATAAGAGTGTCCAGAAAATCAGGGACAGAACAGCAAACGGTCCAAAGCTTTAACCCCCAACGTGAGGGTGAAACACTAGCAGTGCAGAGTGAAGGTAAATTATTCATGGCAGCAGCTTGAAGCAGGGAGGCTGAGGAAACTGCTGCAGTGCTGTCATCTGCTCAGCTTGGACCTGCAGCAAGGCTTGAGCCCCATTAAAGGGATCACCGGAACATCCTGTGACAGTGAAGGATTGCTAATGTTGCTGGTGTAAATATAGAATGTTAACACCATGGGTGGCATGTGCTTGGAGGATACAGTATTTCCATTTCCAACTCCTGCATGACTGGGAAGAAAAATATGTGGAGAATTTTTTGGTGGAAGGTTTATAACTAAAGACTAGTTACCCCTAAATAAAATCACATGTGGAATCTGGAAATGTCAGGTTAGGCTGTGGAACTGTGTGTTCTTTTCTAATCCTCTGATCCTATTAAGCAGTATGTTTTGGAGAGATTTATCTCCAGCAGAAATAAGGCATGTGAGCTTTTGGGTGGTTAAGCTTAATTACAGTGATTTCTTTTCACATATAGATCAAACCTACTACTTAAGGAGTCTGTAGTTTTTATCTGTATTAAAGTGATAGCCTTCAGAGCTGTTTGCACTTTGTAATGTGTGGTCTTTGTTAGGGAAAAAGTCTCATGTGGGACTTCTGGTGCTCAGATGCCTTGTTAGTGTGAGGAACCTGCCCCCCTGTGTCAGCATGCTGGCTTGGGGTCTATTCCTAGTTCACCTTGTTACCCATTTGAATTCTCATAGAGCTTTCATGATGCAAAGTACAGCAGTGTGTGTTGTGACTGTTGGTGTGTGGTGTGACTGTCGTGGTACAGCTTACTCAAACTTAACTTCCTTTCTGAATTCCTCCTTGTCTGTAGGTTCAGTGGTCTCCCCATAATGAAACTATTTTGGCCTCCAGTGGCACCGACCGCAGGCTAAATGTTTGGGACTTGAGGTAAATCCCAGATTAGTCTCGTTGTCCTGACAAAATATTACAGAATAATTGCATCACACCTCAAAAACCAACCCAACCACCACCTCTTCCTCTCTTTATTTTACAGTAAAATTGGAGAAGAGCAATCCCCTGAAGATGCTGAGGATGGTCCCCCTGAGCTTTTGGTAAGTCTTTTGAATCTCCGTGATTCTTTGGACCTGTTACTCATCTCCACAATGTAGATTTGAAATCATTCCCCTCTGTGTTTCCCTGATTCCAGTTTATCCACGGTGGCCATACTGCAAAGATATCTGATTTCTCCTGGAATCCCAACGAACCCTGGGTAATTTGTTCTGTATCAGAAGATAATATCATGCAAGTCTGGCAAATGGTAAGTTGTTGGCTGGGAAGTGTCAGATGAGGGAGATGATGTCCTGGATTTCAGCTGCTCTGGTTTATTGACATCTCCCAGTGTGGCTTGCTTTGTAGCACTGCCTAAATCTCAAAGGGATGGTGAAATCCACTTTAGGTTTGGTCAGAACAATTTTTTTACAAATACTTGGAAGCTTGTTTTAAGTTTCTCATTACTTAAAAAAAACCCAACAAAGGAGTACCAGTCTAGAAGCAAATTTCCCCTTCTGTGTTTGAATGAAAACGAGATGTATGAGAATCAAAGGTGAAATTGAGGTCTCTGTTAGTTATTGTCTTAAACAGTGACATCACTGCCAGTGATCTGAGTGTCCTGAGGGTGGAGAAGAGCTGTGGTGAACAGGAAAAGTTTGTCACCACTAAATTACCAGCTGTTGAAGGTTATGGAAAACAGTTCTGGTGTTGGAATGACCTTTGATAAGACCGTACTCCTAACTTCAGTTGATCTGTAAATTAGTTCCACGGCGCCTTTGTTCCTGGCAGCCTTCCACATAGATCTCTTGGGAAGGGCTGCTGCAAAGCAGAGGACATGCACTAAATGTATATACACAACTTCCATAAGCTCTGTGTAACTTAGGGGGTATTTATGAAATGCTTTGGAGCCACGGTGCTTCTGAAGAAAAGGTGCTTTGTGTTGCTGCTTTAATGGCAACAGCCTTGAGGAACCAGGGATAGGTGGTACAGAGCTGCAGCTAAAAATCCTCCTGTGACTTTTTCAAGTGTTCTAGCAGATAAAATCCTGTCCAGCTTGGTGGTAAGTGCTTCTTCCTTCCCTCCATCTCTTGTCTTCCAGGCGGAGAACATCTATAATGATGAAGACCCTGAAGGGAGTGTGGACCCAGAAGGTCAAGGATCCTAGATGACAACTTTTTCCTGGTTTTAGTCTTTTTTTTTTTTTTTCCTTCTCTTCCCTCTCAGCCCCAATAATGACTTAACACTGGTTTTGAGACACACGTAGACTTTGTGTTCAGCCATCCTCCTGTAGACACCATCGACAGGTCTTTTAACCCAGCCAGTGAGCGCTCCCCCAGCGAAGGGCTGAGCTGGTACCACGCTGTAGCTCCTTCCTTGGATTTCCTCTCACATAGAGGGCTGGCTGTCCCATTTCCACTGCCTTCATCCCACAGAGCAGACTTGGGTTTGTTGTTGGTTTGGTTTGTTGGGTTTTTTTTTCCTTCTGTCTTTAGCTTGCTAAATTTGCCTAATTTAAACAAAAGTTTAATCAGTAGAGCTGCCAGAATTTGCTTGAGCCAGTGGAGATGATACAAGAGTTAATCCCCTGGCAGTTCTGTGGAGAGTGGAAGGGTAATGTCCTCTTCAGAACAACTCCAAAGCGTTGGGAATTCCTTTGCTTAATCTGTACCTTGTGGATATCTTTTCTTTTGCCTCTACAGATATGAAACAGCTTTGCAGATTCTGACCTGAGCATTTCCTTTCTCTATTATTTTTGTCTCTACTGGTAATTCTGGGTTTTTCATTCCTTCCTTCCTTCCCCTTTTCCTCCTGTCTGCTGGATGCCAGCAGTTCGGATTCCTTAGCTATTCCTGCAAAGCACTGTTCACTCTCCATGTATTTTTGCTCTATTGTGTGTTTCTTGAGCTGTGTTTTCACATATATTTCTTTCCTTTCTGTGAAATGGTTTTTAAAACTTGGGGCCACCAAGTTGTAAAGGTGTATGTTTTTACCAACTGATGTACCATGGATGACATGCCCAGTAACCCAAACAAACAGCATTGGTAGCTGGTAATCCATAAAGCAATTTAAATGTGGATAAACTACTTTTTTAGGAGTTAGTCTTTGACCACTAGTTCCTGCACATCTCTAGGGTGTCCTGTTCCACCAGCAATCTGTTACTCTCCGTGCTCCCCATGAATAATTGCGTGTAAGTGCTTCAGATTGAATAAATTTTTTCTACGTAAATGTGGTGTAACTCTGATTTTTGTCTTGATGTCCTTGTTCTGCATTAACTGCTTTCCCCAGGGTGGAGGCCTGGAGAGATCAGAGCTGGGCAGTCACCAACCCCATGGAGTTTAACAAGGGCCAGTGATAGATTCTGCACCAGGGAAGGGGCAGCCCTGGCTGTGCATCCAGCCTGGGGGATCCAGCACTGGAGGCTGGATGTGCTCAGAGGGGTTTGGGGGTCTTGGCTGACAGTGAGTCAAATGTGAGCCAGCAGCATGCTCAGGCAGCAAGGAGGGACAGCCCCATCCTGGGGTGCATCACCCCAGCTCGTCCAGGGTGGCAGTTGTCCTGCTCTGTGCTGGGGTGACCTCACCTGGAACACAGTGCAGTTTTGGGTGCCACAGGACAAGAGGGACACAGAAATATTGGAGTGTCCAGAGGGGGCACAGAGGATGGGGAAGGGTCTGGAGGGGAAGGCTTACAAGGAGAGGCTGAAGGCCCTGGGGTTGTTCAGCCTGGAGAAGTGGAGGCTGAGGGGAGACCTCATGGGGTCTGTGGCTTCCTGCTGAGGGGAGTGAAGGGGCAGGTGCTGATCTCTCACAGGGAACCAGGGATAGAACCTGAGGGAACAGCATGAAGCTGCACCAGGGGAGGGTTAGGCTGGGTGTCAGGAAGAGGTTCTGTACTGAGAGTGGGGTCAGGCACTGGCACAGGCTTCCCAGGGAAGGGGCCACATCCCTGAGCTGGGCTGAGGGCAAGAAGCATCTGGACAATGTGCTCAGTGCCAGCTCTGCCTGGGCTGGACTGTGTGGGGCCAGGAGCTGGACTGATGATCCCTATGGGTCCCTTCCAGCTCAGGAGACTGTAACATCTTCAGAAGGCAGAGGGAGCAGGAGCCTGGTTTCTACCTGTGTGTGGGCACTTCTCCCCTACTTGTCATCAGTAAATGACTGATGTGCCCCCCAGCAGTAAAGAGCGGGCTGAAGCGTGCTGCTGGCTGGATCCTGGGTGGAGGTGGTTGTTAGAATAGCTGGATACCTTACAGGTACCTCAGTTTGACACGCAAGTGAAAGGGCTCCTTAAACTCCAACCTTTTATTTTTCAGTGTGAGACTTGATATAAAGTGGCAACAACCCCTTCACAAACTCGTGCCCGCGGTGGAGCACGGCCCAGCACAACAGCGACCCGTGAAATACAAAAGTAAAGCCCATGGATGAAGCCCCTCTTGCATGTAAACTTTAAAAATCAACCCCCCAACACCCCTCCACTGGCTTCCAGAACAACCCTAACAACACCCCTCCGCTCCACCTATGGAACAAGATACAAACACAGCAAAACATAAGGGCTGCTGCTCTTTGCAGGCGTCCGTTGCTCAGCGCAAGGATTTGCTCTGCTCCTCCATGGAAAAGCAGCTTCACTACGTGATGAACAGCAGCACCTAGAGAAACACACAGAAGCAAAGGATTCCCTGGGATTCCTGGCTTCAGGCAGCTGTGCCAAGCAGTGAGAGGAGATGTCCCTTTGGAGGTTACCTCCATCCATGGTGAAATCCATCGTTCCTAACAGTCCTGGTCTGCTTTTTCTTCTGGCTTGCAGAGGTGGCCGTAGATTTCTAAGCAGCCCCTGTATGGGTGGAAAAGTAAACACTCAGTATAAGCTTACTGGTGTGCTCTGGTTGGGGAAAAAATGGGGAAGGGGAATGTGTTTCTTGTGAAAAATGTGTTTTCTTTTCACACTCTGGAAGAAAAGTGATTAGGAACTGACCTGGCTGGGTTACATGGTCTCACAGTGAGCAGAACCAGCCCTCCCAGAGCCCTTGGCACCCAAACCAGAAGGGAATGTCATTTTTGGTGTGTGTGAGGAGAGGAGGCAGCTTGGAGCTGAACTGAAGGCTGAGGTCCCCGGTGTGAACGTGAAACTTAACGAGGCATCCTGACATAGGAGAAGCACTGCAGCTTCCAGGGATGCTAATTAGGAGATTGGCTGGAGTGAAGAGGCTGCGCTGCTGCAGCCAGGCTTGAGTACTGGGCTGAGGTTTGGCTGTGATTTAGAAGGACCCCAAGCAGCAACGCTGTGGGGCTGCTGGGGCCTGGTCTGAAGCAGACATAGGGTTATTCTCCTGAATAGCCAAAAGGGTGCCTAAGGCTCACCTGGATAAAGCAAGCTACACCCCTTGTGCAGGGGAATGTCCTGGGGGGTGCTGGTGTGAGAGGACTGAGTGGAGAAGGGGGAAATACTGAAGTAGCAGGAACACAGGTGAGAGGTGTGTACAGCTGGGGTTGGAGTGACACGTAACCCACAGCTTGGTGTGTAAGACAGCCCACAAACTCCCAGACGCTGGCTGGAGCTTTAATAAATCCCTGTGAGAGACGACCCAAACAGCACCAGCAGTAGGGAGTTACAAGCAGCAGGGAGTTATCTCTTTCTTTGAAGAGCTTCCACGATGCTGTTTCCCAACCCCAAACCTCAGCTCCTTTCCCACTATTCCTAAGGAAACAGGCACTTGAAGTTGGAAAGTGACCTCCCCCCTCTAGTGTTGGGGAATTCCCAGCAACTCCTTGTTTGCTGGATGGAAACGGGTCTGGACTTCCCGCTGCACTGCCCCACCAGATCCTTTCCTCTTGCTCCAGCCACGTGACCAGGATACCAGGAGCAAAGACCGGAGGTGCCCATAGCTACGTGATCTCCACTTCACCATCCTCCTCCTCCCCACAGCCTCTGCCCAGCCCCTCTGCACTGCAGGGCTGAGAAACCAACAGACTTGTATATGGAGAGCTCCCGGTGGAGACTGGTCCTCAGCTCCTCCAGTTCCTGATTCTTGCGCTGCTGGAGCTGGACTCCATTCTTCAGCTCCTTCAGCCTGTCTTCCAGCTCCTCAACCTGCTCCTGGGGAGTAAGAAGACTGGATTAGCTGGGGAGGAAGGCTGTTGTGGTGCCTGTGCTCAGCTGTCCCTGGGGGGAACCTGACTGTGGATGCTGTTGGTCCAGCCACATGCAGCCAAGCTGCTGGTTTGCCAACCCCTCTCTTAAAACACCTCTGCAAAAAAGGTGGGACCTTGGGCTGGGTGTGATGTGTTGGGTCCTTATGTTTCTGTCTGTTTTGAGAACCCATCCCAACTGTGTAAACCTCTGAGTCAGGAGAAGGTAAAAAAAGGAATCTGGGCAAAAAGGAATACGTGGAGGCACATCAGGAATGCCCCAAGGTCCTGTCCTCCGAAGGAAAGCAGACCCCAAAATCCAAGAGAAGCAGCATCATGGGTGCTGGAGACCTGGTCCCCAAGCTTAGCAGGGAGCAGAAGTGATGAAAAGGACACGCCAGCTTCCAGAAGCTGCTCAGAGCCAGGCTGGGAGGAGGCAGTGATTACGAGCGGAGAACAGTGTTGAAATGCAGGAGATTAATTGTGGACCCTCTTTGCCAAATGTGCTCTTGCAGATATTGAGTTGCCTTTTCTCTGGGGATAAGGTGCCAAGGGCACGATGCCTGGTGCAGCCAGAAATAATCTTCCCAGGCAGCAGCCTGGGCCCTGGGCTGGGGGTGCAGGAGGTGAGACCCTTCCTGGTGTTGGGAAGGGCAGTCTCTGCCTCAGCAGGGTCGGGCTTGAGAAGAAAAGCCACCTGCATTTAAAATGGACTTTTCCAAGCATCTTGGCTCAGTCCTTGCGCTAGCACAAGCTGTGGGAAAGTGGGTAGGAAACCCCCGGTGTCCCGTCCTGTGTCCCCCCCAACCCCTCCCTGGGGCCATTTCCCAGGGGCAAAACCAAGCCAGGATATAATCAGGAGAAAGTTGTTTGGGTTTTTTTTAAGGGGGACCTTCAGCATCCACTGGCTATTGACAACGCCTTTCACACTCTAAACAAGAGGGTGTGAGGGGAGCCTGGCGTACCCGGTACTGCCCGACCTCTTCATCCCGCTTCTGTTTGACGAGGATGATCTGCTCCTCCAAGCTCCGGTTCTGCAGCCGCAGCCGGCTGACCTCCCCCTGCAAGGGCCGCAGGGCTTCCTTCATCCCCTGGATCTCCCCTTGCATCTCCTGCAGCGCCTTCGCCCCTGCCTCGCGTCTCTCCAGCAGCCGCAGCAGCTGGGGCTCGTAGTGCTCCTCCAGACCCCGCCGGCTCTCCGCCACGAAGCTCTCAAACTCCATGGAAAGCCGGCGGCTCTCCTGCAGGTAGAGATTATCCTGCCGGCACGGTGGAACCTCCAGCTGCTGCCTCAAAACCTCCTTCTCCTTCTCGCAGGTCTCCTTCAGGCGGGACAGTTCTCCAGAGAGCTGCCCGGCCTGGGTCTCCAGCTCACCCTGGTAAGCAGTGTGCTGGGAGAGGTCGTGCCGCCGGCTCTCCAGCTGGTACTGGCAAGCCACACACTCCTTCGTCACCTTGAAGAGCTTCTGCTTGATCTGCCGGATCTCATCCTTCAGGTTGTCCCTCTCCAGTTCCACCTTGGCCAGCAGCCGGCAAGCTGCCTGGATCTCCTCGTGAGCGTGGCGGATCTCCTGCAGCGCTGGCTCCCGGAGCTGGGAAAGCTCCGCGATCAGGCTGTCTCTCTCCTTCTCCAGCTGCTCGACGGCTTCGATGCACTCTTGGAAGTATTCCCCCAGCTCTGCCAGGGTCAAGCACTGATGCTCCGCGTCATCTGCATCCAAGGGGCTGCCAGTCCCCTCTGCATCCATATCCAGCAGGATCCCTGCCCCGGCTGGGTCCGTGTCAGCTGGGAGCCCTGCCCCATCTGTGTCCATGTACAGTGGGATCCCACCTGCATCCAAGTCCAGTGGGATTCCGGCCGCATCCACATCCAGCGGGATCTCAACTCTCTCTTCATCCACGTCCAGCGGGATCCCCATCCCACCTGCATCCACATCCAGTAGGTTCCCTGCTCTATCCACATCCAGTGGGATTTCCACTTCATCGGCATCCACGTCCAGCGGGATTCCTGCCACATTCACATCCAGCGGCATCCCAGCCCCGGCTACATCCTCATCCAGCTGGGGCATGCTTAGCTCCAAGGAAGCATCCCTGACATCTGCCTGCAGCTCCTGGCAGGTGTCTGGGCTGCCCACATTCACAGGTGTCACCCCCATATCCACTGCTGGATCTAATGGGATGTGCAAAATGTCTGGGTGCAGAGCAGCACCCACAGCCGCTCCCTGCAAGGCTGAGGATGCTCCGGCTTCATCCAGCTGCGACTCTGGAGGAGGCTCAGGCTCTGCCATCAGGTCCCTGGAAAAGGAAAGGACACGTGAACCAGGGCAATGAGTGTAACAGGTCCAAGCCCTTCGTCTCCACCCTGTGAGGTGCAGGGGCCCCACAGCAGGCTGAGCTGGGGGTGCTCTCACCACGCCCCACTGCCCTCCCCATCCCCAAACTGGGCTGCGGGTGTAAGCTCTGATCACACCTTCGACCTGAACTCTCAGCTTTGGCATGGGCCAGAAACACGGGAAGAAACCCCTCCTAAAGTGACTGTCTGCCACAGAGAAAGAACAAGGGATACAAACCAGGACCCCAAAAGTTACTCTAGTGCCAGTGGGAATGGCCACCGTGTTGCAGCTGCAGCCCTGGTGTGACTGGCACGAGCGGTCCCAGTAAAACTTGCCAGGATTTTAGCAATTGCCATAACCTCACAGCAAGGGAATGTGCTGCTGAAGCGCAGGCAGGCTCCAAGATGACTGTGATGGAGTAAAGCACCACACGCAAGGCACCCAAGCAAGCGGCTTTCTACAGCAGGAGCCCGGCGAGCTGGGCTTTGCAGAGTCATCCGATCCCATCATTATCCCCAGCCCTCCCAGTACCTGCAGCTGCCACCACCGAATGCTCCGTCTCACATTCACCCGCCTGCTATTTGAAATAGGATGGAGCAGGCAACCCTCAAGGATGAGCCGGGGCTTTTCCTGCCCGTTCCTGAGAGCTGGGGCTGGTGGGTTTGGCAGGAGGATGCTCTCACCTCCTGGCCACGCTGCTGAGCTCATGTCTAGTCATCCCCCAAGGAATGAGTGCAGGCTGGCACTCGCAGGCAGCCCTCGGCTCCGGCAACGGCTTTAAGGAAAGAACTGATTTTCACTGATACTTTCTCTCCTAATAAGGCAGTTTTCAGCAGCGATGACACATCGCAGCCTCGGACCCGACGGCCCATGGGCTGGAGAAGGGGAGAGGTGGGGAAAGGGCCCTGCATCAGGTTTCCTCACCCTCCTCCTCCTGTGCCAGGGCTTATTTTGCAAAGTTCTCAGCCCCATGTCGCAGCGCCGGGGCAGGAGGGGAAGGACAGTCCAGTCCCAGTCCCGTCCCACACTCACAGCAGGACGCAGGGGCTAGCTCCTTGTCCCAGAGCCCCCCCAGTTGGGCAGGACTCCTGGGTACTCCCAAGGAGCTGTTTCCCCTCAGCCCCCTCTAATCCTGAGGGTCCAGGGATGCCCCCCGGGTGCTAAGACTCACATCCCTCCACCCCATCTCTGCATCCCAGTCTTCGGCAACTCCCTCGCCTGCCCCACGCCCCCCGACTTCACCAAGGATCCCGCACCCACAGGACCCACCCCCGGCAGACACCAGCCTCCCCGCTGCTTGCCCCTGGTGGGCTCTTACCTTCCTCCCCCGGAGCCCAGCACCTCCGGCTCTGTGCTGCACATGGGCTTAGCATGGGGCGGTGGGGGTTATTAATAAACAGGGCTGGAAATCAGACTCCTCCGAGCAGCCGTTTCGCCCGGCCACCGCCTGCAGTGCCAGCTGCGGGCGGCTGCCTCCCTCCCTCCGCCCCGGGGAGGAGGAAGAGGAGGAGGAGGAGGAGGAGGAGGAGGAGAAGGAGGAGGGCGGGGAAGGCCAAGCCGCCTGCATCCCTAGCAGAGGCAGCCGCAGGGGCTGGCTGTTGCCAGCCCGCATCCCTTGGGAGCATCCCCCCGCAGCTCCTCATCCTGCTGTTTCCACCCAGGATTTTGGGTGATGTTTGGCTTTGTGGAGCCTCAAACCAGCCCCTTCCTGTAGCCTTGGGGTCTCTTTCCCGGGAGCAGCCAGGTCCCACCCCACCCAGATCTCAGGCAGGACACAGAGGGCTGGATTGGGGACAGCGGGGTACCGGGGCGGCGTCCCCTGGGGAGATGCTGGAGACAGGATGCAGTACGTGGCCGCCCAATGCTGGGGCCTCACCCTGTGCACAGAGCAGGGTGCTCTAGGGTGCTGGCAGCAGGGCACTGCAACCCCCTTGGTGTTTTTTAAAGCATATTAAATATTATTGGTAGTAAATACCAGTATCTACGGGTTCTCCGGGTTCTCCGGGTGTCCGTAAGAGCGGGGTGCAGCCTGCGCTTCCCCCTCCACCCACCACCCCATCCCTGCCACCCTGTTTCCCTTCTGCTTTGGAGACGGTGGCATTTCACTCCGTGAAGGCCCACAGCGACTGTGGCCACGCTCCCAGGCACCCGGCAGAGACGCTACCCTCACTGCTGCTCTCACTGACCCGTGATAAGGGTTTTCCACCTCTGCTCACCCCCAGCCCCGCCCCTCTGCTTACCCCCGGTGCCCATCCTCTTCCTCCCCACTCCACAGCATCCCCAACTGACCCTTTGGCTGTTATATTATTAGAATACATTTATATAAAGCACACATTAGGCAACAGCCTGGGGTCATGGGGGTTGGCCCAGCCACCCGACCCCCCACATAGCATCAGTGCCAACGGAGCCTACCTCTGCCAGAGCCCGATCCTGCCCGCTGCCGCCAACGGCTCAGGAAGTCGGCACTCGTCGCTCAGGAAGTCACCAGCTTACGCGCCCCAAAATCACCCAGCAACATGCACC
The DNA here is from genome assembly GCA_027925045.1 of Hypotaenidia okinawae. NCBI lineage: Eukaryota > Metazoa > Chordata > Aves > Gruiformes > Rallidae > Hypotaenidia > Hypotaenidia okinawae. Next base: position 4,090,950 of record BSDF01000021.1, on the reverse strand, counting down.
GCAGCTTGCAACATCACCCAGTGTCACCCAGTACCAGCGTCACCCACACTGTCACCACCACCTTGCCCATGCCGTGCTCGCCGGGCTCAGACCAGGTTTAAAATAACTCCACTTGTCCATCTCCCTGGAACAAAGCTTTAAAAGGAAAAGGGAGATTTGGGTGGGTTTTTTTTTTCCTCCTTCTTCTTCTCCTTCTTTTTTTTTCAATCCTGTTGCTTTTTCCAGCACGTCCCACCTTCTTTTTCTCTCCCCCTTTTTTTTTTCCATGAAGCGCCTCTGATTTGTGCCGAGACTTTTGACTCACTAGGAGAGGAATGCTGTTAATTCACACGACTTGAGTGTATAAATATATATATCTGAAACTGCCAAGGGGGGGGGGAAAACCTGCAGGTCACGTGGGCTGGGTCCAACAAACCCTTCTTAGGGGATGGAGGGGACGATGGCAGCAGCGCTGCTGAGCCCTGGCTGGGGTTTATCTGATGAGCTGCCAAGGGCAGGGTGGGGATTGAAGAAGCTCAGCTGTTCTCTGCTCCGTAAGAGGATACCCCCGGCCCCTGCACGGGGCTGTTTTGTGGATATAACCAGGCAACGGGCAGCTCGGGTGTCAGCAGCCGGACCCCGATGCGCTCAGCAGAGCCCGATGGGATGCGGGCATGTGCTGGGTCCAGTCGGTGCAGGGAGAGATGCCGCTGTGCATGAACCAGGGTGGACTTTGCTCCGGTAAACAGGACTGGTGAGGAGTTATCGGCGGCGCCGCCAGCCGGGCAAGCAAAAGGCAGGAGAGTATTTGAGAGAGTAAACGTTCCGGCTGCTGGGATAAATGGCAGCGGGTCCGGTCATGGCCCTGCCCTGCTGCCGTGGCATCCCCAGCATGGACGGACCGGGCGAGTGGCTGAAGGGGGTTGTGGGGAGTGAAGAGCTGGGTTCACCTTCCCTACCCTCCAGTGACTGGGTGCTGCCTTTTTTCCTTCCCCTTTTTCCTGCCCCGAGGGCAGGGATGAAGCCAGCACCACGGCCTCGCCACCACGGCACCACCATCTTGGCAGCACCGTGGTGGCACGACGGGCTCAGTCCCCATGGTACTTAGGGACAGGTTGAAGGTACCTGGGAGCTTTGCCCAACCTTGGGGTGACCTTGGGCACCAGCAGCACCAGCGGCACCATGGGGTGCCCAGCCTGCCCAAACCCCAGTCGTCGATGGCATTTAGCAGTGCCAAACGGCAGCGCCCTCCGCACGCAGGGCTCGCTGCGGCTGTGTTTGCCCAGGGTGCAGAGGGTCCATCTGCGGTGGGGGGAGCAGTGCAGAGCGGGCACCCTGTGTGTGTGTGTGTGCCAGATCTGAAACCTGATCTCTGGGGAAAAATGTGATTCATCGCCTGAGCTGGGAACACATCCAGAGACGGATCCTGGCTCGGAGGGCGGCGGCACCCCGTGTCCACTCCTGCCTGGCACGCACGAGGTGGCTCCTTCACCCTGGGTAGGTGGGGGGCGTGTCTCAGGGTGAAGCTGAAGCAGCCCAGGTTGTGTGGGGGACATCACCTGGGGGGATTTGCCCAAGGCAAGGGGTTGGATGCCGCTGGGAAGAGCCTGATTTGCTTTGCCTCCTGCCTGAGTTTCCCCAGCTAAGAGCTGGGGGTGGTTCCCCCCTGCCTTGGGGCTCACCAGTGGCAGTGATATGGGGGTGATGTGGTGATGCTGCTGTGGGAACCAGGGCAGGAGCTTGCACTGGTGAACCCATTGTGCATCTCCCACCCACCGAGATGCCAAACCCATGTGCTGGCTGGGGGGAAGAGGTTCAGGACAGACCCTGTGAGGGGGAGGTGAGGTTGTCCAGTGGGGCTGAGGGGTTGGGAGAGGAAGAAGAGGAAGGAGAGGAACAGGAGTGCAGCTTGGGCATGTGTCCAGCTGGGCCAGGGTGCAAAGGGGGAGCCTGAAGGCATCGTCTGCCCCTCAGGGACCTTGGGAGCTCCCCAGGAGCGGGGCCAGACCCTGTCCCCAGACCACAGGCGCCGGCGGCTCCTCCTTATCAGGGTGCCAGGTCCCGCTCTGCCCCACGGTGAAGGTGCCCAAGGGAAAGTGCCCTTCCTGCCATAGCTGCTCCCAAGAGAGACACTGGCCTGGCCAGAGGAGCAGGGATGGATGGGTATAGGGTCCAGCTGCAGGGACTGAGCACTGAAGCTCCTGCCAGCGCCACCCGCTCCCACATCGTGCTCCTTTGGCTTTTATCTTTGCTCAGCCCCAGTATCAGGCTTTAAACACTTGCAGATACTGGGGGTTTAACAACTGCCTCAAGGCCGCCTGTCCCAGCAGCTCCCACGGCAGCCCCTGAGCCCGTGGGCTTCTTACAGGTGCTCCAAGCAATGCCCACCCTGGTGTGTGTGTGTGGTGTGTGTCTGTGTGTCTGGGTGTGTGTCTGTGCACAGCTTGGTGTGTGCAAACGACCAGCCCGGTGACAAGAAGTCACAGCCACAAGAGCCCTGTGTTATTCACAGCCCTGGGGCACTTGTATGATGGAGCTGCTGGGGGCTGCTGGGGGCTGATGCCTGTGAAGCAGCATTTGATGAGCATCTGGTCTTGGTGTGGGGCACTTCAGGAGGAAATCAGTCGATGTGTCCATCGCACTGAACTGGTTTAGGTGGGAGGGACCCTCAGACCCCCCAGTGCCACAGGCAGGGACACCCTCCCCAGCCCAAGGTGCCCAAAGCCTCATCCAATGTGGCCTTGAACCCTGCCAGGGATCCAGGGGCAGCCCCAGCTTCTCTGGGCACCCTGTGCCAGGGCCTCCCCACTCCCCAGGAAGGATTTCTACCTCCCAGCCCCTCTCCAGCTGCCCTCCTGCAGCTGAGGGCTGTTCCCCTGGGCATGGCCCTCCCTGCCCTGGGCACCAGCCCCTCTCCAGCCTTCTCCCTTGAATAAACCCTGTTTTCACAGCAGCGATGGCAGCGCCAGTCATGAGCACTGCAGCAAAGAGTCCCCGTGTCCCAACGATCGCTGGCAGGGTCACTGCTGCCCGGGTGCCCGTGGAGAGGGCTCGTCACTGGGTTTTTCCATGTCCCAGGGCGAGCAACAGGGAGCAGCAGCTCCGGTTCCTGTCCCTGAGGGAGGGATTTGGAGCAAGCAGCTCCTGTCCAGGGACTCAGGGGGATGGGAAGAGGCAGCCGCGGGGCTCAGAGAGGCTGGGGCAGCCATGCGAGGACCTTGTCCCGGCTGCCCGCGAGCGCTGGAGGCATTAATGAGTAATGAGGGAGCAGCCATCCTTCCCACTGCCCCGTCGAGGGGAAGGGAATGGGGGCAGAGGACAGGCTGAGCGCTGCCCAATGCACTGGCTGCACTGGGCTCGTGGTGTCCTGGCACGAGGGACCGGAGCTTTGGCAGCTGCTGATGCTGCAGCTGGTGGCTGATGGGTTTTGGCACCTTTAGGTGCAGTTTGGGATCTTCCCTTCCTGGGCACAGACACAAGGGGGGATCTTAGGGCCTGTATCACCTCCCATACACACCTCTCTACCTCCCCTCCTGCCTGCCTCTGCCTTGGCCTTATGGGAGCTGAGCTCCAGCCAGCGGCTCTCCCTGCGAGGTGCCCGGCATCCTTGTGACCAGTCTGGCTGTGTGAGCAGAAAATGAGTTATCCAGCTGGGTACCCTGGATGCTGCAGCTCTCTGGGAGTGGGTAAAGCTTTCTGGGGCTCTGCACAAAGGGCTGGTGCTTTAGGGATCCCCGAGACTTTCCTCCTCCGCCAGGACCCAGACAGAGGGAAGGCTGGCGATGACCTTCCTCTTCACCTTCCTCCTCTACATTACTCACCCTTCTCAGGAGAGCTGTCCCCGGAGGGTAACGGATACTCTCCCTCACGCTGTGGTTATTTGGACAGTGTGCTGTCACTGTGTGCAAATACATTTTTCAAACTGGTTCCACTGGCATCTGAGGAGGGGGCAAGATGTGAAAACCAGGATCTTTGTTTTGGAGGCTCAGAAGTTGGAGCCAGTGATGTAAGTCCACACAAACACCCTAACTGGGGATTAGCTCTTCCCCAGCACCGTTCTCCTCTACGTGGGTGAGCGTCACCTTGGAGAGCAATGGCATGCTTGGCCCTTGCCCTGGGAAGGAGCCTTCCCCTGGGATCAGGGAGGGGACATGGGGCATACTGGGAAATCTCTGCCTGGTTGTTCCAGCAGCCGTTTAGGTCTCGAGTCTGTGTTCAAGAGCTTGAAGGCTGGGATGAGAGGCAGAGAGGCAAAAGCACAGTGAGCTTCAGCCCTTCTGCAGGCATCATCACCCTGTATTTGGTGTCACATCCCTGTCACTGGTTCTCCTGAGCAGCAGCAGGATGCTTGAGCTTTGCCCGCTCCACTAGACACACAGTGCTGGTGCCCGAATCCCACAAGGAGATAGATGGCAACACACTGGGAAGCTAATGGGATGGACAGGCTTCTTGCTTTGTAATTTCTTCTTCTAGTCATTTCTGGTGGTTGGCAAACTCCTCTGGGCATGTGGCCAGGCCTTTGCGAGCCTCCGGGAAGGACGCAGCTTAAATGTGATGCTGCAGCTCTCTACATCATGAAACACATCCTCACACAGGGACCCAAACCCTGCTGAGCTGAGAGCGTGGAAATGCAGCAGAAACCACCCAGATTCTCACCGGGCTCACGCCCTCGGGCTCTGCTGCGTGTCCTCCTGGGATGTGTCACTGCTCCGGGCCAGGCTCTCCTGTGCATCTTGTCCCCTTGCAGCTGGATCCCGGTGGTTGCTCTCCTGAGCAACTCAGGCTTTGATGAGAGGCTTTTGAAAGCTTTTATGAGAGGCACTGCTGTTCCTGGGCCGGCTCCCAGGAGCTCTTGGCTGCAGGCAGAGGCCGGCAGAGCTACATCCAGAGGATGAACTCCCCCCTGGCCTGTGTCATTCCATTTTCAGGAGCTGATGTATTATTAGGGGCAGGACAGAGCGTGGCACAGGGTGTTTCATGGGAGCGTGTTGGTAGCAGCGGGTACGCAGCACCCAGGTCAGCTGTTGTTTGGAGAGAGCCGTGTCACCCTGGTCGGAGGTGACATGGCAAGTGTCACCCTCGTGTCCAACAGGTGAGGAACCGGTGGTGGCTGCGGGGAGAGGGCAAGGGCAGGACACGGTTGCCGGGCCCGGCTCCTCTCCTGGGGACAGGGACAGCCCCCGCCCCCCCCTTCACCCCTGTAGATCCGGCGATGACGATGCTGTAATGACTGGCTGCGGTCCGGCACGGATGTTCTGCTCCGGTTCTTTCCCGGAGGGATGAAGGAGGGAACGGGGACGGGAAATGGGGGATCCCAAGGGATGAGCGCAGCCCCCGCCTGTCCCCGCACGGCCCCACCCGAGGGACAAAGCCGGGACTCACCGGGGAGACACGTCTCGGGGAGCCCCCGGGAGTGGCCTGGAGACACCCGGTGCCGTTAAGGTCAGGGTCCCCGCACCGGGGCTGTCCCCCGCACCCCCCTTCCGCCACCGGGGCCACCTGCGGGCTGGCGGCGGAGGAAGGGGTGGGGGGCGGGGGCCGGTGCGGGCGGAGCCTCCCGCAGCCCGGCCCCGCCCCGCAGAAACTTTCCGTCGGCGCCGGGCGCACGGCGGGAGCCCGGAGAGGGGTCGGGGCTGGAGCAGGAGCCGGGCGGGCCCGGCCCTATGGGCAGCGGCTGCCGGCGGTGCGGGGCGGTGCGGGGCGCTGCCCGCCGCGGCCATGTCCGCCGGGGCTGCACCTGCGGCGGGCGGCGAGCGGGAGCCGGAGCGGGGCGGCGGCGGCGGCGGCTCGGTGTCGGAGCCCCCCGGCGGAGGAGGGCCCGGGCTGGCTCGTTGCGCCGGGCTTTCAGCTGGCTCCGAGGGCGGCGGCGGCGCAAGGACGGTGGCCCCCAGGCCGGGGCGGAGGGGAGAGGTGAGTGGCGGTGGGGGGGGGGGCGGTGGCTGGGGAGGGGGCGGTGGCAGAGGAACTGGGTGAGTATGGGGGAGTCGGGGTGGTGGCGGTGGCCAGGAAGGAGTTGGGGTGGTGGTCACAGAGGTGGCCAAGAAGGGGTCAGGGTGGTGGCCAAAGAGCACTGAAGGTGGTGGCTGCAGAGGTGGCCAAGGAGGGGTCGGGGTGGTGGCCAAGGAAGTGGCCAAGGAGAGATCGGGGTGCTGGCTGTGGAGGTGGCCAAGAAGGAGTTGGGGTGGTGGCTGAGGAGTGGCCAGAATGATGGCCAAGGAGCACTCAAGGTGGTGGCAGTGAAGGTGGCCATGGAGAGGTTGGTGTGGTGGCCAAGGAGGAATCAGGATGGTGGCCAAGGAGCACTCACGGTTGTGGCTGGAGGTAGCCAAAGCCATGTCATGGTGGTGGCCGAAGTGCTGGCCACGGAGGTGGCTGAGGAGAGTTCATGGTGCTGGGCAGGGAGAGGTAGAGGCGTTGGCCGTGGTGGTGGCCAAAGAGGGGTGGAGGTGCTGGCTGTGGTGGCAGCAAAGGTGTGCGGAGGAGGCCGGAGGACATGGTGGCTGCTGTGGCAGTGGCCACGGGAGCTGCTGCTGTGGTGGCCACGGCAGCAGGCCAGATCCGGCAGTCCCCAGTGCAATCTCGCCCCTGCCCTGAGGGCTGGTGCCGGTTCACAGGGTAGGTTCTCTCTCCGCTGAGTCAGAAGGTCACTGGGGCTGAGGGAAACCTGGAGGGACGCCAGCCGCTGCCTCCTCCTCCTCCTCCTTCTCCTCCTCCTGGGCAGGGTGTTTGCGTGCTCCAGGTGTGGCCCTTCCTGTCCTAGATATGGCCCTCGCCCCATCCAGTCTGTGGGGTGCTGCCTCCGTAGGCCAGCTATGTCCCTGCCTCCTTGAGCAGGACAGTCCTTCCCTGGAGGGTGCTGTGGGTGCCCAATCTTTGTTGCCCCATGGCCGTGCTATGGGGCCCCGTGTGCCGGGACCTTCGGCAGAGCACTGGGTGGTGGCATGCCTGGTCATGCTCGTCTCCTCGGCACGGTTGTTTTGCAGTAGTAGGTGTCCCAGCGAGGCAGCAGTTGCTGGAGGTATCATCCTGTGCAGCAGAGAAGTGCTCAGACTCTCCTGCCCCATGTTATCGGGGGACAACATCTGCGTCACGCCACTGCCCTCCCCGCTGGGCATCTCTGGCAGGGATGTCACCATGCTCTTGCCAAGGGAGAGGCCGCTCCTGAGGCACCCAAACACAGCCGGATGCTGTAGCCTGGGACTTTCTTCCTCGATTTGCCCTGGGGAGTGAATTTCCAGGCATCCAGGACTGCACACAGGCACATTTCCCGCTTGGAGAAGCTCAGGGAGATGGGAGAGGAGTGGCTGAGCTCTCTGCTTAGCAGGTCCATGGGATGCTGCCGGCACCTCCCTCCCAGCCCGCTGTGTGTGAACACTGTCTGCCCGACGCTGAAACCTGAGCAGAAAAAATGAGATGTGCCAGAGCATGTGATGTTCCTCTCCACCGCGCAGAGATGCCCCCAGCAGCTCTGCCTGCCGTCCTTTCTTTTTCCTTCTCCTTTTTTCAACCCCTCTGTTCACCAGCTGATCTCCAAAATGCAACGTCATGGCCCATCAGGGTCGCAGCATGGGGGCTCCAGCCCGCTCCCTGTGCCATCCCTCGCACGTGTGCCCCACTGAAGCAGCCCGCTGCTCGTGTCAGCCCCCCGGCACCGTGCTGCCGCTGTACCGTTCACTTAGATAATCCCCATATCCCAGAGAGCTGCGCTTGAACACCCGCCTGCTTGTGGTCCATACCGGTGCTGGAGAGCCACCCCCAGCCTCAGGACCCTTCCAATCCGGGCTGTGCTTTGGGCATCCCGCCTGGCACACGCGGGGCTGGGAGATGCCACGTTCCACCGTGGCGTGCGGCGGGGAAGCGGCAGGGGTGTGCGATGGCTGCAGCTTGCGTGCAGGGTTGAATCACTCTTCCCCACGCACACTTCCAGCTTGCAGAGCGTGCTGGGAGCCCCACCCTGCTTAACTGCCTCCGGCCTGGCTGCGGCCGCAGGACAACGCCGGCACACGCCACAGCTACCGGCATCCTTCCCCACGAGATGGCAGATGGATGGGATAACGCTTCCCTGTATGATGGGGTGTCAGGAGATGGGCTGTATCAGCCTTGCTGCTGGGCACCAGGTGGTCTTGCAGAGAGAGTTTTGGGGATTTTGTTGGTTGTTGGGGTGTTTTCCCCATTGGTGCAAATAGCTCTTGCCATATACACAACTTTACTGGGTCATTTTTTAGGCCTTTTTCTGTTACTGTGAGTGCTGAGAAGTATTTGAAAAAAAAACCCAAAACCCCAAAAACCAAGCCCAAACAACAAAACCCCACAAACTATAATACTTATGAAATCATGTAACCATTAACTTACTTTTAAAAAGAAAATTAGCTAAGTGACATAATCAGTTTTTTCTGCTATCAGACAAAAAATAGCCAACCCCCCTCCTTTTTTTTAACTACAGAAAATTATTTTTGTGTAATATATATTCATCTTCTGAGTGCCCTCATCACTGATAATCAAATGTAGGACAGTGATAGTGGAGAGGAAGCAGCTGGCAGTCTCTTCAGGGCTGCCACTGTGCAGTTGCAAAAGGTAGACAAAAACCTTTCCCTGTTCAAAGATGTAATTGCAAGACTTCTGAGCTCTGCCCCAGCCTGGGAATCTTTCTAACTATCAGCCTTGGGAAGGGCTGAGGGGGTTAGGGGGAAGATCTTCAGCAGGTCCTCTGGGCAAGCTCAGCTTTCCCCCTGTGCCTGTGCAGTGCTGGAAGCACCCAGCAGCTTCCATCACACCACCCCCCCCCATTCTCGCAGGTGGCTTTGGTCCTGGAGCAGGGACAGGGCACATCTGACTGTCCCCAGTGCATCTTGACTGATGGGGGGGCTGAGGAGGGGCCACACAGGGTCTCAAGAGGAAAGCCAACCCAAGGAGATGCAGTTTAGGAGTAGTTCCTCAGCACAGAGGGCATCTGCCTGTTCACAACCTGGGTGTCAGCGAGGTTGGAATTGCTCAGCACTGCAGTCATGGGAGCAGGAGGATGAAAGCCTTGCCACTTTGGATCAAACCCATGGGTCCATCTAATCGGAGATCCCATCTCTGGCCGCTCAAACAGCTGAGCTGTGGAGAGGACAGTGCAGTAATCCTGCTCATGGGCGAGTTTCAGGCCACCTCTCTCAGCTTTATGCCGAGCTGGGGATGGCTCCATCCTGGCTGGAAGCTGGGAGTCCTCTCCCCTGGATGCTCAGCCCCATTTGTGTGAACAGGCCCCACTGGCTGCAGTGTCCCCTTTTTATGGCTGTAGAACTCCTTGCCACAAGATAAGTCCTGTAACGGCCTGTCCTGGAGTGCGTGGTGGGTGCCAGCATCCCCAGACCATTGTATCTGTACACAGCCTGCCTGCTCCGGGCACCTCTGTGGCCCCATCCCCACCACATCCAAGCACCTTGCAGTTCTTCCCACGTTAATTCCCACCAGAACATCTGGGACCCAAGGTGGGGAGAGCAGCTGGGCTGTGCCAAGTGCCTAATGTGGAGCAAGGAATCAGCGTGGCCAGCTCCAGTTTACTCTGTGTGGCAATGTTTTCCTGGTGGAAGCTGGGAGTGAGAAAGCTGGGAGCTTTTTCTTGCTTTCTGTGAGCGCTGCCTGCAGCATCCCCGGATCAAGGCAGCCTGGGAACCCTCAGCTAAAGCTCCCTGAGCATGCAGTGCTTTGGGTCCTGCTGCCTGTGAGGGGGTTTTGTGAGTAGTAGCTTTTGGCTACTACTTCATCCATGTTGTGCAATATTCTTCTTAATTCCCCGATGAAGTAAAGGATTTGATGTTCCAGAAATATTAAATTAGGGTTGGCTTTACTCTTATTTTTTTCTTTTCCTTTCCCTTTTGATGCCAGCGCAGTCTGGCAGCAACAGATTTCCTGATTGGGGCAGCAAAGGGGGCACGGCAGTGTTAAAAATACAGCTTTAAACGCAGGTAGCTGGATGATACTGTGAGCAAGTGCTTGGTGATAAACCCCATGGGGTGGCTTTGGCGTGTGCATGGTGAGCTGGTGGCGATGTGGTGAGCTGGTAGCAGTGCAGTGAGCCGGTAGCGGTGCCGTGAGTGGTGACTGGCAGGGGCCTGGCTGTGTTGAGGACCACGTTGGCAGCATCAGGCTCGATGCTTGGAGAGGCACGTGAATCCTCGAGACAATTTGGGGTTGGGGTTGGGCTGTGCCTGCCTGTTGATAATAAGTGAGATGTAAAATTGGCCTGGACATTTGATTTCCTCCGGCCGCCGCTGTGTGACACGTGGTTTGGTGTAAACACGGGCTTTGTGTTTTAGCCCTGAGCTTCTTTGCTCGAAGGAGAGGAGGAGAGGTGTAGGCACTGCTGCCCCTCCCCACCCCCATGCCTCCCACTCCCTGGGATTGTTTCCCTGCGGTGCGTGGGAATGGATTTGGTAATCTGCACAAGGCAAAGAGTGACACTCGGCACAGGCGAGCGGCAGGAATCCCCTGGCTGGGCTGAGCTGGCACCGGCGAGTGGCTCTGCGAACAAAGAGAGGTGTGTCTGCAACCACAGCTATTCCACCTGGAGACAACTGGAAGAATTACTCTTGCAAATAACGTTCCGTAAGATCCGATAAAACTATTTCACCGGAGTCATATTTCCCTTCAGAAGGGAGGTCTCGTTTCATAAGACAATATCATCATTGACTCCAGCTCCAGCAGTGATGGGAACATAAGCCGTCGGAAGGTGAAGAGCTGGGCAGCGATGAAGTGAAAAAGCATTTCCATGCCAAGCAGGAGCTGGAGATCTGGGCTGGTCCCCGTGGCTCCTGTCGTGCATGGATTAGAAAGTAAAAGGCTTTACCCAGAGCTGGGAGCTGAGCTCCCTCTCCTTCTGTGGGCTGGAGCTGGAGCTGTCATCGGCAGAGCCGGCCGGGACGCCAGCTTGAGCAGGAAATCATTTGAAACCTCTCTGGTTATGTATTTCTGTTAATGATTGGGGATCTCAAGTGGGTTTTTGTGTTACCTTTGCCTCGCTGAGCTTTACTTCCCTGTGAGGGGAGCAAGGGCTGAATTCCTTTCTCGTTCAGGCAGCTCAACTTCTGCTCCTTGCTTGGCGACGGGATCGGGTTTAGAAAACACCAAGAGGGGCAGATAAAACCCCAGGAGGGACGGGATCCTTCCCCCCTGTGCCAGCACAGAGGGGTCCCTGCTGCCCCACGCTTGGGCTGGCTGGTCTGACCAAGGGACCGCGTGACTTAGGGACAATCAGATGTGCTTGAGGCAGTCACGCCACGATGACAAGATCTCTACCTCATAAGATTTCCCCCCCCCCAGCCCTCCCCCAGCTCCTTGCTGTTACCAGACTCTTCTCAGTGAGTAAAACCAGGGGTGGTTATGGTCCTGCGAAGATGCCCAGCCTGCAGCCAGCATGTCTTGCCCCAGTTCCCCCATCTCACCAGCTGCTCCACAAATGGGTGTCACTGGGAGCTTGCTGTGCTGGGAATTGTGTGCCAGGGAGGGGGGAACTGTGAACACTTCCCCTCTCCTACCATGCTTGGAGCCTGGCTCTGGGATGCAGAATGAGAGAAGCCATGGGGCAGCGTGGCCCATCCATGGGTGTCAGAGGAGTTTGTGTCCCAAAGCAGCCATGGGGCAGCGACGTGGGTCACTGGGGGCTGCAGGGATGCTGGATCCCCAGCTACAACAGGGCCCAAAACATGGGGCTGGAGGGGGCTGGGATAGGACTGCTGTGTGGCTCCATGTTCCCCCATGAGAGCCTTGATATTTTCGGCACGCGTGGGCTTTGCTGGGCTCCTGGGGCTCCGAGCCCACTCTGGCAGCTCCGAGGCTTGTGGCTCATTGTGGCTGGGGGCGGTGACACTTTGGTGCTGGCAGTGGCTGTGTTCGTTAGGCAGGTGCTGGCATGGAGGGCGTTTGTTTTGGGAGCGGAGGGGGAAGTGTCTTGCTGTATCTGGGGCAGTCGCAGGCTCCAGTCTCTCCTCTTCTCACAGGGAGAGACATAAAAGTGGAAATGGGGAAAGCTGGTGTGTGTGACTCCTGTGTCACCGGGGCAGGGGACGCAGCGGCACGGGCAGGCCCATGCACCTTGTTTTGGAGCAGCTGCGAGGGGCCATACATCCCGGGGAGGCCCAGGCAGTGCTGGGCAGTGGGAGGAAGCCCTGTGCCAGGCTGGAGGGGGCCCTGGACAACCCAACTGCTGCAGTTTGGGTGAAAAACCATCTCCCTGAGTCCCTGGGCAGAGCCCTCTGAGTCTGTCATGCTTGTGATTGCGTCCATGTTTAATCCCATCTGCCCCAAGGTGCAAAGGCACCTTGCCTTGACCTGGGGACAGCCCGTCATGGGAGGCAGGGAAAGGTTTCCCACTGGATCTCTCATTCCCATAGCAGCTCCAGCAGCAGACGGCTGCCAACATGTGGGGACGCAGGACCCCAGAGCCGGGCATGATCTGTGGCACAGGGCGGTTGCTGCCCTGCTGAGCATGGCTTTTGGGCAGTGAAAGGAGCCAGTGGGAAACAGAACCATCCCCGTTTCCGCTGAAGGAGACTGAAGTCCAAAGATCAATTTATTACTGATCACCTTGGGAGGTCAGGACTGAGCTGCTGGCTGACTTCAAGTTTTGTTGTTGGGGTGGGGTTTTTTTGCATTATCTCTGAGTTTTGTGCCTTTCCCACAAAACTCTCCTTCCTATTTATCCCAGCCTTTGATGAATCACCTTAGGAACACAAACACTGCCAGCAGGAGTTGCCCACCGCCTGGCCGGCTGACCCCCTCCCTGCCCTCACAGCATTTAATGTTCTAATTAAAAACCAGGAGGGAAAGCTGGGCTTCGGGGGTGGGGGTGGGGGTGGGGGAGGAGGGGGCAGGCTGCTGTGAGGCTCGTCCATGCAGCGTGGGCAGTGTGCTGCCAGCTTCCCATGTACTGCGATGCTTTTCCACTGCCAGCCCCATCTAGCTCCATCCTTGCAAAACCCTGTGCAGCTGAAGCAGGGTCCAGAGTGGGGAGAAGGTGGGGTGCACCCAGGGAGGGCATGGGAAGGGGATGCCGGCAGTGTGGGCTGCTGGGAATGCTGGTATCCCCATGGTTCACCTGGCTGTGACTTGCTCCAGAGACAGGAGTGACAGTGGAGTGGGTGACAGGGGGTTAACATCCACCTGTGGGCATGTGGATGCTCGTCCTGAGGTTGGGAAACCGGCCGGACCCAGCCTGCGTACTGGGGCAACATGCTGCAGCCTTGGGAATCCTGTTCTAGCCTTGGCCGTGCTGTGCCGGGTTTGGCCGGGGTGTCCCCGTGGGGCTGAGGACCCCCCCAGCACCTGGGGGAGGCGGGGTGTTGTAGCCTCGGATGTGCTCAGGGCAGAGCAGTAATGGCAGCTTGGCAGAGGGTGGCAAACCCCAGGGGAGCGGGGCGGGAGGCGAGCGCTGCGCCAGCCTGTCCCCATGTTCGGTGACTGGGGGGAGGAAGGGGGTCTCCTTTTGCCCCCCTCGGCCTGGCTGCGGCACCCACGCATCCCTGCCGGAGGGATGGAGCCGGGAGCGTGCCGTGGGAGCCGATGGGCGATCCGATGGGCGATCCCAGCAGGCCCCTCCTCTCTGCCTGTACCATTGGCTCCGGCACAGCCGCCTGCGAGAGCTGAGCTCCTGCGGAGCCGGAGGGATGAGAGCCGGTGGCTGAGAGCGCTCCTCACCCGGGGCCACGCCGGAGCCCGCTCGGTTCGGCCATGTAGCGCCCCGGCCTCCTCCACCCGGCCGCGGTGGAGGGCGAGAGCGGCCTCATGGGCAACGCGCACCGCAAGAGGAGCCCGGCGGGCACCAAGGCCGGCTCCTCCTGGCCCTTCGGCCGCGCTGGGAAGCCCAGGGCAGGTAGGGGCGATGGGGCTGCTTGGGGAGGGGCGGCGGGGGCGCTCCCAGCTCGGTGCTTTTTGAACCGGGGGGGTTGCGCCAGGAAAGTTTGCTGCCTCTGCTCTTCCCCCTCCCTCCAAGTCCGGCGTGGGGCTGAGCAGGATCTGAGCTGCCGTGGGGCCGGAGGCTTCAATCTCCCCCGTCTTCCTCATGCCAGGGGGGCAGAGGGGGGATCCCAGGGACCGGAGCTGGGGGTAGAACCCCCGACTGCACACGGGGGGTTGTGCTGACATGCCAGGGGCCAGCCACTGGTTCGCCTGTGCTCTCCGGACGGGGGGTGATCTGCTGAATTAGCTACTGATTTGTTCTCCTAAGCGGCACCCCAGCAGTAGAACAGGGACATGGGGCTGTGGGTGTTGCCTCCCTCTCAGCCTCTGCTCCCAGCTGATGCCTCGGTTTCCCTTGCTGTGCCCCAGGGAGCCGGGAGCCTTCGCAGAGAGCACCAGGCTGCTCCTGGCTGCGTTGGTCCCGTGCAGCTTGCCTGCCTTGCTCTGCCTCTGTCTGTCTGTCTGTCTGTCTATGCACATTCCGATTTCTTTTGGCTCTGCAGAGACAACCGATAAGCCCAGGAGGAGGCAGGGGGCAGGGAAGGCTCTTTTCTGAGGGGAAGAGGAGCAGGGAAAAGTGTCCCACGCCAGCCTGGACACATGTGTCTGAACTATCAGCCCTGTCGGGTGCCTGGTCCAAGCAGGCTCCTTCTGTGGTTCCTTGGTCAGAGCAGGGTGGGGAGAGCAGGGAAGGTCTCCCAGTAACGCCATCACCATCCCGGGGCTACAGATTTACCCGCTGATGTCGTTAAACCGTCTCTGTGTCCCCAGACTAGCCTGAGTTGGGGAGAGAACTCGATGGGTGTGTGGGCAGGGGTCTGGGGTCAGTGGGAGTGGGGTTTGTGCGTCTGTGGGTGGGAACCAGGTGGTTCTCTCCTGCCAGCCCTGTGGGATCCTCAGCCCCACTGTCCCTCCTGCCTTTGGCTGTCTCCTTTTACAGTCAGCAGCTGCCCAGGCATGGCGAGCTGAGCTGTTTGTGGGGTAAACAGGGTCCAGATTCAACCCCCCTCACAGGCTTGGGCAGCGACTGTGACAAGCAAAACCACCCTGGAGAGGTGAAAGCTGGGCTGGGGAGACCCTCTAGGTGCAGGGGGAGAGGCTGCTGCATCCGCGGGGTACCTGGGGAAACTGAGGCAGCAGCTGTTCTGCCACTTGCCCATGGCTGCACAGGGATGGCATCTCATCACTGCAGGCTCTCTGCTGTCCCTCTCTCCTTGCTGGCTGACTGCGCTCTCCTTTCCACCTAAGTCGTTCGTCCTCTTGTCACAGTCCCCATGCACCTGGGCACTGCTGGCAGCCACCAGCACGCTGTGTGGTAACAGAGCTCCTGCTCTTCTCTGGCTCTGCCAGACGCCGTCCCTTTGCCTCCAGCCTGTATTGCAGCGGTGCAGGCGATGGGGTGAGCCAGCTCTCTGAGAGAGGTGGTTTGGGGGCTCCTGTGAGCATCACTGGCGCAGTCCTTGCGCTGCTCCCAGTCGGACCTCCGTCTCCTCTCCATCCCTCCCCACTGGGCTTGCGTTGCCCCTTGCTAGTCCCTGAACCGTGACCTGGGGTCTGGGGGGGTCGTGTACCACGCCTGATGCCCTTCCCCAGGGCTGGCTGGGAGAAGCCTTGCTCTGTTTCGAGTGCTCTGGAATGGGTGTGATGGGGGACCGTACAGATCCCCGGGTCGTCGCTGGGATCAAAATCCGTGGGGTGGAAGGTGCTGAGAAAACATGGGACGAGTTGTGTTTGTTCTCTGCTGCGGCTCCATGGCAACGGCGCGGCTGCCACAAAGCAAAAGAATTTGCATCGTGTTGCTTCAGCATTTCGGAGGGCGCAGTCGGGATCACCGGCTGGGGGCAGGGTGCGCAGCACCCGCTGGACAGGTCCCCACAGTCACTCTCATCTTGCCCCTGGCCTTCACCGAGACCCTGGGTGCTGCTGGATTTTGGGGTTAAGGGTTAATTGCATGTCACAGGCAACTGGATCGGTATTCCCTAGTTCTCATCTCTCCATCCCCGGCTGCTTGGGAGTAACAGTTTGATCCCACCATGCCAAGTGCTGGCAGTTCAGGCATCAGCAGCTGTCTTTGTGCTTGTGCCATACATGGGGCGATGTGGGCATCCGCTGCCTTTGGATCCTGAAGGGCCAGCACAGTGGTCCCCAGGGACAGGGTTTCGGGACAGGAGACTCGGGACAACATCTGAAGACAGCTGGGATTGCTCTACCTGCTGCAAACCCCCTCCCTGTGGCCTTGCTCTCTGCCTGGGCCTCCCAGCTTCACCAGTGCCGAATCCATAGGTCCCCATCGCTGTGACGCGGTGGGGCCTGGCCTGCTCTGGGGTGTAATCCCTTGCCTCTGTTCCCCAGGCTCATCGCAGCGGGAGCTGCTGGGGAAGGTCCTTGAGCAGCGGGGAGACTGAAGCCTCTTATCGCCTCCTTATCGGGACAGCCCTGCTGAGTCAGGGTGCAGGAACGTGGCGGCCAGCCAGGCTGCGCCCCACAGAGTCAGTGGGGATACAGCTGCATCCGGCACGGGGCTCCTTGGGTGTGGGGTCCCCTGGCACCGCATCCCTGTAAACGGGTGCTGAGACAGGTTGTGGGGGCAAATGGCTGGGGAGACATGCAGGTTTGGGGTAGGGGGTGACCCATGGCCACGATGCTCGCTGGCAGCAGGTGCCTGCCCTAGCCAGGGGCCTGGTGGTGGAGGCTCTCAGTAGCCCCTGCTCTTGCTGTGCTGCTCTGGGGTGGGCTGAGCCACTCTGGGCGTCTTTTCTGCTTCACAGCCGCTCTGCGTGCCAGACCCACGCTGAGCCGGCTCCACAAACAGCCGGGGAGGGGGGAGCAGATAAGGGCGGGGGCCCATCGCGGTGGGGGATGCGCTGAGATTCACACAGGCACCTTCTCCAGGCCTGCCGGACTTGCCTGCTGGCATCCTGCTGCCGGCTGGGAGGCCTGAGCCCTTCTTGTGCCCCCTCCTGCTTCTGGAGCGGAGCCGGAGCAGGGAGGAGGTGATCTGCGGGTGTCCCGGGCAGGCAGCCGCCTCCAGCGCTTGGCTCCGACATGCTGTGCCGTGCCCACTTGGCAGGGGCCCAGTCACCGAGAGGCAGGGATGGGACCTGCCGTTCTGCTGCTGGTTATCCCTTCTCTCCCCACCAGCCCCCATTTCGGAGACAGCCCCAACCCTGTCTGACATCTCCTCTCCCATCTCCCCATATCCCACATCGCCGTGTCTGCCTCCATCCCTGTGGAGGAACCTTGGAGCTTCCTTGCTGCCTCCTGCCAGTGCTGCCGAGCGCAGGTTGAGCGGGCAGGAGCAGGGCTGGGTGCTGCCTGCAGGATGGTGGATCCGTGTGCTCGAAAAACCTGCAAGGTCTTGTCCCTAATCCATCTCCTGTACTTGCTCCTGCGTGGAGCCAAGTTCTTGCTGCGACGGGCACACCTTGCCATTTACAGAGCACCCCCCGGTACTCTGCGAACATGCGGTGGGGACGCAGCCAGCTCCCAGCACCCGTGGCAGGGAACCACGCAGGCGCTGGGAGGTGGAGGAGAGGACACCGAGGGAAGGTGAAGCAGGGCTGTAATAAGCTGTGGACTTTGGCATAGCTCTGGGAAGGAGGAGGTACTGCTGGTGGCCTGTCCCTGATTGTACACGCCACCTCCACGGCCCTGCGTGGCTCCTGTGGCTTTGCCAGCCACCCTCTCCCGCCTCACACTCCCCATCTGGGCCATTCCTGCCTGGATCCGGCTCTTGGCCCGGCATAGCTGTTATTTACCTTCAAACCTGTTTGGTGGCTTCTCCAGGGAGGGGACGAGCGCAGGGTGGGGATGGAGGACGGAGCCTGGCCAGGCTGCAACAAGGGCTGAGGATGGGAGTGGGGCACATCAGGGTGGGCCTGTCACCCTCTGCGGTGCTGGGACACCTCCCCCCCCATTCTGTGGGCTGCTGCAGACCCTCGCCCAGAGAAGGGGAGATGTCGCATCTCACTGTGTGGGCTGCCTGTGGGGCAGCAGCGAGGTCAGGGCCAAGTCGGCTGCGGTGCAGCCCCGCTGCATGGCCAGGGCTGCCCCGGCCATGGGAGCAGCTGTGGTGGGAAGCAGCCAGCCAGGCTGGCCAGATAGCAGCTCTCCCCACGGCTTCACCCCACCGTGGCTCCTTTGCCGGGGCCCGCTGGCTCCCTGGGGTGATGCAGTGCAGTTCTCCGTGCTGTGCTTCAGAGGAAGGAAAACGGCCCAAGTTTGTTTTCCCATTTGAGATTAATTTTCTTTCTGCCTCTGCGTGGGATCGTGTTTGAGAGCCGAGCCAGCAGTGCAGAGCGCCTTGTGTTTATTTGCTTTGTGGAGATGTTTTCCTGGCCGAAGCCGCAGCCCCCGCGTGAGGCTGAGGGCAGGGGGCTGCGTGGCCAGAGCCACGGTAAATATTAGTGTGCCCTTATCCTGCCTGGAGAGAGCACTGGGCCCACAGCGTGTCCCAGGGCACAGATCCTGTGCTGGGGAGCGAGGGTGGCCAGGCTCGTTACCTCCATCAGGGCTTCAAGGAAGTTCCCCCCAGACTTCCTTGCCAGCTGAGGATTGGGGAGTGGAGGTGAGTGTCAGGTGCCTCCCAGAGCGCGGGAGCTGGGTGCTGAACCTGAGTATGGGGGCTCTTGTGCCCGTGGCAGAGGCTGTGGGGAGTGCTGGGTGCTCCCTGGGGCTCTCGGGGCTGGGGTTCATGGTGCTCCCTGTTGGCATTATCCACACTGAGAGCAACAGTGGCGAGTGCCACGTTGCCCTCCCCAGCACGGAGGGGCAGAGTGGTCCCCAAGCTGTCCCCAAGGCTGAGTGTGTGCCTGGGAAGTGCTGTCCATCGCCTGGGAGCAGCACGTGGTGGGAAGGGACCCCAAAGTGGTGAGAGAGCATCGAGCCCATGGGGCAGGAAGTCTTCTCGCTGCCTTCTGCACTGGCCTGGCTGCCTGGAGGTGAGATCTCCATCCCACCAGGCAGGAGGATGCACGGAGGGAGGTTTTCCTCCCCTTCCTCCCCTGGGGACCTCGCAGCCCCTTTCATCCCTCCTGCCAGCTCCCCCTCCTCCCCATTTTTCTCCGGTGAGTCAGTGGAAGGGGCGGGCAGGGATCTGCGCTGCCTGTTCCCTGCCTCCTGCCGCAGGACCTGCTGCTGCACAGGGAGAAGACAAGTCAGGGCAGTGCTGTTGCAGGCAGAGATGGATGTTTGCAGCTGAGTCCAGCCAAGCCCGCTGCTTGCAGGAGGCAAGGAGGGGGGACGGGAGCCCATGTTTCCTCCTCCAGCTTCACCCATGAGCAGCATCAAGGCTAATCCAGCCCCAGGAGGGAGCTCAGCCAGCACTGTATCCTGCCTGCAGCATCACTGGTCCAGGGCCGCACAGCCACAGGGCCTCAGGGTCTCAGCTCCAGTCTCTGCCCAGTGCAGCCGCTCCCATGCCCACCCCAGTGCCCTCCAGCCAGCACAGAGCAGAGCTGGCAGAGCTGAAGGCAGGGTGTCTGGGCTTCCCTGCCCATTTGTCTCACTCCGCCTTGCTGTGGGGATGCTTTGCTCCCTCCAGACCATCCCTGACCCTGGATGTGGCAGATACCGGCTCTGAGGCAGGAAGACTGTCCTTGAGAGAGTAGCTGGCCCTGGGAAGCCTCCGGCTCCTTCTCTGGGAGGATCCCAGTGCCACGTGCGGACGAGGCACATGTGTCAGCTCAGCACCGCCGAGCCTGGAGGGGACAGGGCGATCCAGGGTGCGTTGCAAGGAATGCACAGGGATGGGATGCCAGCTCCATCGGGCGTGTTGCTACTGGCACCGGCTGCAGCTGCATCGGCTTCCTTGGCCCACCGATCCTGCCGCAGGATCAGGCCTTTCTCCCTCCCAATTTTGCCCCTTTCCCAGTCCCTTTTGCTGCAGGTTTTGTTGTGTGTGTCGGCAGAGCTGGGGTGAGGCTGTCTGGGCGAGGAGGACGTGGTAGCTAAGGTCACAGGCAGTGGGAGGAGAAGTGGAGGCTGCTCTTTGCACGCTGCCACGCTCCCCAGCGTCAGCCCTTGGCACGGAGCTCCTGCATAGCCGGCTGGGCAGTGGCTGCCGCATCCTGCCTGGATTATCCTTTGGGTGACTGCGGCTGCCTCCTGCCCCAAGCCTCAGAGGTGTCCTGCTCAGGGCAGTGACACGTGCCTCCCTGGGTGAGGGACAGTCCTGAGGCCCTTCGGGTCTTCACAGGGGCTGGATACAGGGTGAAGGAGCAGGGATGGGCTGTCTGCTGGCACCTGGAAATGTCCTTATGGCCCCGAGCAGCAGCTTCCATGCATGTTGCCATCAGCAAACCCACAGGGCTGAAGCTCAGCCATTCCTGGGCCCTGTTGGCAGCGCTGGGAGGGGACAACTGTCCCCCTTTACCCATGGGGCCTAACAGAGTGGCTGGTGCTGTGCAAGAGGGGTCCTGGGTGCAGCTCTATCCATGTGGGTAGAGCTGGATGTGCCATCCCAGAGAGCTGAATCCGGAGTCACTCACTCTGGGCTGCCCCTGTCAGCTGGGGCTCGTGATGGGCTGCTGGGAGGGGAGAGGGCAGCGCTCAGTGCAGCACGTGGCTGCCCACTTTGTGCATCCTCAGCCCTTTAATTATGTCCTGTTTCCACTGTGAAAAGAGCCGGGGAGCGTCTGCCTGCAGCTGCCGGCACCTTCTGGGTGAGCGTGTGGGCAGCAGGGCCAATCCTGCCCGTGCTGGAGGCAGGGTGCTGGGTTACATGTAGCAGGGTCTGCAGGGTGCTGGGTTACATGTAGCAAGGTCTGCTGCTTGTATTTGCTGGTACAGGCACGTAGGAGATGCAGGGGAAGAAATCCTCACTGAGGCTGGAGCTGCGGGGCTGGGGACACTGGGGTGCCTGTTGCAAGGTCACAGTGTCCTTGGACTGTACATTCAGTGCTGGGGTCTGGTGGGACCCTCACTTGCTGCTCCATCTGCAGCAGCCCATGCAGGGGCAGGAAGGTGTGATAATCTGCTTCTGGCTGGTACGAGGGTGGTAAATGCAGGGAGCTCTTCACATTTTGGGGCAAAACGCCCAGAGATGGGAGGGATGGAGTTCCCTGAGGTGTGGGATGCCAGGGCTGATGGACAAGGCAATTCCCCTTCTGCCTGCCCTGGCTGCTTGCCGGATGGTGCAGGGCTCCCCAGGACTCACTGCCCCCGAGCACGCAGCTGGGGTGGGGATGGGTGGGCATCAGTGTCACAGCCTGCGCCAGTGCCTGACCACCCAGCAGTTCTGCCCCTGCCTTCCTGTGTCCCCCCACAAATCCTTCCAGCTGCTGGAGCTACTGGTTAGACTGGTCTGAGACGTTGTTCTCCCCCAGATCTTGTGACCGTGATGTAACCATGCTGGATGCCCTGTCCCTAAGGACAAATTCCCTTTGCCCAGTGATGGCTTGTGTCCCCCTGCTGTGGGCTGAGCCGTGCTGGGAGTGGGGCTCTCCCTGTCAAGGCTGGAGGGGCAAAGGTGGGCACCAGGTCCTGGGATGTGCTGGGGGCAGGTGAGGGGGGAATGCTGGCACTGTTGGCTGTGCTGTGCCATATCCCAAGGGCTGGTGCTTGACAGAGGAAAAGCCTCCCAGCTCCTCCCAGTTGTGGAAAGGAGCAACTGGTTTGCAGCGCATGCTGTGCCTGGCAGGGAGCAGGCAAGGAGGGTCCTGGGGGTTCCCAGGAGGGACAGGGGAATTGGGGAAATCCTGGCCCTGAGCCCAGCAGGACGAATCCCTGCCAGCCGTGGCGTGTGCGTGGGAGGAGGTGGGAGGGCTGGGGACGAGCAGGGAGGCCAGAGGAGGAGCGACCGAGGAGCTCGGTGGGCGCAGCTGGGGCTGTCCCCTCCTGCCACCGCACAGCCATCTCCGTGGTCAGGCTTCTCCCCGGCTCAGGCAGCTGCGCTGGAGCCTCTTTGCCCGGTCCAGCATCCTCTTGCTGTGCGGATGAGGACAGAGAGAGGGAGCTGGGGATAACGGGCATCCGCCTTGCCGGCATTCGACTGGGCGACAGCCGCCCCAGCACAATAGGACGGCTTCCGTGGGGGGCATCGGAGCCCCCTCTCCCGCGGGGAACAGGCTCCTCTCCCAGCCACCATGGTGGTTTTCATGGGCAGGAACCTCTCCTCGCTTCTGGCTTTCTTCAAGAAGAAGGGTGAGTGAGCGGGGAGGAGGGAGCAGCACCTTGTCCTTACACAACCCCTGGTGCCAGGACCCCCACCTGCCCCCCCACCCCGGGCGCTCGCCCACCCGCAGTGGGGCAGGGGCAGGGGGGCTGCCACCCCAGGGGGAGGGCAGAGGGAAGGTCACCCCGGCGCTGGCCTCGTCTGTTGGGAAGTTAACAGAATAAATCACTGCGTTCCTCTCGCCGGAAGGCGGCTCTGAGTGGGGGGGTGGGGGGTTGGGAGGTGAGGCGGGGTGGAAGGGGGAATGTTGGGCGAGGGGCTGCCAAAATTGTGGGAGAAAAGGGTTTAGGGAAAGGGAACCATGATGGGAGGGAGGGGTCTGTGGGTGTCCCATGTCCCCTGTAAGGACTCTGGCCCAGTGCTGGGGTCCCCGGCAGTGCCAGGCGCTGGCCTGGCCGTGCCCCCGGTGCCTGCTCGCTGTGCCATGGTGCCGGCGGAGGCAGAGGCCGGCGAGGCGGCATGGCGCGGCAGGGCGGGCTGGCTCCATTGTTCGGGGCCTGCTCCTTTGTGCTCCGGAGCGCGGCTGCCTCGCTGTCTGCCCAGGCTGGCTGGGAGGGGACAGGCTAGATGGGGGACAGGGGATGGGTGCGTAGTGCCGGTGATGCTGAGCAATGGGGGCTGGTGTCCCCCCCGGGGTACTGCCACCACTCCTGCCTGTTTCCTGAGCTCTCCCTTCCCTTCCTGAGCCTCAAGTTGTTGTTATTCCAGGCAGGGAAGAGTTTGAGGCTTGATGGCAGGCAGCAGCGGCAGGCAGGGCTGCACCCACTGTTCCCTGGCTGGGCAATGCCAGGCACAGCACCCAGCAAAGGCCTGGAAGTGGTCATGGGCACCCTAGGGTGCTGACAGGGCTCTGCAGGGAAAGGGGTGCAAGACGGGGGAGCATGGCAAGCCCCATGCTGACTGTGGTACAGCATGGAGGGCAGGTGGTTTCCAGCACCTGGGGGGCTGGCAGGGGGATTCAGCAGCCTCTGGGGCCACTGTGCCAGGCTATGCCTCAGTTTCCCTAACTGGCTTGTTGTGGGGTGGGTCCCTGCTCCTGGGGTGCTTTGTAAAGCCTGGGGATGATGCAACCCTCCAAAGAGAAAGTCATCGTCTTGTTCTCCTCGTTTATTTCCCCCCTCCCGCTGCCCCTTCTGCACTGAGCTGCCCACAGCCCCGTGTCGCTCACTGCTTCATTTGCTCCTAACGAAGGGGCTGGGGAGAAGGAAGGGGGTGCTGTGCCCCCCAGCTCCTCTCTGAGCGGTGGGGAGAAAACCCTGCAGCTTCATGATGGAGGCAGCCTGCCTGTTGTTATCGACTGGCCAGGCAGCGCTGTGGGGCACGATCACTCGCATGGTGTGATGAGGAGGAGAAGGTCATCCCAGGCCAGCTGTCATGGCCCAGTGCTTCCCCCATCTCCCTGGGGCCGCATCCTGCAGGGTGGGACCATCGGTGGGATAGTCCATGGTGTCCCCCTGGCCCCCTGAGCCAAACTGACCCCCTCTGTCTCCGCAGGCACTGCCAAGGGTGATGCTGAGAAGCGGCTGAGCGTGCAGTACACCCCGGGCGAGGAATGTCCCGACAACGTCTTCTTCCCCAGCACCCGGCCACCGCACCTGGAGGAGCTGCACAACCAGGCTCAGCAGGGACTCAAGTCCCTGCAGCACCAGGGTAGGTGTCCCCAGCCCCGGGGTGGCCCAGGGACGGGGTGGAGGACGTGGCCAGCCCCAGCTCCTGGCTGGCTGGACCGTGGGGGCGGCGCGATGGGGCTGACCGGAGTTCAGTGCCGGTGCTGGCAGCAGCGGCTGGGGGGTGTGCAGGGCACACCGTGGGACTCGGCAGATTTTTGGTGGCTTTCCTGGAGGGATTGACCCCCTCTTCCCTCTGCAGAGAAGCAGAAGCAGACCAAAAGTGCCTGGGACCACGGGGACACCACCAGCCTCCAGGTGAGCCTTACTGAGAGTCAGCTCTGCCCCGTGGCACTCTCAAGGTGCCCTGGGGCCATGGGGACATGGGGTGGCCTCTCTGTCCTCCCCCTGGCTGATGTTTGGGGGCTGGAGGCAGACGAGGAACTGCAGGACAGTGGCTGGGGGCATTTTTTGGGTGGGCTGTGTGTCCCTCGGTGCCATCCCTTTTGCCCCCTGATGAGCAGCTGTCCCTTTCTCTGTCCTTCAGCATGTCCTCCTGCCTTGTGGGGCTCTTCCCAGGCCCCCCCCCCCATACCTCCATTGCCCCGCTCCCACCCCACCAGTGTCCCTTGGCAAGGTGGGGTGATGGGGTGGTGCAACAGGGACCATCGGTCATATCCAGCCCCGTGGCCAGGCCCCTTCCTGGCTGCCGACAAGGAGAAACTCCCACTCTCTTGGCTGAGCCGGGGTTTGCCGCTTCCGGGGGCTCTGACCCTGCTGGCAGCGCTTCACCCTCCCGTGTTTGCTCAGGCCGCTGTCCCAGCTGGCTCTCGGCCCCCTTAACCCCTTGGAAGCAGGGGGGCCCTGCGGGAGCCCACAGGCAGGCAGGGCCAGGGAGGAGCAGGCCTGGCCCAGGGCAGTGTGGCGGAGGGGTTGAGTGGTGGTTCGTGCTGATGTATCTCATCCTGACCTCTGCCTGTGCCAGGAGATGCATTAGAGGGATGGGGGGGACGACACTGAAAGCCATGCTTGTCATGGCACTGTGCCACCAGCTGTGCTCAGGAGGCACGTGCGTGTTTTGGGTCCCCAGTGCAGCTGCGTTGCTGCCTGCCTGTCCCTCATGCCCCCCTGCCACAGCCCCTCGCCCCCCACTCAGCCTGAGCAGCTCCTCCATCCCTGGGGTGCAGCAGGGCTGGGCACAGCTAGGGGCCCGTTTTTGGCTTGTCACAGTGGTGAGGCTGGCGCATGGCTCAGGTGCTGCTCTGGTGGGCCAGACCCCAGCTTGCCTGCTTTGCGGGGGGCTGCGAGGCCAGGCAGGGTCCCTGGGGCTGGTCCCAACCCTGCTCCTGGTGGGAGGACTCTGGATGCCGGCGTGGCTGACTCAGCCTTTGGCCCTAGGAGAAGCTTTTGTCTCGGCAGCACTGGGCTGCGGAGTCAGTTTGCGGGCGGCGAAGGGGCCTGGTGGGGGCCAGGGCAGCTCCTTTCCTGCAGCCTGGGGTCTGCCTGAGCCCACTCTCTGCCTTCACAGTCCTGCACATCCTTGGAGGATGACAGTGTGTCCTTCCGGAGCCGGGCAGCCTCCTGTACCACAAACAGCACCTCTGAGGACGCCCTCTCCATCCGCTCCGAGATGATCCAGCGGAAAGGTACTTGGCTGGGGGGCTGCGGGGCCAGGGAACGCAAGCCAAAGGGGAGATGAGGAACCTGGCAGGAAAACTGGGGGGCTTCTGGGCTCTGAGCTGTCGTGGCCGTGAGCCAGTGTGGGGATTTGAGGGCCCTTGGAGGGAAGAGAGCGACGCTGAGTCAGAGGGTTGGGATGGGGCTGGGTGAGGGGGACGGACGGTTGGACACACACCGTCTCCACCCTGCTCAGACCGCACGGCTCCTTGGCAGCTGCTGGTTCCTCTCCAGGCTCTGCTGAGAGCCTGAGGCTGGCTTGTCCCAGACAATCTCTGGCAGCAAGGAAGGCTGCTGGGGCCGCCCAGGCCAGAGTCCCCCTCACACCAGCCGGACCTGCTCATGCCTCTTGCAGGTTCCACCTTCCGACCGCACGACTCCTTTCCCAAATCCTCGGAGAGGGCTGGCAAGAAGAGAAAGGAGAGGAGGACAACAGTGCTGGGCATCCCCCAGCATGTCCAGAGGGAGCTGGGTAAGCATCGGTGGCAAGGGAGGGGGGTTAGGATCCTCAGCTCTGTTTGGCCTGGCTCGGTGCATTTGCCTTGGGATCACCCTGGGTTTGTCTCTTCTGGCTGTCAGGTCTCAGGAACAGCCGGGAAGCCAGAGGACACCCTGATGCTGATGGACAAGCGCCGGCGGGGCGCGGTGGCAGCCAGGCGCCGCAGCTCTTGCTGAATGGCGGGCAGGTCTCCGGCGACGCCATCCGCATCCCCACCATCGATGGGAAAGTGCAGACGCTGCCTGTCCCCGGGGGCGCCCGCGTCTGCCTGGGAGCCTTGGAGGAGGCAGATGCGGCCCTGCAGAAGCACATCAACCGGGTTTATTACGATGACATGTTGCTGGGGAGGAAGACGGCGGCCAAGCTGTCGCCCATGGTGAGGCCGAAGTCACTAGCCGTGCCGGGCATGACCACCAATGCCACCCCCCCAGAGCTGCTGAGCCCCGTCATGTCCATCTCGCCCCAGGGCACCTACATGTCCAAGATCATCCCCAATGCCATCCTACCGCCCATGGTGGATGTGGTGGCCCTGACGCGCAGCAGCGTGCGGACACTGAGCCGCTGCAGCCTGGTGTCATCCAGCCCGGCCTCGGTGCGCTCCTTTTCTCGCTTCTCAGAGCACGGCACCCGCAGCCGTGAGCCCTCCTCCTCTAGTGACAACTGGAGCCACTCGCAGTCCACAGAGACCATCGTCTCCAACAGCTCCACCATCTCCTCCCAGGGTGGCTCTGACCGCCGGCAGCCTGAGGCAGGGCCGTGCAGTGGGGCGGATGCCATAGCTTGCTCTGACACCGACCAAGTCAGCATCTACAGCTCCAACAGCTTCGCCAGCTCCTGCTCCAAGCCTGTTGCTGGCCCCACGCCTGTGGTCCCTGGGCTCCTGGCCGTTGGGGGTAGCAGTGGCCGGGCATCCCCCGCCTACAGCACAAGCAGCCAGGCAGAGGGGTCGGACACAGCCAGCATGGCCAGCGAGCGCTCCTCCACTCGCAGTGTCTCCCTCAGGAAGATGAAGAAGCCCCCGGCCCCGCCTCGCAGGACCTTCTCACTACACCAGAAGGCCTCAGGGGAGCCCAAGGTGCTGGGGCTGCCCCCCAAGCCTGACCGGCGGTCCCAGCGGGACAGCAGCTCGCCCTGGGTCCCACACCCTGAGCCCTTCAGCCCCACGGCTGAGGATGAGGTCTTCTCCCCATCATCACTGAGTGAGACCAGCAGCCTCCGCTCTGAGAGCCTGGCCGGCACCGGCTCCCCCAAGGCCTCGCGAGGTGGCCCCGGGGTGACAGTGGTGCTGATGGAGCCCCAGGCTCCGTCCAAGTGGAGCTGCCCGGATGGGTCTGACCGCACCATGTCCCCCTCCAGCGGCTACTCCAGCCAGAGTGGGACGCCCACGCTGCCCACCAAGGGTCTGGGACCCCCGTCCGTGTCCCCGGGCAGGGCTCAGCCCCAGAAGCCAGACCGGGTCTGCTCCCTGCAGTCACCTGCGCTCTCCGTGTCCTCCTCCCTCACCTCCATCTCCTCCTCAGCCTCAGACCCGGCTCCCCCTGACACGCTGCCCTGCCGCTCAGACCGGTTCATCATCCCGCCGCACCCCAAGGTGCCCGCTCCCTTCTCCCCACCACCCACCAAGCCCCAGCAGCCCACAGCGCCTACTGGCCCCCTCCTCCCCTCGCCAGATCAACCAGCACCCAGCACTGCCAGCCCAGAGCCCTCGGCCAAGTCCAGTGGCAAGTCTCCACCGCCATCACCGCCACCTGCCTACCATCCGCCTCCCCCACCGGTGAAGAAGGTGGAGGAGAGCCCGCAGGCCACCAGTGAGGTCCCCCCTGATGCCACGTGGCCCCCACCGCCCCCGCCCACTCCTGAGGAGCACGACCTGTCCATGGCAGACTTCCCCCTCCGGATGAAGCCTATCTCTCCAGCCTGCCTGATGCTGCACCGGCTCCGGCAGCTGGGCAGAAAGCGGCAGCGAGCCTCGGGGCTGCGTCTTCCTCATTCTTGGCCGCCGTCTCCTCACGCAGCCAGCAGCAAGGCCCACCGACTGGGGCACTGCAGCCGCCATCTCCTGCCAAGCCCGCTCCCGAGGCCGCCATGGCCCCGCCGCCACCACCGCCTCTCCCACCACCATCAGCTCTGGCTCTACCGCCCCAAATCAGCCTTAAAAGGCGGCCAATGGCCCCATGGTGGATGCCAAGAAGGAGCCAGCATCACGCAGCAAGAGCGGCCCGGTACCCAAGGAGGACGCCAGCCTGCCCATCGTCACACCCTCCCTGCTGCAGATGGTGCGGCTCCGCTCTGTGAATGTGGAGCCGCCCGGCGGGGCAGGTGCTGGTGCTGAGGAGCGACCAGCACCCCAAAAGCCTGTCCGCAGGTCCCTGTCCACACGGCAGCTCCCTCCTGCCAAAGATGCGGTGCCTTCGAACCAGCTCCACCATGCCGTGCATCTCAAGGCAGCCGCCTTGTCCTCTGGTGAGGCTGCTGAGAAGCTGCCGGGCAGCAGAGTGGCTCTGCCCGGCCCCGAGGCCCCTCCTGAGGACGGCCAGCTCTCCCCCAGGCACAAGTCTCCAGCCTCCACCGCCAGCTTCATCTTCGCCAAGAGCTCCAAGAAGCTGGTGATCGAGACGCCCTCGTCCCCTGAGGTGCAGGCTGACCTGAAGAGGACCTTGGTGGCCGAGCTGAAGAATTTTTCAGGGCAGCGCTCGGCACCCGCAGCCCCGCAGGGCCCCGACAAGGCACAAGCCCACCGCAAACCCAGCAAGATGCCTCCTCCGGTAGCCAAGAAACCTTCTCTCGGGCCAGGGCCAGCACCTTCCCCCCTGAGCCCCAAGGCACCAGGGGCTGAGGCGCTGGGCTCCCCCGTGCTGGATGGGAAGGCCAAGGCAGCACCAGTGGACAAGAGCAGGACTAAGAGCGAGCTGTCAGGGACGGCGACCTCGGGGATGGAGGGCAGGAGCGCCGCGGAGCCGACGGCTCAGAGCCTTCCTGCACAAGGTACGTGGGACAGCGGCCAGTGCCATGGGGCAGCGGGGCTCAGCCCTGCCATGAGGTGATGCTGCCATAGGTTCTCAGGCCTCTGAGCTCCAGGCTCCCAGTGCAGCACGCAGGCTGGGTTGGGGGTAGGGTGGCAGCTTGTGGGGCAGGGCTGGGGGAAGCTGGGCTGCAGGGTGGCTAACAGGCTCTTCTCCTTTGCAGACAGACGGGGAGAGACGGCCTGAAGGATGAAGCTGCAGGACTGGTGCCCCCGCAAACAGGAATCCAAATCTCTCAGGGACCTGGGCAGGTCAACAGCCGAGTGTGGAACTGGCAACTAACAATACAGGAAGCAAACAGCCTTAGCCTCCACGGCCTTGATGATATTTATGCAAAAATGGTGTTGGTTTCACTTTCCTAAGTACTACAGCTTTATTTTCTTTTTTTTTTTTTTTTTGGTTGTTTTTGTACTGGACTTGAGGCCCGTGCCCAGAGCCAGCACCTCCTCCCTGCCCGGCTGCCGCTTGGTTTGCACGGTGCAGAGCAGAGCAGCTGCATGGAGAGGGCTGAAGACGCCGGAGCCAGAGCTGGAGCCACTCTGCTCCCGGCCTGCTGGGCCCCTGAGCAATGGAAGCACTTTGGACGAGGGAAGGGGAAGGCTTCGGCCATGGCAGCACCCAGGAGAACGTGGGCAATGGCAGCAGGACTGGACAGAGACGCTGGTTGGGAGGGACCAGGGCTTTGGCCCTTGAGGGAGAGGTGAGCTGGGGGTCTGGGCCAGCACCCATCTCTGCCCACTGGCTGCAGGGTGCAGAGGGAGCCTGGCTGCCCGGCGAGCTGGGCTTCAGGCCCTGGGGTAGAGCCTTGATTTCTGTTTCTGTAAACTTGGGTCATGTTTTGATTTGATTGTTGAAGAACAATAACAACAAATGAACCAAAAACCCACCCAATACCCCAAACCAAACCCAACCACCCCTCTGCTGCCGAGTAGCTGCTCCAAGCTCTGTACCTGGCTGGTAAAAATAAGGACCGAAGCTCGCTGGCTCCTGTGCTTCCTGGCTTATGGCCACAGCCTTGTGACGTACGGTGGCAGCCCTGTGCAGTGTGGTGAGCTCAGGGGTTAGCAGAGACGCCAAGGGAGAGGGCCAGCTCCTGGCACTGCTGCCCAGGCACGCTGGGCAGAGGGCTTGGGCAGCGCAGCGCCGTGGGAGACACATCCCGGGAAAGAGAGGCACGCCCAGGCACAGGCAGCTCAACAGTTTATTGGGGTTTACAACAGACAGATGGTTCCCAAGTCAGTGGTTAAGGCCCCCCCACCCCAGCACAGCCTCAGGACAGACGCACCAGCGGTGCCCAGGCTCTGGTGGCACCTGGGCAGGGCGAGCTTGGAGCCGGGGGAGCCCCAGGCAGAGCCAGGGCCGGGACCCCCCAGCTCTGTTAGCAGCAACAGAGGTTTGAGCAAGCAGCCTTCCCTTCCTGCCCTCTCGCAGCACCACACGTGCCATCCCGGGCAGAGTGTCTGGTCTGTGGCACAAGTGGGAGCGAGCCCATGGCCCCAGCACAGAGCCTGAGGCTGTGGGCACGAGTTACACAGGTCCCTTTCGGCGTGGTGCCACCCTGAGTCCCCAGGGTGCTGGGGGAACAGGCCCAGGGTGACAGGGGTGGCAGAGGCAGCTCTCCAGGTGAGAGGCTGCAAATTCAGTCCCAGAGCCCCCAGGTCCCGCAGGGCTGAGCCCCTGGCTCGGGGCGTTGGGGAGGAGATGGCAGAGCCTGGGGAGAGCCTGGCTGAGGTAGCAGAGGGGGCCAGGCAGGAGGCACGAGCTCTGGTGCTTGTTTTAGCTGATGCTCCCTCCCTTCAGGCTTTTACAGGAGACTCTCCCTAGCTTGGTCAGGAAGTTCCTCTGCTTCCACTGTGCAACACAGTCCTCGGAGACGCGGAAGTCAGCCTGGGGAGCAGAGCAAGAGAGCTGGGGTCAGGCCTGGGCTGTCAGCAGGGCAGCAGCACCTTGCCCAGCCAGCGTGCAGGTTTGTCTCCACTGCTTTGCTCCTGAGAGCAAGCGTGGGCTGATTTTTAAGTGGAGACATGGAGTCACTGCCCAACTCGATGCCCAAAGCCCCAGCTCCTCTGAGAGCACCCCCCAACACAGCCCCTCATCACCTGTAGCTTCTCAAAGACCTTCTTCTTGGGCTTGAGCTCGTCGTCAGGCTCCCCGCCCTCGTAGCCCTCCACATAGACACGCTCCCCAGCGCAGCACCCGGCTGGCGGGTCCAGGGGCTCCACCTGCCGCGGCTCCCCGACGCTGCCGAGGGGTGTGGAGGAAGCAGGGTCACCCTGAGGCAGAGCCCACCTGCCCTGCAGCACCACCAGGCTCTGGGGCAGGAGCAGGGGGTCCACATTGCACCCCTCGAAGGGTACAGCCCTGATGCCCCCTCTCTCCTCACCTGGAGGCACAGAGCACCATGCCCTGCGACTCCACCCCCTCATCTTCTGGGGCTTGAGGTTGCAGAGCAGCACCACCAGCCTGTCCTGCAGCTGCTCCTTGGGGACGAACTGCACCAGGCCGCTGACCACGGTGCGGGGCTCAGGCTCACCCACATCGATCTTCTCCACGTACAGGCTGTCGGCGTCTGGGTGCTACCAAGCAGAAGCAAGGTCAGGAGGAGGGGAGGGACTAGGCTGGCAGGGAAGGGGGCAGGACACCCCCCAGCAGGCACCAATTGCCCACATCTCCACGTGGGAGGGTTACCCCCTCTCCCTGTTGCACCCATACCTTTTCCACACTTAGCACTTTGCCAACACGAATGTCCAGCCGGGATGGGACCACGTTCTCCGGCTCCGAGTTCTTGGTACCCTTCTCTGCAGGCTCTGTGGTGCAAAGGGAACAGCTGCACCACTCAGTATAAACCCAGGGAGGTAGCCAAGCCCTGGGGAGCACACAGTGACCCCCAAAAGCTGGCCCTGGGGCAAGCCAAATTCTCTGCTTGCCACTACAGCAAAGAGCACAGGCCCTCCAGTGCTTTGCCAGCCTCTCAAGCACCAGCAATTACTGGCACATGTCCTCTCAGGAGCAAACAGCCCCAGCACTGCTGGCCTTCCCTCACCCTTCCTCATGCTCTCCAGGGCTGCTCCCAAGACTGAAGTTCCAGAACTTCTCTCTGATCTCAGCCCTTACAGGGACTGACTCCCTCCCTTCCTCCCTCCCAGCCCACTTTGCTCCCAGCACTTCCTTACTGGTTTTGGAGAGGGTGGGATACGCTGCGTTGGACAGCTGCTTCAGTTCCAGGGTGTTGAATTTCTCTCTGATGGGGTCAAGCAGTTTGTTGAGGGCCACTTCCACAGAGTTCTTCAGATCTCCAGGATGCACGACCTGCATCACAAAACACACAGACATGTTCCCACGGGTTTTCCTCCCAGGAAGGGGCAGGAGTAGAATTTGAGTCACTGATGTGAAGCCAGAGAGGTAGGAACTGGAAACAACGTGGGGTGGGGAGATGAACCCCAGCACTTGGACCGATTTCCTCGTGGAAAACAACCCCCTCTTCTGGAGGCTTCTGCTTGCAGCCTCAGCTGGAAGAGCTGAAGCTCTGCTCCGTTCCAGGATGTGGCTGACACTGTCCTGTCCTGCACTGGGACAGCTGGTGCCCCCACATCCTTCACCCCCTTCTCATCTTCAGGCTCTCCTCACAGGGAGCACCCTGCCACCCTACGGTCACTGGGCCACGCTCTGCCCCACACCTCCATCCCAGGGTGGATTTTCCATCTCCCACTGCTGCTCCAAGCCCCCCAGGCTGCTCTGGGATTCTCAGGGACAGGGAGAGGGTTCAGTCCCTCCCAGCACTCACCTGCTCAGCAAAGTCCTTCTCCAGGGCCTCATAGGCTGTGTAGGTTTTGTTTCCTCCCCATTTTTCTTCTCGCAGAACCACAAACTCTGTGAGATGCAGAATTTAAGGCTCAGATTAACCCAAGAGGAGACTCACCCCCTGCTCAGCCACATAAATCAACTGCCACAAGCTCAGGGAGATCACAGCAGAGGCTGGGGGGGAACACTCATGGGTGGCCTGCTTCTTGGGGGACAAACTCCTGTCCCCTCCTCTTTTTACCCACTGGGAAAACTATCCCTGCTGCCCAAGTGTGGAGAGCCCCTCACCTGACTTGAGGGGAAAGAGGACGTGCTTGATGAAGGAGAGGACACCGTTGTTCTCCACGTTCCCTGGCTCACAGAAAGCTTTCTTCAACTTCTTCTTCACGTCCTCTTTGCGGTCCAGAAGGTCAATCTTTGAGTCCTGCAGGAAGGGATTTGCTTTCTGCAGCCCTTTACCCAGCCTCTTCCCCAGAAGAGACAACTCATGCTGGAGCTGCTCCGACTTCTTTTTAGACCCCAGCATGAGCAGAAGAGAGAAGACACCTTCTCTCGGGGTGCAGCCTTTCCAGCTCAGCCATTAGCCTGTCCCCCTGCAGAAACCCTGGCCACAGCCCACTGTTCAGGGACCAACCTCTTCTGATGAGCTCATTTTGCTGCCTGTCAGACCAGGAACCATCGGGTTCATCAGATGGATGCGCTTGGCATAGCCCAGGGAAGGAAGGTACTGGGAAAAAACAAGGAGACAGACAAGTCAGAGACAATCCTCTCCTGAAGATCACCTGTAACTCACAATGTCTGTGGGCTCCTGGCCCCAGATAACTCGAGGACTGAGGGAGCTATGGAGGGTTTACAATCAGGAGTGTGTGGCAGCTCTATTTTGCACACCCTGTGGTGCCAACTGAAATCACAGGCGCTTCTCCCAACACATCAACGAGCATTCGAGCCCCGAGCTGGACACCAGCATTGTGGGGGGCTCACAAACACCCCCATTCCTCACCTTCTCTGCAAAGGTGAAGATCTTCCTCTGATCAACTCCTCCAAACTGTGCATCGACCTTGAGGTACTCCTCATCCAGGGCCTGCAGAGACACATGCAGCCCTGAGACAGGACCCAAGGACCCCGCGCTCCCGCTGAGCTCAACCTTCAGAGATCCTGTCCATCTCCTGGGATGTGCCCAGCACCTCCTGCCCTGGGAAGGCTGGGAGCTCTCCAGCCTGCCTGCTACAGAGTTGCTGTAAAAGCAGCTCTACACTCAGGTTAAGCTTTGTGCTGCTGCCAGGTGTAATATTGGAGTGGAGTACAGTGACCCAGGCACTCAGCCTCACACATCCCTGTGGTCCTGGTGTTGTCCAACACCTCCCCAGCCAAGAGGCTCTGCTGACCTGTCATTCCATGACGCACCTGCAGGCCTGGGTAGAGCAAACCACTCAGCAAAGGGTGCTCCACCTGCTTCACCACCTCTGCTCCTGCCTTCTTCGAGTCGTGCTGCGTCACCACGGATGAAAGGCGGTACACGTCCAGCGTGTACTCCCTGGGGAGGGGACAGCACCATAAACATGGGGCAGAGGGATGTCTTTTAGAGCTGCTTCACACAACCACAGGTTCTGGCCACATCAAGAGGAGGCAAAGACTGGAGGCACCTTCACTTTGTTCTCTGAAGGACAGTGCCCGGGAGCGGGCTGAGGAACAGGGTGAGCTCAGGAACAGCAGAGCTGCAGGTCTGGCTTTTCCTTCTGAGGGGACCAGGTGCCCCAGGACTCACCTGCTGAGCTGGTAGTCAGTGCCCCGGATGAACTTCAGCTTCTCCAGTGGCACCCCAATGCTCTCCAGCATGGCTTTGATCACGTTCTCGTAGTAGCGGGTGCGTAACTCCAGCAGCTCCCAGGGGGCCTTCATGTTGTCCAGGTAAGCATGAAGGTCAGCAAAGAGTATCGTCACCTGGGATGGAAGGGGATGGGGACAGGGACAGGGACAGTCAGTGTTGCATGGCTCCAGGATCTGCACAATCTCACCCACCAGTATAGTGACAAAACCCTGCAGGGTCCAAGCTCCCAGCCCAGCCACCTACCTCACACCCAGCCTTCAGGAAGTCTGCAATCTTGGACATGGGCACGAAGTAGGCCACGTGTGGCTTGCCTGTGGTTGCAGTCCCCCAGTAAATCTTCAACTCTCGCTCCTTCAGGATGGCCATGAGCTTATCCTCCCCCAGCACCTCCTGTGGAGGGTTAAGACACATACTTGGGAACACGCTGGAGCTGCTGGGGGAGGATGCTTGCAGGTCTACAGCAGAGCTGTGCTCAGGCTCCAGGGCTCCTGCTGGGTCCTCCAGGCTACACCCAGGGCCTTCCTGGGCCCTGCTCTCCCTCCTGGCCTGCTCCAGTCCCGGCCCCCTTCCCTCATCAGTACCTGCAGATTCCTGGTGATGAGGTGATACTTCTCCTGCAGGCCGGGTGCGGTCTCCATGGCGGCGGCTGCAAGGAAGAAGACAGCATTACTGGAGGCACCAGCGCCCCAGGAGCCCGCTGAGGCCCTGCCCTGTGCCCAGACCCTGCCCGATGCCCAGAGCCTGTCTGGTGACCCCAGGCCCTGCCTGGTGACCGAGGCCCTGCCCAGCCCTGCCCGGTGCCCAGACCCTGCCCAGAGCCTCCCGGCCGTGCCCAGTACCCGGTGCCCAGCTCCCGCCTGGCGCCCCCGGCCCTACCTGACCCAGCCCGGCGCCCCCAGCCTCCGCCCGGCGCCCCCGGCCCGGCCCCACCAACCTGCTCCCGGTTGCATCAGCCCCGCTCGGCGTTCCCCTAGCGTGCCCAGACGTCACTTCCGCCACCCGAGCGCCGAGCCGCGGATGAGGGGGCGGGGCGCGGCGGGGCGGGGCTGCCCGCGCTCCTCCAATGAGGTGGCGCCTGGCGCGGGGCCGGGAGGGCCGTGCCCGCCGTTAAGATGGCGGCGGGTGAGCGTGGGGGCCCCGGTTGGGCGCTGGGCCCTGCCCTGCCCTGCCCTGCCCTGCCCGCTCTCTGGCCTTATCGGTGCTTTGTCTGGGGGCTCAGGTGGCTTTTGGGTCCCTCTCTCCGAGCCGGGGTGATGCCGGCAGCCCGGGCTGGCCTTTGGGGCCGCCTCGCCTCGCCTCACAGCCCGCGGGCCCCAGCCCCCAGACTCAGGGAGGCTGGAAGGGGCCTCGGCGGGTCAGGCCGCCCTCGGGGTGCGGAGTGTAGTGGGGGGCTAAGAGAGGCGGCCGCTGAGGTAGGGGTAGGCTGAGGATGATTAAAGCGACGGCTTGGAGAGGGTGGGGTGAGGGAGCAGCGGAGGAGAACCACTGGTGTCTGCCTTTGTGCTCCCAAGTGAGAGGAGCCCAGCGTCCCCACGTCCTGAGGTTGTGCTGTTTCCGAGGGGACCTCTCGTGGGGACCTCTCGTGGGGGGCGAGTCACGGGGCTCAGGGGGCTGTCACCCCATGGCCCTGAGTGTGTCCTCTAGCAGAGCCCTGTTCTGTCTTCCCCAGCGATGCTGGAGGCTTGTGAGGTCTGTGGCCACTGAGCAGGCAAAGCAGCCAGCCCACAAGCCTTGGCAGGGCTGTGTTTCTCAGTAGCTTTGTCCTTCCACCTCCTTGTTTACTGAAGCAGTGCTAGAAACCTGTGTGGAGTGTGTGTACCTTTGCAGAGAGCCTCCCTTGAGCAGTCCCCAGGAGAATGGCCCATCCATGGCTGGTGCTTTTGCAGTTGGGGGTGAGCTGGGTCCAGCGTGGCCTGACTGGGAGCAGGAACAAGGGGATCATAGAATCACAGAATTGTAGGGGTTGGAAGGGACCTCGAGAGATCATCGGGTCCAACCCCCTGCCAAAGCAGCTCCCTAGGACATTTCACTCAGGTAGGTGTCCAGATGGGTCTGGAATCTCTCCAGAGAAGGAGACTCCACACCCCCCTGGGCAGCCTGTCCCAGGGCTCCCTCACCCTCACTGGGGAAAAGTTCTTCCACATGTTGGTGTGGAACTTCCTATGCTCCAACTTGCAGCCATTGCCCCTTGTCCTTTCCCCACAGACACTGAAAAGGGGCTGGCTGATTCCCCCTGCATCCCCTGCTTAAGATAATTACAAACATTAATTAGGTCCCCCCTTAGTCTTCTCTTCTCAAGGCTGAACAGTCCCAATCTTCTCAGCCTTTCCTCACAGGGGAGATGCTCCAGGCCCTTAATCATCTTTGTAGCCCTTCTTTGGATTCTCTCCAGGAGATCCCTGTCCTTTTTATACCAGGGAGCCCAGAACTGGACACAACACCCCAGGTGGGGCCTGACCAGGGCAGAGCAGAGGGGGAGGATCACCTCCTTTGACCTGCTGCCCACACTTCTCCGAATACACCCCAGGATCCCATTGTCTCTCTTAGCCACCGAGGCACACTGCTGGCTCATGGCCAACCTGTCATCCACCAGGACCCCCAGGTCCTTCTCCACTGAGCTCTTCTCCAGCAGGTCATACCAATGAGGAGCTGGCAGCAGGCACCCTTACCTGATACCAGTTTACAAGCTATTTAAACTGTTAACAGAGCATTACTCTGGTGTAAATTCCTAAACAGCCCCTGAATTCAACACACAGGCCATCAGCAGTCCCACAGTTCCCAGTTCTGCTTCCAGAACCAGTTGCTGGAGGACTGAAAGGACAGATCCAGCGTAGGTGAATCAGGAAGGTCAGAGCAGTAAAGAAACCACTAACCATTTCCCTGTCTGCAGGATAAAACCACTTCCAAATGCAGGTTTTGTTCTGGCAAAAAGGCTTAAAACATTTGGGTCTCTTTCAAGTCCTTCTTGGTGAGGAATTAGATCATCAGACTGCTGCCACTCCATAGGACAAAGTCTACATTTAATTAAATTTTTGTCTTCTTTCTTTTTGAAGCACGTGAGCACTTGGAGCTGAGCTGCACAACTCCAGGCAAGCGCTATCTGGTGAGGACAGCCCGTGGCTCTGGATGTTCTTGTATAGGTTTGGTATGTTTGTGCCTGCTTCTTGAGGGATTTTATTTGTTCAGGGTGGTCACAGTGTTGTTCTTAAAGTGCTGATTTTTATTATTTGGACAGAGTGACAAGAGGAGGCAGGAGAAGTGCCTGGGGTTTATTCCTTTCTGAAAACTGAAAGCAGTGAGTAGTCCAAGAGGCAAAGACAAAAAGGTGTTCCTTTAAATCTGTTGGTCAAAGAGGACAGGAAATACCTTTCCTTAGCCCAGATTTTTCTGTGGGATGGAAGTCAAATACAGGGCTTAAGAGTCACAAGACAGATGTTAGTGAATCCTCAGGAAGAGGAAAACAGGTTTTGTTTATGAATGCTTTAAAACTATTGAATTTTACAGGAAAGGTCTTTATCTTCTGATCATTTGTTATAACAAATGTTTTGTGTGAGTGTTAATGACTAATATGCTGCTGGGTGTTCTCTTGGCTCCCTGACTGAGTTACTTTTCTGTTGCTCAGATTTTTTTCCTAACCTGAAAAACAAAGAGTTTTTGTTTGTTTAGTATCTTTGGAGGACAGAGGTGGGGCTTGGGAAGCAGGCAAGGTCTGTGACGCTTTATTTAACACCTGAAGTGTACTCTGCACTTGAAATATAAGGTCATAAAGAATGTGATCGGTGACTGCTGGTATCTGGTGTCAGGCTGACTGATTGACAGCAGCTTTGGAGGACGTGGTATAGACTGTGCTCATGATTTGGGCTTCTGTTAGGCCAGCTTGGTAAAGCCAAACGACCTTGAATGCCCATGGAATGAGAGACTGGTTGTTGTTATGTGTTGTTAAGACCTAAACTGGCCAGGAATAGAGGTGACAGAGACCAGGGGGTAATTTTTTGTGCCCTGGCTCGTGGCTTTGCTTTCACCCTTATGTTGCTGCAACCTTGGGGAACAGCTAAATGTCTTTTATTTCAGGTTTATTGCCTTTTGCCAGCAGGTTGGAGTTGATTCTTGCTGATTTCTCATCTGAAAGGGCTGAGCAAAGGGCAGCAGGATCAGCTGAAATCCCAAACAGGTTTCTAGAGCCATAAGATGAAGGCAATGGGACACTGAGATACAGGAACTGACAGCAACGTGGATGCCCATTCTCATCAAGCTGTTGGGCTTTGTCTTTGTCATGGATTTAAACCTCCTGCTCATACTACAACTCTGGGGGCCAAAAGGCTGTTGGATTCTGCAGAGAAGATTCAGGCTGTGGAGTCAGCTAAGAAAGCTTTCATGTTGAGTCACCTCTGTAGCATGACAGATTCAGCAAAGGAACTGCCATTCTTCTGCCTGGATTCTCCCTGCTTTCAAGAATCCTCTCATTGTCTGGGTGATGTTTGCCACAATGACCTTGCTGCCAGCTCTGCTGCATCAAATGATGATGATTTAGCCATTTCTCTAGATGCATCCAGATGTTTTGATAGTGAGCCAGATGACTCCTTGTTGGAACTGTCAGGCAGTGAAGAAGGGAATTCTCCTTTCAATTACACTGAGGAAGAGATCCAGGAAATCTTGGCAGATGATTGTGTGGAATCTGAGCAGTACCTAACTATAAAAAGCACTCTGAGCCAAAATGGTAATGGAAAGAGGGAAGAGGAGGAGGAGGAGAGCAGCTGCTCTGGGCCATCAGTTACCAGTGACAATGCAACCATAACCTCAGAGACTGTGAAGACATCAAAGGAAGCTCTGTCCACAGAGTGTTCTTCAGCTGGTTCTGAATGTTACCCCAGCCTTTCTAATGGCAGTGCCAGTTTGGATGAGACCCCTGTGCAAACACAAATGACTTGCCTGTTGTTTAACCTTGACATCCAGGAGCTTCTGAGCCTTAGCCCAGTCAGTGTTCACTGTGTAGGTCAGCCTCTGGACAACAGTTGTTTGGTAGGAGCTGAAAGAAAAGCTTCAGAAGCAACCAGAAATGATTGCCTAGAGTATGATAAAATGGCTACTAGCTCTGTTCCTGAAGAATCCTTGGAGGGGCTGGTGTCTAATAGCCAGCAAAGCCTGGGAGAGGACTGCCTGAGAAATAATCCCTTTGCTAGCAGAGATGTGTCTCACTTCTGTGGTAATCATGTGGAAAGATCATCCATGCCCTCTTCCAGCCTTGCCTGTGACCAGAGTACAGCTGATGAGAGCTCAGTGCCTGTGTTGCCAACCTGTCCCACACTGTCTTCAGGATCCTGGAACCAAGAACTTTCCAAAGCAATGAAAAGCTGTTTCTCAAGGCCTTTAGACTCTCCAGATGATGGTTTGGAGCAGGAATATTCAGAAATCGAACAGCCAGCAAACAGCATTAAAGTAAATGTGTGTTTTAATTCTTGTAACTATACTGGGGTTTATTCCTTTCCCTTTGATTTGTACTTGAGTAATATCCACACATGCTCAAGTGTGTGTTTCTACCCAGGGAAGGAGTTTCAAGTAGGGGAAAGGGTGGTTTTCTTATAACTCTATAAGCAAGACTTAAACAGAGTTACTTCCTGTTAATCCCTTCTTTCCTTATCCTTCCAGTTAAGCAATAGAGCTGTAGGCTAGATGGGGCAGAAAGAGACATCCAGTAGGAAGAAGCCTGGTGAAGTTATTCCTGTGCCACAGGGGGAGGAAAAGCAATTTCTTAGGAGCCTCTAAATGCCTTTTCACACTGAAAAATACCCCAGCACTTTCCCAAAACAGTTGGGTTGTGTGCTCCTGGCTTTCCCTTTATTTTTAAGGTGCACTGAAACAGTAGAGAAGAATTCAGTATTTTACCCTGTGAGACCCTGTAAGAGGGTGAAGAATATTGGGCTGGTCCCAGATGGGAAGGAAGGTTGTTAAGGCAGGCCTGGGAAGTGGTCTGTAAGACAGGAGGAGATTATAGAATCACAGAATCCCAGACTGGTTTGGGCTGGAAGGGACCTCAAAGGAGGATGTTGGCAAAGGGGTCTGTTTTCAGCCTCCTGCTCCTTCTTGTGCCCATCATCTCTGCTCAGTTCATGCTTGGAAATGAACAGGATTAGTTCCCTGGGCTGCACAGCAGTGGCAGAGCCAGGGGGAGGGCTGCTTCCCTTTGCTTGTGAGGTCAGTGGGGAGCTGGTTCTTGCAGGGCTCTCAGGGATCCCTGTCACTCCAGCCCACTCCCACTGCTGGGTTTTAGCATGTACTCAAACCTTCCTCTCCTGGCTCCTGTTTCCAACAGCAGCCATAGAATCCCAGACTGGTTTGGGCTGGAAGGGACCTCAAAGATCATCCAGTCCCACCCCCTGCCATGGGCAGGGACACCTCTCACCAGACCAGGCTGATCAAGGCCCCATCCAACCCAGCCTGGAACACCTCCAGGGAGGGGACAGCCACCACCCCCCTGGGCACCCTGTGCCAGGGCCTCACCACCCTCAGAGTGAAGAATTTCTTCCCAATATCCAATCTAAATCTCCTCCCTTCCAATTTAAAACCATTCCCCCTCGTCCTGTCACTCCAGGCCCTTCTAACAAGTCCCTCCCCAGCTTTCCTGTAGCCCCTTCAGGGACTGGAAGGTGCTGTAAGATCTCCCTGGAGCCTTCTCTGCTCCAGGCTGAACCAGCCCAACTCCCTCAGCCTGGCTTCAGAGGAGAGCTGCTCCAACCCTCTCATCATCTTCATGGCCTCCTCTGCACCCGTTCCAACAGCTCCATGTCCCTCTTATGCTGGGGACTCCAGAGACACAGCACTGCAGGTGGGGTCTCAGGAGCGGGGAGCAGAGGGGCAGAATCCCCTCCCTGGACCTGCTGGCCACACTCCTTGTGATACAGCCCAGGACACGGTTGGCTTTGCGGGGTCTCGGGTTGGTGGCACCTTCCTGGGGTGGTTTCCAGCAGGTGGCAGCAGCAGAGCAGCTCCGGGCGCTGCACAGGGCTGGTGCTCCTGCTCTCGCTTCAGTGGTTCTTCCCTGCGGACCCGCTGCGCTCGCATCTTCCGCGCGTTGCGGTTCCCAGCGCGGCCCTGGGTGACAGGGAAAAGCTGCAGCTCGTTGCAGGTCCCTGGCTCGGGAACGGACAGTGGCTTGCTGGTTCGAGCAGTTGCTGCTGAGCTGTCAGGATGTAATCTTTGCAGCTATCACAGACTGGTCTGGGTTGGAAGGGACCCCAAGGGTCACAGAGCTCCAACCCCCTGCCACAGGCAGGGACACCAACCTCCAGGCCTGGAGCTACACAAGGTTGCCCAGGGCCCCAGCCAACCTGGCCTTGGACACATCCATGACAGGACATCCATGGACAGGACATCCACCCCCTCTCTGGGCAGCCTGTTCCAGCCCTTCCCCACTCTCTCTGCAAAGAACTTCCCCCTAAATATCTAATTTAAACCTTCCCTCCTTCAGCTTTAATCCATCCCCCTTGTCCTGCCATTACCTACCCTTTTAAAAAGCTGATTCCCCTCCTGTTTGTGCAACTGCTTTTATTTTTGTGGTTATAGAATAACATCTGCATTAGTTCTGTGGGATGCTTTCCCCTCTCTGAAATCTGGAATCTAAATTTGACAAACTCTCTAAAAATGTAACACACTTTTATTTTAAAGCTCCAATCAATGGACATGCAGCTTCAAAGTGGAGCTTGGACAAAAGAAACACTGTTATCCTGAGTGTTGTCCAACATACAAAGAAAACAGCAGCTCCTACACCAGGTAACCCCCAGGTGGGATGGGGTGAAGCTGTAGCATTGGGGAGGGCAGAGCACAGAGGATAGGTATCCAGACTGGAGGCCTGACTCACTGAATCCTTTGGGAGGAGCCCAAACCAAGCCCATGTTACCTGGGAAGAGCAGAGCTGAGTTCTGCCTTGTTGTGTTGGGAGGTAACTTGCTAGCCCCCAGCTGTGGGCCCAAGCTCAGGGAATATTTAGCTGTAGTGCTGAGATTTGCATTTACTATTGCCACCTTCTCCCCACTGCTCCTCTCAATGATGTCATCAGAGAGGGAGGCTTAAAGGAAGGTGTCTGTCAGGAGCAGTGCTTGATGGGTAGAACTGGGATGTTCAGAAGGACAAAGAGGGTTCTGGTAGCTTCCAGAGATGCCTCCCACTGTGGTTATTCTGAGTCTTCATGGGTGCTATAATTGTCATTTCTTGAGAGCTGTAAGAAACTGGCAGCTCTGTGGCTCGTTGCATGGAGCCTGCACTTATCTGGGCAGCACAAACAGCTGCATAGCCACAGGGCTGCTTTCCAGTGTATGAATACAGCATAAGTAATGTGGAGGGGACTGTGCAACCAAAGCTAAAATGGCCTGTTTTCTCTTCCTTTCAAATTAAAAATGCAAGATGTATGTTCTGAGTCACAGAAAATCAGGCAGGAGCTCCAAATGAACAAGGCTGGTGAGTGAAATGAAGATCTATTTTGCTGGAGAACATTGTCTGGGATGCACACAATTTGATTTTTTTTCTTATTAGTGCAAATCTCTCTTATTCCAAATAGCTGGAGGCTTGGAATCCAGCCTGACAGACAGCGTGGGCTTTCCCAGTTGTCCCAGAAAAACCCCTTCAGTGGGCTGACTTTGACCCTGGATGGTACTTGTGTGCACTTGGATCTGCAGCCACATCTCATGTGTCATTTGTGTAGGAGATGCAGAATGATCCAAAGAAATTCCTAAAGGAAAATTAGCAGGTTTCAGAGCCAGCAAGGGAATTGCCTTTGGGAAAGCAGTAACTAATATTCCACTGCTACAAGATCTTTAGCTCTGCTTTGTATTGCAAATCCCCTGGCATTGTCTTATGGTAGTGTTTGACTTTGCTATCCCCTGTCTACATGATCTGTCAGCTCTTCCTTCTCTCCTGTCTCTTGCTTGCATGCTGTTTGGGTAAATCACAAGCTGGCTGCAGCAGAGACTTTTATCTTTCTGCTAATCTGGGAGGCATCTCACACTTGCAGGTTCTCCATAAAGACAATTTGCTTTTATCTGTGTTGGGTGAGTGTGTTGCACTGGCTGCAACATTCAATCCTTGAACACTGACTACTTGGAAGAGATTTAGAGTGAATTTTTCATGTCTAGCCATCTCAAGTGAGCTGGGAGAACCCGTGGTTCTGGTTGTTTCTTCCTCTTATTCTGGTTTCTAGAGGATATTCTGTCTGAATGGATACATTTATTTGCAGCTTCCCATAAGAATCTAAATGCTGCTGAGGCTGCACCCTAGCAGATGTAAAAATGAGATGTGATTTGAACATCTGCTTGGTAATGAGTGGCTGAAACTGATAATTGACCACAAAAGATTTCTGCCAGCTGACCATTCATTAGCATTCACACTTCATTATTGCCCTTTATCCAGCAGTAAATGGAATCACATCCTTCTGGATGAGATCCTCCTCAGCAGTTCTGGTTGGTTCTGTGTCATTTGCAGAAGTAATGAGGTTCCTACCTTTGTGGTTGTGACTCCTGGCACTGGATATTAGCACTCTGCTGCCTTGTCTTGTCCTCAGCAATGTTGGTAGCTGGATGGGTCTGGTTTTAATTGGGCATGAGAAGGACAAACTTCAGGGGAAAAAGCATTTCCTTCTCAAAACATAACCTTCTCTTGGCTTCCACCCAAACACCTGTACTTCAGATCTGCTTTCCTGGGTTGTTAACATTGCAGTCATGCATATGGGATTGTGCCTGCACCCACCTGCTGCTCAGCCAATCATTCTCACATTATCTGGGGAGTCGTGCACCCTTGGGTGCCTGGGAAGCTGAGCACTACCTCCTGTCTGACCTCCACCCTCTGCTTTCTCTGCTTCTGCTAGCAGGACTCCACCAGTTCTTGAGGCTTAGTTTGTTTGCTGAAGGTTTGTGGTGCTTAGCAATTTCACGAGCCTTCACACAACCTGGGAGAAACCTGATCCATTATTTTCTTGGATCCTTAAATCAAAGGGAGAGGAGGATGGAC
Organism: Hypotaenidia okinawae; assembly: GCA_027925045.1. NCBI lineage: Eukaryota > Metazoa > Chordata > Aves > Gruiformes > Rallidae > Hypotaenidia > Hypotaenidia okinawae. The sequence continues at coordinate 4,046,429 of BSDF01000021.1, read as the reverse complement.
CATCTGGTCTTGCTGTAACAACAAAGATCCATATCTTTAAAAACCCAGGCACCCCAGGTTTAGGGTGATGGAAAGGGAGAATGGTAGAAGGGAACATAAGGAGAAACAAATCTGTGAAGTACAAATGATTGCTGCACTAGCAGACTGGTCTGTTGGTTGGTAAAAGAACTTTAATCTTGAAGCAGCTCTTACCTGCCTGAAGTCCTTTGGCTTGAGCAGGAAGCAGGCAGGGAAGGTACAGGACTGGGGCTGTGCTGACTTAAAGGAGGAATTACACTCATGGCTGAGCCTAGGAGGGGGATTTCACTTCAAAGCAAATGAAATCCACCTACAGCCACTAAATTTCATGAGGGATGTGAGATGGGGTTTGGAGCAGGGCTGGGGTAGGGACTGATAAAGCAGATTGCAAGGAGGCTTGCTGTGTGGGGAGTGGTGGGAGGGCTGAGCTGCTCTCAGCAGTGTGTATGACTCCCTGGGCTATGCCACTGGTCCAGGGGCTTCTCTAGTGACAAACCACATGGCTTTGGTTCATGGGTACTTTTGCTGAGATAATCAGAGCTCCTAATTTCTAAATGAAAGTGGAATTGGCCTGAAAACCTCATCCTGAATCTGTAGTTTGGTTGTGGAAGGATGGAGGAAGGTCTGTGTCTGCAGAGAAAGAAATTAAAATGTTTTAAGTTCTGTGCCATGGCAGTTCACTTATCTAGGGTGTCACTGTCCCCTTTCCTCATTTGTGATGGCCCCAAGGACTCTTACTCTGAGCCCTGGGTGGAACAGTGTCCTTCTCTTCAAGAAGTATCTTTTTTGGACAAGAAGTTACTCCTTTGGGTAAATAAAACCTGATACCTGCAGTTTATGAAGGAGAGACCTGGATCTGCCCAAGAGACACTGTGTTCCTTGGAAAGGAAGAAGTGTTTTGCAGAACTGTGATTCACATTAATCACATGACTGCAGTGGCAGGATGGAAAAGCCTTTTGAGTTTCAACTGAGCAAGGACACACACTGTTCTGTTCTGAGAGCACCTTGAAATGATGGGCTTCAAGGGCAATATTCCAAGGAAGGTGCCTTTCCCTGAGCTGTGGTCGTTCCTCTGAGTGAGCAGAAGGGCAAACTCTTGCAGCAGGGCTGGAGTTACCAACTGTTTCATATTTGGGGCCATGAATTGGATGATTCTTGTGTTCTGCTGAACCATCTCTTGCCAAGGGCTTGTTACATGAGACCTTCAGCCCTGCTGTTTGGACAGAGGTGCTTGTTCTGTGCACAGGCTCCAAGATCAGTAATGCTGGAGTGCTTGAGTAAAACACAACTTGACCCTGGAAAGTCTTTTAGGGAGCAGCCTGTAGGATCCATTCACAGCTTTTCTGAGCTTTAAATAAATGCATGTTGAGTGTAACAGAGGTATCTCTCCCCAGCTTTTGGCATGAATAAGTTGCTTTGGCTTGAGACTGATCCAGTTCACTGGCTGCTCTTGCTGAGCAACCGCTGTAGAAGTGAAGCTCTGTGCTGGGGATGTGAGGACCCTGTGCCAGCCAGATGTTCCTTCTCTAAACCAGCTGTTTTGATTGTGGCTTTGCAGGAGTCACCCCCTGTTCATGCCCCTTCAGGTGGCTTTTGCAGTTTAGAAATGCCTATTTCCTGAGCTATGCTGATGCCTCTGCACAGCTTGGTGTGGGGGGAATAAGATAGACTTGGCTTTTTTTCAAAATCCCAAAGGGGCAAAGCAGCCTCTAGAGATGTGGGAAAGCCCTGGAACACTCTGATAACCTAAATCATTGAAATGTAATTTGGTTTTTAATCTTGCTCCTATAAAGCTGCTTAAAGTTTGTGGGGTTTCCTCTTGTTATTTTAGAATGTGCTTAGATACAGCAAATGAGTCATTAATGTGTGTGCAGCACTTGGAGGGGAATTTGTCTGTTGGTTAAATGTAGTGCAGCCCTCAGCTTGCTCTGCTGGGCCAGGAGGAAAGAGCTTTGCAGAGAAAGTAACAAAACATGAGGCAGCTTTCCTGAAAGGACATTCTTTAAACTCCCCTATTGTTACTTACAAATAACCTTACAACTAAGTTAGTTACAAAGCTGCCTTACAACTGGGTTTCCCTTAAAAAAACCTTGTAACAAGAGAACTGGGTCCCAGCTCCAAGCCCCAAGGAATGGGGGAGGCTTTTTCAGAGGAAAACTTCTGGAGCCTTTGATACTTTGATAATCTTGTGTGTGTTTTTAACTCTTTTACTTACTTTTTCAGGCATTGCCCAAGGCCTGCCAAGAATCCCACCCAAAAGTTCAGCCTGACACAGTGGGTGAGCAAGAACTTGGCCAAACACCATCACTTCCAGAATATTCCTGACTGCTTCCCTGTCACAGCCTTTTCTCACATCTGATTTTGATGCTGAGGGACTGTGCTGGTTCTTACTCTGCATTTAGAGTTGGTTTTAATTCTTCTGGGTTTGAGTGGTTTGTATTTTCATAAGTTATTTATGTTTTTAATGAGGCTAGTGGCAGTTTCTCTGTGTTAGAAACATTTGGAGCTGTTTGTGAAGTGCAATTTAAACACAATATGTTTTGTGTAAATAGCTTCTATGTTTTGCAGCAGAGTTACCCTTTGAACCAAAACCAGCCTCCTCAAAATGTAGGTAACAAACATAGTTGGTGTTCAAGAGGCAAGATAGCATGTTGGATGGGAGGATGTCTTGTTTCAGCCATGGAAAAACTGGCAAATGTGCTTCAAAGTGGAAAAACTTGAATGCAAACCTTGTGAAATCTCCTACAGTCATTTCAAATAACATTAAGACTTTTAAAAACAGCTTGTGGCTGCTGGCTCCACTGTGTTCAGCACAGACAAAGTTAGGTTAGTTTACTGTAAACTCAGGAGCAGCTGTTGATTTACCTGGTTTGGGGATGTTGTCTTGTTCTGTTCTTTCTGTCCCTGAAAAAAACCAACAACTTTGCTTCTTTCCTTGTTTTTATTTGTGGTTTCACTTGCAATTTTTCTTGTAAAAGTGATGTCATATTTGCACTTTAGTTTATAAATATTTTGCAGCTGTTAGATGGGTTTTTCTTTTCTGCTGTGTTAAGAGGCTCTCCCCTTTCACTTGCCTGCTTTCTGGACTGCCCAGAAGAGTTTGACCTTATGTTTAAGCTGCACAGGCCTACAGTGATTCTTGGTCTCTGTGCTGCCTCTATCTCCTTCCCTGACAGCACAGAAACTGCAGGATGAGTAAAACACAGCAAAATGCTCTTCCTGGGGGTGTTAGTAGGGCTTGTGCAGCCCCAAGAAACCCTTTAGGCATTTATAGGTGGATTTCAGAACTCAAATTAGCATTTATTTGTGGAGGAAATGAGGATGAGGACAATGCTGAGGTACTTAATTCCTCCTTTGCCTCAGTCTTTAATAGTAAGGTGAGATGTTCCCTGGATATTCAGCCTCATGAGCTGGAAGACAGAGAGGGAGGGCACAACAAAACTCCCGTGATCCAGGAGGAAATGGTTAGAGACCTGCTAGGCCAATTAGACATTCACAAGTCTATGGGGCCAGATGGGTTCCACCTGAGGGTATTGAGGGAGCTGGCAGATGTGCTTGCCAAACCCCTTTCCATCATCTACCAGCAATCCTGGCTGACTGGGGAAGCTCCACTTGACTGGAGGCTGGCAGATGTCACACCCATTTACAGGAAGTGTTGGAGGGAGGATCCGGGTAACTCCAGGCCTGTCAGCCTGACCTCAGTGCTGGGGAAGATCATGGAATGGGTCATCTTGAGTGCTGTCACACAGCACACACATGACAGCTGTGGTCCACTCAACATGGGTTTATGAAAGGCAGGTCCTGCCAAACTAACCTGATGGCCTCCTGTGATGAGGTGACCCACTGGGTGGGTGAGGGGAAGGCTGTGGATGTGGTGTACCTGGACTTCAGGAAAGCCTCTGACACTGTTTCTCACAGTGTTCTGACTGAGGCACTGGCTGCCACCAGCCTGGCCAGATGCAGCCTCTGCTGGGTAAAACACTGGCAGGTGGCTGGGCCCAAAGAGGGGTGCTGAATGGAGCTAAACCCAGGCATTTAATTGAAGCTACTTCTTTTGGAAAAGGACTGTGGCCCTGGGGACAGTCACCTGCCCTGTCCCATTGTCAGTGTATCTGTCAGTCTGCCTAACACACATAATGAAGGCCTTTGCTTCAACTCTCCCTGTTCCAGGCGTTTTAAGAAGGCCAGAGGGATAGCAGGGGACTGACTGTGGAGCCTATTCCTCCCCCTCCTTGTGAAAGCAGACTAGTTGGCCTGTTGGAGGGTTTATCTAATATTAACATGTGAACAGGCAGGCTCTTTGCAGGCCCAGCAGTACTGTGGGCCTGGCAGCAGCTGTTGCGCTCCCGTTCTGCTGGGATAGCAAAGCTCCATCTCAACCAGCTGATCAGCAGTGATAGAGGAGGAGCAGGGGTGGGAAGGCCACATAGAGGAGGAGGAGCAGGGGTGGGAAGGCCACATAGAGGAGGAGCAGAGGTGGGAAGGCCACACAGAGCAGGAGCAGAGGTGGGAAGGCCACAGGCACTCCCCTCCCTTTGCCATGCATGCTGAGGTGCTGCCTTTGCCAATGCTAGCTGTCTGGTTTCCATCACCTATCTCTTGATGAGATGTTTCAGAAGCCATGCATAACAAGATGTTATTTATATTTGCCTTCTCTTAAAGCAGGGCTTTCCATCGCCAGTTCAGCCACACTGAGAAAATGAAATGCTTCTGAAGAGGCAGCACCTTGCCCTGACAGCAAGCTGATAGCCTCCAGATGTGTGCTGGGTGTAAGAGCAGCATCACTGTGCTGGAAAACCTCCAGCAGGAGTGGGTGCTTCTGCCTGAATGGATTCAGTGAATGTGAATCTCTCCTGTGAGTGAATGCTGCCATGGAGCAGCTCTGCACTTTGTAAAGGCTTCAGGCTTCTGGGCAGTCTGACTGCTGAGGATTTCAGGCTCTGATATTGCAGCTGTGACTTGTGTGTGCTGGATGGTGAGGATACTGCAAGGGGAGGGGAGAGATTGTGTATTAAACCTTCATGGAAGGGCACAGGGCATGTTTGCTGCCAGAGTGTAACCAAGGCCTCTCTCTCTGAATTTTGCTGTAGCAGAAACCAGCAACATCAGATAAAACCAGAGAGTCTTTTGTGCAAACCCTCTGTGTGGTCTTCAAGACATCTCATGATTAAAAATTCACTAAGGTTCATCAGTGTATTGTGCTCTGATAGCAGCAGCTACAAAACACTGAGGCTGAAGGCAAACCACTGTGTGGCTTTTTCTGCTGTCCCCTCAAAAGCTAAGCAAGTCTTCTCTGCTCCTGTCCTGTGAGGCAGTTCTGAATAGGAGGAAAAATTAAGCCCCAAGATGTAAAACAAAAGTGGGAGCTGGTAATATTTGATCTGAGGGGTTGTCTAGTACTATGCTGGTTGCATCCTCTGCAAAGCAGGCCTGGATGGTACAACAGGATGCATTTAGCAGTTGGTGGCACTAAGTGTGGGGTGTTTTGTCAGTTAAAAAGGCCAGCAATGTGCTGGAAAGTGTCAAATGGCATCGTGGGGCTGTGTCATTATTGCTTCTCAATGGCTCCACATCCAGTGTGCTCAGACTGCAAGCAAAAAGCTGCATTTTCTGGCTGCCAACTTTGCTGACTCCATCTGGAATCTAAAATTCAAGCTGTGTCTTTCCTGGCTCTGTTGCTAATAATAAAGATTCTTCATTTGGAACTTAGTTAAATAGAATTGATGCTGATCCATGAGCTGGAAGAGAATCCAGCTAGCTTTCCTTGAGATGTGTGGGCTAAAGCACTAACAAGTAGGAACATCATTATTTCAATCTATAAGGTCATCAGATGATTTAATAGACTCCAGGTTTGTGGAGGAACCAGAAGATATTTTAGCATAACAAGTGTGTTGATCATACAGCTTTTGAACAAATGCTAGAAAGCTGATTGAATTTGGTCAGCTAGGCTTCTGCTTCCAGGCTGGCCAGTAATAGCTCATTAGGAGCTCATGTTGTTAGGAAGCTTTTCTGCAAATCTGGGGAAATTACATTTGGTATAACATATGGTATAATCTTCACCTCTCTCCCTGGGAAGTGAAGTCTGACTACTCCAGTCAATGAATTGCCATGTTTTTATCAGCAAAATGGATGTGCAGCCCTGCCATACGCCTGTGAGTGATGTAACCTTTAATGTCTTTGGCAAATCCTGGCATTAGCAGTCTGTTCCTCTCCATTTACATCTCCTCCAGAAAGTTGTTACCAGCTGAGATTATACTAACACTTTCTCTTGTGTAGGTGTTTCCCCCTCTGATGCTATTGAACTGTCAGGGAATGAAATGCCTAATGTTCTCATTTTCCTCTGAGGAGACAGAGAACAGAGCTTGTGCTGCTGCTTGTTGTACAGAGGGAGGTGGTGAGAAGTGGATGGTGCTGGGTGTTGTGAGTTGGAAGGACGTGCTGGGCAGGATTGTTTGCTCCACACCACCTCCTGCAGCTCCCTTTTCCTAAACTCGTGGGGGAGGAATAGATTGGCTGAATGGTACTTGTAGGCATAATATTACAGTGCTTGGGAGGAGGGAGGCAAGTGATGCTTAACTTGAAACATGCACTGGGGATGTTGGCAAAGGGGTCTGTTTTCAGCCTCCTGCTCCTTCTTGTGCCCATCATCTCTGCTCAGTTCATGCTTGGAAATGAACAGGATTAGTTCCCTGGGCTGCACAGCAGTAGCAGAGCCAGGGGGAGGGCTGCTTCCCTTTGCTTGTGAGGTCAGTGGGGAGTTGGTTCTTACAGGGCTCTCAGGGATCCCTGTCACTCCAGCCCACTCCCACTGCTGGGTTTTAGCATGTACTCAAACCTTCCTCTCCTGGCTCCTGCTTCCAACAGCAGCCATAGAATCACAGAGTGGTTTGGGTTGGAAAGGACCTCAAAGATCATCCAGTCCCACCCCCTGCCATGGGCAGGGACACCTCTCACCAGACCAGGCTGCTCCAGGCCCCATCCAACCCGGCCTGGAACACCTCCAGGGAGGGGACAGCCACCACCCCCTGGGCACCCTGTGCCAGGGCCTTACCACCCTCAGAGTGAAGAATTTCTTCCTAATGTCTGACCTAACCCTGCCCTCTGTCAGCTTGAAGCCATCACCCCTTGTCCTGTCCCTGCACTCCCTGGTGACCAGCCCCTCTCCCACTTTCCTGTAGGACCCCTCTAAGTATTGGTAGGGAGGAACACATGGGGAAATGTGGGTGGCCTTTTCGGGGTGCATTCTGCATGACTTTCCTCAGCACTGTATTGTGGGTTTTTTTGGTCTTGATCTCTTCATTTATTAACTGAAACACCCCAGGAGCATCTTTTGGCAAATTTAACAAGAATAAGGTACCTAAGGCTTGAAGTTGCTCAGGTCTGGAGCCTTAATGGTTTGATAGCAAAAGACCAGTGAAGGTTCTTGATGGTTACATGTCTCAGGATCTTAAGGAGTTTTCTTCTCCTGTAATGGGAAATGCCTTTTCCTAAACTGCAGGCTTTCTACATCAGTTCTTCATTGCTGAAAATGTTTCCTTTAAAAGAGTCACTTGAGTTGGATAGCTTGGTGTTCCTCTCTGATGAGTTGAGCTGCTGCCAGCCAACGTTTCCTCCTCCTCACAAACAGCATCATTCCTTTACCTGTAAAGCCTGTGGTTATGGAACATAATGACAACCCTCTTGCCCCCTGCCACGCTGTGGTGCAGCTGCTTAACTCTGAGTGAACACCAATGCTTTACATTTTAATTCCTCTTTCCTCCCAAACAAGGAAGGATCATGTCTTTGTTAGGAAAGAAATAGCTGGAGCCTGTCACTAGGGAACAACAATTACTGTAAAAAGAAAAGAGAGAGGGGGAGGGATGGATATGGTCTGAATTCCCAGGGACAACTGTCTTTAAAAACAGACACACAACCTCCCACCCCTCCAAACCTGTCAAGTTACCAGGCTGCATTTCCTCCCTGGCAGGCTGCTTGCTTGGCTGGCTGCTCTAGGGTAATGAGAGCATCTCCCTTCATCGCTTTGCACGTGCTGCACCATCTGTCCAAAATCTCCCTTTACAGGGGTGTGGGTTCCAAATGACATGTCTGTCTTTAGGAGGTCACAGACATGTCTGAAGAACCTTGCTAGGAGTGGCTATAGTGTTACTCATGTTGCAAGCTTTTTTCCCCCTGGTCCAGGAGCCAGCAGGAACTCTGATGAACCTGCCTGGCTTTATTCACCCAGCCACTGAGAACACATTTTATGCTGTAGTCCCTGGGAAAAACAGGGAAATTCCCCTGGTTCTCCTGTGTGTGGTCTGCAGGAAGCAGGCAGAGATGGAATGCTACTAAATTCAGGCATTACAAGGACACAAGTTATGCCTTTAGTCTTTTATTGTACATTATAAAATGTTTATTGCTCTGTCTGTATCAGAGGTGTTGACCTCTCCCTCTTGGTGATGGAGGAGTGTGTTCTGGCAAAGGATCCACTGAAGAGACCTTTGGGGTTGGCCTGCCCTCTGCAACTGGCCCCAGGGAAGGTTCTGCTTGTTCACCAACACATCTGCAAGCAGACTTCCCAGTGCCTTTCTCCTGAAGCCACCGTTCTGGAAAGGCTGGTGACAGTGAGAGAGGAGGGAGAGCTCAGCTCCGTTACCACCAGCCTCTTTCTTTGCAGGGACATTTAAACCAGGCTCATCCCAGTTCAAACCCTACTCAGGCCAACCTGTCTTGGTATTTGTTGGAACAAGTAGGATCTTGCCTCATCCCCTAGTGCTTATGGAGCGGTTCTTGTGGAGGAGTTAAATAAACACAGATACCCCATGGCACACTACACAGAGTCCATCTTCTCCACGTGACGGACTCGCATCTACCAGCTTCCAGAGCACCAGCAGTCCCAGGGATCCTGTCATCTTCCAAACATCAAGCACTTAGGAGAGAGGAAAAGCCCAACCCCTTTTCCATTCACCAACATCCTGCTCGTGGAGGATCACCTCCAGCAGATACCTGGCATTACAGCATCACAGCATCACAGCGTAGTGCAGGCGGGACGTGTAAGGAGAACCAGACCTTCCCCAGGAACCCTCCAAAATGATGCAGTTTAAGAACTTAAGCCCTCAGAGAAAGGTCCCTCAGGCAAGAGCCTTTCACAACAAATAGCCATTGCCACTGGAGACCTTGCATAGCATCTGGTATCATGAGTTTTTTCTCTTTTTTTTCTTTTTTTTTCCTTTTTTTTTTTTGCTGACTGGCTACATCTTTATGGACCTTTCATCCCACTGGTGGTGAACTGAGGCCCAGCTGAAAATACCATGAAGAAAATGGTTGAAATTATCCTGGAAGCTAAATAACAGCTTCTGGTGTCCCCTGGTGTTGGGCTGTGCCTTGGTGTTTGGCTGATTATCTGAGATGAAGAGCACCAGTGTGAGAGAGAGACAGCAGCAATGGAGACGTGCTGCAGCCTAACTGGAGAACAACCAGGGAGGTTCTCACAGTGGGGATGGAAACTGGGCTATGCCTTTTTGATTGTTCATTTCTTTTTCAAAACCCACCTGCAAGACATGTTACACAACACACATCCATGGAACAAAAGCAAACCAAGAGCACACAGCAGCCCAAATCTGGTTGCTAGTTGTGGCCACGATGAGCTTTCCTCCTTCCTGGCTTGGAGAGGAGTGACAGTGAATGATGCCTGAGCTCAGGGTAATACTGTCAAGATGTGTAGTGTCAGTGAGACAAAATAAAGATACAACAAAACCTTTTATCTTTCCAAAGACAGGAAAACTGTTCCAAAAGGTGGAGTGTGAGAGTGGAGAGGAGTGTGTGAGAAGTTGCTCCAGCCCAGGTGTTTCACGAGTCTGGTACAGGATCAGCTGCCTTGCTGATGCTTTTCCATCTTCATTTGGGTTTGTTTGGGTTTCAGGGATCTTGGGGTTGTTTTTTTTTTTTTGCAGGACTTTTCTTTCTGGCCAGATGTTTTGCTGAACACAGACAAGGGAGGTGGATGCCAGTAAGTGACAATCACTAGGTCTCTTTCCAAATTGCTCCAATGATATTTCACCTCCCCAGTCATCAAGGCTCAGAGGCAGAAAGTGAGAGTGAGGAATGGAGTCCATCTGTCAGGTGGCAGGCTGTCACGCTTCAATGATGTTCACTGAGGGCTTGTTTTTTGGAAACTAGAAGAGAGGACAAAGGAAAAAAGGTTGTACAGGAATTGCTAGAGAGGAACAAAAAACCCACATCAGAGATCAGTGCAGTGTGCTGGACAGGTTTTGGTTTGGTAAATGTTCGTGTTCCCAAGAAAGTAAAAGTTATTGAAGTTAGTTGGTGTAAATCACAGAATCCCAGACTGGTTTGAGCTGGAAGGGACCTCAAAGATCATCCAGTCCCACCCCCTGCCATGGGCAGGGACACCTCTCACCAGACCAGGCTGATCAAGGCCCCATCCAACCCAGCCTGGAACACCTCCAGGGAGGGGGCAGCCACCACCCCCTGGGCACCCTGTGCCAGGGCCTCACCACCCTCAGAGTGAAGAATTTCTTCCCAATATCCAATCCAAATCTCCCCCCTTCCAATTTAAAACCATTCCCCCTCATCCTGTCACTCCAGGCCCTTCTAACAAGTCCCTCCCCAGCTTCCCTGTAGCCCCTTCAGGGACTGGAAGGTGCTGTAAGATCTCCCTGGAGCCTTCTCTGCTCCAGGCTGAACCAGCCCAACTCCCTCAGCCTGGCTTCAGAGGAGAGCTGCTCCAACCCTCTCATCATCTTCATGGCCTCCTCTGCACCCGTTCCAACAGCTCCATGTCCCTCCTATGCTGGGGACTCCAGAGACACAGCACTGCAGGTGGGGTCTCAGGAGCGGGGAGCAGAGGGGCAGAATCCCCTCCCTGGACCTGCTGGCCACGCTCCTTGTGATGCAGCCCAGGACACGGTTGGCTTTCTGGGCTGTGAGTGTGCATTGTCAGCTCACGTCGAGCTTCTGATCCCCCAGCACCCCCAAGTCCCTCTCTGCAGGACTGCTCCCTATCACATCATCTCCCAGCCTGTATTGATGATGAGGATTGCCCTGACCCGGACACAGGACCCTGCACTTGTTGAACCTCACAAGGTTCACATGGGCCCACTTCTCCAGCTTCTCCAGATCCCTCTGGATGACATCCCACCCTGGCTTGAGCCTGTTTGCATTCTGTGTGAGGCATACCTTTAACATGTGTGTTACCTGCTGTGTGCTCCTCAGCTTACTGTGAGAGTAACATCCCCTCTACCTCCTGTCACCTAACAGCTGCTACAGGGTGTAAGAACCCAAACATCTCAATGACTACAGCATCCCTCAGTGCATTTTCCTTCCAGAGATGTTCAGATATTTCAGAATAAGGGACTAAAACCCACTTTACTCATGGATATGCAGGCTAATCCAGAGGTGGGACCAAAGCCCCGGGTGTCCTGATGCAACTGGGAGGCTCAGACAGCCAACAGAGCCCTGTTGCTGGCGTGTGTGGATGTGAAGGGGTGTTTCCTTTCTGCATCCCAACACAATGCTTAACAGAGGCTGATTTTTGGGTAATTTAGCTGAGACCCAGCTGGAAGCTGATTGTCTGCCCCATCCCCTGCTGCATGCCAGCAGCATCTCACCTTGCTGCGGAGGAGCCCTCCGCTCTGGTGCTCTGGAGTGCTGTTCTCCGAGGCGCTCTTGACTTTCTCCTTGCTGTTGTTTGGCTCATTATCTTTGATGATGTCGTACTGCCTGCAAAACAGGGCGATCACCCCTAACAGGAAAAAGCATTAGTGATCACACAAATGAGCTCAGCCCCCGGAGCCTGCAGAGATCAGAGATCCCTGGCTTGCCAGCCGCCTTTGTGCCTTCTGGTAGAGATCTCAGCAGCATTCACTATTGTTCCTAAGGATCATTTTCTAGCACAGCTAGTCCCCCTCTGGCTGCTTCCTTCTTGAGGCCTAATTTTGTGCAAAACTAGTTAGACAGAAGGACAGAAGATTAATTATATTTCAACTTCCCTGTCATTAAAGGGGACGAGCGCTCTCAGCCCTACGCTTGGGTAGTAATCAACACGTAACCATGCAGTTAAATGAGGGCTTTGCTTTGCAAGCACAGGAGCTCCTGGAATATCAGATGGGTGAGAGTGTGGCTTCTGATCTTCCTCCTCTGGGGTGAAGGGATGGAGCTGGAGGTGGCAGGTGAGCGGCAGGTACCTGCCTGCAGGTGATATGGGGCAGGGCCTGCTGAGCATCTGCAAACAGGCAACAGCAGCAAAAGCTGCTGGTGGAAAGTTCCTTCCACGTGCTCAGACACACAAGGAGATGAGCAGGGGCAGCCATGATGTGTAAGATGACTGCAGATGCCTTTCTGGAAAATTCCACGTGATGTTTTGACCAAATAACATCCCTGCCTGTAGATTCCACACATGGAGGTGAGGTAAAGCCAGGCAGATGCTGGTTCTCCCTTGCTGCCCCTTCCAGCCCCCTTCCTAACAGCATACATTTCACTTGGTCATCACAAAATTCTTTCTAATGAGAGTTGTTGTTACAAAATGCTTTCTAAAACGAGTTGGTGGGCAGCTGCTCTCAGGTCTTGCTGATAAACACAGCGGTCCAAACTCCCCTTTGTGTATGTGAACAAATGGCTGATCCTAGGAGAATAGGTTAACATCTGCCATGGTTGCACCTTCTGTCATTTCTGATGGTAAAACTGAGGCACAGGGAAGCAAAGTGCTGCAAATGATACCACAAACAGACAGCACAAGAGCTTGGGGCTTGTTCCAGTTCAGCCATGGGCATAGACCGGTTCCAGGTCACGTCACACATACAGGGTATGGGCAGGCCAGGTGAAGGGCTGGAAAGAGGTGTTTGTTTATCAAGACTTTGGAAAGCACCCACCAGACATAGAGAGATTTCATCCCACACATGCTTTCATCTCTCAGAGTAAGTCATCTGTCTAGAAGGGAAATTGTGGTACTGGCAAAGTCTTTGTTCAGACGCTGATCTGAGCTTTAGATTAGACCCTGGGTGGGAGATGAATCAGTTGTTCAGTCACTTCATGTAATTATTCCTGATTGGTTTTACTGGCAGGGCATTTAAATTTGAACATACACAGCTAAAGTTTGACATAAATCCTGCAAAGATAATGGATTGGAGGGTTTGGAAACGGTTTAGTTTAGTTGAGGTTTTCATTTGGTTATCACCTCCAGCTGTAATTGCTGTCCAGTCTCTGGAGATGATGATAATGTGTGAACTCAGGACAAACCCAATACTGTATGTGGGTCTGTGTCACCTGGCTTCACTGGTAGGAAATGTTGCACAAAGGTACAGGACAGAGTTAATTCCTCCACCCCCTCTTTTGTGGCAGGTCTCAGATCGCTGACTGGTTTCCTCTCTGCAGTCTCTCTCTGATGATATCTCAGCAGAGCCTAGGAGAAATGGGCCAAACCCTCTGTTGGAGTAAACTGGTGCAACCAGGATTGTGGCAGTTTACAGCAGCAGAGGTGACAGACAGCTGTCTGTAAAGAACAGCACGTTACGCTTGCCGCTGAAACAACAAGCTGTTGAGGTTGTTGGCCACTCAGTGCTACTGTGGGGGTTTCTCTTCCCACCAAGGAAAGTTCTCTATGCCACAGTTTGCACCCTCTGTGAGTGTAAAAGTGCTTTGCCTGGGACAAGAGGACTCTTGTTGTTGTCTGTTATGGATCACAGGTTTACCATGCCCGGTTCCTTGGGTCACCTGAACCGTTCCCCTTTACAGAATCACAGAATCATTAAGGTTGGAAAAGACCTCCAAGATCATCCAGTCCAACCATCCCCCTCCCACCTCTATCACTCACTAACCCACATCCCTGAGTACCTCATCCAACCTTCCCTTGGACACCCCGAGGGACGGTGACTCCACCACCTCCCTGGGCAGCCCCTTCCGATGCCCAACTGCTCTTTCAGAGAGGAAATTTCTCCTCATTTCTAACCTGAACCTCCCCTGGTGCAACTTGCAGCCATTCCCTCTTGTCCTGTCACTGGTTATCTGTGAGAAGAGGCTGAGCCCCAGCTCCCCACAGCCTCCTGTCAGGGAGTTGGAGACAGCAACGAGGTGGACGTCCCGCAGCGCTGGCTGCTCTCGGTCGCAGCTGGGCACATGGTCACGCTTAGAAACTCCTGTCCCACAACAGCTGCCTCGTAGCAGAGCCTCCGTTTTGGATTATGAGGATTAGTGGCTGCAAGTTGAAAGGAGGAGCAGGGTGGAATTTAAAAGAATTGCCCAAACTTTGTCTCCAAAGGACTCTTTGGGATCACAGCTTCCAGTCCTTCCACCTACACCATCCTAAGCTGACGTTGACTTTTCCTTCCTTTTGGTTCATACGTTGCTGCTCGTGTCCCTCCTCTTCCTGTTAAATCCTGTTCTCTGCTCTTTAATAGTGGGTGTGTTTGGGGGCCATTTGTTCTTTCAATGCCTCTGTTATTTTAATTGGGTTCAAGTTGGGTTTAGCATATATGTAATGGAGCAAGACCCTTCAACTTCTGTTTTGTTTGAGACTTGGAGCCAGATGATCATAAACCTGTATCATTTGAAGGGCTCGAGTCATCCTGTTGGGTGGCTGAGGGCATTTATCATCAGGGCATTCTGGAATAATTGAGATGATGGGATTAGCCATGGGGAATTAGGCAATTGGTTCATCAAATCCATTATCTACTTCCTTCTGGACCAGCTCAGCCCATTGATTCACCTGCTTTTGGCACTGCCTGGCCCATTGTCCTGGTTTCAGTCAGGATAGAGTGAACTTCATTTGTAGCAGCTGATGGGATGCTGTGTTTGGGAGTTACAATGAAAGCAGTGCTGAGAACACCCTGATGTTCTTAGTTGCAGTCAGACAGTCAAGGACTTTCTCAGCTTCTTCCTATTTCTCTATTCAGGAGAAAGGAGGGGCGAAGCCAGGACAGGTGACCCAGATGGGCCAAAGAGAGTATTCCATGGCAATGACGTCCTGCCCAGGAGAACGGGGGGCTGAGGGGAGGAAGAAGAGGGGCGGTGGCGGGACGCGTGCTGCTTGGGGGGACGGTCGGGTTCCAGGACAGCTCTGGGTGGTACCTGAGTTGTGTGGGTCGGGGAGAAACTGCATTGGGGATCAAGAGTTTCATCTTCTTTTGCTCTAAAGTCCTATTAGCATTGGGATATTTGATCTTTCTGTTCTCTTAGTAAACTCTCCTTATCCCAACCCACGGGCCTCTTAGTTTCTTGGTTTTGGAGTTATTTCCCCTTCCTTTTCCCTTCCCTTGTTTCCCCCTTTTTCCCTCTTCCCCTGCTCTTTTACTTTAAGGAGCAGGCAGCTGCGTGGATCTTGGCCCACAGCCGGGGGAAACCACGACACCTGTGAAGCTGCAGAGCGATCCGAGGTGCCCTCACAGCTGAATAGATGGTACTTGTGATGGGAGGAAGGGTTTCTATTCAGGTCTTACATCATTTAACATGCAAACAGAGCAAGCCAGTGGGCCCCAGAGATATTACAGCCTTTAGACAGACAAACTGAACTGACCTGCCCACATAAACAACACCACAACGATGATGAGAATCTCCCCTGCTCGCAGCTGTTGGTTTTTCTTCGCCATCTCCTTCATCGTCACCTCATCTGCACAAGGGGAAAGAGAGCTCGTGACACCGCGCGGCGTGGCTGGGCCTGCACCACACACTGGGTCACTCAGATCCAGCGGGGTCAGAGCTAGCAGGGAGAGAGGCCCTGCCCGTGGGGCACACATGAGCTGCACTGTGAACTGGCAGAGCATCAGCTGCTCAGCAGCATCTGCCCCTGATAACGTGCAGGAGATGGGGTGGAGACAGGATCAACGGGGAGCTACCGCAGAGGAGCTGCCGCCGGGTAAGTCTGCGTGTTAGCCAGCCCCATGGCAGCTCGCTCTGCTCTGTCTCTGGGGTGTGTTGGAGCCCTCTGCGCCTGTCACAAAGCCTTGCATGCTTCAGCAGTTCCTCTCCCAGCTCCGGAGCCTGGAGCCTGGCATGATATTTTTCAGTGGAGCTGTGGGATTCAGAAATGAGTAGAGCCTTTTTGCAGGGCGTAATGCGCCTCCTTGGCTTCAAAGCACTAAGAAGATTACAGTTCAGGCCTCCAGGGAGGGAAGCAGTGCTCTTCTCAGTGCTTTCAGATGAACAGCAATTCAGTATTTACAGACACCAAATCATTTTAGCAGAAAGAGTCAAGAACTCACGACATCCTAGGAACCCACGGCCGAAAGCCCCGCAACAGGCTGGCTCCTCAGTAGGCAGGCAGTAACCCTTCATAGCCCAGACCCCTCTAACCCCCTAAGCCCTTCTTGTAGTGGAGATTCTTGCTGACAGGAAACCTTCAGCAGTCTGCCTTGGCTTAAGAAGGAGCTTCCAGTGAGGAATTGCCTGATTTCCTCCATGGAGACACTGGAAACCCATTGGGACATCATCCTGGACATCTCGCTCTAGGGAGGTGGGGGTTTGGACTAGGTGATCTAAGAGGTCCCTTCTGACCTCAGCTTTCTGCGATTCTCTTACTTGGCTGAAATATTTGCAGTGTAAGAAAAGGGGTAGTCTTTGGGGTGCATTTCTCCCTATGTTCCTGGAATCCAAGTGCAGGAAACACAGCCAATCCCCCCTGAGTGCCCTGTGAGCACACTGTGCCCAATGCCAGCCAGGGGTCTATTTCCACATCAATTCACAGCCTGCTCAGGAATTTCTCCTGGCATTCTCCCCTTGAAACGTTGCTGGACACACAGCTCCTACTCTGGAAACCTCCTCCTCACTTTGCCTGTTAAACCTCATCTGAAGTGGGGGAAACGAACGGCCAACTTTCAGCAGCACCTCCCTGGCGCTTTGTGCATCCCTCAGCCTTGTCTGCTGGGTACACTGGGGCATCCTCTTTGTCCCCGTGGGCCTAGGAGATGACCCTTGGCCCTACATGTGTTTAACCCAGCTATTCCCATTGCATGGAATACCACTTTCCTCTCTGCAGAGCCCTACACCTCCTGGGCAGCCCAGGGGCCACGTAGGAACTCACCCACACTTGCCTTTATTTTTAGAGGCTAGTTTCTCAGCTTCCCTGGGGGTCTTGAAGAGGACTGGCTCACTGGCAGGGCTCTGGCCTTGGATGCTGATGGACTGGACATGCACAATGTACTCAGTGTCCTCCTCTAGGTCCCAGAGGGCACAGGAGCGGGTGGTGGTGTTCACCTCCTGGATGAAGCGCAGCATCCGCACGTCCTTCTTCTGGAAGCCGAGAGAGGAGAGCACAGAGTGGTGGAGAGGCCTCCCGTGTGCACTGCCATCATCTAAGACCACTGCTTCCTGCCCTGTCCACCATGGACGTGGAGACCGTCGGGGCCTTTCCTCTCTGCAGCCACCGACAATGGGGACGGGAAGCCAGGTCCCCTCCCAGGCCACGAGGGACAGGAGGGGAAGGAATGGGCTTACACTGCAGCGAGAGAATTTGGGAACTCAGAGGGACCTGGGGTGGAGATGAACATGGCTGAAACTGGGTGACTCTCGGCATCATACCTGTTGGGAAATGGCAAATCCAATGACAACTTCATCTTCCAGAACATCCCAGGTCACGACGGCTGAGTTGGCTTTCAGGTGTTTGACCGTGACATTTACTGGAGCCGATGGGCTGTCTGCAAGGAGGGAGAGCAGAGGCTGTACCCAGGCAAAGGCACAGCCTCAGGCAGGAGACAGAGCAAGGGCAGGGAGGGGAGCAGGGAAGGACTTTGTTCATCATCCTTCCTGGCTGTGAGACCTGGAAACTGCAGGTATCCCACATTTAATTACCAGTGAGGACATCTCTGCTGGCAGCAAGAGTTGTGCTAGAGATACAGGAGATACCTGACCCACAGAAACAGTTTCTATCCACATCACAGCAGACCACCACCCCCCAGCCACATACTGGGTTCTCTCTCATTTCCCATTACAGCCTGACAGTGACAGCTGGGAGGAAGCACAAAATCCTTCTTGGAAGCACAGAAACTGCACACTTTGATGAGCACTCTGGAGGTTTGAGATTCAGGAGTCATAAATGGGAGTGGGGTTGGGTTGGGTTTTTACTCTTAATTGGATAGAAAAAAATCTACACACATTTGTGGCTGGTGAGCTGTCACTGAGACAGTCAGGGGACATCCAACAGCCCTCTGCTTCCTGCTAGCAGGACAGAACCTGCTGGGCCGTTGTACTGGGCAGAGGGCAGGCTGTGGAAGCAGGAGCCCCAGGGTCCATGTTTAGTGTTATTCCCAACCTCAGAGCTGCAGCTGGGTTTCCAGCTATGGGGTGGATCTGTGGTCACCTTGCCAAGGTGAACTGAGCTTTGCTGGGCTTCCTCACACCCTCTCCAGGAGCCTCTTCCCAAGGGAGCTGTGCAGCCTGGGTGTCTAGGGGGAAGGTTTTACCTTGTAGGCTTGGCACACTCCTTCCAGTGCTCTGTGCAGCGGGTTGAACTCCTGTTCCTCACTACAAGAAGGACATCAAGGTCCTGGAGTGTGTCCAGAGAAGGGCACCCAGGCTGGGGAAGGGGCTGGAGAGCAGCAAACCTTCTGAGGAGCAGCTGAGGGAGCTGGGGGTGTTGAGCCTGGAGAAGAGGAGGCTGAGGGGAGACCTTACCACTGCCTACACTGACCTGACAGGAGGGTGCAGAGAGGTGGGGGTTGGTCTCTGCCCAAGTGACAGGTGATGGGATGAGGGGGATGGGCTCAAGCTGTGCCAGGGCAGGGTCAGAGCAGATGTGAGGGAAAAGTTCTTCCCCAAAAGGGTTCTGGGGCACTGGCACAGGCTGCCCAGGGAGGGGCTGAGTCACCGACCCTGGGTGTGTTTAACAGACGGGGAGGTGAGGTGCTCAGGGATGTGGATTAGTAGAGAACAGGATGGTTAGACTCGATGATCTCAAAGGTCTTTTCCACCTGTGGGATTCTGTGATGCTGTGGTTCTGTGATTCCCTCAACTCTGGTGAAATTCAATCCCCAGTCTCCAGCTTGTGCCCTGAACCCAAAGGCAGTAAATACCAACGAGGCCGCTTGGTCTCTGGCTGTCCCCAGGATGTCACCAGGGTGAGAGAGAGTCACTTTTCCCGACTCTCATCAAAGAATAGTTTCATTGTTTTGTAACCAGAGGCAGGGCCTGAGGTCAGCAGTGAAAGAGGGATGCATGTGTGCCTGTCTCTGGTAACACATGTTGGATTTATAGTCGGTCCCAGCCGCCGGAGTGTGGCTGAAAATACTCTGGCTGTCGTGTCAGTGTCTCCTAACAACTGACTCCACTCCTGGTGAATGTTCCCCTGGGAACAGAATACCCCAGCTGAAGGTCAGAGCAATGACCTTACTCCTTTCTCTCCACCCTAGAGACCACCCAGCGTCCGGCCTTTGGAGGTCTCCTTCCCAACCGATGGGAGACCCACATCCAGCAGTGAGCCCCTGGGAACTGGGTGCCTGGACAAGCTGGTTGGACTCAGGCAAGTCCTTCAGAGCAAAAAGATCCCTGCCAGTGGTATGGCTAAATTCACATTCATTTGGGACTTGAGAATGAGGAGCAGCAATTGATTGTGATCTCTAGGATTTCACAGTGTGGAGGAAGGGTGTCCTTGGAATAGCTGATGGAGTCAGTACTGACCCAGAGCACTCTTATCTCTCAAGGGATGGCCTTCATGAAGTGAGGCAGTGGTCTCCAGCCAGCTCTCAGAGAACAAAACCATTTATCAACGTCTTCTGCAAGGACACACTGAGATGGATGGAGATACAGATCCCCCTTCTCAGCCTCAACACCCACCCCTTCCAGAGCCAGCTCCCTGCCACGACAGGAGGAAGAGACCTTCCCCTGTGACTGAACCCGTGTGCCAACCAGAGCAGGGTCTAATTTTAGGAAGGGGCAGTCAGCAGATGGGAATGCGACCAGGGAAGGTCTGTGAGTCATGCCTGATGAATTTGCTAGAACATACGGAGGACATGAGGGGAGTTGAGAGATGGGAGACAAAACAGTCTCCAGCTGCAGCCAGGCACTTCGCCCTTCTCCAAGTACAGCTGTACAGTCAAATCCCAGCATCTTTGTCTTCCCTGGGTATTTTTAGGAGCTAATATTTTTTTTCTTTTTTTAGGAGCTACCACTGAGTTACCCAAGTAGAGCTTTGAAAAGAAATGACTTAACCCCACAGGAGCAGAGAGTGGAGCAGGAGGGGAAAAGCTTTGGGCTGGGAAAAGGGAACCTATCTACAGCACACCCCACTTGGTGCTCGAGTCCCCTTTGAAGTGTGTGACCTCAAGGGAGGCACAGCATAAAAAGTGTCTAAGTTTCCTGATGACCTAAAACGTGGGGGAGTTGGGAAGACCCAGCAGAGCTGGAGAAGAGCGAACAACCTCTCTGGGAATTGGTGAGAGAGGGTGGGAGGGCTGCGAGGCAGGAGAGAAGCACTCAGCAAAGCTGCAAGCCAGGGCTTGGAGCCTGCAAAGTGGGACTCAGGATGCTGGGGAGAAATCAGGTCCAGGATGGTCCAGAACACCCTAGAAACCCCCTTCCTACTGACACCTGTGGGAGAGGTGGGGAAGTTGAAGCCAACAGATAATAACAGTGAGATCTAGGACAGCAGATCTGAGTGTGCCTTTCCTTTCACCGGTGCAGATTAGGAGGAGCTGTGCATAAATCAGCGGTGTCAAACCATTATCAAAGCCATGGAGAAGAGAATTAAACCCAACGTTGGACAGAAATACAGAGGCAGGAGAATGAGTTTCCCACTCCTAGAGCTGAGGGAATAATTTGGAAGCAGAATTTTAATCCATGAGGACGCTTTTTCTCCCCAGCTCCCAGGAGATGCAATGATGAGATCATGACTTGCTGAAATCTAATCACTGGTCCGAGATGTTCCACGCTGCTTTTGGCTCCCTGGGCCAGTCTCAGCTCTTTGTAGTGCCAGCCCAGCTGAGGTCAGGGGAAGAAGATGTAATTTCTGTTCCTCAGCTGCCTGTTGGGGATCAGCATCTCTACCAGGGCCCTGAGGTGCCAAATCACAGCATCACAGCATCACAGAATCCCAGGGTTGGAAAAGACCTTTGAGATCATTGAGTCCAACCGTTCCTGTCCTGTGCTGACCCACATCCCTGAGCACCTCATCTACCTGTCTGTTAAACACCCCCAGGGGCAGTGACTCACCCCCTCCCTGGGCAGCCTGTGCCACAGCCCCACAACTCTTTTAGTGAAGAACTTTATCCCAACATCTGCTCTGACCCTGCCCTGGCACAGCTTGAGCCCATCCCTCTCATCCCATCCCCTGTCATGTTTGGTTCCTTCTGGGGTCATACACAGCTCCTGGAAACTTTGCTGCAGTGGCCAAGGAACTTCCTCCTTCTTTTTGAATCTTTCTCTTGCCCTTTCACTCCAGAGCTGCTGAGGACAGCACATTCCCTGTCTGGTCTGTGAGGGACCCATATGGTAGAAGATCTCTGGTTTGGCAGCTTAGCTTCATCCCAGAGCAGAGGCTGCGATGCCTGCTGGAGCCAATCACACTTTGCAAACTGGTGGGGGGTCTGTTTGGCCAAATTTGAGCCTGAGCTGGATGCTCAGACAAGAAGATTCTCTGGTGTCTGTGTCAGCAGAGCTCACAGCCCCCTCTTGAAAGGGGAGCTGCCGTTAAATGAAGAGGAAACCATGAGGAATTTGAAATGGCTCCTTCAAAACCCACCATGCTTAAACAAAAGCTTGTTTCCTTCCTACAGGGACCCTTCATGAGGTGAGTCACAGCCCTACACACATCCCCCCAACCCCTGAGCTGTGTGTCCCAGCCCTGGCTGGGGCCCTTTTGGTAAGAGCAGGTCAGAACCGCCTCTGCGCTGCAAGGAGGGAAGATTACTCTTAATCCCCTCTTAATGCTGAGAACTCCTCCTAGCCTCTCCTTAAACGCTTTGCTGATTATTAATGGACTTGGGAGAGAGAGAGGGGAAAAAAAAAACCAACCCAAAACTCAACCCAAACCAAAAGAGCCCACGCTTTGGGCTGATTCCTGCCTGGCTTTAGGTTGTCGACACAGCGGCTGCTGGCACGGGGATGAGGAAACCACTTGCCTGCCCCTTATGTTGGCTTCACAGTTGGAGCTGTGGTGTGGATGGGACAGAGAGGGAACATGAGGGGGCAGAAGCTTTGAGCCCATCCCGCTGCTGCTGCCACCTGCAGCGGGCAAAGTGCGGATCAGGGGGTGGTGGGGTGAGCAAAGGGGGTGTATGAGACATCAGGGTGTCTCTCCTGGCACTTCTAGCACCAGGGAGGTCCTGAGGCTGCAAAGACATCACTGGTTGCTGCTCAGAGCTCCTGGCTCCTCTGCCATGGCCCCTCTCCTCTCTTTTGCACTGTCTCAGCTTGCACCTTCTGCTGTGAGCTCTCACGGTGGGGCTGGGTGTGAGAGATGCCTCGCTGCCTTCAGCCACCACCACTGCGGGTAAAGGATGAACCTATGGAAATATCCCACCCTTGGAGGTCACCTCTGCCAGCCAAGCCCTGTGATCAGGCTGTAGGCTTGGAATTGGAGCCTGTTCACAGCTTTATCTCCCCAGCTTCCCCCAAATCTCCTTCATCTCAATTCAAAAGTGTCCTGCAAACTCCAGCAGCTTGGAATTGCCCGGAGCGAAGCGCGGTCGCATCCTCCACGGGCAGAGCTATGCTGTGGTTAGAGTGTTTCCCTATTCATTCAGCTCCCTTCCCACAAGCACCTCCTTTCTGCTGTGGCAGCCTCAGCTGCTTCAGAGCCCCCCAGGACATGGTCCAGTGAGCAGAGCTCCTGCTGAGGCTCTGAAGCCACTATCCACCTGCAAGCTGTGTGCCCTTTCCTGTGGGAAGTGGTGGCTGCCAGCCTTATATCCCACTAGCCCTTTGTTTGCTGCACTGCAACCTTCCCTGTGGATGCAGGAGATGGAAGGACATGACCTGTGAGGGGCAGGAGCATCCCTTTGGTCTCCACAAAGCCTTGCTGCCCGTTCCCTGAGCGTGGGTATAGAAAGCCCTGCTTTCCCTGCCTTTTCCAGCCTTTCTGTGCTCTCCCAGCACGGTCCCAGTGGTGGATATAATTGCTTGTCAGCTTTATGGGGTCTGTGGGAAGGGTTGGCACGTCATTCAGCTTCCTGGAGTGTTTCAATGAAGGGAGGAGTGGGAGGGAGCAGGGCTGTGTGGGCAGCAGGGCTGTTTGCTGAGCTCTGGGGATGTGGAAGAGCAGAAAGACCAGCCCATGGTTCTTCAGCTGGGGCAAGAGGTGATTCTTTCCTGCTCACTGCCTGCTCCCCTGTACAAAGGGGGTATTAATAGGCCTGCAAACCCCAGCCCATCACCCATTCCTTGGTGAGGGGGTTTCTGGCTGGAAATGCTGGCAAGGAGGATGGAGGCTTTTCAGGGAATGTGGGGACACTTGCTGTGTCCAGCCCAGCTATCAGGAGTCCCTTACAGCAGGAGGAAGCAGGATTTCTACTTTGGAGAGTGTCCTGTGCTGCTCAACCTCAGACTCTGAGTCCCTGGAGCCGGGCAGGATTCGCTCAGGTCTCACCAATGGTGTCACTTGGGCTTTAATGCTGCTGACCCGGAGCTGAGTCACAGCATCACAGAGTCCCACAGCTGGAAAAGACCTTTGAGATCATTGAGTCCAACCATCCCGTCCTCTACTAACCCACATCCCTGAGCACCTCATCTCCCCGTCTGTTAAACACACCCAGGGGCAGTGACTCAGCCCCCTCCCTGGGCAGCCTGTGCCAGTGCCCCAGAACCCTTTTGGGGAAGAACTTTTCCCTCACATCTGCTCTGACCCTGCCCTGGCACAGCTAGAGCCCATCCTCCCCATCCCATCACCTGTCACCTGGCTGAAGAGACCATCGCCCACCTCTCTGGACTCTCCTGTCCGGTCATTGCAGGAGTGATAAGGTCTCCCCTCAACCCTCTGACCACCCCCAGCTCCCTCAGCTGCTCCTCAGAGGATTTGCCCTCCAGCCCCTTCCCCAGCCTGGTTGCCCTTCTCTGGACTCACTCCAGGACCTTGATGTCCTTCTGATGCTGAGGAGCCCAGAACTGGACCCAGCACTGGAGGTGCAGCCTCACCAGTGCCAAGCACAGAGTCATGGCTGTGGCAAGTTTTATCCAGGACCGGAGCGTCCAGGGAGGACGAGGTGCTGGGGCTTTTTCTAGCTCTCCCCAGCCCACACCTAAGTAGCGCTGGAGAAACAAGGGAGGGATCTGTCAGAGGCAGAGAGGGTGCACAAATCTGGGAGCTGCCAACCAGCCGCCAGCCACCAGTGCCCTTCTCTCTCCCGGGAGCTGGCTGGCTGGTCCCAGTCCAGCTCTGCACACAGCGCTGTGCACGCTTGGCTGCTCAATCCATCACTGCTTTTAATGGAATTACACTTGACTCGGGCCTTAATTTGGCCTCTGGGCACCGTATAAACCAGGAGGGGTTTGTTTAGCAACAAACACCACATGGATGAGGCAGTACCCAGACCCAATGCATGGGTACCACTCCATGGGAGCTGCTGTGGGACCCTGCCACGGTGCCTGGGCATCATTTGGGTGTGTGAGCACGTCCCTTGCTGGGAGGAATCTCTGTTTTCCACATGTATGTTCCCAGCAGGAGACGGTGTTAGGAAGAGGCTGGCACAACCTTGGCTGCTTTGCACAGTGACATCCCTGCTGAGAGGCTGACACCGAGGTTAGAAACCTCCCCATTTCAATTAAACCTCTCCTGGGCTGGAAGCAGGGATCGATGAAGTGCTTACGCCATCCATCAGCTGGCCAGGAATCACCGTGGCCTCCAGGAGATGGGAAGGGGCTGGAGTGGGTTGGTTTGCTGTCTCCAAATAGCTGTTGGACCGACAGCTGCTTCCTCATGCCTGCTGAGCCTAAGGCTGCCTCTGGTTTGGATCCCATCCCCCTCCCCCCGCCCCCCCCCAAGACTTCAGGTGAGCTCAGTTCCCCCAGCTTGGAGGTCGAGGGCAGTGTGGCTGCCAGGACATGGATTGGGAAAGAGCATCTGTGGTCATCACCTCTGCTTTGCTCTCCTCACCCTCCCAGCAGCTGGTGGGGCTGTCTCAGGAAGTGAGGATGGAGACACACCTCAGGGGAAGAGGAGCCTGGTTTGCAGAGTGGCGCAGAACATGTGAGAGAGGCACAAGGGCACTGAGCTGCTTTAAAGACAAGCAGCAACCAGAATCCAGGTGGGTTTGGCCCCTTTTCGGGCAGTGAAGGAGGAGGAGCAGTTCAGAGGCTCCTTGGGAGGCTGAGAGCTGTGCTGAGGGTGAAGCCTTCCACCAGAGCAGGGTGCTGTCTTTCCTCTCCATCACCCAGAAATAAACCCGACTCGAGTTGCTCTGCAGGCAGGCACCTTGCAGGGATGCTGTTCACCCTGGCAAGTCGCAGGGGTCACAGTGGCCAATTTTGGGGTCTTCCATCATCGTTACATAGGCTCATCCTGCTGCTCCTACAGCCCAGCCCAGCTCACCCCTCTCTCCATTAGCTCTGCCTAACGAGGAGTGGGGGGCTGCTGGCACCTCGGACCACGCAAGCTGTGCAGAGCAAGCCATCCCACTGCCAGGATGTATTTCTGACTTGCAAACCACCCTCAATGTTTTCCCAGGGACTCTGGAGCTGGCAGCAGTGGGAGTCAGAGGGCTTCACCCACGGGATTCTGGGGGCTATCAAAGAGCGCTAGTGCAGAGGTCATTTCTCAGCTACCTCATCCTCCTGGTCCTGCCTCTCCTTCTTGTCTATCTTGGCATCACCTTACCCAAAAAAGGGTCCTGACTGGCCAGACCCACCTTTCAGAATGGGGCCCATGCTCTGCCAGCTGCTCACCAGCCCTCACCACTGCATCGGCGGGGGAATTTGCTCTGGTCCTCTCAGGTCCTCTCCAAGGGATGGCAGCTTTAACCTCTCACAAGAAGCAGCATTTGAAACCCACTTGCAGGAGCTCTGGGTCTAAAGGGGAGGGACCACGGAGCCTCCATCCCTGCCAGGGACAGCTTCCTCCCCACAGGCTTCCCCAGCAACTCTCATCTCGTCCGTGGGTAGGACTGGGGACACAGAGCCAGTGGTGATGCTGCCACCACCTCTGCGTGACCTTGGGAAAAATCACTCCATACCTTCATTCCTCCTTTCCCTCTCGGAAAAACAGGGAGAGCAGAGGTTGGCCACCTCACCAGAGTGCAGGGAGAGAGAACATCTCGGCCCTTGGTGAAGGAGACCAAGGAATGAGGAGGTGGTGGGGGTGTGTGGCACAGCACCAAGGTCACACAGCATCGTCAGAGCTGAGAACCGAGCCTCCTGCCTCCCCTCTGTGTGCCAGAGCCCTGAGACAGGGAAGCTGTCCCTGTTTGCAGAGCTGCCCGGCTCCTAAGGTGGCACAGATACCTCACAGCACAAACCTTACAGCCTGCAAGACAGGAGCAGGAGGCGGTTTCGGGCAGGGACACAACTCCATGTTTACTCTCAGGCGCTGGCTGAGGTGATTCAAGGATAAGGAAGAGCAGGGGAAGTGGCCTAGTTTACAGAAAATCGGGAGGGCTGTTACAATTGCAGGTGGCTCCATTGTGCTGTGGTGCTTTCCCCATCCCTCTCTCCTTTTGGGAATGTCTCATTCATCTCCCCGGGTCTGTCAGTTGTGAAATGGCAACTTCAGGGTGCCTATGCCTGGCCAAGGACGTGTGTGTGTGTGTCAGCACTGAGGGTATTTGGGGGGTCGCTGCGGCCCCAGCGCAGGCAGGATGGGGGGTGAATGTAACTCCAGCAACTCCCAGGGCTGAGTCGGGCACAGGAATTTCCACTCCCTGGGGAGTTCTGCATCCCTGACAGTCACCCCCAGCCTCCTGGAATGCAAGATATTCATCCTGGCAATCAGCGTTCTGCAAATCAAAGCAGCTGTTCCACCAACATCTTGCAGGGGGTGAGGGAGACCAGCCGGGGAGGGCGTCTGGCTCCAGGCTGGGTGTCTGGCTCGGGCTGGTGCTGCATGATGGGGCAAGGGTTCCTCACACCCACCAAACCTGGTGAGACGTGGCACCCACGGTGTGAGGTGCTGGAGTGAAGGCTCAGCCCAGAGAGTGGATCTGAGCACGTCCCGTTTGCTCCAAAATTAGAGCTAACTGGACCTTCGCCTTCCTGAAAGGTCCCCCCGGTTCAGAGGACCCACGCTGCTCCGAGGGGCCTGGTTTGATGTGGCCCCGGGAGATGTGGTGCCTCTGGGGCAGCGGTGCTTCCGCAGGGGCTCCCAGCAGTGCCCGGCTAGGCCTCGGGCAGCCTGGGGTGAGTGGGAGTCGGGGAGGGGGCTCACCAAGGCCAACGTGGCCGAAAGGATCCAGCATCCCCTCCTCCTCTCTAGTTCAGCCCCAGCGTGAGCGGGCACCGCTGCTGCGGGGCAGGGGAACCTTTGCCTCCCCGGTGCCCAGCACTGGGCAGGGGTCTCCGCTCGCTCCCCCCAAGCCCCCGTTCTCTCTCTCACCCCGCATCCCTTCGAGCCCCCTTCCCTGGGAGCGCCCGTGCCGGGACACAGCCCAAGGGGGTGACACGGAGACACTTCCCGAGACCGAACCCTCCCGGACACCCGAGTCCCGGCCGGCGATGCCCCGAACTCCGCGCCCCCGGGGGACTCCCCCCGCCGAAGCCCCCCTCTCCTCTCTTCTCCTCCCCTCCGCCCCGGGGCCCGGCGGCCCTTACCTGCCTCCACCGGGCGCAGACCGGCGTAGCTGAAGCAGAGCAGGAGCGCGGCGCCGGTGCAGCCGAGGAAGGGCTCCATCCCCCGCGGCCGCCGCGCCGCGCCGGGCCGAGCCGCTCCGGGCCGCTCCGGGCCGGGCCGGGCCCCGCCGGCCGCGCGTCCTGCGGGCTCCGTTCAGCACCGCGGAGAGCTCCGCTGCCCGGTACCGCCCGGAGCCGGCCCGGTACCGCCCGGGGCCGCCCGGTGCGGCTGA
This sequence comes from Hypotaenidia okinawae, assembly GCA_027925045.1. Taxonomy (NCBI): domain Eukaryota; kingdom Metazoa; phylum Chordata; class Aves; order Gruiformes; family Rallidae; genus Hypotaenidia; species Hypotaenidia okinawae. Next base: position 4,018,506 of record BSDF01000021.1, on the reverse strand, counting down.
GCTCGGGCTGGGCTCGGCACGGCTCGGTAGCGCCCGGCGCGGCTCGGTTCGGTACGGTACGGCTGGGCTCGGCCGGGAGGCGGGGGCGGGCGCGGCCCCGCCGAGCCCCGGCTCCGCCCGCTGCAGCGCCGGGGCAGACCCGCTCCGGTCCCTCCCCCGGCCCCGGGGGTGGCGGGACGGGGGCGGCTCGGGACCCGTTGTCTGCCTCAGTTTCCCCGCCCGTCCCGCCCCTCCCGCCCGCGCCGGGGTTCCGTCACATCCCTCCCGGGGGGAGCCCCTCCCGGCCGACCCAGGCGAAGGGTTCCCCACCCCGAGACGAGCCTCCCCCCTCCCCGACCCCGTGACATTTTACCGCCGGCGTTTCCCGCAGCCCCCGCGAGTCGCCGGGCTCTCAGACCCGAGGTAATGAGGCTTGGATGAGCTGCCGGGATTAGCCGTGCCTCCCGCTTAACGAAGCCGCCGGCGCTCTGATTTATGCCAACTAGTTGAAGGGAATAAAAGCCATTTTCCTGCTCAGCAACCGGCTGCCAAACCCTGTGGCGCTGGATGGGGGGACCCTGCTCTGGCCACCGCACCCCATCACCCCATCAGCAGTGCGGTGTCCTGCCCCTGTGAGGGTCCAGCTGTGTTGGCTGGGGGTGGCCCTGCCAGCTGCAGTGGCTGCAAGATGCTAATGAGCAAGAATACTGGTCCTGGCAGGCACAGACTGGTCTGTGTGGGAGCTGAGGTGGGGGGTCTGGGCCATGTGTCTGGGCAGCGATGCTCACTCCACACCTGGGTGGTTATTTTTTGCCACCTGCCAGGGACAGTGGTGTGGCCTGGGGGCTCCCAGCAGCATCACCGGGGTCCTCTTGGTTATGCTGAGCCTGGTCCATCTGGTTTGGTTTTTGGGCTCCACTCTGCACCAGCGGCATCAACAGAGCTGTGCCAGACAGAGCAAGGGGCAAATCAGGTGTAACGGGCAAGGTGCTGGCAGCCCCCTCTGCCCTCTGCTTCCCATCCTCCTGCATGGGTCCTGAGGATCTTCCATCCGTGCACAGCCCATGGTCATGCTTGTGGATCACAGTGAGAGAAGCCCCAGCTGAGGGGTTCCCTCATCTAGAGGAGATGTGCAGAGCTCCCACTGTCCCCCCATGAACCAAAGCCCCTTCCCAGAGGAGCAACGGGCACCCATTGCCCAAGAGAGACCCAAAGAGCCTCTGCCAGAGCCAGGGGACAGCCCTGGCCTGACAAATCCCAGCCCTGTGCCATTCCACCACTACCTTTCCTCAGCCCAGGATGATGATGATGCTGGGGCTGTGCCTGCACCAGAGCCCATCACAGTGCCGGGGCGCTCGACTGCAGCCAGTTGCTTCCCAGGGAAGTGCCTGTGGTTCCTCCCTTTCATCTCCTGCCTGGCAGCAGATTAAAATTTCATCACTTTAGCGGCAGAGAAAGTGCTGGGGAGGAGCAGGAGCCCCGGGCTGGTGTGTGTCAGGATGGGGAGGATGGTGCTCAGCCTGCACCGAGCTCCGTTCCCACTGCAAATCCAGTGGCATGTGGCTGGGCTGGGGGAGCTCAGCTGATGGAGCCAGGACCTAGGCACAGTCATGCAGGCAGGGCTCCTGCTTCCCCTGGGCCTTCCTTTGCTGGATCATGAGGCTGTGTAAGAGACTCTGTTGTGCATCCAGCTCCTTCTAGTCCTTCCCTCCATGGGCTGCACATCCAGAGTGGGAGTACGAGCCCTTGGCTCTGAGGAAAACACAGCCAAACCAGCTCCAGCTGCCCACAGAAATGCAGAGCTGAGGTTGCAGCAGGATGTGCTGCTGTAGCCTTGCCTTGCCTCCAAACAGGGAGCCCCGAATTCCCTGGCACCCGTGAGACAGAGGGATTGGCACACAAAACCAGTAACTCCAGCCAGACAGCCCAGTTGGCTCAAGGAAAGTGGAGTGAGCTGAGGCTAGGCCCCAGCAAGCAGGATGGCTGGTGTTTTGCCCCAGCTGCAGCCTGCAGATGTGAGAGGGCTGGGTCCTGTCCCCCCTACCTTCCAGGCTGCCACGGTTTTTCTTTTCTCCCTTTCCAAGCAAAAGGGAAACGTTTGCTCTTTTCCCAGCCCTGACATCTGCTTTCCTCTGCAGATTCCCTGGGACCTGCCACTGCACTGGAGGGCTCAGATTCCCCCCGCTGCCTCCAGGTGCCCATACTGCCCTCATTCCATCCCTGTCCCTGGTCTTTTGAAATGTCCTGGCTCTCCCTGGTTCCCTCTCGGCTCCTGTTGCCTCCTGGTACGAAGCCTTCTCTGCCTCCCCAGCCCCTACCTGCACATTGCAATTCAAGTCATGCAACGCCCATCATATGTCCCTGGTGTGCCAATTAAATCACAGGTCTAATTACATGCTTAGGCTCGTCAGTCGCTCCTCTCCTCGCATCACCAGGCAGACAGCAGGGAGTCCACCAGCCGTCCCCCTCCTCACACCCTCCTCACACTCCCTGTCCTGTCCCACCTCACCCAAAATATGCTGGGCCAGGCTACAGGCAGGAGACAAGTGTGGAGGCCCCGTGGCACAGCAGAGCCCCCCTCAATCAGCGCTGTGGGGTTACGGGACCCTATTCGGGGCAGGCTGCCTCCCATGCAGCCTGTGGGGGCGTGTGGAGATGCTCCCGTGGCTCCCCAGGAGGGACAGTCCCAGCCCTGGGGATGATGGTGGGACGATGGCAGGTTCGGAGGACCCTGTGCCACTGCCTCCCCAAGCCAGTCATGCCCCAGGAGCACTTGGTCACCCCCAAACACTGCCTGTGCCTCTCTGCAGCACCCTGAACTCTGGAGGTGAGCGCACCCCTCACCCCATCGCAGAGCACACCCAGGCCCCCATCACCGGTGCCTCTGTGCCCCCTACCCCCTCCTCTATCCCCCACCCACACCCTCAGGGCTTCTACCCGCCCGCAGATACCCGCGGGGGGATGCTGCGTGTCGGGGGGACACGATGCTCTCGGGGGGGGGGGGAGGTGTCACACCCGAAGGGCAGCGGGGCCGCGGCAGGGCTGCGCAGGGTGCTGCGGGGCGCAGAGGATGCTCTCTGGGTGCAGGGGGGTGCGGAGTGCCGGGCTGGCTGCCGAAGGCCGCTGCTGCCATCTGCCGACACCCCCCGGCGGGGCCGGGCCGGGCCGGGGGCGGGGGGCGACGTGCGGGGGGCGACGTGCGGAGGGCTCCGAGCAGCGGCGGCTCCTAAAAAGGGGGGGTGGGGAGACTGGGGGGACACGGTCTCGTGTTCCTGTCGTGTCGTGTGTCCTCCCCCGGCCATCCCCGCCCGGCCCCCTGCCCCCCGAGGCAGGACCCTGCGGGACGCGTCTGGGAGAGGGGCCGGAATGGGAGGTTCCCCCCTCGGGGGTCTGGAGGACGGGGGTGGGGGGGTCCCGACTGTCGTCCCCGGGGTCCGCTGCCCGGCTCCCCGCGGCTCCTCGGTCACCTCATGGGATGGGGCGAGACGCCACGAGAGGGAGCCAGGGGCTCGCGCGTGGTTGTGGCGCTGGTGGCACTGGTGGCACTGGTGGCACTGGTGGCACTGGCGTTTATCCTGTTCAGCCCTTGGGGAGGGCGGGGGGCCAAGAGCCAAGGCTGAGTCCAGACCCCTCTGGTCACCCAGCGCCAGACCCCCCCATCTCTCCCACTCCTGTGTCAAGGGGGGGGGGCGGGGCGTGACCTCCTCAGCAGTGTCACCTCTGCAACCCTTGAGTCCCACGGTGGGACACTGCATGACACCCCCCCCCAGCAACTCCTGGGGCAGAGCCTGGCTTCGGGCTGTCCCCACCATGGCTCAGGGAGCCCAGCAACCCCCCGGCATGGTGACAAACTGCCTCCATGGTGGGGAAACCCTTTGAGGACACCTCCAGGGAAGGTGGCACTGGGGTGCCCACAGCACAGCTACCCTCTACCACCACCCTTTATACATCCTAGGACCCACTCGTACCCAAACTGCCCCAAAACACACCCCAGCTCCTCTTCACAGCACTTCTGAGCACACGTGTCCAGGGGCCAACACCCGTGTGCCCCGCGGGGACGCAGGACACGTGTCCCCAGGAGCCCTGACCTTGGCTGCCTGAGCGAGGTGAGCTGTACGTGCTCCAGGGCGGCAGCGTGGGCACCACAGGGACCTGGGGACTGGGGGGGGACAGGGAGGGGACAGGGCTGGAGCCACTCCGTTACGAAACGCCCCCACGTCCCCGCGGCGCTAAGTCAAGATTTAGCCAGCGAACGGCTCCTGATCCAGATGAGATCGGGCATCACAAAGGGCTTTGTATTCCAGGAAGCCTATTAGAGATTTAAATTATACAAATGGGTTTTTTAGTCAAGATCCTCATTATCTGGGCATTTGCTCTTAATCCCCAGCCATTCCTGCCGCCCCTGCCCCGCGCCCCCGCGCCCGCTCTGCTTCCCTTCACCGCGTCCTCCCCGGGGCTGTGTGTGGCTTTGGGGATGGGGACAAGCTCTGGGGTCAGTGTGGGCACACAGAGAGGGGTCTGCAGGGTATCAGGAAGACCCCGGTTGGGTTTATTGGTGTAGGCAGGGACTGAGCCTCTCTTGCTTTGCTCTTTCCCCTCCCAGTTCATCCCAGTAGCTTGTCAGGGTATGGAGACAGTCATGGGGATGGTTGGTGCCTGTTTGTCCTTAGGGCCTGATCTCGGGGTACCCACAGCCACCCTGGCCATGCCTGGGCTCCTCCATCTGAGGATGTTCCTGTCAGTGGGTGGGAATCAAATCACCCCTGAGCATCCCACCCCCGAGCCCAGCCTGGGGACAGTCGCCAGCACCGAAGCTGACACCAACACATGCTGCCCTGCTTGCACGTGTGTGTGTGGAGCTGTGCACACCCCTCACGCCCAGACACGGCTGCTCTGTGAGTGCCAGGGCACGGGGACATACTCCTGGGCAGGGCACAGGTCTCTCCTGCACCCCAGTCCCACCCTCCTGCTGCAGGGAAGCCTCAGGGGCATCACGGCTGCTATGACAACGCAGGAAACTCCTGCAGGAAAAAGAGAAGAAGGTGGTAGAGGAGGAGGAAGAGGAGGGGGAATCTCCCAGCCAGGGTATCACCAACACCCCATGGCCGCTGGGGGGGATGTCGCAGCGGCACCTGCAGCCATTTCACCATCCTCCCAGCAGCATCCATGAGGCCACATCCCTGAGGCCACCAGGCTGCGGCCAGCAGCAGCCAGCCCCAGGCCAGCCCTGCTCCCTCCCCTGGCTGAGGGGGGCTCTGACACCCCCAGGGAGCAGTCCTGCTCCCCTCTCCCCAGCACAACTGACCCCCCACAAACCAGCCAGCGGGAGCAGGAGCTGGTGTGCTTGGCACCACCACAATGACCAAGGGGTGATAGAAGGGGTTGTGAGCCAAACTCCCCTCCCTGGGCTTTAGAGTGGAAGGGATGGGCTGGGGGTCATTTGCCCCCAACCCCAGGGAGCCTGTAAATCACTTGGTGCTCAGTGGCCGAGTCCAGCTCTGCCCATGCCCCCCGTGCCCTGTATTATCCTCCTCTCCCTCCTGCAATCCACTCCAGTGCTGGGGATTAGGTGGGTTTAGGGCCGGGTTTGAGTCAGAAATGGGATGCTTTCAGATCAGCCTGCGTCAGTGGTGCCCTCTGTCACTCATGCCCAGGGGGATTAAAATAGATATGAAGATTATCGGAGGGGAAGCAGCACCCTTACCTCTGAGGGGCCCTGGGCCTTTCTCCCAGCACCACCTGCAGCACCTTGGCTGTGGAGCATTGTCCAGCTTGGGGGGTGCCTGGCTCCAGCCCCCCTGGGATGCTTCAGCCCTGAGAGCACAAACATCTCCTCTTCTCCTCACCTTTCTGCTCCCTTCAAGGCCTCAGGGTCCAGTCCCCATCCCACTCCCCTCCCCAAGCACCTTTCCCACCTGGGATGGGGACAGACACCGCCTCAGCAGCTCTCACCACCAGTTCCCTTGTTTCCAGCCCAGTCCCATTCCCAAACACCCCTTGGGGTGCCAGTCCTGTGAGACACCCCCTGCTCACATCCCACAGAGGCTTCCTGACCCTGTGGAGCTGCTGGACCCTGGGTCAGGCTGGGGTGAGGACATGGCTGGAGGGTGAGAAGGAATTGATGGGGAGAGGAGCCGGCTCAGCACCAAAAGGTGCAGGTGAAGAGCAGGATGGAGCCCTTGTGGGGCTCTGATCCTCCAGCAACAGGCAGGGACACGGTGCTGCCACGAGGCGAAAAACCCCATGGGAGGCCAATATTGCCTTTATTATTAATAACAGCTCGTTCCTGCTCTGCAGTGTGGGTCTCTCCAGGCCAGCATCACCAGCTGGGCTGAGACCACTTCACACAAGGGCTGGCTATCAGTGTTTTGATTTCACATCAGGCCTGGTGCCCAGCTCCTGCCCTGCTCGGTCGGTGTTTTAGGCCTTGAGGTGCCACATCTCCCTTGACCAGCACCTGCAGCCTCTCAGCCTCACTGATCTCAGCAGATTTTAGGGGGAATTAGCCCCATCCTGGCTCTCTCAAGTGGTCCTTCCCCTCCCACCTCCAGCTCTCTGTTCCAGGGCAGCCACCCCAGTTCCTTCCCCGCTGTCCCCAGCCTTGCACTGGGGCTGTGGGTTTAATCACTTTATGCATATTTATTTGTGTAATTCAGAGGAGAGTGTCTCTTCTTCCCATCTGCCCCTGCCATCTGCTCCTTGCAGCACTGCTGAACAAGCTCAGGGTTTGCAAATGGATGGAGCTGGTGTGGGAAGGCAGGAAAACCTGCGGGGAACAGCACCTCCTTATAGCCAGCATCTGTCTCCACTGGAGTCTTTTCCCAGTGCCTGGAGCAGCTGCTGAAAGCCACTTTGCTCCAGCTCTTGGAAAGCCTGAGGAAGCTGTGATGCTGCACTGCATCAGTCCTTGTCTGTGTTCTGGGGACACACAAACCAACGTGTCTCCTTCCAGCTCCAAAGCCACTGGCCTGGCACCTTCTTGGGCCAATGTGGAGGTGATGGCTAAGCCAGTGCACTGGAGCTGGGGAGGCCTGAGGAGTGTGGGGGGCGTAGGAATTCCCCCAGCCCTTGGCTCTCCCCACCCCTGAGGGAACCACCCTGGCTGGTGTCCTGGGACAGTGGCTCTTTGGTGGGGACAGGCAGGGGTGATGGCAGAGGTGGCCCATGGAGACTGCGGACCCCAGCCGGGTGCACACAGAGGGATTTATGTGTGTTCACACCCCACTGTGCTTCCCCATCCCATCCACATCACCTGCCCAGGCCAGGCCAGTGCCCATGGAAGGGACGAGTGACATGATAAGGGAGCCCTTGAAGACCCAACCTCCCCTGAAGACCCCTCCTCCCTGGGGACACAGCATGTCTGTGGGGTCTGCAGCAGCTGGAGCCCCTGGCTGCTGGGCTGGGCTGGCCACAGCCACCTCACCAGTCTGTCTGGTGTGCTAATGCTAATGCCACACTCCCAGTGCTCCCAGAGCCCCCCAGCCCTTGTCAGTGCAATTGGGGTCTCTCTCCTCCCCCCAGCCCCCAGCTGCAGGGGGACCAGGGGCTGCACCCCAAGCCCCACGCTGGGTGTGCATGCATGGGCCCCCGGGGTGGCTGGGGAATCCTGGGAGGGGTGGGGGTGAAGGGAGGTGGGTATTGCCGGTGCAGCCCCTGCCCCACCCGGAGCCGGTGCCCCCGGTGCCGGTGCCCCCCGCAGCCCGGCGCTGCGGCGGGCACTACCGGCGGGCGCTCCCGGGCTGCGTTAGCGCACGGCGGCAGCGGCGGCAGCTCGTCCCCGGGCAGGTAGGAGGCGGCGGGGGGGGGGGGAAACACACACCCTGGGGGGGAACACCGCAGGGGGTGGGGGTGGGGGGCACTTGGGGACCGCGAAGACCCGGGCACCGGCACGGACAGAGCTCGCCGGCACGTCCCTCCCCGGCGGCGGCTGCAGACCCCCGCCTCCCCCCACCCCCGCCCCCCGCCCCGCCGCATCTTGCCGGGGGGTCCTTGGTGATCCCCCCACCCCGGAGGATCTGTCTTTGGGTGCGTCCCCGGCAAGCCTCCTCTCTCCGGGGGTGCTCGGTTTGGGGGAAATCCCCTGTAGCAGCACCCACCCACCACCTCCCTCCCACCGCAGGAGCATCCCCCCCCGCCCGGGGGACCCCACCCACCCTTCCGGAGGTGCCCGCTTTGGGGTGGTGTGGGGTCCGTGTGTGTCACCGCAAACCCCACTCGGGGTGCTGAGCCCCCCAACCCTCCGCGGAACCCTCTCCTGGGGAGTTGGAGGGAGCACAGTCCTCCCCCTCCCCGCCCTGGGCAGCAGGGCTGGTGGTCGTGCCAGCCTTGGGGGACCCCGACTGGGGACCCCTGAGTTGGGGGGACACACAGATCCTCCCTTGGGTCGCTGGAGTGGGGCTGGAGCCTGGAGTGTGTGTGGGGGGGGTGTGATGGAGAAAATCTGGGGGGTCCCAGACCCCTGTAACAGAGGGGGATGGGGGAGGCATCCCTACTGGGCTGCTCCTCTTGGGGAGTCCTGCTTGCACTGTGACCCCTAAGGATGGGGTGTTGTGGGTGCTGGTGCCCCTCCCTACTTTGGGTAAGACACAGGGTGCTCCAGGCACTGACACCCCTCACACACCGGTGGAGCCCCCCCCCCCAAGCCCATCCTGCACAGGGCTCACAACACAACCTGGGGTGGGGGTAGGGGGTCAAGGTTCCCCTCCCAGACCCCCTGGCACGGGGACCTGGGGTGCGTGGCTAGGTGCTGTGCACCCATCCTGACCTCCTCCCAGCCCCTCTGCGCTCCCCAGGGGTGAGCCCAGTGGGATGGGGGGTTCTGGATCCCCCAGGGCTGTGGATGCCTTGAAGTGAGGAGGGGGCTCTGAGCAGATACCTGCGGCCCCTCCCCGGGGCTCCAGTGCCAGCCGGAGGCATCAAATATTAACAGAGGCAGTGGAGGAGCTGAAAATAACCCTCGCTCCGAGGGAGCTGACCCAGATCCAGCCAGCCCCAAAGCCGGGCTGGACCCAGAACCCCAGCCAGCCCCACTGCTGGGGCTGGATCCAGCCCCTTCCCCTCCTCCAGGCTGCCCTTCCCCCCATGGCAGCTATAGATCGCCTATATATTATGCAAATGAGCTATAAGGGCTTATTACGCAAATGCGCGGGGGCTGGCACTGCCCAGCGCTGGGTGGTCCCTGGGACTGGCCCCGACAGCTCAGAGAGGACAGGGGGGATGGAGGGGGCTGCATCAGAGCCTGCGTCTGCCTGGGTGTCTGGGGGCTGCCAGGGAGCGCTGCCCCATCCCTCTCCCCTCCTGTAGCGCAGAGGGATCCCCCCTCCCTGAGCAGGGCCAGGTGCCTGCAGCACTCATCCCCCTCCCCGAGACGGCCGGAGCATCCCAGCAGGATGGGGAAGCAGAACAGCAAGTTGCGCCCTGAGATGCTCCAGGACCTGCGGGAAAACACCGAGTTCTCCGACCTGGAGCTGCAGGGCTGGTACAAGGGCTTCTTGAAGGACTGTCCTTCTGGCATCCTTAACGTGGAGGAGTTCAAGAAGATCTATGCCAACTTCTTCCCCTACGGTGACGCCTCCAAGTTTGCTGAGCACGTCTTCCGCACCTTCGACACCAACGGCGACGGCACCATCGACTTCCGAGAGTTCATCATCGCGCTGAGCGTCACCTCCCGCGGCAAGCTGGAGCAGAAGCTCATGTGGGCCTTCAGCATGTATGACCTGGATGGCAACGGCTACATCAGCCGGGAGGAGATGCTGGAGATCGTGCAGGTACGGGGACCCCTCCGCAGCTCCTAGATTGTGGTCCTGTGCCGCTCCCTGGCCACCCCTTCCCGGTATGCGGGTGGGCTGGGGATATGGTCCCTGCGTTAGCCCCCTCAGGGATCTACCCTGGGGCATCCCCTGGCCCTTCTCTGTCTTGAGGACATCCTTTTGACACCTCATCCTGGGACTTCCCACTGGTCCTGCTCCCCATGCTCCTCCCTGAGCACCCCGGGGCAAAGGGATGCGTGGCCAGAGATTGCAGGCATGGATGGGAGACGATCTCCTTGCCCAGACCCCAGCCCGATGGCATCAGAAGGTGACTCGTGAAGCCACTGCAGTGACATCTCAGTGGGCATCTCCCCCCTGGATGAGCAGGTCCCATCCACCTCCTGCAGCTGGGTGGCTTCCCGCTGCCCCCAGCTCTGCTGAGAGCTAACGCTCCCTATAGCCCCATGGCACAGGGAGGGTGTGAAACCCCTATTCCCAGGGCAGCCCAGAGCTCTTGTCTCCTGTCTGGGTGGGCAACAGCAGGCACCCACCTTGCACCCACCCTCATCCCCATCTCCCTCTCCCAGGCCATCTACAAAATGGTCTCCTCGGTGATGAACATGCCCGAAGATGAATCGACTCCAGAGAAAAGAACGGAAAAAATCTTCCGACAGATGGATACTAATAACGATGGTAAATGAGAGGAGCTGGAGGGGATTAAGGGAAAGGTCTCATGGATAAATCCAGGGGTCTTAGGAGGAGCCACACGCACGCTGATTAAATGGCTCACAACTGCCAGGATGGCCAGGGGCAGCTCCAGCAGCCAGAGGGGTTTGCTGTGCTCCCCTGGCCCTGGGGAGTGGAGCCCAAGGGTGCTCGTGGGTGGGTGGATGGGTGGGTGTCAGGAGGTCTCTGGTCCTGCACATGCAGCCGGAGTGGGGTGGTGGCAGCTGGGCTGAGCCGTGTCCCCTCCCCGCAGGCAAGCTCTCGCTGGAGGAGTTCATCAAAGGTGCCAAGAGCGACCCGTCCATCGTGCGCCTGCTGCAGTGTGACCCCAGCGGCGCCGCACAGCTCTGAGCCCCGAGGACCCCCACAGCCCCCCCGGCCCTCACAGCCCCCCCACTGCCCCAACGGCCCCACATCATCCCCCCAACCCTGCAGCCGGCCACAGCCACCGTCCCCTGCCCAGGCTCTGAAGTCCCCACTGCTGTGCCCCCACAGCCCCACGCAGGCAGAGAGCTGGAGCCCACTGAGGTTGGTGCAAGGGGGAGCCCAGGGGGGACAGTCCCCATTGCTGGGGGGCTCCTGCCCTGGATCAACCACAGGAAGAGTCTGCCCAAGCGAGGACCATCCCCCTCCATCACTGGGGGCTTGGAGCAGGGGGACAACCCAACCCGGCGGAGAAGGTTGGAGGAGAAGCTGCTGATGCATCTTCTGCAGGTGTGAGGACACGGTGCAGGGGACAACGACCTGATGGCTTGGGGAGGGGGCCCCCAGCACCCCCCACGCATGCACACACTGCCACGGCCATGGGGCTGGGCCAGCCCCTTCCCCACAGCCCCATGGCTGGTGCAGGGGTGGGGGCTGCGGGGAGGGGACGCGCTTCTGGTCTTTTAATACCTGCAGAATAAAGTTTGTGTCAGTGCAGTCAGTGGTGGGAGAGAGACCATGGATGGTGGGAGGGAGAGTTCCTCCCTGCAGGGTCCAGATACAGCCTGGTCACTTCCCTCGCTGCAACCCCGGGTGACCTGAGGCCATGGGGATGGGCTCACGTGTCTGCTGGTGACATCACCACCTGGTAGCCGGGCTGGAGGGCAACTGGGTTCTGTCATGGGGCTGTGCAGGTGCTGGGACAGGGCAGGCCTAGCTGAGCCACATCCATGGGGTTGGCCCTCAGGTTCCTCTCAGAGTCGGGCAGTTTCCACACTGTCCAGTCTGAGCAAGTCCAGCCACTGCCCAGGGCCAGGGCTCTCCATGGCAGCTCCCTGCAAGGAGACCTGGAAGCCAGAGACACCAGTGAGAGTGGCACCGGGGAGGGAGGGACACACAAGAGCTTCAGGTTGGAAATCCCACCCCTGTCCCAGCCACCCAAGCCCAGACGGGTCCATCCCAGCCCTGCATGGGAGCGGGTCAGCGCTGAGCTGGGAACTGGGAGTCACCTTCCTTCGGAGCACCCCGTGGCAGCGCCGGCCGAGGTGGAGGAGATCGAGGGTGAGCAAGAGGCAGCGGATGCCGAAGACAACGTCCATTGAGTTGAGCAGGAGGGAGACAGCCCAGAGGGACAGCGTGGAGCTCTGCCAGGACACGGAGCGTCAGGTCCCCTCCCATCCCCAACGCCGGCATCCCCAGCCCACCAGGGACTCACGTAGACACGGGTGGGATCAAAGGGGCACTCGCCAGACACTGGGCCGAGGGCGACATTGCCGACGGTGCAGGGAGCCAGCAGCACTCGTCCCTGGCTGCCCAGCGTCAGCCCGATGGAGACGGCCAGCCCCAGCAGGCAGGACAGGCAGGACAGGCAGCCCAGGCTGCCGCTGGTGCTCAGGGTGAAAACCACCCATTTCTGCAGGGGGGAGAGAAGAGAGGGTGCAGGGGGAGAAGAGAGGGTATGGGGAGAGAAGAGAGGGTGCAGGGGGAGAAGAGAGGGTATGGGGAGAGAAGAGAGGGTGCAGGGGGAGAAGAGAGGGTATGGGGAGAGAAGAGAGGGTGCAGGGGGAGAAGAGAGGGTGCGGGGAGAGAAGAGAGGGTGCGGGGAGAGAAGAGATGGTGTGGGGAGCCAGGGCCATGCACGGTGGCCTGTCCCGGCTCCCTCCCTGGGAACGGGTCCCCGAGTGAGGGGACGTGGCGGCTGTGCAACGCTCCATGGGATGAATGGCTGCGGCCTGACGGGTGCTGGGCGAGGGGCTGTGGAGCCAGGGGTGCTTACTCGGGCAGTGGGAGCGAGGTAGCGGGACAGCATGAGGGCGGCTATTCCACAGGAGATGGTCTGCAAGGAAGGGTGAGGAAGTCAGCAACGCACGGTGACTGCCTGCCCCTGGGATATTCGTTCCTTTTCCCTGTTGATAGAGTCCCTGAAAGCTCATCCAGCCAGTCTGGCATGGTGAGGGGCAGTGCCCCCCCGGTTTTGTGCCAGGAACACCTATGTACAGCAGGAAAGGGGAAACGGAGCGGTGCCTATCCTTCATCCTCCAGCATCCCACCTCCTGCACACACTGCATCCTCCAGCGTTCCACCTCCTGCCCATACATCTGCACCCACCTCAGCACACCCCATGCCCTGCCATGTCCTCCATACCCCTGATCCAGCCCCCCTCAGTACCAGCAGCGCAGAGATGGCAGAGGCAGCATTGGTGACAACGTATTGGAGGGAGACGGCGTCCTGGGGGGCGACCATGAAATGGAGGACAGTGCCATGGACAAGGGCACCGGTGATGAAATTGAGGTGGCCGATGATGAGGAGGATGAGGCCCGTTTTCATGAGGACCCTTTGGTGGCTGCTGGGATCAAGGTGGTCTGAGGCAGAGGGGAGAGGAGAGCTGGGCAAAGAGGCTGCACCGTGCAGGGTGGGCAGCACTGAGCCATCCCTCCCATCCTTGCACCACACAGCACAGGCACGGGCATCTGGGGACAGCCCCAGAGGACATGCCCCGTGCTGGCAGGGGATGGGGCAGGAGGTGATGCAGTGGCAGCTGCTGGCAGCCCCAGGTATACAAACCACAGTTCCAGCTGGATCTCCTGGGATTGGGGCAGTGGGACAGGGCCAACAGCCATGGAGCCAGGCATCCCTGATGGGACTGGGAAGGGCCAGGGCTCCCCGGAGGGATGAGGAAGCTCTGGGGAGAGCGGCTGCACAGACACGGCCCCTCCAGCACTGGGTTTGGCACCCAGAGAACTCAGAGCTTTGAGGGGTGACCATAGCAGCAGCCAGACTGTTCCACTGACACGACCCACCCTGCGGCCACCCTCCGCACACACCCACCATCACCCTGGGGGCTCATCCCAGCTCCATCCCTCTCATCATCCAAGCCCCTTGGCTCCCCTCCCTGCCTCAGTTTCCCCCACAGGAGGCAGCGCTGGAGTTATGGGCAGAGCTGGGGCCTCCTCCCATTACAATCACTGCACCAGACCTCGACTTACCCACTTGACACATCTTCACGGGGTTAGGGTGAGGCCATGGCCATCAGTGTCCCTTGATGCCCCCAGGATCTGCCCTGCCCTCTGCCCCCTGGTTGGCAGCTGGATCCATCGGGGTCTCTACGTCGCTGGGCAGGACTGGGATGGGAGCCACTCACCTGCTGCACCCCACTGCTACTCCAATTCCTGTCCGACCAGCTCCTCAACTCCTCGGGACCAGAGGAAAAAAGGGATAACTCTACCTTCACCTGCTTCCGCAGAGCGGAGGCACAGCCCTGTCCCCACCCCCACGTTTTGCCACGCCAGGCTGATACACCATGCTGATACACCACACCACATCATCCCTCTGCCCATCCATCCCCAATGCACTTGGGTTGGTCAGCCCTGAAGCAATGGCTGCAGGGTGGGATGAAGCAGGCTGGGATGCTGCAGACAGGTCCAACTCCATGGGCTGGGGTGCAGGGGAGCACAGCCCCTTGGGATGGGGTGCTGCTGGACCATGGGGCAGAGACTGGGCTCCCGGGTACCAGTGATGGATCTGCAGAGAGAGAGGGAAAAGCAGAGGGGTCAGGGCTGGGGTTGAGGTCCTGGAGGAGCTGGTTTGGTGGATATTGCCCTAACAAAGCTGCAGGGATGTTACTGACAGCAAGAGCTTGAGCAAGAGGGGCCGTGGCCAAGGGAAGAGCAACCCAGCTCTACTCACTACAGGGGAAATCCACGCCAAGGCTGCTCCTGGGAAAGGCTCCTCGAGAGCCCAGGCACCCACAGCATAATCACAGGGACACCACTGCTGCCTTGGCGCCCAGGACTGGGCTGGGGAAGGGCAGAGGCTCGACAGTGCTTGTCCCCAAGGTCCCACTGGAGCCAGCAGCCAAGCCCGCAGCCTCCTCAGCTCGCTTACACCTAGGGAAGCAGTATTAGGAGGGTTCCCCGGAAGAGGAAAGTCATTAGCCCCAGGGTGAGAGGGGCTGCTTGTGGGCTGCCTTGGGCGGTATCAGGCCAGCTATATCTTTCGGACTCGACTTCCTGCGTTTGGGAGCTAGTCCTGGACATTCGGCCTGTTTTTTCAATGGAAGGCTGCTCTGGCCGAGACCAATGCCTAGGGAAGCAGTAGTAGGAGGGTTCCCCGGAAGAGGAAAGTCCTTAGCCCCAGGGTGACAAGGGCTGCTTGC